>CM039672.1:475676486-476276486 GCA_022496015.1 Hordeum marinum | reverse complement strand
GCCTCTTCATCTTGAAAATCAAGTATGGAGGATGTCCCACTCGAGAAGTTTTTTAACTTAGGCAACGCGGAGCCACAAATAAGCCCCCGAGTGTAGGCGAGACCCTCACTCGGAGTAGTTTGTCCTTAGATGAACAATGATGGTCCATCATCTTGACAATCGAGTGTGGAGGATGTCCCACTCGAGAGGTTTTTTAACTTAGGCTATGCGGAGCCGCGGCTAAGCCCTCGAGTGCGGGCGAGACCCTCACTCAGAGTAGTTTGTCCTAAGATGAACAATGATCGTCTTGTTCAACTTGATAATCGAGTGTTTAGGATGTCATATTCGAGAGGTTTTCTAACTTAGGTGACGCGGAGCTGCGGCTAAGCCCCCGAGTGTGGGCGAGACCCTCACTCGGAGTAGTTTGTCCTTAGATGAACAATGATGGTCCTATTCATCTTGACAATCGAGTGAGAAGGATGTCCCACTCGAGAAGTTTTTAACTTAGGTGACGCGGAGCCACGACTAAGCCCCCGAGTGTGGGCGAGACCCTCACTCGGAGTAGTTTGTCCTTATATGAACAATGATGGTCCTATTCATCTTGACAATCGACTGTGGAGGATGTCCCACTCAAGAAGTTTTTTAACTTAGGTGACGCGGAGCCGTGGCTAAGCCCCCGAGTGTGGGCGAGACCCTCACTCGGAGTAGTTTGTCCTTAGATGAACAATGATGGTCCTATTCATCTTGACAATCGAGTGTGGAGGATGTCCACTCGAGAGGTTTTTTAACTTAGGCGACGCGGAGCTGTGGCTAAGCCCCCGAGTGTAGGCGAGACCCTCACTCGGAGTAGTTTGTCCTTAGACAAAGTCAGGTTTGCGGTAAGTGTTTTGTGTTTTATACCCACTTGGGGTGGCACACAAATTTCAACAATATACAATGAAACAAAGATTTATTAATCGAGATCACTCGGATTTATTTACGAAAGTCTTAATTTAAATTCGCCATGCTCTAAGTGTAAAACTTTCGGAGCAGGTCAGTTTTCCAAGTCCGAGGCTCTTTTGCGTCATCCTTGATGTTATACAATCGGTATGCTCCATTGTGCAGGAATTTGGAGAGAAGATATGGTCCCTGCTATGGAGGCGCCAACTTATGGGGTCTCTACTGATCCAATCGGAGAACCAGATCTCCTCACTGAAAGGCCCGGCCTCTGACCTATCTGTCGTGCTAGCGCCTCAGATCCTATTGATAGAGTGTGGATCTTAGTCTAACTCTCTTTCTTCCTCCGGGAGGTCGAGACTGTCTTGTCGTGCTGCTTAAGCCTCAGCATCATCGTATTGTTCCACTTGGGGGGAATTATATTGAAGATCACACGACAACACGACTTCTGAACCATAGACCATGAAGAAAATAGTGCGTTGTGTAGAGCGGTTAGGGGTTGTACGAATGGCTTACAAGAATGATGGTAGTTCTTCGACACAGGCTCCAGCAGCATGCTTCAAATCTCCAATCAATCGGGGTTTTAGTCCTTGAAGGATTATTCCATTTGCACGTTCTGCTTGTTCGTTTGACTGTGGGTGAGCCACAGAGGTGTAATTAACCTGAGTGCCCTAGGAGTAGCAAAACTCGTAGAATTCAAGTCGAAGTTCTTCGCATTATCAGTGATGATGTAGTGCGGCACACCAAATCTATAGATGATTTGTTGAATGAAGCTGACGATAGTGCCTGCATCCAGACTTTTGATGTGTTTATCCTCAACCCACTTAGTGAATTTATCAACAACTACGAGCAGGTGGGTGAATCCACTCGTCCCTATCCGCAAGGGTCCAACCTTGTCAAGGCCCCACACGGCGAATGGCCAAGTGAGTGGGAACGTCTTCAACACGGAGGCGGGTTTGTGGGGCTTGTTCTTGTAGAACTGACATCCGACACACTCATCAAGCAGCTCCTTGGCAGCTACGTTGGCTTGGGGCCAGTAAAAACCTGCTTGGAAAGCCTTGGCGACCAATGTCTGATAGGACGCGTGGTGGCCACAAGTTCCCGAGTAAATATCATGTAGGATCTGGAGTCCATCTTTCGGAGAGATGCATTTCTGAGTGACCCCTGTGGTGGTTTTCTTGTACAAATGGTCTCCCAAGACTTCAAATGACTTAACCGACGGACTATCTAGCGGGCTTCTTCTTCGTGTTCAGGGAGTTCTTGCCAGAGCAAATATGCTAAATATGATAGAGTCCACTTGGGAGTGATTACCAGCATTTCGTGGACTAGGTAGACCATGGATCAGACGTCAACCTCAGTCGAATTTGATGGACTGACTGCTTGCGGGGGCTCCTTTGTGAAAGGATCTTCTGCAATTGTAGTGGCACGCAGGTTTTCGAGGAATATATCCTTGGGGACTGCCCACCGAGTGGATCCAATTTTCGCCAGGTCGTCGGCTGCTTGATTCTTTGCGTGAGGAATGTGATGTAGCTCCAAACCTTTAAAATTCTTCTCCAACTTTCTGACTGCGTTGCAGTAGCCAATCATAGCTGGACACTGAATGTCCCATTCCTTGATCACTTGATTAAAAATGGGATCGGAATCTCCATAGACCATTAAACAACGAACATCAAGTGAAATGGCCATTCGGAGCCCATATAAGAGAGCTTCATACTCAGCCTCATTTTTTGATGAATCAAAATGGATTTGGAGGACGTAGTTCAGCCCGTCTCCTTTGGGAGAGACGAGGATGATGCTAGCTTCCGAACCATTGAGCATCTTGGATTCGTCAAAGAACATGGTCCAGTGTTTGCAAAAACTTGGAGTCGGCTGCTCTTGCTCAATCCACTTGGCCATAAAATCGAGCAATGCTTGGGACTTGATTTCTTTCTTGGCTTCGAACTTGATCTCCAATGGAAGGAGCTCAATTGCCCATTTCGCCACTCGGCCAGCCGCATCTCGGTTGTGTAAGATCTCTAACAGGGGAGCGTTGTTGACGACTGTAACCGAGTGATCTTGGAAGTAATGAACTACCTTCATCGCAGTCAAGTAAATACCATAGACCAAATTCTGATAGTGCAGATATCTCTGCTTGGAGGGAGTCAAGACTTTTGAGATGTAGTAGATGGGTCTTTGAACTTTGAATGTTTTGCCTGGCTTTTCGCGTTCGACTGCCAGGACGGTGCTCACCACTTGATTAGTAGCTACGATGTATAGGAGTAACGATTCCTGGCTGCCCGGAGTAGCTAACACCGGCCGGGTGGAAAGCAACGCCTTGAGTTCTTCAAACGCGGCTGGTGCTTCGGTAGAACACTCGAACTTGTCAGATTTATTCATCAATTGGTAAAGCAGGAGGGACTTTTCATCGAGTCTTGAAATGAATCGGCTCAGAGCCGCAAGGCAACCCGTCAACCATTGCACGTCATGTAGGCACTCTGGCTGCTTCCTTTATATATTGGCACCCATCTTGTCTGGGTTAGCGTCGATCCCTCATTCAGAAATGAGGAAACCAATTAGCTTTCCTGTGGGTACTCCGAATGTGCCCTTGGCTGGATTCAGTTTTATTCTGAAGTGCCGCAGATTCACTAAGGTTTCAACGAGGTCTACTAAGAGGTTAGAACCTTTCCTAGACTTGACCACAATATCATCCATGTAAGCTTAAACGTTCCAACTAATCTGTCTCTGCAAACATTTCTGAATCATATGCTGGAAAGTTGCACCAGCATTCTTCAAACCAAAAGGCATTGGGACATAACAGAAACATCCGAATGGGGTGATGAAGGCTGTTTTTATTTCATCAGGACCGTATATTTGGATCTAGCGGTACCCGGAGTACGCATCCACGAACGACATGTGTTCACACCCGGCAGTAGAATCTAGTATTTGCTCTATGCGAGGCAAAGGAAAATGATCCTTCTGACATGCTCAATTGAGGTGCTTAAAGTCAATACACATTCAGAGTGATTTATCCTTCTTGGGCACCAAGACGACATTCGCAAGCCACTCGGAGTGGTATACTTCGCGAATGAAGTCAGCAGCTATGAGCCGAGCTATGTCTTCACCAATCGCCTTGCGCTTATCCATGGAGGATCGACGCAGGTAATCTTTGACCAGCTTGACTTTGGGATCGGTTCAGAGTCTGTGCTCAGCCAGCTCCCTAGGAACTCCGGGCATGTCAGACGGTTTCCATGCAAAGATGTCCCAGTTCTCACGAAGGAACTGGATGAGCTCGGCTTCCTATTTCACCCCGATCTATGTGGATATGTTTGTTGGTGCATCACATGAATCATTCGGGTGAACGTGGACATGCTTGGTCTTGCCAGCCGATTGGAAAGCCGACTTGGAAGCAGGCCGTTTTCACCTAAGCAAATTAGCTGTATCAACCTCCTTCTTGTACCCTTAGAGCTCGGCGGTGAGCACTTGTTCATTGGCGATCTTTGAACCCTGCTGGAGGCATTCATCATCCATGACTCGGTCATGAGTCATGGCACGCCGTTCTATCCCAACATCTTGAACCTAGGGTACAAGTAACATGGTCTGGCCATTAAACATGCATAAGCGGGTCTACCCAAGATTGCATGATAGGCACTTCAGAAATCCACCACTTCGAAGGTCAATTTTTCCTTCCAGTAGTTCTTCTCATTTTTCCCGAACACTACATCCAGGGAGATCTGGCCGAGTGACTATGCTTTCTTTCCTAGGACGATCCCATGGAAATGCATGTTGCTCTTGCTTAATCGGGATTTCCGGATGCCCATGGCTTTGAGCGTGTCGGCGTAAATTATGTTGATCCTGCTGCCTCCGTCCATAAGAACCTTGCATAGATAGACACCGTTCATTACCGGATCGACGACCAACACATGTCTCCCGGGGTGGCTATGTGGGGCAGATGGTTGGAATGGTCAAATGTAATTGGAGTTTTTGCCCAGTTGAGGTGTTTGGAAGCAGTGGCAACTGCCATGTTGACTTCCCGATTGACAACCTTCAATCGTCTTTTGCTCTCGACATCTGCAAAGATCATGTTCAGGACCTTGTCGACTAGTGGGAACACTCGGGAGTGTTCTTCCTTGTCATCCGCATCGTCTTTGTCTTCCACGGGCACTTGGCCCATCGCCTGCTTGAGAAAACGACATTCCCGAGTGGTGTGCTTCAAGAGCACAACGTTGCCTTGTTCATCCGTCTTGGTATGAACTTGGCAAGGCTGGTCGAGAATGTCGGGTTTAGAGTCGAAACTCTTCTCGGGAGTCTAATCCTTCTTTTTCGGCTTTGGTTTGCCCTGGCCCTGTCCGGAGACGACCGCAACCTCTGCCTTTCTAGGATCATCAACTTTTTGCTTCTGCTGCTACTTTTTTCCTACGTTTCCTCCTGACCGAGGGGCATCACCAGTACGTCCTTTGCTGCTACAGAGGTGGTCTTATTATTCTCCACTGGCGTACTTGTTTGATATTTCCATGGCCCGACTGAGGGATAGATCCCTAGCTCGTCCAAACTTGAGAATCAGCTCTTGGTACCGAGTGCCGGCCTTGAAGGCACACACGACCTTATGCTCAGTTACGTTCTCCACTGTGTTATGCAATGTGGTCCAACATTGGATATACTTATGGAGGGTCTCATTGCTCTTCTGAACGCAATGTTGCAGTTCTGTCATCCCACCCGGGCGCTTGTAGGTGCCCTCAAA
Source organism: Hordeum marinum (assembly GCA_022496015.1). Lineage (NCBI taxonomy): Eukaryota > Viridiplantae > Streptophyta > Magnoliopsida > Poales > Poaceae > Hordeum > Hordeum marinum. The sequence continues at coordinate 476,270,854 of CM039672.1, read as the reverse complement.
GTTCTTGACAAACACTCGGGCTAAATCATCCCAACAATAGATGTAGCTCGGTGGCAACAGCTGGTTCAGCCACGCCCCTGCTGATCCTTCCAACATGAGTGGGAGGTGCTTCATAGCGACGAAGTCATTTCCTTCGCCGATCTGAACGGCCACTCGGTAGTCCTCGAGCCGAGTTTTAAGATACGACTCGCAGTTGAATTTACCAATCCCCTTCACCAGACAATAGTTGGAAAGAATCTTTGCTTCCTGAATGTACCAGTTGAAACATCCGAGTCTAGAGGAACCCCATCCACTCACTCGGTATCTTTGGTCTTTGTTATGACCAACCACGTGCTGAGTGATGATGGACCTTGCGTTGAACTGAGGGGGCCTATGACCGTCATCCCCATAACCTCTCGGCCGAAAGGGGTTCCGCTCCTGATCTCTGGCATGAGGACGACTGCCATCGTATTGACTAGGGCCGTATTGTAGGAGATATGACCTAGAGGCAATAATAAATGTTATTGATTATCTCCCTGTTCATAATTAGGTTTATGTTCCATGCTATAACTGCTATGGTTCTCGAGTCTGCAATAACCACGAGGCTTGAAGGAAGACTCATATGCACGTGTAGAATAATAAACGATAAAATGTATTCCTAGTCTGGCCTCTAAGACTGGCTCAAGTATTGCATGATCCTCCTGTTTTCCTGATCATGGGCATGCCTATGCCGACAATTTTGAGGGCACAGTGTTAGAAGAACATTTGTGTTGAATCGACCTGAATTGATGTTATTCGTCATAAGTTAATGGTTAATAACACATAGAAGTTAATGTTTGCATATTTCCTTAGACCATGAGAGTATCGAGTTTATTCATGCTTGCTTCATGAACTTTGGGGTTATTAAACGTCATCCGTCATGGTGGCTATTATGGCGGCTTACGGGTTCATGGAAAAGTATGTCAAGTAACTTGATAGCTCAAGATTGGGATTTGCTCCTCCGACAATGGAGAGATATCTCTTGGCCCTCTCGGTGTTACGGTATCCATCATCATCTGGCCAGACACTTTGTGATTTGATCATGGGGATGCCGGAACACGGGAACGAGAAAAGAGAACAATACCGGTAACGAGGTAACTGGCACAATGGAAAAGTTGTTGATCCATGGGGATGCCAACATGTCTCACCTTGGGTGTTTGTAACATATCGTGAAGCAACAGGAATAGCACACGGCAACTAGAGGTTCACTCGAATATTCATTCGTGTGGGTATAGGGGTCAATATGGGTGTCCACGGCTCCGATGTTGATCATTGATCGGAAGGGGTTCCGGGTCATGTCTATACTTCACCGAACCTATAGGGTCACACACTTAATTGTCATCTATCTGCTGAATACTAGACAAGGATTCCGAGATAAAGTCACTGGAAAAGATTCGGAGACAACGAAAAAGTTCCGGAGAGAACACCGAAAAAGTTTCGGTAAAACCAAAAAGTTGTTTCGGATAAAACCATTGATCATAAAAGGTTTTGGCAAGCACCGAGAATGTTTTGGAGGTTTCCAGATTGGTCTGGTAATTTCTAGAATTTTTCCAGAGAAAAACCGAAAAAGGTTTTCGGAGCTGCCGGAATTGTTTACCGGGTAAACGAAGATGGTTTTAAGTTAAACCACCATACCGGAAATGTTCCGGAGCGCGTCTAGATAATTTTAGAGGGTGCCGGAAATTTTCTGGGACCTTCCGGAATTTTTAGAAGTAATAGTCACGGAAAACATATTGTCCCAGCGTGAGGGGACAAGATCCCATGATGCGTGGGGCTGTTTTGGGGGCGCCCCCCTTGAGGTGGCAGCCAATTTTGGCTGGACAAAAGGTGTTGGGGGGAACCCCATGGTGTGCGGAAGCCTCCACAAATGGTGGAGAGTGTTGGGAGGAAGGTGGGGCCCCATGGCACTAGTAGAAAACAGACTTTTCGTCCCAAGCTTTAGTACCGGTCTGGTCATGAGCCGGTAGTAAAGATGGTATTAGTACCGGTTCGTACCGACTCCAACAGCTAGGAGCAGGGCGACCTTTAGTACCGGTTCGTGAGGGATCTTTAGTACCGGTCCGTGTCACGAGCCGGTACTAAAGGGGGCGTGGCAGGCTTTTGGTCAGACCTGGGCACCGCGTGCCTCCTTAGTACCGGCTGGTAGCATGAGCCGATACTAAAGAGCAACCTTTAGTACCGGTTGGTGTCACCAGCCGGTACTAAAGACTTCGTACATACATAGCTTCGTCCTCAGCCGGCCGAATGGGCTCTCATTTCTCTGTTTTCTCCCCTTCTTCTTGCTTGAAGCTCATCCTCCATTTTGCAAGGATTTGTCAAGATTGGAAGGCACCCCATCTATCCAAGTGTTCACAAAGGTTAGCAACTTTGCCCCTTCATTTCTCATTGCTAGATTAGCTTGTGGTATGCTCAAAGATATATGTGATTTGCGGGTTTTAGCTAGGTTTTGGAGGAGTGATCATTATGTGGGATTTTATTTGATTTATATGCAATTTGTGCTCAAATTAACTTGTTAGGTTGCATATGTGTAGGTTTGGTTTATGTGGTGCGCCTTCCCATCGATCCCCGTCCTAACCACCGTCGATCGTCCGCACCATCTCGTCGCGACACCGGCCACCCTTGGTGAGCCTCTTGTTCTTCTTAAAACCTTTTTGTTAAAAAAAATTATTTGTATGATTTAGATAGCTGCGTGTAAGATTTACTTACTTGTATTATTGTTAGTTATTCTATTGTGCCATGGTTATGGTATCAGCCCACGTCGGCCCTCGTCCAGTCTATGATTCAGATGTGGTATGTCATTATCTTTTATAACTATTTCACACATCATCTAATGTCTATGACAATTAATTATGCCACCAAATTGACGTAGATGTTTTTATCTATAGGAAGTAGTTGAACCAGAAATTCCAACCGACTATGCAATTCTGCTCGAGAAATTAACACAAGCTGAAAAGAAATTGATCATTTAATAGAAAAATTGAAAAGAACTGAAGATGAGAAGATGGGATTGGAGTTGCATGTTGCCGATATCATCGATGATCACAAGAACAGGATGGTTGGAATGCGCTTGAAGCTTAGAAAGATTAGAAAATATGCCATTGATAAAGAGGCTTGGTATCATTATGCCGTTGGCTCAATTGTTACTTTAGTTGCGATTATGATCGCATTTGTTATTGCATTTACATGTTTTAGATAGGTGTATGTTGTTTTATGACATGTATGTATGAGCTCTAAGTATCTATTATTTGCAGTAATAACATTTGGCAATGCTAGCTCTACTTTTGGTTGTAATTGTGATGATAAAGTTGTATTAATTTGGTCACTTCGATGTTGTGTAGTGAACATGAGCCGACAATGGATGTACGATGACCGACTAAGTACAGGGTTTCTTAATGGCCTGCTTGATTTTATTCGTGTGGCTAAGGCAAACAAGCAGAATGGTTTCATGTGTTGTCCATGTCGTGACTGTAAGAATGATAGGAATTACTCTACCTCAAAAACCCTTCACTACCACATGCTGATGTCCGGTTTCATGTCCGGCTATAGCTGTTGGACCAAGCACGGAGAAAGAGGGGTTATAATGGAAGACAGTGAAGAAGAAGAGGATGATGACAACTATCCTTTCGCCGATACAACAATGGGGGAAGCTGAAGAAGAGGCATCAATGGGGGAAGCTGAAGAAGAGGCATTAGATGAGCCCGCTGATGATTTGGGTTGGGTCATTGCTGATGCAAAGAGAAACTGCAAAAGTGACAAGGAGAGGTTGAACTTGAAACACATGTTAGAGGATCACAAGAAATTATTGTATCCAAATTGTGAAGATGACGAAAAAAAGCTGGGTACCACACTGGAATTGCTGCAATGGAAGGCGAAGAATGGTGTAACTGACAAAGGATTTCAAGAATAGCTGATAATGATAAAGAAGATGCTTCCAAAGGATAACGAATTGCCTGAAAGTACGTACAAAGAAAATAAGGTTGTCTGCCTTCTAGGATTAGAGGTGCAGAAGATACATGCATGCCCTAATGACTGCATCCTCTACCGTGTTGAGGAGTACGATAATTTGAATGCGTGCCCGATGTGCGGTGCACTGCGCTATAAGATCCCCCGCGATGACCCTGGTGATGTGGAGGGCGAACGCCATAGGAAGAGGGTTCCTGGCAAGGTGATGTGGTATGCTCCTATAATACCACGGTTGAAACGTTTGTTCCAAAACAAAGAGCATGCCAAGTTGTTGCGATGGCACAAAGAAGAACGTAAGAAAGACGGGATGTTGAGAGTACCCGCTGATGGGTCACAATGGAGAAAAATTGAGAGGGAGTTCGAGGACTTTGCAGCCGACGCAACGAACTTATGGTTTGGTCTTAGTACAGACGGCATGAATCCTTTTGGGGAGCAGAGCTCCAGTCACAACACCTGGCCCGTGACTCTATGTATCTACAACCTTCCTCCTTGGTTGTGCATGAAGCGGAAGTTCATTATGATGCCAATGCTCATCCAAGGCCCTAAGCAACCCGGCAACGACATTGATGTATACCTAAGGCCACTAGTTGATGAACTTCTACGGTTGTGGAAAAAACCAGGTGTATGTGTGTGGGATGCGCACACACAGAAGGAAATTGACCTACGAGCGTTGTTGTTTGTAACCATCAATGATTGGCCTGCTCTTAGTAACCTTTCAGGGCATACAAACAAGGGATACAATGCATGCATGCACTATTTAGATGATACTCAAAGTATATATTTGGATAAATGTAAGAAGAATGTGTACCTGGGACATCGTCGATTTCTACCGATCAAGCATATCTTACGAAAGGCAGGCAACCATTTCAAAGGTGAGCCAGATAACCGGAAGAAGCCTGGCCTCCGTACTAGTGAATATATATTTGATATGGTCAAGGATTAACAGGTAATCTTTGGAAAGGGTCATGGCGGACAATTTGTTCCGAATGACGCTAACGGACACACACCCATATGGAAGAAGAAATCTATATTTTGGGAACTTGAATATTGGAAAGCCCTAGAGGTCCGCAATGCAATCGACGTGATGCATGTGACGAAGAATCTTTGTGTGAACCTGCTAGGCTTCTTGGGCGTGTATGGATAGACAAAAGATACACCGGAGGCACGGGAGGACAAGCAAAGAATTAATGAAAAAGACGGCATGCCTCCAAAGCAGTATCAAGGTCCTGCCAGCTACGCTCTTACGAAAGAAGAGAAGGAAATATTTTTTGAATGCCTGCTCAGTATCAAGGTCCCGTCTGGCTTGTCATTGAATATAAAGGGAATAATAAATATGGCAGAGAAAAAATTTCAAAATCTAAAGTCTCATGACTGCCACGTGATTATGACGCAATTACTTCCAGTTGCACTTAGGGGGCTTCTACCGGAAAATGTTCGATTAGCCTTTGTGAAGCTATGTGCATTCCTCAATGCAATTTCTCAGAAGGTAATCGATCCAGAAATCCTACCAAGGTTACAGAATGACCTGGTCCAATCTCTTGTCAGTTTCGAGTTGGTGTTCCCTCCATCCTTCTTCAATATTATGATGCACGTTCTAGTTCACCTAGTCGAAGAGATTAACATTCTGTGTCCTGTATTTCTACACAATATGTTCCCCTTTGAGAGGTTCATGGGAGTCTTAAAGAAATATGTTCATAACCGTGCTAGGCCAGAAGGAAGCATCGCCAAGGGATATGGAACAGAGGAGGTTATTGAGTTTTGTGTTGACTTTTTTCCTGACATTAAGCCGATTGGTCTTCCTGAATCGCGGCATGAGGGGAGACTGGGTCGAAAAGGCACATTAGGAAAGAACGAAGCAATAAATATGGACGGACATTCTTTCACTCAAGCACACTACACGGTTCTACAAAATTCCACGTTGGTGACTCCATATATGGAGGAACACAAGGATATTGTATGGTCCAAGAACCCGGAGCAGTCTGACCCCTGGATTGAACGTAAACACATGGAGACTTTTGCCGGTTGGTTGCAAAAAAAGCTCATCAATGACAACGATGTTCCAGATGAACTGTACTAGTTGGCCAAGACACCAAGTTCGACTGTAACAACTTTCAAAGGGTACGAGATAAATGAGAATACATTTTACACGATCGCCCAAGATAAAAATAGCACCAACCAAAATAGTGGTGTCCGCTATGATGCAACAAACTTTGAAGACACATATTATGGTTACATAGAGGAGATATGGGAACTTGACTATGGACCTGATCTTAAGGTCCCTTTGTTTTGGTGCAAATGGGTCAAATATACTGGAGGCGGGGTACAGGTAGACCCGCAGTACGGAATGACAACAGTGGATCTCAACAATATTGGATACATAGACGACTCATTCGTCCTAGCCAATGATGTGGCTCAGGTTTTCTATGTGAAGGACATGTCTGGCAAACCGAGGAGAAAAAAAGATAAGGAAGCGAATACATCATACGATGAGCCAAAGCGCCACATAGTTCTTTCAGGGAAAAGAAACATTGTGGGAGTGGAGGACAAGACAGACATGTTAGAAGATTATGAAAAGTTTCATGAAATCACTCCCTTCAGAGTGAAGATTGACCCAAGCATCCTGTTAAATGATGAAGATTATCCATGGTTATGGCGCAATCATAAGCAAGGGACAAACATGCAGAAAAAGTCTTACACCATGAGATCCCACTCTGGGATGTGACCGGGTTCACCGTCATCACTTTCTATATATGTGCAGGACATGCATGCATTTCCTAGCATGGTATCTTTGTAAAAGTTGATACACGAAGAGCATCCAGTTTGTACAGCTACTTAACTCTTTAAAAGTTGCTATGTGGGTGAAATTAGGATGTCATGCCAAGTTACAACCTTTTTAGAGTTCATTTGTAATGCTTTTCAAACTCAGGGTCATTTAGCTCAAAATAAATCATTAAATGCATGGAAAATATCAAATGAAGTCACAAAGGGTTGAAAATTGATGATGTACCCTTGAATGGGGCATATTGAACAAACAAAAAGTATGGAGTTAAAATAAGTTATTAAAAATGAAATCCCTTTGTAATAGATGAGTTTTTGTCTGAAACCCTCATACTTCTTATGAGATTGTCCAATTTGTACACGAAGTGCATCCAGTTTTTGCCGTAACCCTCCCAACTCTTTAGAAGTTGCTATGTGGGTGAAATTAGGATGCCTTGCCAAGTTACAACCTTTCTAGAGTTCATTTGTAATGCTTTTCAAACTCAGGGTCATTTAGCTCAAAATAAATCATTAAATGCATGGAAAATATCAAATGAAGTCAAAAAGGGTTGAAAATTGATGACGTGCCTTTGAATGGTGCATATTGAACACACAAAAAGTATGGAGTTAAAATAAGTTATTAAAAATGAAATCCCTTTGTAATAGATGAGTTTTCGACCGAAACCCTCATGCTTCTTATGAGATTGTCATATTTGTACACGAAGTGCATCCAGTTTTTGTCGTAACCCTCTCAACTCTTTAGAAGTTTATATTTGGGTGAAATTAGGATGTCATGCCAAGTTACAACCTTTTTAGAGTTCATTTATAATGCTTTTCAAACTCAGGGTCATTTAGCTCAAAATAAATCAATAAATGCATGGAAAATATCAAATGAAGTCAGAAAGGGTTGAAAATTGATGATGTGCCATTGAATGCTGCATATTGAACACACAAAAAGTATGGAGTTAAAATAATTATTAAAAATGAAATCCCTTTGTAATAGATTAGTTTTCGTTCGAGACCCTCATACTTCTTGTAAGATTGTCCAATTTGTACATGAAGTGCATCCAGTTTTTGCCGAAACCCTCTCAACTCTTTAGAAGTTGCTATGTGGGTGAAATTAGGAAGCCATGCCAAGTTACAACCTTTTTAGAGTTCATTTGTAATGCTTTTCAAACTCAGGGTCATTTAGCTCAAAATAAATCATTAAATGCATGGAAAATATCAAATGAAGTCAGAAAGGGTTGAAAATTGATGATGTGCCTTTGAATGGTGCATATTGAACACATAAAAAGTATGGATTTAAAATAAGTTATTAAAAATGAAATCCCTTTGTAATAGATGAGTTTTCGTCCGAAACCCTCATACTTCTTATGAGATTGTCCAATTTGTACATGAAGTGCATCCAGTTTTTGCCGTAACCCTCTCAACTCTTTAGAAGTTGCTATGTGGGTGAAATTAGGATTTCACGCCAAGTTACAACCTTTTTAGAGTTCATGTGTAATGCTTTTCAAACTCAGGGTCATTTAGCTCAAAATAAATCATTAAATGCATGGAAAATATCAAATGAAGTCAGAAAGGGTTGAAAATTGATGATGTGCCTTTGAATGGTGCATATTGAACAGACAAAAATTATGGAGTTAAAATAACTTATTAAAAATGAAATCCCTTTGTAATAGCTGAGTTTTCGACCAAAACCGTCATACTTCTTATGAGATTGTCATATTTGTACACGAAGTGCATCCAGTTTTTGTCGTAACCCTCTCAACTCTATAGAAGTTGCTATGTGGGTGAAATTAGGATGTCATGCCAAGTTACAACCTTTTTAGAGTTCATTTGTAATGCTTTTCAAACTCAGGGTCATTTAGCTCAAAATAAATCATTAAATGCATGGAAAATATCAAATAAAGTCAGAAAGGTTTGAAAATTGATGATGTGCCTTTGAATGGTGCATATTGAACAGACAAAAATTATGGAGTTAAAATAAGTTATTAAAAATGAAATCCCTTTGTAATAGATGAGTTTTCGACCGAAACCCTCATACTTCTTATAAGATTGTCCAATTTGTACACGAAGTGAATCCAGTTTTTGCCGTAACCCTCCGAACTCTTTAGAAGTTGCTATGTGGGTGAAATTAGGAAGCCATGCCAAGTTACAACCTTTTTAGATTTCATTTGTAATGCTTTTCAAACTCAGGGTCATTTAGCTCAAAATAAATCATTAAATGCATAGAAAATATCATATGAAGTCAGAAAGGGTTGAAAATTGATGATGTGCCTTTGAATGGTGCATATTGAACACACAAAAAGTATGGATTTAAAATAAGTTATTAAAAATGAAATCCCTTTGTAATAGATGAGTTTTCGTCCGAAACCCTCATACTTCTTATGAGATTGTCCAATTTGTACACGAAGTGCATCCAGTTTTTGCCGTAACCCTCCCAACTCTTTAGAAGTTGCTATGTGGGTGAAATTAGGATGCCTTGACAACTTACAACCTTTCTAGAGTTCATTTGTAATGCTTTTCAAACTCAGGGTCATTTAGCTCAAAATAAATCATTAAATGCATGGAAAATATCAAACGAAGTCAAAAAGGGTTGAAAATTGATGACGCCCCTTTGAATGGTGCATATTGAACACACAAAAAGTATGGAGTTAAAATAAGTTATTAAAAATGAAATCCCCTTGTAATAGATGAGGTTTCGACCGAAACCCTCATGCTTCTTATGAGATTGTCATATTTGTACACGAAGTGCATCCAGTTTTTGTCGTAACCCTCTCAACTCTTTAGAAGTTTCTATTTGGGTGAAATTAGGATGTCATGCCAAGTCACAACCTTTTTAGAGTTCATTTGTAATGCTTTTCAAACTCAGGGTCATTTAGCTCAAAATAAATCAATAAATGCATGGAAAATATCAAATGAAGTCAGAAAGGGTTGAAAATTGATGATGTGCCTTTGAATGCTGCATATTGAACACACAAAAAGTATGGAGTTAAAATAATTAGTAAAAATGAAATCCCTTTGTAATAGATGAGTTTTCGTCCGAGACCCTCATACTTCTTATAAGATTGTCCAATTTGTACATGAAGTGCATCCAGTTTTTGCCGCAACCCTCTCAACTCTTTAGAACTTGCTATGTGGGTGAAATTAGGAAGCCATGCCAAGTTACAACCTTTTTAGAGTTCATTTGTAATGCTTTTCAAACTCAGGGTCATTTAGCTCAAAATAAATCATTAAATGCATGGAAAATATCAAATGAAGTCAGAAAGGGTTGAAAATTGATGATGTGCCTTTTAATGGTGCATATTGAACACACAAAAAGTATGGATTTAAAATAAGTTATTAAAAATGAAATCCCTTTGCAATAGATGAGTTTTCGTCCGAAACCCTCATACTTCTTATGAGATTGTCCAATTTGTACACGAAGTGCATCCAGTTTTTGCCGTAACCCTCCCAACTCTTTAGAAGTTGCTATGTGGGTGAAATTAGGATGCCTTGCCAAGTTACAACCTTTCTAGAGTTCATTTGTAATGCTTTTCAAACTCAGGGTCATTTAGCTCAAAATAAATCATTAAATGCATGGAAAATATCAAATGAAGTCAAAAAGGGTTGAAAATTGATGACGTGCCTTTGAATGGCGCATATTGAACACACAAAAAGTATGGAGTTAAAATAAGTTATTAAAAATGAAATCCCCTTGTAATAGATGAGTTTTCGACCGAAACCCTCATGCTTCTTATGAGATTGTCATATTTGTACACGAAGTGTATCCAGTTTTTGTCGTAACCCTCTCAACTCTTTAGAAGTTTCTATTTGGGTGAAATTAGGATGTCATGCCAAGTTACAACCTTTTTAGAGTTCATTTGTAATGCTTTTCAAACTCAGGGTCATTTAGCTCAAAATAAATCAATAAATGCATGGAAAATATCAAATGAAGTCAGAAAGGGTTGAAAATTGATGATGTGCCTTTGAATGCTGCATATTGAACACACAAAAAGTACGGAGTCAAAATAATTATTAAAAATGAATTCCCTTTGTAATAGATGAGTTTTCGTCCGAGACCCTCATACTTCTTATAAGATTGCCCAATTTGTACATGAAGTGCATCCAGTTTTTGCCGCAACCCTCTCAACTCTTTAGAAGTTGCTATGTGGGTGAAATTAGGAAGCCATGCCAAGTTACAACCTTTTTAGAGTTCATTTTTAATGCTTTTCAAACTCAGGGTCATTGAGCTCAAAATATATCATTAAATGCATGGAAAATATCAAATGAAGTCAGAAAGGGTTGAAAATTGATGATGTGCCTTTGAATGGTGCATATTGAACACACAAAAAGTATGGATTTAAAATAAGTTATTAAAAATGAAATCCCTTTGTAATAGATGAGTTTTCGTCCGAAACCCTCATACTTCTTATGAGATTGTCCAATTTGTACACGAAGTGCATCCAGTTTTTGCCGTAACCCTCTCAACTCTTTAGAAGTTGCTATGTGGGTGAAATTAGGATTTCATGCCAAGTTACAACCTTTTTAGAGTTCATGTGTAATGCTTTTCAAACTCAGGGTCATTTAGCTCAAAAAAATCATTAAATGCATGGAAAATATCAAATGAAGTCAGAAAGGGTTGAAAATTGATGATGTGCCTTTGAATGGTGCGTATTGAACAGACAAAAATTATGGAGTTAAAATAAGTTATTAAAAATGAAATCCCTTTGTAATAGATGAGTTTTCCACCGAAACCCTCATACTTCTTATGAGATTGTCATATTTGTACACGAAGTGCATCCAGTTTTTGTCGTAACCCTCTCAACTCTATAGAAGTTGCTATGTGGGTGAAATTAGGATGTCATGCCAAGTTACAACCTTTTTAGAGTTCATTTGTAATGCTTTTCAAACTCAGGGTCATTTAGCTCAAAATAAATCATTAAATGCATGGAAAATATCAAATAAAGTCAGAAAGGTTTGAAAATTGATGATGTGCCTTTGAATGCTGCATATTGAACACACAAAAAGTATGGAGTTAAAATAATTATTAGAAATGAAATCCCTTCGTAATAGATGAGTTTTCGTCCGAGACCCTCATACTTCTTATAAGATTGCCAATTTGTACACGAAGTGAATCCAGTTTTTGCCGTAACCCTCCCAACTCTTTAGAAGTTGCTATGTGGGTGAAATTAGGAAGCCATGCCAAGTTACAACCTTTTTAGATTTCATTTGTAATGCTTTTCAAACTCAGGGTCATTTAGCTCAAAATAAATCATTAAATGCATGGAAAATATCAAATGAAGTCAGAAAGGGTTGAAAATTGATGATGTGCCTTTGAATGGTGCATATTGAACACACAAAAAGTATGGATTTAAAATAAGTTATTAAAAATGAAATCCCTTTGTAATAGATGAGTTTTCGTCCGAAACCCTCATACTTCTTATGAGATTGTCCAATTTGTACACGAAGTGCATCCAGTTTTTGCCGTAACCCTCTCAACTCTTTAGAAGTTGCTTTGTGGGTGAAATTAGGATGTCATGCCAAGTTACAACTTTTTGAGAGTTCATTTGTAATGCTTTTCAAACTCAGGGTCATTTAGCTAAAAATAAATCATTAAATGCATGGAAAATATCAAATGAAGTCAGAAAGGGTTGAAAATTGATGATGTGCCTTTGAATGGTGCATATTGAACACACAAAAAGTATGGAGTTAAAATAAGTTATTAAAAATGAAATCCCTTTGTAATAGATGAGTTTTCGTCTGATACCCTCATACTTCTTATGAGATTGTCCAATTTGTACATGAAGTGCATCCAGTTTTTGTCGTAACCCTCTCAACTCTTTAGAAGTTGCTATGTGGGTGAAATTAGGATGTCATCCCATGTTACAACCTTTTTAGAGTTCATTTGTAATGCTTTTGAAACTCAGGGTCATTTAGCTCAAAATAAATCATTAAATGCATGGAAAATATCAAATGAAGTCAGAAAGGGTTGAAAATTGATGATGTGGCTTTGAATGGTGTGTATTGAACACACAAAAAGTATGGAGTTAAAATAAGTTATTAAAAATGAAATCCCTTTGTAATAGATGAGTTTTCGACCGAAACCCTCATACTTCTTATGAGATTGTCCAATTTGTACACGAAGTGCATCCAGTTTTTGCCGTAACCCTCTCAACTCTTTAGAAGCTGCTATGTGTGTGAAATTAGGATGTCATGTCAAGTTACAACATTTTTAGAGTTCATTTGTAATGCTTTTCAAACTCGAGATATGACATTTCAGTGCCATTTAATCAAATTATCTTATACGGCAGTTGAAGTTGTTCAAACATGCACGGAAATGCCATAAACATATTCTTTATATTATTCCGATATTTTTTCATATATTATTTATTTCCATTGGAGTCATACATTTTTTTCTATGATTTTCTAAAGTTTAGGGGTTTTTCTGTAAATAATAACTAATAATTACTTAAAAAAGCCTTTAGTACCGGTGCGAGCCACACGCTGGTACTAAAGGTCCACCGCCCCCACGCGTTTTTGGGGAGGACCTTTAGTACCGGTGCGAGCCACGCACCGGTACTAAAGGGTACCCACGGTATAAATAGGTCCTCTTCGTCCCGGGCAGAGCCACACACCGGAACGCGAATTTCTACCGCCGCCAGGGTGCCGAAATCCACCGTCGCCGGAGCCCTGCCCTCACTGTCGACCTCACCGGAGTCTAGCACTCGCCCCTGACCCCAGCGACTGGCCCCACACCTCCCTCCTCTGCTTCCTCGCCCCTCGCCCTCTTCCCCGGCGACCCCGGCGACCTTGGCGACCTCGCCGTCGTCCCCAACTCCGGCCGGTGACCTCGCTGTCGTCCCCAACTCCGGCCGGCGAGCTTGCCCTCGTCCCCGACTCCGGCGACCGCGCCCTCGTCCCCGACTCCGGCGACCGCGCCCTCGTCCCCATCTCCTGCGACCGCGCCCTCGTCCGCAACTCCGGCGACCGCGCCCTCGTCCCCAACTCCCGCGACCGCGCCCTCGTCCGCAACTCCGGCGACCGCGCCCTCGTCCCCAACTCCGGCGACCTCGCCCTCGTCCGTTGTGAGCCCTCGTGTGACTTAGTTCCTTAGTTTAGTTTAATTAGATTTTGTGTAGTTAAGTTTAATTAGTTTCTTAGTTTCTTAGTTTTAGTTTAATTAGATTTTGTTTAGTTAAGTTTAATTAGTTTCTTAGTTTCATTTACGTTATTTGGGCACTTCTATATTTTTACTCATGTGACCGAGCACGCTTGTTAATTAGTTTCTTAGTTCTAGTTTAATTAGATTTTGTTTAGTTAAGTTTAATTAGTTTCTTAGTTTCATTTACGTTATTTGGGCACTTCTATATTTCACATGTATATGTTTATATTTTCTTCCTTAGTTTTAGTTTAATTAGATTTTGTTTAGTTTAGTTTTAGTTTAGATTTAATTTAGTTTAGATTTTGTTTAGTTTAGGTTTAGTTTAGGTTTAATTTAGTTAAGGCTTAGTTTAGTTTAGGTTTAGTTTAGTTTAGATTTAGTTTAGGATTAATTTAGTTTAGGTTTAGTTTAGCTTTAGTTTAGATTTAATTTAGTTTAGATTTTGTTTAGTTTATATTTAGTTTAGGATTAATTTAGTCTAGGTTTAGTTTAGTTTAGGTTTAGTTTAGTTTAGATTTAGTTTAGGTTTAATTTAGTTTAGGTTTACTTTAGTTTTAGGTTTAATTTAGTTTGGATCGTAATGCATGTGTGACTTTCGGTCTGTCGTTGCTCCTTGTGTGACTTTCATGCATGTGTGTTCTTGATGGAGGAATCCCGACTGTTGTCGTGGGGGGTGCCTTGTCTTTCTTCTCTTCTTTGCGGTATACTTGTCGGTATAACGCGCAGGAAGAGAAGAGGCGAGGTGTCCCTCACCGACGGTCGAACTATTACTGTGAGAGATTGTCCACCAACATATATATACCACCATATCAGTGTGAGAGAGAGCGCACCAACACACGATGAGATATGAAAGTTATTTAAGGAAAGCATCGACTGACCGATAGTCACACACGCAATTAGGATCCAAAGCATGCCGTAATTCTTGATTTTGCTAGATGCATGCTAAGTGTTAATTTTTCTAAGTTTTATTTAATTTGTTTTCATAATTAAGTGTTTCTTCTCGACGTCGACGATCCCGATCCCGCATCCTCGTCATCGAGTCGCCGGAGGAGGTCACTTGCTTGAGCCGAGGGGCCCTGTCAGGGACTGGGCTCCGCCGGGTTGGTACTAGGAGGTGCTGCCTTCCGGGCGGCGCAACTTGGTGAGGAGCCAGCCCGTCGTCGACCCGGAGGTTCTGTGGTGGTGGCCACATGGACCACGGACGATTCAGAGGCTTGAGTCCCCCGCAAAGGTGCTACAGTAACATGTCAGCAAGGAGAACGAGCACGTCCGTCGGTACATGGCAACTTTGGAGGCCAGGTCTGACAATACCTAGCAGATTCTTCAGGGATCTCACTGGAGCTATGTTCCTGTGATGGTTCCTTCTCTTTGGGTGTCCACCGCCTACCCCGATATCCGCCGGGCGCTAGGGTTCTAGCTAGATCGATATATTAGCTACTATATATATGTATTATTATGATGTATTAGCTAGATCAATGGATTAGCCGATGTATTAAAAATTATCTGTGATTATGAGATGAGATCTTTTGTAAGAACTACTATATATATATGTATTCGATGATGCAATTAATTAACTATCAATTATTTTGCTTCTTGAATGCATGCTAATTTGAATACTAATTTGCGTTATCTATATTATTATGGATTAGTTATTAAGCTATGGACAATACCGGTAGAGCTCATGAAGAGGACATCTTCGACATGATACGCTGCTTCGAAAACCCAGCGGACCTTCCAGGTGAATCACATGATGATGACGGCTCACAATATCTGAACGATTACGATGATAGATGTGAGGCCGAGGAAGAACAACTTATGTTCCAGCATCCGGAACAACCAATGTCCAGCGAGGTATATATGTACACACATATTAGCCTCTGGTGATCATTACATGTGTATTAATTATTTGTATATATATATATATATATATATTAACAAACCTTTCGTATTTTAATTATCAGCCCTCCGGATCGAGCAAATCTAGTAGAAATGTACGAGGCGGTGCCAAAATATTGGACAACAATGTAAAGCTCAATCTTGATGCTTTCAAACATAATGGCGAACCGACTCACCCTGAAGCCAATGCCAAGACATTTGTGCGTCAATGCAGAGTGGTTGTTAGGGACGGAGTCCCGATCACAATGCATGAATGGATTCAGCCAAACGAACCAAAACCGGTAGTGAATTATGTCGACACAAGAATTAAAGATGCACTTTGGCGAGAGCTCATGGAGCATTTCACCCTACCAGATTCTCTCTTGGAGCGTCAAAGGAACAAAGTCAAGGAGTTTTCTCTCCATAAGATGGCCAGCGTGTTCCAAACTTGGAAGAAAAGATTATGGACCGAGTACAATGCTAGAGGCAAGAAGGCGCCCGAATTCAAAGGAATATACGAGAAGGTAAAGAATCACTGGAACGCTTTTATCGAGTACAAGACATCGGTAGCTGCTATGGAGAAGTCGGGAAAGAATAAGATAAATGCTAAGAAAAAAAAGTATCACCATAAACTAGGGACAGGTGGATACAAGTCAGCCATTCCTAAGTGGGATGCATTATAGAATAAGATGCTTGATGAAGGGATCACTCCAGTAAGCTACAACTAGCCCAAGAGGTGCAGGAATTGGTTTTTTGCGCATGGGGGAAAGTTGGACCCAGCAACAGGGAAGATTATTGCACTGGCCAGTCTGAAGCATGCATCAGATGAGTTGATTGAAGCAATAAAAGCTTCCCGAGAAGGACGGTTTCACCCCGATAGAGAGAACGACGAGCTTACACGCGCCCTCGGGAATGCCGAACACGGAGGACGAACACGAGGCGTGGGCGTTGTTCCGTGGTACGAGGGGTTTGCGGGATGGCAGGACAGTTATAGAAGCCGTTCGAGAAAAAAGAAGGTGGAAGCAGACCGACTTTCAAAGTTGGAACAGATGTACGAGCAGCAACAGCTGCAGATATAGGAACTGACCTAGCAAAGGGAAACTCTGTAGCAGGAGGCAGGGGAACCCGTCCCATGTACACTGCCGAAAAGCAGCATGGGTTCCATGGGGTCACCGCTGGGTCACACCCTCGTGGATGATATCACCAAGAAGACATCTTGTGAGCTAATCCAGAAAGTGAAGAACATAACCGTGCGGGTCGCGACGGGCTATGCTTTACCAAATACACCTGATGTTCGCTGGCATTGCAATCTGGTTCCAGCTGGGTATGCTCGTGTTGCGGTGGACGCAATAGAGCCAGGATATGATGAACTATTGCTTGACATCCCTGGAGGTGAGGGGGAGTCCACACTGGCAGAAGCCGGCCGTGGGTCTCATTCTATGGAGTAAGGACTGCATCGCCTTTCCACACTCGGCGCCAAGGGCACCGGCTCCTCCGAGTGTCGATGTCCAGCGCGAGGGATCCCTGCCAGAGGCATCGCAGCGCCAGCAGTCCTGCCAACCTCACCAGCAGTCCTCCCCACCTCGCCAGCAGTCACCTCGCCAGTAGTCCTCCCCACCTTGAGCTCCCCCGCAGTCCTTCCCACCTCGAGAGGCATCCCACCGTGCCAGCAGTCCTCCCCATGCCATGAGCAGTCCTCCCAACCTCGGGATGGAGCACGACGTGAGTCCATATCATCGACATCGATCTCTGCCGCGTGAGCCGACTCCACCCCGGCAGTGGTCCCGCCAATAGGGCTCCCAAAAGAGGAAGGCCACCAGCAGTCCTCTTCGGAAGAAAGCAAAGAAGAAACCCGAGCCTCCGGCCAAAAGGAAGCTGCCTTACGACATGACACCAGAGGAAAACAAAATTGAAAGTGATCGTGAAGTGAAAGCCTTTTTTTGCAAAGAAGACCGTGCCCCCAAAGGAGGTAATACCCAAGGAAGTCCGAAAGCACTTTATGGATCGACCCCCGGCATATGTCGAGTGTATGCCGACAGACTATGAGCGACAGATTCAGAAGGCAAGTGAGCAGAGAAGTCGCCCCAGCCCAAGGAAGAAGTCGGGAAGTACGACATCAACTAGCGGGAAACCAGTTCCCCAGCTCGGAGAACAATCCAAGAAATCGATCTCTCTGCTCAAGGTGAGTACGAATCCAGGGAAGCGATCAATCCAACTAGTCGACGTGCAAGGCAACCCAATCGACCTCGAAGAAGTAGAGGCTGCAGGTCTCACTCTTGGCCAAATCCTTGGCATCGAGGAAATCTGCGGGTACGGTGCAACTGAGTACGCAATGCAATATGCTGTCGGAAAACCACTTGTCACACCCGAGCACTACAAGGAACTACCAACTGCGATGTGACGGTTGCATGATTGGTACATCCGTCAAATAAAGTGAGGGGAGAAGGCGGTCATGGTCAAAGTAAGGAAAGAGCATTACGTCAATGCATGTGACATTTGTGTTGAACTCTCAGAACTTTTCCAGTTATACCACATGGACTCTATCGACAAAACTCTCATCAGTTGCTATTGTCTGTAAGTGATTTATATCTTTAATAATTTAAGTCTCTAGATAAGATATCGTTCATTGGCTTATCCTTACTATATATGTTCTTTTCTACGCTACTGTGCAGATTGAAGATGTGGGAATTGAAACAAGAGGGAATTGATGACATTGGGTTCATCGACCCAAGTACCGTTAATGGTCATGTGGTAAAACATTATGCCAAGGACATAGAAGATACCTTGGAAAATTTTCTAGAGGAGGCAGTAATGAGTACCAAATCTACTATAATATTTCCTTACAACATGGGGTGAGTGTTTACTCTCTTTTGTATACTACAAATTCTATTTTTTCCTACTAGCTCGCTGTCAAGTGTAGTTGATGAGTTGTATGCCTGCCTGCTTAATTATGTATGCTTCTACACAGAGACCACTATATCCTCCTAAATATTATCCTCGCAGATGGACTTGTTCAAGTGTATGACTCACTAGATACACCAGAACAATCATACGTGGACTTGTATTTTATGATAGAACGGTAATTTCAATCTTTATCAACCTCAATTTCTTTCATTATTTCCTGATATCAAAAGTTATTATAATAACTCTTTCATTATTTTTCTTGTCGCGTAGTGTTTGGAAAAATATGATAGAAAAAAACCATCACGGTCGTCAATGGAAACCGAAGCTGAAGTGGAAAAAGATGCAGGTAATTAAGTAGTACTACTAGGTCCGTGCATCTCTTTAATTCTAGTTTCAATACCATTATCATGCTTGATTATTAATTATCTTATTGAATTCTATTCTTTTGCAAAGTGCGCGAAGCAGCCACAGGGGACAAATTTATGTGGATACTTCCTCTGCGAGAACATTCGCATCCAGACCGAAGGCCGTATACGTTGCAGAGGAGCACGTGAAAGACAACTCCAGCTTTGGCAGATATTGTCGAAGCTCTCACATGAGAAACACTTTGTAGCACTTCAAGAGGAATTTGCGGCATTTCTTCTTCAACATGTCATTGATGTAAATGGAGAGCACTATTACTTACCGCCGTCTCAATAATGGCAGCAAATCAGTAGTAGAAAACTGAGATTTCATCTGGAGCACTAGCTAGCTAGTCCCGGCTGGGTTTTGGGCATTAAGTTATAAGTCCAGAATATATGGATGCGTAATTCCATTTGTATATATACTATGTATGAGATATTGTATATTATATTACATATATATATGCATCAACTTGTGTAATTAATGTTTACAGTACGTAGCACCATAAAATAAATTCGAAATGAATGGAAAACACAATAAATAGAGAGGAAAACTAAAACCTAATTAAAAACGAAAACAAAAAAACAAAACACTTAGTACTGGTTGGTATCACCAACCGGTAATAAAGGTCCTCCACCACCAGCCCACGTAGGCAGCCACGTGGTGGGCCTTTAGTACCGGTCCGTGGGCCAACCGGTACTAAAGGTCAAAACCTTTAGTCCCGACCCTTTAGTACCGGTTGGGGAACCGGTAAAGTCCTAGCCCGACCGGGACTAAAGATCGACATTCTACTAGTGTGGGGGAACACCATGGACAAGGGAACATGTTTTCTCCATGTTTGGTGGGAACATGTTTCCTTGTTTGGTGGGTGCATCTTTTGTGGGCTGAATTTCAGACCCCGCCCTCACCCCTTCCACCACTATATAAGGAGGTGGAGAGGAGATCTCCATCCTCACTCCAACTATCTCACACAAGCCATGCATGACCTGGCATTCTCTCTCCCTCCCAGCAAAATAGTTTTGTAGAGACGAAAGGCTGTCTAGGTTCCAGTGGGAATTAGTTGTGGATGGCGAAGCCCTGCTGGATAGATGACACCGTATGTGTGCAACTCTGTAGAGAGATCGTAGTTGCGGTCTTAGTTCGAGAGTGCCTCCCAAAGGGCTGTCCGTGTGACCGTCCAAGTTTTGGAGGCCCTCCCGAAGGGTTGTCCGAGTGACAGTCCAAGTTTCAGAGGTCCTCCCGAAGGGCTATCCGCGACACCGTCCAGGGGACTGTCCGACCGCCTCCCGGAGGGCTGTCCGTGGGGCAGATGAGGGTCTTCATCCTCACGGTTGGGAGGTTGTGAAATCCTAGTTGCGGGGATCTACACCGCCATTCGTCACCGACTCTACTTCCGCTGCGCTACGAGTCGGTAACGAAAAGATCAAACCTTGTATGCAGTCTTCATAGTGGTCCTGGGCTGGTGGGTAGGTCGATTTTTTTTGTTTTCTGCTGGGTTACCCTACAATGGCATCAAGAGTCGTGCTATGCGTAGATGCCGGTTGCGACCTAGAATACATAGAGATGTATGGGTACTGCATAATATAATTTTGGAGTAGATGAGATCTATTGCTGAAAATTATTGATGCGGGTAGCAGATGAAATCTGTTACCCGATGTTCCTATTGCTCCCCCTGAATTTGCGTAGTCGTGGAATCTCACAAAGTTCTGGCAATCCGCGATACTTTCATGCTGCTCCTAAGTATGCTGATTGACAGATCAACGAAGTGCTAACAGTTCTTTGGGTTCCACCATAGTTAAAAAGATGGATGTTTCGCAGACAAAAGGGCAATGCAGATGTGATCTGCACGGGGGTCACACATATGACGAAGTTTAGTATGGGGCTCAAGATTTTATTATCTCGTTTTTCATACACCCTGGAAAGTTAATCTAGCAACTTGAATTATCATACTTGATGATGGACGTTGGTAGCTTCGGTTTGTTTCGAAACCTTAGAAGCCACATAAAACAAGTTATTGCATGGACCGATTAGAGGCGTCTAGCTTGGTTTTGCAGGATGGTTTGCATGTGCATGTGATGTGGTATAGTAGTATTCATAATAATTTGATTATGTATGGGATGACTATATGATGTAAATTGATTAACATGACCCGCGTGTCATGATTCGGCATGATGGCTGGAGCCATATGATTGCACTTTAATGACCTGCGTGTCAACCTTATGTAATGCACTTATTTTATTAGCTATAGAGATAGCAATATTATCTGGTGCATCGACAAGGTGGTGGCAATCTTCGCGAAGGTGAACACCGACGCGAATGCCAAAGACGAAGAAATACAAGACTTCTCCGTCAGAATGGGCTATACCATATCATGCTATTAAGAATTGCCTAAGATGTTTATCCCTTATGATGCACCCTTTTGATTGCGCGGTAGTCGCTTTTATTAGGGTGATCTCTCACAAAATATCAAGTAGTTAATGTTCTCCGAAGTGTAGCACCATCACAACATCTTTTCTTTCATGGTATCACATGGATACATGGGTACGAACGATTGTACGGGTGTGAGGCGGGTGAGTTGAGACCTCGCAGCGTGATCACTTGGTTGTCTTGACGTTTAGGCATGAAATTCATGAGCTCAGAACACACGCATCAAAAGATGAACAAGAGTCACATAGAGATGTGATTGGCAAGTTGGCCTACCGATTACAATTCTCGTCACTTGAGATGGATACATCCTTGACGTTGAATTGTAATATGGATCTTGAATCACTCACATTCAATTATGGGAGATATTGATTTGAGTGGGAGCACACTGAATTGAATTATTTTAATTCTTAGTGCAATTAATTTTGAACAATGTCGAAGTGAAATTTGCATAATAGTTGTAGAATAATGGCTCGCGTTTCCACCTTCCCTGTTAAAATTGAATAAGCTTTTAATTATCTTGTTAAAACTTTATGGTTGGTAACGTAATGTGAGGGTTGTCCTCAAGAGTGTCGAGAAGGACTTGTCCTATCGCATGTTTTCAGTATTCTCCCGCTAATGCTATGGATGATATGACTCTCGTCCTTCGATCCAAAAGCTAGAATTCTATTTCAGTCAAGTGCAATATGTTTGCTTCCATGAGACCCGAACTTCGAAAGTTTGGATAGTTATGTGATATTCATGGAATCTGAAAATCATTTTCAGAGACAAACAAAGGCTAAAAGATATGAGATATCCAAAGCAATGTTTGTGTGCAAACTATTAGTAAAGGAGTTTACTATGCATTAGACTGATAAGAGAGGGATCCAGGAGAACGCCTGTCATATGATGAAAGGTCAATAAAAAAACAACTTAAAGAGAAAGGAAGTGTCCGAAGGGTGTTAGTAAGACTTTCATGACGGGGAACATTGCATGGGAAACAAAAAATTTCCTACGCACATGCAGATCTATCCATGGTGATGAGCATCTATGAGAGGGAGAGTGGATCTATGTACCCTTGTAGATCGCTAAGCAGGAAGCGTGAAGAAACGCGGTTGGTGTAGTCGAACGTCTTCGCGATCCAAATCACCAAGCGTCCCGTGATCTCATCATGATCCGTCCCGCGATCCAATCACGATCCGTCCCATGAACTCATCACGATCCGTCCCGCGAACACATCACGATCCGTCTCGCGATCTTGATCACGGTCCTTCTGATCTAGAGTCGAACGGACGACACCTCCGCGTTCAGCACACATACAGCTTGATGACGATCTCGGCCGTCTTGATCCAGCAAGAGGGAGCGGAGAGGTAGAAGAGTTCTCTGGCAGCATGACGGCGCTCCGGTGATGGTGGTGAGATATCCAGCAAGGCTTCGCCTAAGCACTGCAGAAAACCGATCTAGAGGAGAAACTATGCACTAGAGGAACGGGTAGCAATTGGCTGAAAATCAGGTGCCAAAAACCCTAAATACTCTAGTATATATAAGAGGGAGGGAGGAGGAGGGGCTGGCGCACAAGTGCCAGCCTTCTTGCCTCTTGCGCAAGGAGGAGAGGAGGAATCCTCCTCCAATCCTAGTAGGACTAGGATTCCTCCGTTCATACTTGGAAACTCTTTCCACCTTGTTTTTTCCTTCTCCTTCAACTCCTAGCCGCATGGGCCTGTTGTGGGACTTCCACCAGCCCACTAAGGGCTGGTATTCATCCTCCCACAGCCCATGTAGCCTCTTGGGTCTAAATACCTCTCCCGAGGGTCTCCTGGTACACTACCGACACTCCCGGTACACTATCTATGAGCCCAAATCTTTTCCGGCAACCAAAACAGGACTTCCTATATATCATTATTTACCTCCGGACCATTCCATAGCTCCTCGTGACGTACGGGATCTCATCCGGGACTCTGAACAACCTTCGGTCACCACCATGCATAACTCTATACTACCGAAACGTCAGCAAACCTCAAGTGTGCAGAGCCTGCGGGTTCGAGAACTATGTAGACATGACCGAGACACCTCTACGGTAAATAACCAATAGCAGGACCTGGATGAACATATTGGTTCCTACATATTCTACGAAGATCTTTATCGGTTGAACCTCTATGTCAAGGATTCAGTTAATCCCGTATAACGTTCCCTTTGTTCTTCGGTATGTTACTTGTCCGAGATTCGATCGTCGGTATCTCCATACCTAGTTCAACCTCGTTACCGACAAGTCTCTTTACTCGTTCCGTAATACAAGATCCCATGGCTAACACTTAGTCACATTGGTTGCAAGGCTTGTTGTGATGTTGTATTACCGAGTGGGCCCTGAGATATCTCTTTGTCACACGGAGTAACAAATCCCAGTCTTGATCCATGCCAACCCAACATACACCCTCGGAGATACCTCTAGAGCACCTTTATAGTCACCTAGTTATGTTGCGACGTTTGATACACACAAGGTATTCCTCCGATGTCAGTGAGTTGCATGATCTCATGGTCATAGGAGCATATACTTGACATGTAGAAAACAGTAGCAATAAACTGACACGATCATATGCTATGTTTTTAGTTTGGGTCTTGTCCATCACATCATTCTCCTAATGACGTGATCCCGTTATCAAATGACATCTCATGTCCATGGCTAGGAATCCTTAACCATCTTTGATCAACAGGCTAGTTCATTGGAGGCATACTAGGGACACTGTGTTGTCTATGTATCCACACATGTATCTATGTTTCCGATCAATACAATTATAGCATGGATAATAAACGATTATCATGAACAAGGAAATATGATAATAACCAAATTTTTATTGCCTCTAGGGCATATTTCCAAAATTTCACGCCTAGGAAGTCCGGGGCTAATGCCACTCTTAAGTTGGATGCTTCTTTTAAGAGTAGGAGAAATACTAAAAGTTAAAATGTTAGAAGTATAATGGCAAAAGGAAAGAAGACTGGAATATCCAGCTCATGTATGAATGTCATACAAGTTTTTGATGTATAGAAGGCTGGTCAAAGATATAGTTCTTGGGAATGATGGTTAAACATGTTAATCACTAATTCTTGGGTATTGTGAGTTAATCACAAAGATACCCGCTCGATTGCATTCTGTTGCAACTCGATGTAAGAACTACTATGGCCTGAAAGACTAGCTAGGGATGAGGTTTAGATACATGTAGGGAACATAGTAAATGTTACTATGCCTTCCATCGGTGTGTTCCCTATGTATTAAGTTTCATAAATCATTTTAGAGTTTCACACTCTAGCCCTTTGCATAAGGTATCTTGCAAGAAGGTTGTTCATAAGAGAACTTTTCATGTTGGGTGTTATGAATAACATAAGGGCCATACTTTCATTATGAATGAGATGTATGTTATGAATATTGATAATAATACATTACCTCTGGGTTTACTTTTATAATTCATTTTAGAGTTTCATACACTCTAGCCCATTGCACAATGTTTGTTGCAAAAGAGTTGTTCATAAAAACAACAATTGTTGTTCAGTGTTATGAATACCATGAAGGGCCATGATTCCATCCTAGATGGGATGTATGTTATGAATATTGATAGAAATATGATACATCCATAACACTGACGCTAAATGTCGCAAGACTAAAAGAATACCACACAGGTGTGGCACTGCATTTGGTCACATTGGAGAAACCAGCATGGAAAATTCCATTATGATGGATTTTGAAGTCGTTTGATTTCGAATCATCTAACACTTGCAACTTTCCTCTGAAAAGTGAAGTAACTAAAATACCGTTCATATGCCATAAGGAACGAGCAAAGAACATATTGGTAATCATACATTATGATATGTGTAGTCCAATAAATGTTGTTGCAAGTAGTGGATTTATCTATCTTCAGAAATGACTCAAGTAGATATATGGATATTTAATTGATGAGACGTGAGTCTGGATCTTTTTGAAATCATTCGAAAGGTTTTCAAAATGATGAAGAAAATATTGTAACAAGAAAATTATGTTTCTAAACTTCGATTGTAGAAAGGAATATTTGCATTACAAGTTTGGCGAATGTCTGATGAGTTGTGAATACAGTTTGATAACTTGCACCTCCCAGAACACCATTGCGAAGTGGAAAGTCCATGAAGATGTAATCGAACCATTTATGACATGGTAAGATCAAATATGACATAAATAAAATTGCCATCATCCCTTTTTAAAGTGATGCTTTAGAGACTGCGGCTTTTACACTGAAAAGAGCTCCATCAGGTCTATTGAAATGACGTCATGGTATGGTACACCCAACCATGTTATATATTTTCTTAACATTTGGAATATGGGGCTTGTGTAACAGGTAAAAAACCTATTCCAAATCAGACAAGTCCTACTTTGTAGGTTATCCCTAGAAAATGGGTATTCCTCCCTCAACTATACCAAGGGAAATAGATTTGCCACAAAGGACGGTATGCTTTTTGAAGGAAATAGTTCTTTCAGAAGGGGTGAGTGGGAGAACACTGCAAATCGACAAGATAAACAATATCTTCATCATCAGTTCAAAGGAAAGGAACCTTGGAAGTGATTCCAGGGTTTCCTGCTGCGACTGATATGAAAGTCTCTACAATAAAATGTATGGACTTCGGTCGAACTTGTAGCTGAACCTCATAGGCAAGGCTCGTGCAAACCTCTCAGGTGCGCAAACGAGATATCGTTGTTGGACAACAGTATACCTATGATACACAAGGAAGCGGTGATGGGCCCTGACTCCGGAATTGGCTAAATGCCAATACAATCCGAGATAGTTTCCATATAAATGTTTCAAGATTAAAATCTTGATAGACCTTTCGGAAGGCTTAGAGTCTAACGAATATTAATGGAACTAAAAACTGATACAGATAAAAATGTTTTATCCATAAAGCTCGACTTTTTGAAATAACAAGTTCAAGGAGTTGACTACGATGAGGTTGTTTCTCCATAGCGATGCTTAAAGTCGGTTCGGGTTGAACTAGCAATTAATACATTTTTCAATCATGAGATATGAAACATGGATGATGAAAGGATTTCCATCTAATGGAACTGTAACCAAGGACTTGCATGTGTTATAGTACAAGGTATTTTGTAAGTCCAGAGGATGCTAGTAAGGGTGCAAACTTCAGAGTTGCAGCGATGGACAGAAGAGAGTAAAATGGAGTTGGAATCTTCGTGTTTTGATGAAATGGTCAAAGGGGTTTGACTTCATCAATGGGTAAAGAAGATGCTTGTAATTCAAGAAATTAAGTGGGAGCATAATAATATTTCTAAAAACCTTGTGTGCTTGACACATCGTTAATTGGAAATAAATTTCTTGACACGAATTAGGACCTCATTTGAAAAGGGTTTTTTCGATGAAGTGCTTGGGCTAATAGCCTTAATATTGGGCTATGATGATAACTAGTGCAAGTGGGAGTCTATAGGAGATATGCCCTAGAGGCAATAATAGATGTTATTGATTATCTCCCTGTTCATAATTAGGTTTATGTTCCATGCTATAACTACTATGGTTCTCGAGTCTACAATAACAATGAGGCTTGAAGGAAGACTCATATGCACGTGTGGAATAATAAATGGTAAAATGTATTCCTAGTCTGGCCTCTAAGACTGGCTCAAGTATTGAGTTATGATCCTGTTTTCCTGATCATGGGCATGGCTATGCCGGCAATTTTGAGGGCACAATGTTAGAAGAAGATGTATGTTGAATCGACCTGAATTGATGTTATGCTATGAGATACATTCGTTATAAGTTAATGGTTAATAACATAGAGAATTTAATGTTTGCATAATTCCTTAGAGCATGAGATATCGAGTTTCTTCATGCTTGCTTCAGGAACTTTGGGGTTTGTTAAATGTCATTCGTAAATGGGTGGCTATTACGGCGGCTTATAGGTTCATGGAAAAGTATGTCAAGTAACTTGATAGCTCAAATTTGGGATTTGCTCCTACGACGATGGAGAGATATCTCTGGGCCCTCTCAGTGTTACGATATCCATCATTGTCTAGCCAGACACTTTGTGATTTGATCATTGGGATACCGGAACATGGGAACGAGAAAAGAGAACAATACCGGTAACGAGGTAACTGGCATAGTGGATAAGTTGTTGATCCATGGGGATGCCATCATGTCTCACCTCGGGTATTTGTAACATATCATGAAGCAACAGGAATAGCACACGACAACTAGCGGTTCACTCGAATATTCATTCGTGTGGGTATAGGGGTCAATATGGGTGTCCACGGCTTCGATTTTGATCATTGATCGGAAGGGGTTCCGGGTTATGTCTATACTTCACCAAACCTATAGGGTCACATGCATAAGGGTCATCTATCTGCTGAATACTAGACAAGGAGTCCGAGAGAAAGTCACTGGAAAAGTTTCAGAGACAACGGAAAAGTTCCGGAGAGAACACCAAAAAAGTTTCGGTAAAACCGAAAAGTTGTTTTGGATAAAACCATTGATCATAAAAGGTGTCGGCAAGCACCGGGAATGTTTTGGAGGTTGCCAGATTGGTCTGGTAATTTCTAGAGTTTTTCTGAAGAAAAAACCAAAAAAAGGTTTTCGGAGCTGCCGGAATTGTTTACCGGGTAAACGAAGATGGTTTTAAGTTAAACCACCATACCGAAAATGTTCCGAAGCGCGTCCAGATAATTTTGGAGGGTGCCGGAAATGTTCTGGGACCTTCTGGAATTTTTCAGAAGTAATAGTCATGGAAAACATATTTTCCCAGCGTGAGGGGACAAGATCCCACGATGCGTGGCGCTGTTTTGTAGGCGCCCCCCTTGAGGGGGCAGCCCCTTGTGGCTGGACAAAAGGTGTTGCCCCCCCATGGTGTGGGGCAGCCTCCACAAATGGTGGAGAGTGTTGGGAGGAAGCTGGGTCCCATGGGGGAACACCATGGACAAGGGAACATGTTATCTCCATGTTTGGTGGGAACATGTTTCCTTCTTTGGTGGGTGCATGTTTTGTGGGCTGAATCTCAGCCCCCCCTCACCCCTTCCACCACTATATAAGGAGGTGGAGAGGAGCTCTCCATCCTCACTCCAACTCTCTCGCACAAGCCATGCATGATCTGGCTTTCTCTCTCCCTCCAAGCGAAATAGTTTCGTAGAGCCGAAAGGCTGTCTGGGTTCCGGTGGGAACTAGTTCTGGACGGCGAAGCCCTGCTGGATATATGACACCCTATGTGTGCAACTATGTAGAGAGATCGTAGTTTCGGTCTTAGTCCGAGAGTGCCTCCTGAAGGGCTGTCCATGTGACCGTCCGAGTTTTGGAGGTCCTCCCGAAGGGGTGTCCGAGTGACGGTCCAAGTTTCGGAGGTCCTCCCGAAGGGCTGTCCGCAACACCGTCCGGGGGACTGTCCGACCGTCTCCCGAAGGGCTGTCCGTAGGGCAGATGAGGGTATTCATCCTCACGGTTGGGAGGTTATAGAATCCTAGCTGCGGGGATCTGCACCGCCATTCGTCATTGACTCTACTTCCGCTAGGCTACGAGTCAGTAATTAATGAAAAGATCAAACCTTGTATGCAGTCTTCATAGTGGTCCTAGGCTAGTGCGTAGGTCGATTTTTTTGTTTTCTGCTGCGTTACCCTACACGTATGAGCTGCCCATCGGAGGGGATGTTCGATTAACGTTGCGATCATCCTACCAATGCCCTCTATACGAACATCTCAGATGAGGAAGAGTTCATTGGCCTTTCCTTGGTGCAAGCGAGCTATGAGCCGACTAGTCCGTTTCTGCAGGAGCAAACTTGTTGTGAATACGCTGATGAGATTGTGACACTTCGGAGTTCTGCTCCGAAGTCATCTTCAGAAGGGCTTGGATCTGCCGAATGCTCTTGCCTGCCACCGAATCGGATGGCTGGAGCGAATCAGCGATCCGAGTGGCCGCAACTAGGTTCAACAAAGGCATGCGCATCACCGGGATGGTGTATGACCGCTCTTTTGTCAACAACTAGTGGCAGCTCCGACTAGAGCTAGGAATCTCCCTTGCAGTGAGCTCATTGAGCGACTGTTGAAGTCGCTCCAACCGCTTGCGCTCCGCCAAAGGGGCCCGACGCGTGGCTTCTAGAGCCACCTCCTCTGGGAAGTTATTGCGATGGGAGTGAGGAGCACTTTGTTGTTCCTGCGCCGGATCTCCTCCCGCTGATCCCAAGTGAGTGGTCGAGGGATGTGACCATCAGAGGTAGCCTTGGCATGGTCGGTGTCCCGTCCGCGAGCATCTCCCGCGGAGTACCCGGGCGGAGGATTGTCCTGAGATGGACCGGCCATCAGGACTTCGACAACATCTCCGCTGCCATTGCAATCGGCTTCATCAGAGGAATCGTTGTCTGACGATGGGAAAAGGCAATGTACATACTCGTCAGAGTTCTACACTTTAGCCTGCTCGGCCGCGATCAGAGCCACCACAGCATGCTTGATCTAGCGTTGGAGCCGCGAGCACCTAGAGCGTCAAACTTTGATATCTTTAGGACATGAAATTTTTGCATCAACTTTATTTTTATCTACCTCGATACCTTTTTCGGAGATCTTATGCCCAAGGACTATACCTTCATTCACCATAATTTGAGACTTCTCCCAATTCAAGACAAGATTACTTTCTTCACATCTCTGCATAACTCGATCAAGGTTGTTTAAGCAATCATCAAAAGAGGTTCCGTAAATGGAGAAATCATCCATGAGTACCTCAGCAATCTTTTCACAAAATTCGGAGAATATAGCGGTCATATATCTTTGAAAAGTAGTAGGTGCATTGCATAAAAACAAAGGCATACATGTATTTGAGAAAAACCAGAATATCCGTCTAAGAAAAAAAGTGTGTGTTCTTAGACAATCTTTCTTACATTTCATCAATAAACGACAAGGGGTAATGATCTTTTCTAGTGGCTTTATTTAATTTCATAAAGTTAATTATCATCCTATAACCAGTTACTATTCTTTCTGGGGTAAGTTCATTTTTATCATTAGGAACAACGGTTATGCCTCCTTTCTTAGGAACACAATGAACACGACTTAGCCATCTACCATCAGCTATATGAGAAATTATACCTGGCTCCAGAAGATTTAATATTTTAGTGGTTTCCACATCCTCCATCTTAAGATTCATTCGTGGAGAAATGGCTAGCCACAACTCTTATTCGTGGCATGCCATTTCTCTCCAACGCCAGCACTAATATTTTCAAATAGTGCTGGTGTCTGCTAAATTGGTACTTCAACTGTAAATGGTTAGTGCTGGCATGGTTCTTTCTTGTCACGCTACAAATTTGTTGGCCCACCCGTACTTACCGTTCGGAATATAGTGGTGGCGTTGAGTTTGCATGCATGTCGTAGATAATTAAATAGTGCTGGCATGTCAAATTTGTTTATGCCAGACATAATTATATATATTTTAAACTTAATAAGTCCTTCGACCACCCACCACCCGTCGCTACCTTTCGCCACCCGTCATCGCCCGTCCTCTCCTCTCCGTACCAGCAAGGTTCATTCCTCTCCATCCTCTGCATCTCCTTCTTCCGTCCTCTACATCTCCTTCCTCGACTCTGCATGCATATATATGTGGGATTCATCCATATATAAGTTGATTTAAGATTTCTATGTGTAGAAATTTTAGTACATATATATAATGGAGTGCTTTATGTGATGTAGAATCAAAATTTGGTTCCATGGATTGCTTTGTGTAGAAATGTTAGTCGTAATCTATTGTAAAATCCGATGCATTTTGAGTAGATTTTGTTTATTTGTGTCTCCCTCCGTGGATTATGTTTACTTGTGTATATACATGTTACTACTCTAGAATTATAGACATGTTACTTTTCAATATGTTTAGAATCTGACTATATACTTAGTTTTCAATATATTTTTGTGTAGTATGGCGCAACCAACACCATGCCGAGTGTGCAAGTCAAGGTGCGCAACCAGCCTTGCAACTGCCACCTTGTTCTGCATTTACTTCCAACCGTGCTTTGTTCTCGTAGTGGTAACAAATAGTATGACCCTTCTAATAGTTTGATTTTGTTGATATTTCCACTAATGCATTGTGTGTGAGTTTCTGATTTTTATTACACAAATCGTCCCTTGCAATGTGAGATTGGATTTCAGTGAGCTCATTACAATAGACACTGTAGCTAGTAATGTGATATGCTTAGTATATATAGTAATGTGATCTATGCTTATAGTATAGTAATGCGGTGATATGCTTAGTATATTAATGTGATGATATGCTTAGTGTATAGTAATGCGATATGCTTAGTATGTAGAGTAATGTGATCTATGCTTATAGTATAGTAATGCAATGATATGGTAAGTGTATTTTCGCGATGATATGCTTAGTGTGTATATATAGTAATGCCATATGCTTAGTAATGCAATATGCTTAATTAGTAATGTGATATGCTTAGTATATATAGTAATTAATTTGATCTATGCTTTAGTAACAAGTGGTGGGTTCCTGCCTCATGCATTCTACTCAACTACAAGAATTTCAATAACACTACGGGAGGGATTTGTTGAAATGATGTCACTATATGCAATAAAACATAGGTATGAAAAGATGGTCAAAGTGAACTTGCCTGTACTGTTGATGAAGATAAAGATTGCTCTCAGAAATAACTTGATAGACTATACGTCACTCTCCGATGAAAATCTATATAACAAACATTGCATTCATAAGCAATCATACTAGCAATCAATTCTAACAATCACAAGATAACACAAGAAACAAAACAACAAGGTTGATGAAGGAAATAATTAAGACAAAAACTCAAGGTAACAAAACTACATCAACACAACTAAGGTGATGATGAAGGAAATACTTAGGACAAAAGTTAAAATCAACAAAACTACATCAACACAACTAACGTGATGATGAAGGAAATACTTAAGACAAAAGTTAAAATCAAGAAATTTTTCATAAAAGCAACTATGGTAGTTTTCCCCTACAAACAATTATTTTCAAAGAGTAACAAAACAATAACAAAGTAAAATACAACAAAAGGATTTTAGTAAATATTTTACTAGCAAAAAGATTTACTTTTGAAGAACGAGTAAAACTATGAAAACAACATCCTAAACAACATAAGTGTTTGCCTAATGAACTTAACTACAAGCACAACCATAAACTAAGAGAAAACAAATTATGAAAGAACTAAGTTAACAGAAATTAATTAATAAAGATCTATATTACAAAACAGAATTGATTCATCTAAAACTTTGTGAAAATAATCTCTACTAACACTAAGTTGTTTTATAAAACATTACCTAATGATAAAGAATATAGTTTCCTATAATAGAGTAAAACTAAACCATTTTTATTAACAAACATATCTTAAAAGAAAAGATTGCTAAAAACTTTTTCTTAGAAAACAAAATTTAATTATATAAAACTTTGTTGGAATAAACTATTACTAACTAGTTTGTTTTATAACAAATTAAACCTATTTGAAGGGGAGTTGTGATTCCTATATTGATAAAGAAAAAACTAAGCAAATTTATATTTTTATTAACAGTAATTAAAACACCTAAATTTTAACTAACAGAACCTACTAAATCAAATAAAACTAAATCTGATTTAAACTAACTAAAACTAAATAAATAAAACTATACTATAATACTAGACATATTCTTTTTTTAGTAAAAACCTTAATCAATTTTACTCTAAAAATTCTCAAACTTTACTTACTGATAGCTAGGCTCACTAGTAACAAGTAGCAAAAAGAATCAACTTAAAATACTTTTTAGAACTCTACATATTCAGAAAACAAAATTTAAACCAAATCTGTTTAAATTCAAATTTAAATATTCAAACATGGCCAAACTTTATATCTACAGAAACTATAATAAATTTGTGGTCTAATGGAAAAAGAATCAAGTTAAAATACTTAAAAACATAAAAGATAAACTAAAAACAAAATCAGAACTATTTCTGTTTTTGAATTCAAAACAGAAAAAGAGAAAACAATTCTAACAGACAGGGGGCTACATGGCTATTTCTGATTGGCTGGAGCGTGCGCGTGATCTAATGATTCGAGCGGACGGCCGGCTTCTAAAAGAAACGTTTCGGTCTAAAAAAACAGAAAGGAAAAACCAAGCGGTTCTTGTAAATTAAACCGAAGGGGTATCCTATTCTAATCTACGCCGTTCATTCGAGATCGGACGGAGAGGGTGCTCACCGGGGTGGTGGTGGATTCCGGCGATGACTCCGGTGATGGCGGCGGCTCGGGTGTGGACGGGGACGGTGCTCCGGTGGTCTTCGGCGTCGGGGAAAGGGCCCAGTCGACGTGCGCGAGCGTGGCGACGACGATGGTAGCGTCAGATGAGCTCGGGGACGACAGGAGCGAGCGACACGAGATCGTGGAAGCTTCGGGATGGTGGTGGAGCTCCGACGAGGTCGTCGGGGAGAGCTCTGGAGGGGGTCCGGGGCTCGCGAGGGGATGGGAAGGTGCGCACGGGTGCGGGGAGGTCGTCGGAGGGCTCGGGTGGCGAAGGGGCGGTCAGAGACGGGCGCTAGGAGGGGAGAGGCGCGGCGGCCACCGAGAACTCCGGTGATGGATTCCGGCGAGGTGAGGAGCTCGGACGAGGGGGAAAAGGGTGGAATGGATGGAGGGAGCCTCGGGCTATTTATAGGAGGGGTCGGGGCGGCCGAAATAGAAGGAGGGGAGGGGGTCCGGTGATGGCGCCGGCGAGGGATTAGGGGAGGGGATGGAGGAGGGGGATGAGCGCTGGGATCTCGGGGTCGGACGGGGTGGGCTCCACTTACCAGAGAGAGAGAGGTAGGGAGGGGTGCATCGGTTGACCGCAAAGGAGGAAGGTCGGGAGGGAGTTAAGAGGGGGCTGGGCCGGCAATCTTAAAATGCTTTTAAGACATTCCCTATTTTATTTAACAGCAAACCAAAAACCATTTAATGACAATAATGACATTCTTAAAAATAAAAGTTTCATACCAAAATTATCAGGAGAATAAATGCCATTTAATGGACATTTTCCCCCGGCTAAATTAAACACTTTTAGAAATCATTTATTTTCAGAAAATGCCTAATTGGCTTAATTTACTTTTGTAAATATTTTTCAAATAACCCCATGGGTTTTATGGTTCAAAAACTTCACAAATTCCCCCCTGGTTTGGAGTGTCATTTTACTCCTCTCAAATTTTTTGACAAGGGGTTTGGATGTTTGCAAATTCAAATAGGGAACTCAAATGCAATAGCAACTCCATATGAGAAATTCTCAAATAGTCTTCAAATTCCCTTTTTCAAATCCTTGGTTTAAACTTCCAACTCATATTTCATGCATTTGAATAAGTCATATTATCTTCTCTCATGAAAGTCATTGAGTTGCATAAAGTTTCTGAATTTGAAATATTTTCAAAGATGGAATTCAAACCATTTTCAAATCCCTTTTCATTTCTTTAAATGGAAGAGTCATGTCATCTTCACTCTGGGGTTTTGTGATGACATGAATTTGAATTCCTGGTGATCAAAATCCAGAGTGAAAGATTTGGGAAAGTCATTTCATTCCCTCTCATCAAACTTTCAAAAATTTCTAAAAGTTTCAAATTTCACTCACTTTCAATCACTCCAGCAAACAATCAATCATTCTAGTAATTATTAGAACATTCCAAAGTTTGGGATGTTACAGTTAGATGGACTCATCTACCTTCGATGCTTCCGCAAGCTTATGGTTTAGTTTATCTCATTAGTTGGCCTTCAACCACTTTATTGTAATCATTATTGTAAGAAAGGACTCGATATGAGATTTCGATTAATTTATGCTGTGTGATTTCCCTTTGATATATACATTGATATACCGTGTGCGTACCAGCATGATCTTGGGATGGTATAGAGACACCGGAGATTCGACCTTTCAGGTCGGGTCGCTAC
Source organism: Hordeum marinum (assembly GCA_022496015.1). Classification (NCBI taxonomy): domain Eukaryota; kingdom Viridiplantae; phylum Streptophyta; class Magnoliopsida; order Poales; family Poaceae; genus Hordeum; species Hordeum marinum. Next base: position 476,235,480 of record CM039672.1, on the reverse strand, counting down.
AGTTCAATTTGTACACGAAGTGCACCCGTTTTTGTCGTAACCCTCTGAAGTTTTTAGCACATGCTATGTGGGAGAAATGATGATACCATGCCAAGTTTCAACGTTTTAGAGTTCATTTGTTGTGCTTTTTAATTTCAGGGTCATTTAGCGCAAAACAATTCACTGAATGCATGAAAAAAAGCAAATGAAGTTAGATAGGGTTGAAATTTTAGGATGTGGCTTCTTATACTGCATATTGAATGCACAAGAAGTCTGTAGTTGAAATAAGTTAAAAAATTGAAATGCCTTTGTAACATATGAGTTTTCGTCCAAAACCCTCATACTCCGAAGGAGATGGTCCAATTTGTACACGAAGTGCACCCCTTTTTGTCGTAACCCTCTAAATTTTTTTAGCACATGCTATGTGGGTGAAATGATGATACCATGCCAAGTTTCAAAGTTTTCAGAGTTCATTTGTGGTGCTTTTTATTTTCAGGGTCATTTAACTCAAAACAATTCATTAAAAGCATGAAAAATATCAAATGAAGTTAGATAGGCTTGAAATTTGAAGATGTTGCTTAGAATGGTACATATTGAATGCACGAAACATCTGGAGTTCATTTGGGTAATTTTGATTAAAACAAATGAAGGTATAAAACTAAAAGAGTTAAGCAGAATCTGGTTTTGATTAAAACACCTATTTAAATTATCCTAAAAATTCCCACATTTAACATACTGATAAAACATACTAACAATAAACAACAGGAAAAACAATCACTCAAAAATCTATTTTTAAACTAAAGTTATTCACAAATTATTGTTTCACACAAATTTCAAATGAATTCAAATTTAAAATATTTCAATTTAAAAACTACTGGCACAAATAGAAAGTTTGTAATTGTTTTGACCTGAAGAAAAAAGATTCTTTAAAAACTATAAATATTCTAACAAGTATTGCAAATCTAAAAACAGAAAGTAGAAATACAAAACAAAACAAAAAAGAGAAAATACAGCTTTAGTCCCGGTTGGTGCTACCAATCGGGACTAAAGGTCCCATCCCGCACGGAATTTGGGCCGCCGAAAAGATGGGCCTTTAGACCTGGTTGGTGGGTTTGACCGGGACTAAAAGGAGGACCTTTAGTCCGGGTTGGTGGTAGCAACCGGGACTAAAGGGTCTTTAGTCTCGGTTTGAGCCACCAACTGGGACTAAAGATCCTAGGGTATTTAAGCCCTCCTTCTTCCTCCCCAAATCACTCCGTCTTCACGCCCGCTCGACAACGCCTCCAGGCTACCAGCGCGCGTCCTTGACGTCGCTGTCCGGCCGCACAGCTCGCAAGCCCCCCCCCCCCCCGAGCTCGTGGCGGCGCCGCAATGCTGCCCGCCGCCACTGCTCCTCTGTGGGTGCGTTCCTCGATCCATGCCTGCTTCTCCAACCGCTGCCGAGGCCCGAGTCTGTGTCGGTGCCGCTCCTCCCCGCCATCAGCGTCCTCCTCCGTCCCCGATCCCGCGCCCGTGCCCTCGACGCAGACGTCTCCGGTCGGTGAGCCTCTCCTCCTCTGTTGCCGTCCCTGTCTACAGAATTTTCAACATTGAACACTTCAATTAATACAAATTTACAAAAATTTGGTGTACATCTCAATTTATAGACTTACTAAATTTGGAGAGGATGTAGTGACTTTAGGACAGGAAACACGGGCATTTTGTTGAAGCTTGAACTTTTGAACTGCTAAGAAAATTCTCATTTTTTGTAACCTGTAGATGTCATGCTCAATTTTGTCCATAAACAATCAATCTATTTTGTAGTGTTTCATATTTTCATTGCAAAGAGTCCAAACACTACAAGTATCAATATTGGAAGTATGAACATAACAAGTATGAATGTTGCAAGTTGTCACCTAGTTAGGTACACTTGCTGTCTTTAATCAAAACATATTTGAAAGCAATTTGAAAATGTTGTTCAATTTGTCCACTGCATCATTCAACCCAAATTTAGTTGGAACTTTGGTAAATTTCATCCGTTTGGTAGTAGTTTATCAAAACCTAACAAACTTTGTTAAATTTCGTCCATTTGATACTATATGATGATTAGTTAATTAAGCTACGGATGCATTCTAATTGTTTTATATTTGTTCTAGATTAGTTAATTAAGCTATGGACGACCGTGATCAGGAGAATGCCATGTACGACCTGATACACTCCGGAAACAAAGAGAATGAAGTAGATGATGGATCACAATAACTTAACCCATCCAGTGAGGGAATTTAGAAAGAACAACCAAGAGACGAAGGCGAACCAGCTGACAATGATGACGACAAAGAAATTTTTGTCCATTTAACAGAGTCCGGCGAGGTATTAATTCGCCCTCTGGTGATCATTAGATGTATTGATTGATTTCTATATATTAATTAATCTTTCTTCCTTTTAGCCCTCTGAATCAAGCAAATCTTCTACAAGGGTTAAACGTGACCGGACAAGAAAGTTGAAACACGACGCGAAGTATAGTATCGACCAAATCAGAGATTATAGCAAACCGATTGCTCCTAAAGAGAATGCAAACAAATTTATACGTCCATGCGGATCTATCATTAGTGACCAAATCCCGATCACCGCTCAAGAATGGAATCAGCTAAAGGATCGCGGAGTTCCTTTTGTCAGCCAAAGAGCAAAAGATTTGCTTTGGGAGGAGCTCATGAAACATTTTTCCCTACCAGAGAGTCTGACAGATGTCCAACAGGAGAAAGTCAAGAAGTGTGCTCTTAAGAAGATGGCCACACAATTCCAGTCTTGGAAGAAAAGATTATGGAACAATTACTTGGAAGGAGAAAATAAGACTCTAGAATTTAAAGGAGAATATGTGAAGTTAGGAGATGACTGGGATGACGACTTTGTGAAGTTCAAGGAATCAGAAGAATCTAAGAAACGGTCGAGAATAAACAAGAAAAATTCCGACAAAAAAACATGGCACCATCGCCTCGGGCCACACGGCTACAAGTCTGGGTTGCCTAAGTGGGATGAATCTGAGTGAAACATGAGGGCTATAGGGGTCTCTCAAGTAATACATACTTGGCCCGAGAGGTGCAGGACTTGGTTTTATGCACACGGGGGAAAGTTGGACCCAAAGACAGGCCAGGTTCTTAAACACACCAGTCTTAAAGATGCAACGAACGAGATAATTAAAGCAATAGAAGAAGCTCGAGCGGGTGTGTACTAGGCAGAGAGAGAGAGAAGGATGCTTTCGCGTGCCCTCGAGAATCCTGAATACCTGGGACGAACACGAGTCAAAGCCATGGTTCTATCGTTTCTGGGGTTTGCGGATTGGAATGACAGCTACAGAAGTCGTGACAGAAAGAAGAAGCATGAAGTAGATCGGATCCAGGACTTGGAACGCAAATATAACTTGAAGCAGGAGCAAATCAACAAACTTAGCCAGCAAGGCACGTCTCAGCAGCAGGAGCAACCAGATCCAACATTGGATGGTACCATTCCATCATCTATGCCAAAAAGCAGCGTGGATTCCATGGAGGTCCCGGTCGATGATGCACTGCTGGTTCGCTACCCCGTGGATGATATCCTAGAGTCGACACCTTGCGAGCTACACGTGAAAAGGAAGAACATATCCATGAAGGTGGCAGACAGCTTTGCTTTACCATGTGGACCTAAAGAAACTTTCCATGGCAATCCGATTCCACCTGCCTATGCTCGTGTGGGGGTGGATCAAGTTGTGTCGGCATATGAAACACTAGATCTTGACAACCGTGGAGATGAAGGGGAGCGGACACTGGGAGAAGCCAGACATTATGTCATTTTATGGAAAAAGGAATGTATCGTGATTGCAAACTCGATGCCAAGGCCATCGATTCCTCCTCCATGTCCGCCGCGTCAGCAGCCTCCAACCCTCCACAAGATGTAGCGCAGGGTGTGTCCACCATATCCATCTCCACCGCGCTAGCCGAATCCATGCCACCCGAGATGGAGCGCAGGGTGAGTCCTCCATATCCATCTCCGCTGCGCCAGCCGAATCCATCCCACCCCGAGATGGAGTGCGTGGCGAGTCCACGATACCAAGCTCCGCCACATCAGCATAGTCCATCCCATCCTGAGATGGAACCTTGCGCGAATAGTCCGGGATATCGATATCTGCCGTCTCCAAAGCGGAAGTGATCAGCACTAAAGAAGGAACCCGGGCCTCCTATGAAAAAGAAGTTAGCTTACGAGAAGACTGACGAGGAAACCGATGAACAAGTGGCTATTGAATTGAAGGGTTTTTTGGACCAAAACCGCCCCACCGCCAAAGGAAAAAGTACCCGACAAGGTCGTACATAACTTTATTGATGTAGCTAAACTGGTGGAGAAAAGGCCGGTATTAGACTATGAACGTGTATCACCAAGTCCTTTGAATCCCGCGACAGACTGAAGACGTCGAGCGGTAGCAGTAAATACGGGGAAGCTGTTCCCGAGCTCAGAGAACAGCGAGTCCAATCGATCAGCCCGCTTAAGGTGAGTGCCAATAACGTGGTAATAACCGACGCTGATAGAAAGAATGCTAGAATGCTCGGTATCACCATCGAACAACTCCTAGAGATCGAGGAATTTCCACCATTGGATCCAAAGGAAATAGCATGGCAATATGTCCCCGGGAAACCTCTGGTCTCTCCTAAGGAAGCTTCTAACAACACAAATGCATAACTTGCATGACTGGTACATGAGAGAAGTAAAGGTCGGGCGACGATCTATCCTTGTGTTGAAAGTCGAGAAAGAGCATTACATCCATGCACAAGTGTAGAACCGGCCTATAGTCGCGGGTCATAAGAGCCATTAGTGCCGGTTCTCGAACCGGCACTAAAGGGTGGGTACTAAAGCCTACCCCCCTTTAGTCCCAGTTCAACACGACCGACACCAAAGGCCCACCACGTGGCATGCGCCGGCGCCGTGGGCTGGGGGACCTTTAGTCCCGGTTGGTAACACGAACCGTGACTAAAAGTATTTAGTTTTTTTAATTTTGTTTTATGGATGAAAACAAATAGGCCGCCTACTGGGCCGACACGGCCTGCATACGACTAGAAACCCAACCTGGGCCAGGATGCAGGCCCGCAAGGCCCAGTATGCCCAACAGGGACGCACATGTTCAATAGGCCCACATAGGCCTGCTTAGAGAGGAGCTCGAGGGAGCAGCCGTAGCGGGGCTTATAAACCAGTGCGGCTGCCCCTTGCTTGGCCTGGTGGGACTAAAGTTTCCTTGCACCGCGTCTACGCGAGCACCACCTTTAGTCTCGGTTGGAGCCACCAACCGGGTGTAAAGGTTCCTATGGGGCACCAGGCTGATGCCATCCTGCCACCACACCTTTAGTGCGAGTTGGTGGGTCCAACCGTGACTAAAGGTTAGCCTATAGTCGTGGTTGGAGCCACCAACCGAGACTAAAGGTTCGTGTGGGGCCCCAGGCTGACGCCAGCCTACCACCACACCTTATTGCCAGTTCGTGGCACGAACCGGGACTAAAGGTCCAGAACGAACCGACACTAATGATGCCCATCACGAACCGGGACTAATGGTCACATTAGTGCCGGTTCAAAACCCAACCGGGACTAATGATGCGGATAAAAGGTCTGTTTTCTACTAGTGATGATAATACTTTGTGGATTGAAAATGCAGATTTTTTTCAATTATTCAATCAAAAACACTCGACAAGTCTATTGTCAATTGCTATTGTGTGTAAGTGATTTCTTTCTATAATTTAAGTCTCTAGCTCATCTCGTTCATTGCCAGTTATTATATTCACTATATTCTTTTGTGTGGTATTATGTAGAATGAAGATTTTTGAATCGAAAAGAGCCGGAGTCTATGGCATTGGGTTCGTCGACCCAAATATCGTTAATGAAGAAGTGTTGAGAAGGGATCCTAAAGTCACGGAGAAACAACTTCTAAGGTTTTTGAAGACCCTAAAGTACAAAACAGATATACTTTTACCTTGGAACTTCCAGTGACTGTTACTGTCTTGTACTACAAATTCTGTTTTTTCTTATATATATATTCCCGCTTATATGAATCGTGTGCGCAGCTACCACTGGATCCTTGTAATCATGAGATTTGATGATGGAAGTGTTGAAGTACTGGACTCGCTAAGTAAAGACCCTGAATATTACATAAGCTTGCATTTGTTGCCCGGAAGGTAATTTATAAATTGACGCAGTATGTCAGCTTCTTTACTAGTTCATTTCCTGATATGAAGTAATTAATGACTCCTTTATTCATTTTGTTTTCCGGGCATGATTTGGAAACATTTCATCAAAGAGGTCACCGATGAATGGAAACCAGAGTTGAGATGGAGAAAGCCCAAGGTAATTAAGTAGTACTAGCTACGGCCGCACATCTCTTTCATTCTAGTTTCAATACCATTGTCATGCTTGATTATTATCTGATTGAATTTTATTCTCGTAAAATGCATGAGGGAGGCACATGGCACTGAACTATGTGCATATTACGTTTGCGAGAACATTCGCTTTATGATCAAAAGCATCAAGAGTGCAAGCGATCTTTGGGTATAAAACACCATCCATATTTTTTATCATGATCTAATACATATACACACACAACTAAGAAGCATATTCATAGTGATCTCCTTCTTTATATATAGATGCGGGATCAACACCTACCAACGGACCACATATGAGCAATTCAAGAGGAAATTGCGGGATTTTTGCTTCAGCAGGATATATCTCCCGACGGAGAATACCATTACCTGATCCCCGAATGATGTGCAAATTGTATGAGAAATTGTATATAGCAATATGTGAGTGTGTGTATATATATATGTGTGTGTGTGTGCATGTGGTCGTACGAGAAATTCTAAGATATATGGTTGTACGGGAAATTCTAAGATATATGATCGGTTCTACGAGAAATTCTATTATATATGCATAACATGTACAATATGTAGTAGCGTAAAATATGTTTGAAATGAAAAAGAATTAAATGTAAAACACAAAATGAAAAGGAAAATAAACAATAAACATGAAACATTAAACCCCTAAACCGCTAAACCCCTAAATCTTTAGTCCCGATTGGTGTTACCAGCCGGGACGAAAGGTCCGAATGCCCTGGCGGCTCTGCCGCCCACGTGGCCAGGGTTTAGTCCCGGTTCATAGCTAACCGGGATTAAAGCCTTAGACACTTTAGTCTCTATTCTTTAGTCCCAGTTGGGGAACCAGGACTAAAGTCCCATCCCAACCGGGACTAATGGTCTGTTTTCTACTAGTGCTTGCTTATGGGACAACGCGAGTTATAGACATAACAGGTCACGAGTCATAGCACGACTTGGACTCTTGTAAATCCTAGGGTCTCGACCAATATATAAAGCGAGCTCCTGAGGCCAATAGAATTAAGTTACAAACCTTTGAAACCTAGGTTAGCTATTCCACGCCCTTGTAATCGAGATCATCATCAACATAGTCACAAAGTAGGACATAGAATTTTACCACCAATGGAGTGGCCGAACCTGGGTAAAGTCATCTCTCGTTCCCTATCAACCCCTTCGAGTCGCCACAAAGATGCAACGGCCTCACACCTAAGTTCTCCTATGACGACATCTGCCGTGACAAAACCACGACAGTTGGCGCCCACCGTGGGGCTTTCACACGATGGAGTTGAGATCTCGGAGGGAGCTATTCCAGGGTTCAGGAGCTACGCGGTTGTTTAGATAACCAAGATCCATCGTGGAAAGCTCTACATCGACAATTCAAGCTAGGTCCCCAAGGCCGACTCTGTCGAGTCTGGGTACCGGGTGCCCTTTGGCAAGAACCACGTCTTCATCGGCAAGATCGATGCGTCTGTATCTGAGCGGAACATCTGCAGCGACATCATCGAGCCAGCTTGGCACGCCCGACCCGGGTGGCACCAAGCCGAACGATGCTGATACGTCTCCAACGTATCTATCATTTTTGATGATGGCATGCTATTATATTATCTATTTTGGATGTTTTATATGCATTAATATGCTATTTTATATTATTTTATGGACTAACCTATTAATCTAGAGCCTAGTGCCAGTTTCTGTTTTTCCTTGTTTTTGAGTTTTGCAGATATGGAATATTAAACGGAGTCCGAACGGAATAAATCCTTCGAAAGGATTTTTTCTGGAAGGAAACTAATAAACCATGCTTGGAGTGCATGGCAGGGCACCTGCTAGGGAGCCACAAGCCTGGTAGGCATGGGCCCGCCCTCGCTGCGCCTAGCAGGCTTTTCGTCTCCCGATAGGTCTCCTAAACCTAATCCTTGGCCTATAAATTCCCAAATATTCCTGCAACATCAAAAAGAGCCACACAAATACTTTTCCTCCACCAGAAGCCTCCGTTCCCGAGAGATCCAATCTGGGAGCCTTTTCTGGTAATCTGCCAGAGGGGGTTTCGATCACGGAGGGCATCTACATAAACTCCATTATCCCTCCGATGATGCGTGAGTAGTCCACCATAGACCTAGGAGTCCATAGCTAGTAGCTACATGGCTTCTTCTCTCTCTCTTTGTTCTGCAATACCCTATTCTTCATGATCTTCATGGAGATCTATCTGATGTAATACTGTTTTCTGGTGTGTTTGTAAAGATCCGATGAATTGTGGGTTTATGTTCTGATTATCCAAGAATCTTATTTGAATCTTCTCTGAATTCTTATTTGCATGATTTCATATCCTTGTAAGTCTCATCGAGTTATTGGTTTCGTTTGGCCAACTAGATTGGTAATTCTTGCAATTGGAGAAGTGCCTGGTTTTGGGTTCAATCTTGCAGTGTCCTCACCCAGTGAGATAGTAGGGGTAGTGAGGCACATATTGTATTGTTGCCATCAAGGGTAACAAGATGGGGTTTTCATTATATGGCTTGAGTTTATCCCTCTATATCATGTCATCTTTCTTAATGCGTTACTCTGTTCTTCCTGAACTTAATACTCTAGTGTTGGAAATATGCCCTAGAGGCAATAATAAATTAGTTATTATCATATTTCCTTTTTCATGATAATCTTTTATTATCCATGCTAGAATCGTATTTATCGGAAACTCAGATACATGTGTGGATACATAGACAACACCATGTCCCTAGTATGCCTCTAATAGACTAGCTCGTTGATCAAACATGGTTATGGTTTCCTAGCCATGGACATGAGATGTCATTTGATAATGGGATCACATCATTAGGAGAATGATGTGATGGACAAGACCCAAACTATAAACGTAGCATATGATCATGTCAGTTTATTGCTATAGTTTTCTGCATGTCAAGTATCTGTTCCTATGACCATGAGATCATGACACTCACTGACACTGGAGGAGTGCCTTGTGTGTATCAAACGTCGCAATGTAACTGGGTGACTATAAAGGTGCTCTACAGGTATCTCCGAGAGTGTCTGTTGAGTGGGTATGGATCAAGACTAGGATTTGTTACCCCATGTGACAGAGAGGTATATCAGGGCCCACTCGGTAATACAACATCACAATAAGCCTTGCAAGCAATGTGACCAAGTGTTAGCCACAGGATCTTCTATTACGGAACAAGTAAAGAGACTTGCCGCTAACGAGGTTGAACTAGGTATGGAGATGCCGATGATCGAATCTCGGGCAAGAAACATACCGAAGAACAAAGGGAACAACATACGGGATTAACTGAATACTTGACATAGAGGTTCGACCGATAAAGATCTTCTCAGAATATTTAGGAACCAATATGGTCATCCAGGTCCCGCTATTGCTTATTGAGCATAGAGGTGTCTCGTTCATGACTACATAGTTCTCGAACCCGCAGGGTCTGCACACTTAAGGTTCAGTGACGTTTCGGTAGTATAGAGGTATGTATGGTGATGACCGAAGGTTGGTCGGAGTCCCGGATGAGATCCTAGAAATCATGAGGAGCTTCGGAATGGTCCGTAGGTAAAGACTGATATATAGGAAGTCCTGTTTTGGTCACCGGAAAAGTTTTGGGCTCATCGGTAGTGTATCGGGAGTGCCGGGAGGGTACCGGGGGACCATCGGGAGGGGTGTCACGCCCCGAGGGGACTCATGGGATGTGGGAGGAGACAAACCAGCCCCTAGTGGTCTGGACGAAGCCTCCACTAAATCCCGTGAGGTTTGAGAAGGAAAAAATCCAGAGGTGGAGAGGTGGAAAGAGTTTCCAAGTGGAAAGGAGGAATCCTACTCCTAATAGGATTGGAGTAGGACTCCTCCACCTCCAATTTCGGCCAACTCTCGAGGTTTTGAGGCTGCCTCCTCCCCTCCCTCCCTCCTATACATAATAGAGGATTTAGAGGGGAAAGCTAACCCTAATTGCCATGTGATGCCCTATTCTTCCTCTAGATCTGTTCTCCACTAGATCATCTCGGTTGTGCTTGGCGAAGCCCTGCCGGGACAACTTCACCACCACCGCCACCACGCCGTTGTGCTGGCAGAGAACTCATCTACCTCTCTGCCCCCTATTGCTGGATCAAGAAGGCGGAGATCGTCGTTGAGTTGTATGTGTGCTTAACGCGGAGGTGTCGTCTGTACGACGCTAGATCGGAAGGACCGTGATCAAGATCGTGATATGATTCGTGATTGCATGTGTTTGCACCATGTTTCATTTTGAATCAACATGAAATGGGGAGAAAAAGAAACCCCCAAGCTCACGTTGAATCAAAACAACTCAAACTTGGTGAAAATTCAACAAATCCAAAATGCCCTTTAAAAATGTTCCCGATGTCTGATAAATATTGGCATGATTATAATAGGGACCATTTCAAATATTTGAACAACAGAAGCAATTTAAAAATACATGATAAAGCTCGTGAAAATATCAAATAAAGCATTATCATTATTTTAGTTGTCAAAATATCCTTAAACTTTTTAGACAAGTTTAAGGATATTCAAACTTCTATATATAAAATAATTGGGATATTTTGTAATGTCATTTGTACCTGCAAAATAAATAAACAAATGTTAGAATCAGAAAAGAAAAAGAAGAGGAAAAGAGGCCAGGCCGGCCCACCTGGCCCAGGAGGTCGTCGTCCTCCTGGCCGCCAGGAGGACGGGTGTGTGGCCGCCATGCGTGCACGGCCGTGCCACCATGCCGGCAGCTGCTTGCCGCTTCCCCCACGCCATCGCGACTGGGGATAAGCTCTGAGAGCCATCCCCATCGCTCTCTCCCTCTCTTTCTCGCCCGTCGCTCGCTCTCTCCCCTCTGCTCTGCCATGGCCGATCCCTGCTCGAGCTCTCCACCTTCGTGTTAGCCGCCCCCTTGCCTTGCTAGATAGCCACCGAGAACCGCCACGTCTCCTTCGTCCTCCCCAAGAAGCTAGGAGACGTCGGGAGCCTCCCAACATGCCCTGTTGTCGTTCCTCTCCGCCGGCCGCCGAAGCTCTTCTCCGACGATTCCAGCTCGTCAGCGCGTCCCCGAGCCCGCGTCGTCCCCAACGCCCCTGCTGCGACCTCCTGCTCCGTTTCCCCCTTTCTTGCTACCTGTACCCCGCTGTAGTCGCCGTTCTCGTCGCTGCCGAAGCTCGCCACCACTTGGTTTGTCGCTGCCCGCCGTTCCGGTGGCCCCCGAGACCCCCTCGATGCTCCGCTAGATCCGCTAGTGCACGGGCTGCCTCCCGGTGCCCTCTGCGCACCAACTGGTCACTGGAGGCGCGATTCCGGCGAGTCGCCGCTGTGCGGATGGTCGCCGCCAGCCCCGCTCCAATGGGCGCCGACGTGGCCATCACCAGGGGCTAATTACCCCTGGTAAATTAGCCTCCTGCCACTGACTAGTGTGCCCCAGGGTGGGTCAAACCCCTGGTCAACGTGGAGATTAAGCCCGTGTCACTAACGTGCGGGCCCTGCACGTTAGGTTTGACCTAGGACTGGTCAGCCGACCAGCTGACATCATGGTGTCATCAGGCTGATGTCATATTTCTTTTTCCAAAAATAATTCTACAAATTGTTTAAAACTTTGAAAATTCATATAAATTAATCTGTAAATCAGATGAAAATAATTTATATATGAAAATTGATCAGAAAAATCCAATGAATCCAATGGTGCTATTATCATGTATGTTAGATCAACCTATATAGGTAAACATTGACATTTACTAATAGGTTAATATATGGAATTTGAAATGAAAAACAACTTTGAACCTATATTCAAACCCATTTCAAATTAACTTGATCACTAGCTGCATTATCTCATCCATACATGCTATCATGCCATGATCATGCACCATATTATTGCACTTGCGTGTATTGAGTATTGTTTATCCGCATTGCGGTAGGCCCTACTTCGGAGGATACCCCTGAGTATCCCGACGAAGGAGAGAACCCCTCCGCTTCTCAGCAAGGCAAGAAACCCCCTTTGATCATTCCGATAATAACCCAGTCTCTCGCTCCTGCTCTTGTTTAATGCATTAGGACATTGATCACACGTCAGTCATACACGGTAGATGGCCCTACTCTTTTGCATGACCTGCCCTTGTCATAGTAAATAGCTAAACCTTGAAACCTAGCATACCTAGTATATGCTTGTGCCATGATGTGCTTAGCTTACCTTACCTGCTTTGCTTGCTATGCTTAGAGTTTTGTCAGGTCTGTTTCATCTGGGTGATGAACTGGAGTGAAACAATGTTGTACTAATGTGATATGATCAAGATGAACTCGATTTGGTAAAAGGTAAGGATGAGAGGCTATGTAGGATTACATAGAGGGTTGTCTCATCGGGACCGTTCTTAGGAACTGAGTTTCGTGTTTGTGATCCAAGACTAGATACTACCACACGTTGGGATACTTAACTGACCCTCTCGACTCATCATTCACTTAGTCCTTGGTCTAGGTATTGCAAGTAGTTTCTAGTGTTTATAGCATGCTGGAGGTCGTGCATAGCGCTGACCCTAGGGGTGGGTTACGACGTGGTAGGCAGTGGCACGGTGTACCGAGGGTCACCCGAATGGTGGGCTTGGGAACCCTGCGCACATTGCTTGGGGCCGTAGCGGAAACTTCGGCCGGACTTCCGTGTGGGTTCAGTCTCAAATAGGCGATAGCCTGGACTAGAGGTCTTATGTGATTGATGGTCGTGGCCGACTCCCCTGCTGGGCTTCCGCTTGAAGGTTGCCGAGGTGAATGGTTTTATGAGCACACAACGATAAGTGGCGAGAGTGTGTGTGAAGAAGTACACCCCTGCAGGGTATGAAACTATTCGAATAGCCGCGTCCTTGGTTATGGACTACTTGGAGATCTTATACTGTTCATGGATAATCAAATGGATACTCATAAAAATATCAACACAAGTGTGAGTACCGTGGATGGCACTCTCGTAGGACACGGAAGTGAATCCATGGTGGTGTATTGTTGTGGAGTTAGTGGACTCGTGTGCGATAACTAAAATGTTAACAAAGAGTTAAAATTGATTAGTGTAGGTTAGCCATGAGTCAAAGCTAGCTTGCTGCATAAACTCCACCATCCTCCCTTGTTGATACATGAGCATAAATAGATTAGGTCTGTTTTAAAGACTTGCTGAGTACATTTGTACTCATGTTTGCTTAATAAATGTTGCAGACGAAACCCAGGAACCCTCAGGTGGTTTCTTTCTAGACGTTGATGACGCCGAGTAGCTGGTGTCCCAGCTGCGATCCTTGACCGTGTGGTGGGCTATGTGTTTAGTCAGGCCGTGTGCCCCCTTTTATCTTTCACTATCTTTACCCAGACAACTTTGAGTTTCCGCTGGCTTGTATGAACATGTTTGTATGACTTATGTGTTGGGTCATGTGACCCCCGCCTGTAAGAACATATTATGCAAGACTCTTCCGAGTCCCTTAAATAAAAGTTGTGTTAATGTATGGTTATGTTTTGATGCCATAGTTGTATCTGTGCATATCGGGCATGTCGTGCGTACGTATGACATGCAACGGTATGTATGGGATCCGACACCTAGTCATGTGCTTTTAGTAGTACTCTCTACAGGAAACTGCCCCTTTGTGCTTCCATCGAGCCTTGGTAGCTTGTTACTGCTCCGGACACATTGGTTAACCGACATGTATCCTTATTTGCTGCTATGTCTGTCCCTTCGGGGAAATGTCTCGCAGTGTAATGGAGTCCCTGTAGCCTTCTATGACTCATCTACATGTAGTGTTGGCATTTATGTCATATGACGTAATGGAGTCCTTGTTGCTTGCTATGACTCATCTACACACGCTTGAGATCGACACCTGCATTGCTGGGTTCCGTATGCCTGTTTCCGTACGGATGTACCACTTGGGTTCTATGACTAGTCATGTTAGCCCGGTTCTCTGTCGTTTGATTGCCAGCGACATGTTCACATACGTGACACAAAAGATGCAAACGGTCACGGATAAGGTAAGGCTGCAGCCGTGGACCTTACCGTGCGTGAGGCCGCAAAGTGATGTGATATGTTACATTCTGGATTCATATGACTTAGGATCGGGGTCCCGATAGCGTTGGTATCAGAGCCTGACTGACTGTAGGACTACCAAGCCAAACCGGTTGAAGTTGAGTCTAGAAACACTATAGTAAAGTAGGGGAATTGATTGTGGAAGGGAACATAAGGCTCTTTTTACTCCTCTTCGCAGTTTATCCTATGCTGAGTCATTCTCATCTATTCTACTGGGATAAGAACTAGGCTTCTTCTCTAATGCTTAGGATGACGAGTTACTAACCATGGACCACTAGCTAGCTTGACTGCAAGTGTATGTTCGTACTTGAGTATTGCTGGTGTGACAAACAGATGCAAAAGAGATTTGAGTCTAGATAGTTGAGTGGTTATGGATTTCCAATCTTTTGCAGTTGTCCCAAAATCCTTTTTGAGCAATTACAGCCGTTATACTGTCCGATTTCTGCTAGAATCTCTAATGTCTTTGCATCATTCTCTGTTTTAGATGCCCCCTCCTCCTTCCCGTCAGGTGTTCCATTTGACCAGGTGCATCAATGTACCGCTTCACATGGCCATGTTGGTTAGAGTCACGATGGAGGCTGGATATCGCTGGTACCCGGAGTACACAATGGAGGAGCAGTATCGAGACTTCATACAGAGTCAGTTCTTGTGTACAGTAAGGATATATCCATCCTATCCTGGAGCTGCAGAGCCGCTTCACTGGACCTATGGATTAGGTGTCACCATAGATATGGCAATTCAAGAGGCTACTTACATCATGCTGACTATCATGAGGTTTCATCATGGTCTGCTTCAGAACACAGAGTTCTGCTATGTTCCTACTTCTCAGGGAGGGGAGGATAGCTATCTTAGCGCAGCCTATTATGATCATTCCCATGAGGTCCCTAGGCTGTAGGTGACTGCTCAGATGTTGGAGAACAGGGATTGAGATGCACGTGCTCTTTGCATGGAGCTTTATGCTACACATGCGCGTCTTTGGATAACCTTGACGCTGTTAGCCCCTGTCGTGCAGACATGCTATGGGGATTCGGAGATGTTGAACCCATCGCGGACTCATCTGCTAGCACGCATAGACTGGCCCGATGTTGGAGGCATCACACCTCTTCGAGGACCGCTGTTGCCACCAGCAAGGGGACCGAGGCCACATCCGTGTCCTTATGGTTTCTAGGGATCACAGGCTAGAGTGTTTCCAGATCCTCAGGTTCAGCTCCCGGGTCACGGGGGTTACCTGTATGAGGCATTCTACGGCGATGCTTGAGTGCGTGGATGTTAGTACTAGTTTGCTAGTAGTTGTAGTACCACTGTCCTCCGTGTCTTGTGGGATATGACAAAGGTTGAGAGTTGAGTTCCAGAGGTGTAGATAGATAATGTATAGGAAGCTTGTAATGCCTCCTATGAGTTGTGTCATCTTTCCGTAGTTGTATTCCATCTTGGGCTTGTACTGAACTATGTCATGGTGTTATGTGGCAGTTGTTGTTACCCGTAACATCCCAAAATTCCATTTTTGAAGTGTTATGAAATATAGCTATGAATATCATCATATTGCTTGAGTGAAATCAATTGTTGAAGTTCTTCCTTTGGATTTCTGAAAGGCCACTTCCATTTTCCTTTTACTAGCTTTTCCTATTTGAAAACCCCTACAAAATAATTCAAATATGAGAGGAGGAACATGACACTCCACATGAGGGGCATTTTTGTGAAGTTTTGAAACATAAAAACCTAGGGGGTTATTCAATTTTTTTTTGCAAAAATAGTTAAAAGCAATCAGGGTTTTTTTCTGAAAAATATTTTTTATACATTTTATTCTGGCCGTGGAAAAATGTTCATTAAATTGCATTTATTCCCCTGGTCATTTTCGTATATAAATCTTCATTTGTTGGAAATGATTTGATTGCCATAATTTAGTTTCCTTTCTCTAAAAAATAGAAAAAGGAAATAAATCAACAGTTTAGGAAACCTCGCCGGCGCACTTACCTAAAACGACCGCCGAAATCCCTCCGCACCAGCCACCGACGCCTTTCCTTTTCTCTCTCTCTCTGTCGCACAGACCCCACCGCCCGACGCCCTCCCAGCCATAGTCACCTTCCTCCTTTTCCCTCCTCACTTTCCTTACCTCGCCGGCGAGATCCCACCGCGCCGGATCTCTCTCCACCTTCCATTTCCCGAGCCCTCACAGCCTCTATAAAGCGCCCCTGCCTCGGTGCGCCCCTGCCTCGGCGTGCCCCATTCCCCCCCCCCCGAAACCCCACCTCCGCTTGCCAAAGCGCCGCCCCACACCTCGCCGGAGCCCGGCTCTCCACCGCAGCTCCCGGAGCTCATGGCCGTCGCCCCGATCATCCCCACACCCCACCGTCGCACCCAGGAACGCCGAAGGACCGCCGCCACCGTTTGGACCCTTCGGACACCACCCTCGACCACCGTGACGCCGTCCCCGACCACCTCCGACGTTCCGCCGCCGTCAACCATCGCCGGAGACACCCCGACCCTCTTTGTAAGCCACCGCCCCTCCGTAGACCGTTAGATCTAGATCCAACGCGTAGAAATAGATCACTTAAATCCCCGAATCGGTATCTGTTAACGCTCGGCCACCCGCTCGCCAGCTCTCGCACGCACACGACTTTGGCCAATCACATCCTGACACGTAGGCCACTATCCGTTAGGTTATTTTTTTCCTTTTATCTATTTTTGTTTTAGAAAAACAGAATAGTTCTGTTTTTATTTTTGTTATATCTTTTAGGTTATTTAGAGTTTTTGATTGATTCTTTTTGCAACATGTCACAAATTTCATGTAGTTTCTATCCTAGTTTTAGTTTTCAAATTTGAACTAGTAAATTTGAATTCTGTTAAATTTTATCAAATCACTAAAACCTTAATAACTTGAGTTTAAAAAATTATTTTTGAATGATTCTTTTTGTAAGTGTTTTGTATTAGTTAGATTTATCATCCTACTCCGTTTCAGAATTTTTGGGACAATTTAGGTTAGGGCTTTTAGCAAAAACAGATTTTGTTTAGTTCTTATTAGGGTTTAATTAATTTTTTTACTTTAATATATTTTTTATTCTGATTTAGTTTAAGTTTTGTTTTAGTTTTCTTTCGTTTCTGTTGTTAAGCATTAGGTGATTTTTTTCTGTTAACAAAAAAATTATGTTTTGTTTTGTGCTGTATTGTAATAGGAAAACTTTACTTTCTTCATAGTGTTTTATAAAAAGTTTTATAGAAATCTTTTTTGTACAAAAGTTTTAGGGGATATATTTCTGTTTTTCTAATAAAAATTTTAGTATTTCTTTTCTGTTAACTATTGGTTAGTTGCTGAAAATAATTTTTGTCTTGTTCTATATTAGTAGAAGTTTTGCCACCAACATTTGAGAGTCTATTACTTTGTTTTGATTTCCTTCTTTTATTTTGATTGTGCTTTCGAGTTTATTCTAAGTGTTACTAGTTTACCTTGCTGATTGTTGTAAGTTGTATTATAGATATGCCTATTGTGTGCCTTTGTTTGATTCATTACATCATCCGGAGTGCGAGGCTTGTTATCTAGAGTCACTCGAGTACGAACATCGTCAGCAAGGCAAGTCACTTTGATCATGTTTTACCCATGTTTAATTGCATTACTTCTACCATCTCCCCATTTGCATGCAAAGTAGGTAAATTGGAAATTTGGTTACTTGTTGTAGTGTCATGTGGTGGGCACCCCTCTCAACACTTTGGCACTATGGCCCCGGGAAATGTTGTTTTAATCTTTGATATGCTATTAGCAGATCGCGTTGGTTGTGTGATTCATGAGAGTTGTGAGATAATAATTACAAGACCTACATGATGATCAAGATTTCAAGACTCCATGTATTCAACATACCTCTGGGTGGATGATGGTTGAAAGGCGCCCTGGAGAAACCAGTGGTTAGCCTAGGTGTTGCTGGAGAAGTGCCAGTATTCACGTGGAAAGGAGTTGGGAGACGTAGTAGTAAATCAAAATTTTCCTACGTGTCACCAAGATCAATCTATGGAGAAAACCAGCAACAAGCAGGGAGAGATTGGATCTTCATACCTTTGAAGATCCCAAAGCGGAAGTGTTACAAGAACGTGGTTGGTGGAGTCGTACTCGCAGCGATTCAGATCGCGGTAGATCCGATCAAATGGCGAACGGACGGCACCTCCACGTTCAACACACGTGCAGCCCGGTGACGTCTCCTACGCCTTGATCCAGCAAGGAGGAAGGAGAGGTTGGGGAAGGGCTCCAACAGCAGCACGACGGCGTGGTGGTGGTGGAGTAGCAAGGTATTCCGGCAGGGCTTTGCCTAAGCGCTGCGGAGGAGGAAGAAGAGAGGTAGGGCTTCGCCGTGAGAGAGAGATCAGATATGTTCTCAAAACACCAAAACCTTGGATATATATAAGAGGAGGGAGAGGGAGGGCTACCTTGGCCCCTCCTCCAAAGAGGAGGATTTAGCCGAAGGTGGGAAGAGTCCACCTCCCACAAGGGAGGTGTATCTCCTTCCTTTCAAATCCTTTTGCCTTATCTCTACTCCTCCAGCCGCATGGGCCTTTATAGAAGGTCTTGGCCAGCCCAATAAGGGCTGGAACACCTCCTCTAAGGGCCCACAAAGTACCATGGTCGTCACACCCCTCCCGGGTGTCCTCCGGCACCCTCCCGGCACTCCCGGTACACTATCGATGAGCCCGAAAACTTTTTGGTGACCAAAACTGGACTTCCTATATATCAATCTTTACCTCCGCACCATTCTGGAGCTACTCGGGACGTCCGGGATCTCGTCTAGGACTCCGAACAACCTTCGGTAATCACGTATACCATCTCCCTATAACCCTAGCATCATCGAAACTTAAGTGTGTAGACCCTACGGGTTCGGGAGGCACGTAGACATGACCGAGACATCTCTCCGGCCAATAACCAACAACGGGATCTGGATACCCATGTTGGCTCCCACGTACTCCATGATGATATCATCGGATGAACCACGATGTCGGGGATTCAATCAATCACGTATTCAATTCCCTTTGTCTATCGGTATGATACTTGCCCGAGATTCGATCGTCGGTATCCCTATACCTTGTTCAATCTCATTACTGGCAAGTCTCTTTACTCGTTCCGTAACACATCATCCCGTGGCTAACTCCTTAGTCACTTTCAGCTCATTATGATGATGTCTTCCCGAGTAGGCCCAGAGATACCTCTCCGTCACACGGAGTGACAAATCCCAGTCTCGATTCACGCCAACCCAACAGACACTTTCGGAGATACCCGTAGTGTACCTTTATAGCCACCTAGTTACGTTGTAACATTTTGGCACACCCAAATTATTCCTACGGTATCCGTGAGTTGCACAACCTCATGGTCTAAGGAAATGATACTTGACATTGAAAAGCTTTAGCAAACAAACTACACGATCTTGTGCTATGCTTAGGATTGGGTCTTGTCCATCACATCATTCTCCCAATGATGTGATCCCGTTATCAACGACATCCAATGTCCATGGTCATGAAACCGTGACCATTTATTGATCAACGAGCTAGCCAACTAGAGCTCACTAGGGACATTTTGTGGTCTATGTATTCACACATGTATTATGGTTTCCGGTTAACACAATTATAGCATGAACAATAGACGATTTTCGTGAACAATGAAATACAATAATAACCATTTTATTATTGCCTCTAGGGCATATTTCCAACAGTCTCCCACTTGCACTAGAGTCAATAATCTAGTTACATTGTGATGAATCAAACACCCATAGCATTCTGGTGTTGATCATGTTTCACTCGTGAGAGAGGTTTAGTCAACGGATCTGCGACATTTAGATCCATGTGTACTTTACAAATATCTATATCTCCCTCCTGAATGTAATCACGGATGGAGTTGAAGCGGCGCTTGATGTGTCTTGTCTTCTTGTGAAACCTGGCCTCCTTCGCAAGGGCAATAGCTCCAGTGTTATCACAGAATAGAGTCATCGGGCCCGACGCATTGGGAATCACTCCTAGGTCGGTGATGAACTCCTTCATCCAGACTCCTTCCTTTGCTGCTTCCGAAGCAGCTATGTACTCCGCTTCACATGTAGATGCCGCCACGACGCTTTGCTTGCTGCTGCACTAGCTGACTGCCCCTCCGTTCAAAATATACACGTATCCGGTTTGCGACTTGGAGTCGTCTGGATCTGTGTCGAAGCTAGCATCGGCGTCACCCTTTACGACGAGCTCTTCGGCACCTCCATATACGAGAAACATGTCCTTTGTTCCTTTCAGGTACTTCAGGATATTCTTGACCGTTGTCCAGTGTTTCGCTCCAGGATCACTTTGGTACCTCCCTACCAAACTTATGGCAAGGTTCACATCAGGTCTGGTACACAGCATGGCATACATGATAGAGCCTATGGCTGAAGCATAGGGGATGACACTCATCTCTTCTCTATCTTTTGCCATGGTTGGGTACTGAGTCGTACTCAATCTCACACCCTGTAACACAGGCAAGAACCCTTTCTTGGACTGATCCATATTGAACTTCTTCAATATCTTTTCAAGGTATGTGCTTTGTGAAAGACCTATGAGGCGTCTTGATCTATCTCTATAGATCTTAATACCAAGTATGTAAGCAGCTTCTCCAAGGTCCTTCATTGAAAAACACTTATTCAAGTAGGCCTTTATACTTTCCAAGAGATCTATATCATTTCCCATTATCAATATGTCATCCACATATAATATAAGAAATGCTACAGAGCTCCCACTCACTTTCTTGTAAATACAGGGTTCTCCATAAACCTGTACAAACCCAGACGCTTTAATCACCTCATTAAAGCGAGTGTTCCAACTCCGAGATGCTTGCACCAGCCAATAGATGGAGCGCTAAAGCTTGCATACTTTGTTAGCATCTTTAGGATCGACAAAACCTTTTGGCTGCATCATATACAGTTCTTCCTTGAGGAAGCCATTAAGGAATGCCGTTTTGACGTCCATTTGCCAGATCTCATAATCATAAAATGTGGCAATTGCTAACCGTATTCGGACAGACTTCAACATCGCTACAGGTGATAAAGTCTCATCGTAGTCAACTCCTTGAACTTGTTGATAACCCTTAGCGACAAGCCGAGACTTATAGACAGTCACATTACCGTCTGCGTCAGTCTTCTTGTTAAAGATCCATTTATTCTCAATGGCTCGCTTATCATCAGGCAAGTCCACTAAAGTCCATACTCTGTTCTCATACATGGATCCTATCTCGGATTTCATGGAATCAAGCCATTTGTTGGAATCCGGGCCCGCCATCGCTTCTTCATAGTTTGAAGGTTCACCGTTGTCCAACAACATGATCTCCAGGATAGGGTTGCCGTAGCACTCTTGTATGGAATGTGTCCTAGTGGACCTTCGATGTTCAATAGCAACTTGATCTGAAGCTTCATGATCATCATCATTAACTTCCTCTCCAACTGGTGTAGGCTCCACAAAAACAACTTCCTCTGCTGCGCTACTCTCCGGCTCGAGTGGAGGTACAATTACCTCATCAAGTTCTGTTTTCCTCCCACTTACTTCTTTCGAGAGAAACTCTTTCTCGAGAAAGGATCCATTCTTGGCAAGAAAAACTTCGCCCTCGGATCCTAGGTAGAAGGTATACCCAATAGTCTCTTTGGGATATCCTATCAAGACACACTTTTCCGCTTTGGGTTCGAGCTTCTCAGGTTGAAGTGTCTTCACATAAGCATCGCGTCCCCAAACTTTTAGAAACGACAACTTAGGTTTCTTTCCAAACCATACTTCATACGGTGTCGTCTCAACGGATTTTGACGGTGCCCTATATAAAGTGAATGCAGCAGTCTCTAATGCATATCCCCAAAATGATAGCAGTAAGTTGGTAAGAGACATCATAGATCGCACCATATCCAATAGAGTGCGATTACGACATTCAGACACACCATTTCGCTGAGGTGTGCCAGGCGACGTGAGTTGTGAAACAATTCCACATTTCCTTAGGTGCGTGCCAAACTCGTGACTTAAATATTCTCCGCCACGATCAGATCGTAGGCACTTTATTTTTCTGTCACGTTGATTCTCTACCTCACTCTGATATTCCTTGAACCTTTCAAAGGTTTCAGACTTATGTTTCATTAAGTAGACATACCCATATCTACTCAAGTCATCAGTGAGGGTGAAAACATAACGGTAGCCACCGCGAGCCTCGACACTCATTGGACCGCATACATCAGTATGTATTATTTCCAACAAGTCAGTTGCTCGCTCCATTGTTCTGGAGAACGGAGTCTTGGTCATGTTGCCCATGAGGCATGGTTCGCACGTGTCAAAATGATTCAAAATCAAGAGACTCCAAAAGTCCATCAGTATGGAGCTTCTTCATGCGTTTGACACCAATATGACCAAGCCGGTAGTGCCACATGTAAGTGGGACTATCGTTATCAACCCTACACTTTTTGGTACTCACACTATGGACATGTGTAACATCACATTCGAGATTCATCAAAAATAAACCATTGACCAGCGGGGCATGACCATAAAATATTTCTCTCATATAAATAGAACAACCATTATTCTCAGATTTAAATGAGTAGCCATCTCACATCAAGCGAGATCCAGATACAATGTTCATGCTCAAAGCTGGTACTAAATAACAATTATTAAGGTTTAAAACTAATATCGAAGGTAGATGCAGAGGTAGCATGCCGACGGCGATCACATCGACCTTGGAACCATTCCCGACGTGCATCGTCACCTCGTCCTGTGCCAGCCTTCGCTTATTCCGCAGCTCCTGCTTGGAGTTACAAATGTGAGCAACTGCACCAGTATCAAATACCTAGGAGCTACTACGAGCGCTAGTTAAGTACACATCAATAACAAGTATATCACATATGCCTTTAACGTTGTCGTCCTTCTTATCTGCTAAGTACTTGGGGCAGTTCCGCTTCCAGTGACCGGTACCCTTGCAATAAAAACACCCAGTCTCAAGCTTGGGTCCATTCTTGTTCTTCTTCTTCCTGACAACTTGCTTACCGGGCACGGCAACAACTTTGCCGTCCTTCTTGAAGTTCTTCTTACCCTTGCCTTTCTTGAAACTAGTGGTCTTATTCACCATCAACACTTGATGCTCCTTCTTGATCTCGACCTCTGCTAATTTCAGCATCGAGTACAACTCAGGAATGGACTTCTCCATACCCTGCATGTTGTAGTTCATCACAAAGATCTTGTAGCTAGGTGGAAGCAACTGGAGGATTCTCTCAATGATCGAGTCATCCGGGAGATTAACTCTTAGCTGAGTCAAGCGGTTGTGCAACCCAGACATCTTGAGTATGTGCTCACTGACAGAACTATTCTCCTCCATCTTACAGCTGAAGAACTTGTTGGATATGTCATATCTCTCGACCCGGGCATGAGCTTGGAAAACTAGTTTCAGCTCTTGGAACATCTCATATGCTCCGTGTTGCTCAAAACGCTTTTGGAGCCCCGGTTCTAAACTGTAAAGCTTGCCGCACTGAACAAGGGAGTAACCATAGCAGCGCGACTGCCAAGCGTTCGTAACGTCTTGGTCTGCTGGGAAAATGGGTGGGCCACCTAGTGGTGCATCAAGGACATACAATCTCTTGGAAGCTATGAGGATGATCCTCAAGCCACGGACCCAGTCCGCATAGTTGCTTCCATCATCTTTCAGCTTGGTTTTCTCTAGGAACGCATTGAAATTCAGGGTAACATTCGCGTTGGCCATTGGATCTACAATATAGATTGTAAAGACAATTTTAGACTAAGTTCATGATAATTAAGTTCACATAATCAAATTATTTAATGAACTCCCACTTTGGTAGACATCTCTCTAGTCATACAAGTGACACATGATCCATGTCAACTAGCCCGTGTTCGATCATCACGTGAGACGGACTAGTCATCCATGGTGAACATCTCCATGTTGATCGTATCTTCTATATGACTCATGTTCGACCTTTCGGTCTTCTGTGTTCCGAGGCCATGTCTGTACATGCTAGGCTCGTCAAGTCAACCTAAGTGTTCCGCGTGTGTAAATCTGGCTTACACCCGTTGTATGCGAACATTAGAACCTATCACACGTGATCATCACGTGGTGCTTCAGAACAATGATCCTTAGCAACGGTGCACAATTAGGGTGAACACTTCTCTTGAAATTTTATTTGAGAGATCATCTTATTTACTACCGTCGTTCTATGCAAATAAGATGTAAACATGATAAACATCACATGCAATCAATATAGTGACATGATATGGCCAATATAATCTTGCTCCTTTGATCTCCATCTTCGGGGCACCATGATCATCACTGTCACCGGCATGACACCATGATCTCCATCATTGTGTCTTCATGAAGTTGTCTCACCAACATTTACTTCTACTACTATGGCTAATGATAGGCAATAAAGTAAAGTAATTACATGGCGTTTGTGATTGACACGTAGGTCATACAATAAAATAAGACAACTCCTATGGCTCCTGCCAGTTGTCATACTCATTGACATGCAAGTCATGATTCCTATTACAAGAACATGATCAATCTCATACATCACAATGCATCACATCACATCCTTTTGGCCATATCACATCACGAGGCACATGCTGCAAAAACAAGTTAGACTTCCTCTAATTTGTAGTTGCAAGTTTTACGTGGCTGCTATAGGTTACTAGCAAGAATGTTTCTTACCTATGCCAAACCACAACGTGATATGCCAATTGCTATTTACCCTTCATAAGGACCCTTTTCATCGAATCCAATCCGACTAAGGTGGGAGAGAGAGACACCCGTTAGCCACCTTATGCAACTAGTGCATGTTAGGCGGTGGAACCAGTCTCACGTAAGCGTACGTGTAAAGTTGGTCCGGGCTGCTTCATCCCGCAATACCGCCGAATCAAGATAAGACTAGTAGCGGTAAGCAAATTAACAAAATCGACGCCCACAACAACTTGTGTTCTACTCGTGCATAGATTCTACGCATAGACCTAGCTCATGATGCCACTGTTAGGAGACGTAGTAGTAAATCAAAATTTTCCTACGTGTCACCAAGTTCAATCTATGGAGAAAACCAGCAACGAGGTGGGAGGGATTGGATCTTCATACCTTTGAAGATCGCAAAGCAGAAGCGTTACAAGAACACGGTTGGTGGAGTCGTACTCACAGCGATTCAGATCGCGGTAGATCCGATCAAGTGCCGAACGGATAGCACCTCCGCGTTCAACACACGTGCAGCCCGGTGACGTCTGCTACTCCTTGATCCAGCAAGGAGGAAGGAGAGGTTGGGGAAGGGCTCCAATAGAAGCACGAAGGCGTGATGGTAGTGGAGTAGCAAGGTATTCCGACAGGGCTTCGCCTAAGCGCTGCGGAGGAGGAAGAAGAGAGGTAGGGCTTCGCCGTGAGAGAGAGAGTTCAGATCTGTTCTCAAAAGCCCAAAACCTTGGATATATATAGGAGGAGGGCTTCGGCCGAAGTGGGGGAGGAGTCCACCTCGCACACGGGAGGTGGATCTCCTCCTTTCAAACTCCTTTTTCCCTTATCTCTAGATCCCTAGCCGCATGGGCCTTTCTAGAAGGTCTTGGACAGCCCAATAAGGGCTGGCACACCTCCTCTAAGGGCCCACAAAGTCCCATGGTCGTCACACCCCTAATGGGGGTCCTCCGGCACCCTCCCAGCACTCCCGGTACACTACCGATGAGCCCGAAAACTTTCCGGTGACCAAAACTGGACTTCCTATATATCAATCTTTACCTCTGAACCATTACGAAGCTCCTCGTGACATCCGGGACTCCGAACAACCTTCGGTAATCACGTATTCCATTTCCCTATAACCCTAGCGTCATCCAACCTTAAGTGTGTAGACCCTATGGGTTCGGGAGGCACGTGGACATGACCGAGACATCTCTCCGGCCAACAACCAACAACGATCTGGATACCCATGTTGGCTCCCACGTACTCCACGATGAGCTCATCGGATGAACCACGATGTCGGGGATTCAATCAATCCCGTATTCAATTCCCTTTGTCTATGGGTATGATACTTGCCCGAGATTCGATCGTCGGTATCCCTATACCGTGTTCCATCTCGTTACCGACAAGTATCTTTACTCGTTCTGTAACACATCATCCCATCTGTAACTCCTTAGTCACTTTGAGCTCATTATGATGATGTCTTACCGAGTGGGCCTGGAGATACCTCTCCGTCACACGGAGTGACAAATCCCAGTCTCAATTCATGCCAACCCAACAGACACTTTCGGAGATACCCGTAGTGTACCTTTATAGCCACCCCATTACGCTGTGACGTTTTGGCACACCCCAAGTATTACTACAGTATCCGAGAGTTGCACAACCTCATGGTCTAAGGAAACGATACTTGACATTGAAAAGCTTTAGCAAACGAACTACACGATCTTGTGCTATGCTTAGGATTGGGTCTTGTCCATCACATCATTCTCCCAATGATGTGATCCCGTTATAAACGACATCCAATGTCCATGGTCATGAAACCATGACCATCTATTGATCAACGAGCTAGCGAACTAGAGGCTCACTAGGGACATGTTGTGGTCTATGTATTCACACATGTATTACGGTTTCCGGTTAACACAATTATAGCATGAACAATAGACGATTATCATGAACAATGAAATACAATAATAACCATTTTATTATTGCCTCCAGGGCATATTTCCAACAAAAGGTCCACCCAGGAACAAAGAGATGGATGGATACTTCAAGACCCAAGGCTTACCCGAACAACCACAAGCCACTATGGGCTTAGGCTTGGTTGGATATTGTGGTGACACTGGACAGGCAGTGCTACGAGATGTAGAAGAACTGTAGGAAAGGATGGGCACCGACAGAGTCTTAGAGGAACCCCTTAGAAGACCATGTTTTGATCATCCGTTTCTCAAACACCCTGAAGTGCGAGGAATTCAACGAAGGCGATCAAATCTTGTGAGGAACGTGTGCAAAACTCTGCAGAGTACCCAAACCTAATCGATTAGCCGTGTCCACAGTCATGGAGACCTTGAGCCAAAGGAACTGAAACTATCTGAAATTCCCTTGAAGAGGAAAGAGTGATGCAGCAAGGTAGAGTGAAAGAGTGATGCAGCGTGAGTAGTTCACCTCAGACCTACGGGTCCATAGCGAGTAGCTAGATGGCTTCTTATCTCTCTTGGATCTTAATTACAAAGTTCTCCATGATCTTCATGGCGATCTATCCGATGTAATCTTCTTTTGCGGTGTGTTTGTTGAGATCCGATGAATTGTGGATTTATGATCAGATTATCTATGAATATTATTTGAGTCTGCTCTGATTTCTTATATGCATGATTTCGTATCCATGTAATTCTCTTCGAGTTATGGGTTTCGTTTGGCCAACTTGATCTATAGTTCTTGCAATGGGAGAAGTGCTTGGGTTTGGGTTCATACCGTGTAGTGTCCTCACCTAGTGACAAAAGGGGTAGCGAGGCACGTATCATGTTGTTGCCATCAAGGGTAAAAAGATGGGATTTATATCATATCACATGAATCTATCCCTCTACATCATGTCATCTTGCTTAAAGCATTACTCCGTTTATCATGAACTTAATACACTAGATGCATGCTGGATAGCGGTCAATGTGTGGAGTAATAGTAGTAGATGCAGAAAGTATCGGGCTACTTGTCTCGGACGTGATGCCTATATGTATGATCCTTGCCTTAGATATCGTCATGACTTTGCGCGATTCTATCAATTGCTCAACAGCAATTTTTTCACCCACCGTAATACTTGCTTTCATCAAAGAAGCCTCTAGTGAACACTATGGCCCTTGGGTCTATTTTACACATTATATATTCAGATCTAAACACAAAAACACTAAAAATACTTTGCTGCAATTTTGTTGACTTATTTATATTCATCTATTACCACTATCAGATCTCACCTTGCAAGCAATCGTAAAGAGATTGACAACCTCTTTATCGCGTTGGGTGCAAGTTTGTTTGTGTTTGTGCAGGTTCCTTGTGGCTTCATCTGGTTACTCCTACTGGATTGATACCTTGGTTCTCAAACTGAGGAAAATACTTACTGCTACCTTGCTGCATCACTCTTTCCTCTTCAAGGGAAAAACCAACATAGTAGTAACAGCTTCTGCTTAGCCCCTCTCTTGTTGTAGGAAAAATTGGCTTTACGCTAAAACTTACTACCCCACCTGCCATATATGCATATAGAATAGATGATTACTTTTTTTCACCCCTCTCTTTCGGCACATTGCCGGCATATTCAATATGCTGACCTACATGGCTGCAACGTATCATGTTGCAGAGTACTTTTCCGACCAGGAGTGAGGATACGCTCTACGCTCGGTGAGATGCCCTTGGAGTCAGATGGACTCAACTACCTTTGGAGCTTCCCCAAGATTTTGATTAGTTTATCTCATGAGTTGGCCTTAAGCCACTTTATTGTAATCCTTATTGTAAGAAAGGACTCGATATGAGATTTCGATTAATAAAGCTGTGTGATTTTCCCTTTATATATACATTGATGTACCGAGTGTGTACCAGCATGATCTTGGGATGGTGCAGAAACACCGGAGATTCGACCTTTCAGGTCGGGTCGCTACAGATATGGTATCAGAGCAAACGCTGACCGTAGGACGTAACCTCTAGGATTGGAAAAGCCTTAGGAATAAAATTATTTTTCTAATGTCTTTCCAATTCTTATATTTCTCATCTGCTCTTTTTTGACTTCTCTCCGATTTTTCCAAGATTTATAGATGGCCACCTTCACCCAACTTTGATCACGGAGTTTTGCCAGCCTGACGCGCCAATGCCCTTTGGCAAGGAGCTAGTGAAGATCGTTAGGGACGTAAGGATCGCTCTGCCAAGCATCACCGGGACTCCTATCATGTCTTTTCCTCAAGACGCTCGCTACAGGATCGAGGTGCACATCCCCGGAAAGACCTTTGGAAGTCGTAAGGAACCCATCGACTTCAAGTTTGTGGCACCCAGCTGGATCCTCGGGAGAGACATGGCGATTCACCGTGCCCTTGAACGTATTCAGGAGGAATACAGGGGTGGTCCCATTTCTCCAAGTCTCCGCATGGTTTGACGCAGAGATGCCAATGGTAATATCATAACCACCCCCATTGAAGACTCCACCATTGCTTATATCCAGACTCTGGAGAGTCACATCAGGACTCTCGAGCTCCGTGTACGCACAGACACGAAGACGACCAAGCGACTAATGAATCGCGAGATCGACCTTGAGACTGACATACAAGAAGCCAATTACGAGCTTGAGCAGGAAGTGAACGACTTCTTGGAGAGGATCGAGAATCTGAAGACTCGCATTGCATCTCTGGAGGAGCAATTGGACATGGGGGAAAATTTTCACCCAGAGGGAGACATGGCTCCTTTGATTAGCGAAAACAATGACTATGACGAGAGCGCCATCGGAGGAGGACACACCACCATGGAATTTTGAGGAGAACTTTAGTCATGCCCTCCATTTATCTTTACATTTCTCGTTAAATCGTAGGTCGATGCTTAGTTTTTATTTGGAAAATTGTATCTCGACGTTTGAACCTTGAGTTGAATAAATGAATGAGTGTTTTGGTGTGATATGTTTGTGCATTGCATATTGGGTAGTGAATTTCCATTTAGGCTCCTGTTCTATTCTAATTTCTCATCACTCCAAAAACACCAGATGCCTCCACGACGTGAGACCGACTTCACCTTCCCGCCGGAAATCACCCAACTTCTTCAGTTACAAAATGCCCTGATGTAGCTGTTGATCCAGAACCAGAACAACAACAACAACAACCACCATCCACTTCAGGCTGACAACCTCACTTGTTGTCTGAGGCTAAACCCTCCGACTTTCTCTAGCAGCACCGATCCCATTGTGGCAGATGACTGGCTGTCACGCCCAAGATGCGTGCCTATCCATTTTAAGACACGAGGTCCTCGCAAATGATAGATGCACATCTTGTTGTTAGCAAGAATAGTATCATCACAACATACAATACTGAAAGAGATGAGTATACAAGATTGGCTTACACTCGCCACATGCTAACTTACAATTCCACACCATTCATAACATCAAGTTGAAGACGGGGTCCGACTACGGACGAAATCAAACGATAAAGAAAAGCTGAAATGATACTATCAAGCTATCCCAAATATCACGACCACGGTCCTCTACTCATCCGGATATGTCACGTACATCCTGCCTCTCTCTTCATCATATTCCTACTACAGCTGGGTAAGGTCATCCTGCACATAGTCATCTGCATCTGCACCTGGAGTGTTGTAGTAAACTGTGAGCCACAAGGACTCAGCAATCAAGCAACCGGGTTCCGAGACTATTCAAGCTTAAAGGTAGGAAAGGGGTATGTGTTTAGTTTGCAGCAGAACTAAGCAAAAATGGTGGCTAACTTATGCAACATAATTACAATATCAGTGGTCTATGATGAACGGTCGAAGCTAGCATAATCTCTAACAGATCCTGAACACTTACTTACGTCAATCATAACCCCACCGTGCTCTCTCTCGGATCATGTTCACGAGCAGAGACAATCACGGTTAGTCACACAGTTGGTTCATTTTATTAGAGTTTACTTCAAGTTAACTATAACCGGGTGTTAAACAATAATCCAAGTTGCCACATAACTGCGGGCACGGCTTTTGTGAAAGATTTAACCCTGCAAGGGTGCTCTAACTAATCCATCATAAATTAACCACACTCCGCGGGAATAGCCTCGACCACGGATCTCGTGATCATCATAGGTAACTCCAAAGGAATTCCAACACCTCAGGAAAACCCGAAGAAGGTCAGAGTCCACACGCAAGACATTCGATAAAGGTAAAACAAATCCAGCAAGACCACCCGACGTGTCGACGAACCCGATAAGAGCCGCGTATCTCATTCTCAGGACACGACGGATAAGCTAGTGTACGGTGGCCTGATAGAAATCTCCCAAGTTGCCCTGGGTGGCCCCGCATAGTGCTCTAATTTGGACCAACACTCATGAGGAGCACTGGCCTGGGCGTTGATTAATTATCCACGGGGTTGCAAAGCCCTATGCAAGTTTTATTAAGTTATTAAGCAAATGTAGTACCAATGTTGGGTCTTGCCAGACAAGTTTTAATCTCAACCAAATAAACTAGGGGGTCCCCATAACAACCCCGAGCATGTTAGGAGCACAAAATATGGAAACATAACATCGGTAACAAGAAACTGTGGCGGTAACAGCGGAACAAAGCACTTAGCAAAAGGCCAAGCCTGCCACCAATACCAAGATATATAGGTGCATTAAATTAAATAACATATAATATGGTGATATCCAAATCCATGTTATCACATGGAACAACTTGCACCTGCAACTAAGAACGCTATAAGAGGGGCTGAGCAGCGGTAACTTAGCCAATCAAAGTTTGATGGGATGTGGAGGTTAAAGTCTTTCATGGAAATTAGGAGGATGATATCAAGTGGTAGGTAGCGCAATTTTAATGATAAGAGCAAGAAACTAGCATGCAAAAATAGTAACGGAATCCGGGCACGATCATCTTGCCTGTTGGTTCTTTAGTGAAACAAGTAGCTGGGTCCTCGTAGTGGTACTCTCCTGGATCCTCGTACTTAGATTCAACGCTCGCGTCTACCCAAGAGAAACAGAAATAATAAACATCCAACCAAGGTCCAATGCACAACCAAGATGATGCATGATTCATTTATGAAGAATTTAACATGGCAATCCAAAACTAGTCATGTTTCACATGCAAAATTTGTTTATTAATGAATCTAGACAGAACCTCACGTTAAGTTATCTAGACATGCATGAACATGGAAAATATGTATGCATCATGCAAAATCGATGAAAATGCATATAAAGAACGTAAGAAATGGAGTTACGGTTCTCACGATATGCTCACGACAAGGTACGAAGGCAAAACAGAAGTTCATCAAAGACATGGGCTAATTCTTGGCATTCCAAGGCAGCCACTGGAAAGGTGATAAAAAAACGAATCACAATAGACTCAAAAATCAATCAATTCTATGGATTATAACTCCCACAAGTCACAAAACTCTAAAGCAGCCAATCTGCCACAACACAGCAACATAGCAACTTCTACATCTCACAACTTGAGCTACAGAAACCCTACAGCCACAAACAAGATATTGACAGAATCTACTGAACATACACTCCAAGTTATCGAACTACACAAACAGAAAAGGAGGCACACATCAATAAGCATTAAACAAACAAGTTGACATGATGAATCAGATTTCTGGGACTTGGTGAAAATTCCAGTTTTCTGGAATCTGAGTTTATAAAGTAGCAAGTTGACAGAAGTAGTTAAATATGCTAGACATCTCCAATTGGCATGAAAATTAACAGGATGGTAGTATAAAACATCTACTTCAAATAACTAGCACTGAGCATGAACTAATTCTCCACATGTAAATATATGGCACCCACTCTTCATGGCATAAAAATAACAGCAGATTCTCAGACTTGGTAGTTTTCAGCATGCTGAAACAGAAACAACAAGTGGGCAACATAACAGCTTGTTTCCCACTTATTTGGGTGATGCTCATGTTAAAGAAAAATACCATGGCACAGTAGACATAAAACACTAGCACTTCCTAGTTAACACATGTCCCAAAGCAAGCATAGATTAAATCATGCAAAAATGACAAAAGAGCATATCAACTAAAAATGACAGATTTAAGAAATAGCTCAAAAGTGAAATCTGAGAGCTCCAATGGATTCATTGGCTCTTCCTACCCAACAATCATCTATAAAACTCATATGATCATGTGAAGCATCAAGGCAACAAACATACGACAACTTTCTACTTATAATCATGGCATAACACTCTAGATAGAAATGCAACTAAATGGCATGAACATGTTAGCCACTTAGATGAGAATGGAAAATGGCATGACAAGGCATACATGGAAAGCATAAGACAACAAGGGTATGTCAAGTGGGGATACCCACTAGTCCCTACCACATACACACACAAGTGCACATGTGTGTGTATGTATAACATACACACACACCTCATGTTACCTACACACTCACACACACCACATGCATGGTGCACCACACCCCCACGTGTGCAGCACCCATAACACCTACACTCACAAGGCTCAAACACACACATACATGTACCTATGCATAAGTGCATGAGCACATGCACCTACACCTACACACACACACTCAAGTGTGTATGCCTAGCTTACACACACACACTACACACTACACACACATATAAACACATCCACATGTGCACATACACATGCACATACACACACATAGCAGCACACACAACCACACCTGGATCTGGTGTACTCACACCAGATCCCACTGACACACGCACACAACACACGGGATCTGGCCACCACACCAGATCCGAACAGCCCACACTGAAGCCCACCAATAAAAAAAAGCAAAACCCACCGGTGGGACTGGGGATCGAACCGAAAACCGGCTGGTCGTCGCCCGCGCAACCTACCACTCTGCTACGGCTTGCGTCGTTAACAGAGAAGGGGAGCCATCGCTCTAGTACACGCTCGCACAAGCACCTCTCTGACGAAACTGAATGTGACAACGCCACGGCGAGCGAAATTCCGGCGAGGGAAAGCACTAAGCGGAGTGGCTCGTCCTGGCGCAGCACTTAGGGACTACGGGGAACCCATCCCTCTGCTCATCTCGAGGGGGACGGAGGCGAGCTCAAGCTCGAGCCTTTGGACCGGCAGCGATGAAGCTATGACGAGACGGGCAAGCTACGCGTCAGGGCAACGAGGCTGCTCACCGAGGGGAGGAGGCGATGGGCGGCTCCATACGACGGTGACGAAGGGGAAGGAGAGGAGGAGACGACATCGACGACGGAGGGGAAGAGGACCGACGTCGAGCCGCGGCGAGGGGGAAGAAGACGACGCCCATGGAACATCCCATGGCACGCTAACACCGGGAACAGAACGCGGGGACGGTCCGCGTCCGCCACCCCATCCTGGACGCGGAGGAGATCTGACAGAGGAGGGCAGGAAGAAGGAAGGAGGGAGAGAAGCGGCGGCGGCGAAGGGAAAGGGGAAACCCTAGGGATCCGCACCTATATATTGGCCGGCTTCGACGTCCGTGACTCGCTAACGGCGATGACGTTGGCGTTCTCTCTCGCGCGCTGCACTCTGCTCCTCTCTCGCGCACTGATGGAGGAAGACGGGAGCAGGTAACCATTGGCTACCTGCTCGGCCAAATGGGCCGGGGGGGGGGAGGGCACACCCCACACGCACACGCTCAAATAAAGCGAAATAGAAAAGGGCTTTCTGTTATAAAAAGGCAACCACAAACAAATAAATCCCCAGGGAAGAATAAAAGACTAAAATGCGAAACAAAAATTGATTTATTGGACAAAGTATTTTAATAAGTTTCAGATAAGAGTCCCTGTTTTTTAACATAGCCAAAATTCAAACAACTCCTCATCACAACAACACCACATCCTAAATTCATAAGATAACTAGGGCTACCTATTGCACATTTTTTAAATAATTTTAAAACAACTTAAATCTTCTAGGGAAGCCACATAGGAATAAAAGGCATAAGGTGGGGTTAGTTGAAGAAAGAAAAGAGAGGGGAAGAAGAAGAGGAGTGCACACATGACTCCTACCACACTCAACACCAACATGACACAAAGCACACGAACAACCATCACATCAAACCAAGACACACAACAACAAGCAAGTCATGATGAATGCTATGATGTATGGAATGATGCATGGATGCAAACAACACAAGAATGACAAGGTGCAATTCATACATGGCTCATGACACAAGGTTCATACATGGGGGTTACATGCCAAATAAGGTAGGGACAACACTTGGGCTGTCACACTGGCTCCGCAAGGTGGAGAGGGAACTCATCTCTGCTGGATGCACTGAGGCTGGAAAGGTGCGCTTTGCCGCCCATCAACTTGAGGGACCCGTAGCTTCATGGTGGGAGAACTACACAACCACGTACCCCATTGCTGGTGTGACTTTGGAGCAGATCAACCTAGCTTTCCGCACCGCTCATGTCTCAGCTGGAGCCATGAGTCTGAAGAAGCGTGAGTTTCGCAACTTACGCCAGGGGAATCGCTCAGTGGCTCAGTATGTGGATGAATTCAGCATGTTGACCCGTTATGCACCAGGAGATGTGGCCGATGATGCGGCCAAGCATGAGAAGTTCTTGGAAGGACTCAACGATGAGTTGAGCATGTAGCTGGTGGTGGATACTTTCAACAACTACCAGGAGCTGGTAGACAAGGCCCTCATCTTGGAGGGAACGCAATAGCAAATTGAGAACCACAAGAAGAAATATGGATAGGGGAAGTCCAACTTTGGAGCTCAGTAGAAGCCCCGCTACTCCCCGTCTTTAGGGAATACCGGATCAGGGACCGGTAAGTATGGAGGACATACTCATGTCGTGCACAACCATGGAGGCCACAACCATGGGGGAAATGGGAATAATCGTCCCAACCATGGTAACTTCAAGAATGGCAAGGAAAGTGGTAATGGCAACCAGCACTGCCCCGCTCCAGCTCAGAAGGATCTGAGCCATATCACCTGCTTCAAGTGCCAAAAGACAGGGCACTATGCCACAAAATGTCCCGAGAACAAGCAAGGAAATGGAAACGGCAACAACCATGGAAACTCATCAGCTAAGAAGCCCAATCCTTTTCCCCGTGCTCAGATGAACCACATTGATGTGGAGGAAGTCTATGATCAGCCCGAGACTGTGGTTGGTAAGTTTTTATTGCATTCACGTCCAGTAATGGTACTTTTTGATTCCGGTGCAACTCATTGATTCATATCAAGGGTAATTGTGGAAAAGTATGCTTTGCCCACAAGAACCCTTAGTCGGCCCATTAAGGTCAGTTCCCCAGGAGGCATGACGATGGCAGGGATAGGATGCCATGCATTGAACCTCAACATAGGAAACCATGTTATCCCCACCGACCTCATCTTCTTAGAGTCCCAGGGATTGGATGTGATCCTAGCCATCAATTGGATGACCAAGTATGAAGGAAACCTTGATTTCCCGAGCAAGTCTATTTTGCTCACCACCCTAGAAAACAAGAGGATTAAGTATGTATCCCGACGCACACCAAAGATTACTCAGGTGAATTGCCGCACAGGAGTTGTTCAGGAGGAAGTACCGGTTGTACAAGACTTCCCAAATGTATATCTAGAGGAATTACCAGGCATGCCACCAGATAGAGAGATTGAGTTCCTGATAGAGTTATTGCCGGGAACAACCCCAATTTCCAAGAGACCCTATCGGATGCCCGCAAATGATTTAGAAGAAATGAAGAAGCACATTAAGGAGTTATTGGACAAAGGGTATATTCGCCCAAGTTCCTCACCTTGGGGAGCCCCAGTTCTTTTGGTGGAGAAGAAGGACAAAACCTTGAGGATGGTAGTCGATTATCGTGCATTGAACGAGGATACTATCAAGAACAAGTACCCTCTTCCAATGATTAATGACTTGTTTGATCAGCTAGTGGGAGCCAAAGTGTTATCCAAGATCGATCTTCGATCAGGGTATCACCAGTTGAAAAATCGTGAACAGGATATACCCAAAACAGCCTTCACCAGAAGGTATGGCTTATATGAGTCTACGGTCATGTCGTTTGGTTTGACTAATGCTCCTGCCTATTTCATGAGTATGATGAACAAGGTGTTTATGGAATATCTGGACAAGTTTGTCGTGGTGTTCATCGATGATATATTGATATTCTCTAGGAGTGAGGAAGAACACAAGGAGTACTTGTGTTTAGTTCTGGAGAAGCTTAGAGAGCATCAGTTATATGCCAAGTTTAGCAAATGTGAATTTTGGCTGACAGAAGTCGGATTCCTTGGACATGTTATTTCTGGAGATGGAATAGCAGTGGACCCCACTAAGGTTGAAGCAATCACCGAGTGGAAGTAACCCACCTCAGTTAAGGAGATCCACAGTTTTCTTGGACTTGTCAGATATTACCGGAGGTTTATTGAGAATTTCTCAAAGATTGCCAAGCCCATGACGGAGTTACTGAAGAAATAGTCTAAGTGTATTTGGACTGAGGAATGTGAAGCCAGTTTCCAGGAGTTGAAGAAACATTTGGTCACAGCCCCAGTGTTGATTTTGCCAAATATTCGGAAGGACTTCCAGGTTTATTGTGATGCTTCACGTCAAGGACTTGGAGGAGTACTCATGCAGGAGGGAAACGTTGTAGCCTATGCATCTAGACAACTACGACCTCATGAGTTAAACTATGCCACCCATGATTTGGAGTTAGCAGCCGTAGTGCACGCACTCAAGACCTGGAGACATTTACTTATCGGAAATAGTTGTGATGTTTACACCGATCATAAGAGCCTGAAGTATATCTTCACGCAGAAGAAGCTGAACCTCAGACAGAGAACACGGCTAGGGAAGGTAGATGTTGTAGCAGATGCCTTGAGTCGGAAGAGTTATGTGAACACACTCATAGCGGGAGGATCACCCCAGGAGTTAGCCGATGATCTCACAGAGCTCATGCTAGAGATAGTCCCAATAGGATATGTTGCCACACTGGAGATCTAGTCCACTTTGACCGAAGGAATTCGTGAAGCCCAAAATTCGGACAAGGAGATAGCTGAGATAAAGTAGAGAATGAAAGATAGGAAAACTAAAGGCTTTTGTGAGGATGAACAAGGAACTCTATGGTTTGAGGACCGTATCTATGTGCCCAATGACCAGAGCTCAGGAAGTTGATACTTCAAGAATCCCACGATTCACCGTACTCTATACATCCAGGCAACACTAAGATGTATCTGGATTTGAAGAAAAGTTTCTGGTGGACAGGTATGTAGAAGGATATTTCCGAACATGTTGCGATATGTGATGTTTGTCAACGAGTAAAGGCATCACATCAGAAACGAGCAGGGTTACTCCAACCTTTGGCGATACCCGAGTGGAAATGGGATAAGCTTGGTATGGACTTCATCACAGGATTACCCAAGACCCATTCAGGTTATGATTCCATCTAGGTAGTGGTCGATCATTTAACCAAGGTGGCTCATTTCATTCCCGTCAAGACCACCTATACCAGTGCTAAGTTAGCCAAGATATATATGACCAGGATCGTGTGTCTGGATGGAGTTCCGAGTAGTATCGTGTCAGATAGAGGAACACAATTTACCTCAAAGTTTTGGCATCAGTTACATGAAACTTTGGGTACGAGGATGGAGTTCAGTACAGCTTTTCATCCGCAGACCGGTGGACAGACTGAGAGAGTCGACCACATTCTGGAGGACATGTTGAGAGCTTGTCCGCTAGACTATGGGTCTAGTTGGGATGACAACTTACCTTACACAGAGTTCTCATAGAACAACAGTTATGAGACCATCCTAAAGATGGCCCCTTATGAAGGAGGTGCAGAACACCATTAATGTGGGAAGGTGTTGGAGACCAAAAACTTTTCGGTCCCGATCTTATCCGTGATTCTAAAGGGAAGGTCAAGCTGATTCGTGACAGACTCAAGATAGCTCAATCCAGGCAGAAGAGCTATGCTGATAGCAAACGCAAGGAAGTGACATATGAAGTGGGAGACCGAACATACCTCCGTGTGTCCCCACTTAGAGGAATCAAGAGGTTTGGTGTTAAAGGAAAGTTAGCACCAACATTCATAGGCCCCTAAAAAATTCTTGAACGTAAAGGCGAAGTTACATACCAGCTGGAATTGCCGGAAGGATTGTCCGGAGTTCATGATGTTTTCCATGTTTCCCAGCTAAAGAACTGCCATGCTGAGATGGCTGATATTCCTGTGAGAGACACAGTGCCCCTAGAGGCCATACAACTTGACAACGATCTGACTTACAAGGAGAAGCCCGTCAGAATCCTCGAGACTGCCAATAGAGTTTCCCACAGCAAGATCACCAAGTTTTGCAAGGTTCTGTGGAGTTATCACACCAAGGAAGAAGCCACCTGGGAACGAGAAGAAGATATTCGTCGAGACCACCCTCACTTATTTTCTAGCCAACCCGAATCTCGAGGGAGAGATTCATCTTAAGGTGGCTAGGTTTGTAACATCCCAAAATTCCATTTTTGGAATTTTATGAGGTATAGCTATGAATCATCATCATATTGCTTGAGTGAAATGAATTGTTGAAGTTCTTCCTTTGGATTTCTGAAAGGCCACTTCCATTTTCCATTTACCTGCTTTTCCTATTTGAAAACCCCTACAAAATAATTCAAATATGAGAGTAGCAACATGACACTCCACACCAAGGGCATTTTTGTGAAATTTTGAAACATAAAAACCCAGGGGGTTATTTAAAAATTTATTGCAAAAGGAATTAAAAGTAATTAGGGCTTTTTTCTGAAAAATATTTTTTTATACATTTTATTCTGGCCGTGGAAAAATGTTCATTAAATTGCATTTATTCCCTGGTCATTTTAGTATATGAATCTTCATTTTTTGGAAATGATTTTATCGCTATAATTTAGTTTCCTTTCTCTAAAATTTGAAAAAGGCAACAGTTTAGGAAACCTCGCTGGCCCACTTACCTAAAACGGCCACCGAAATCCCTCCCCACCGGCCACCGACGCCTTTCCTTTTCTCTCTCTCTCTCTCTGACACGCGGAACCCACCGCCCGACGCCTTCCCAGCAACGGTCGCCTTCCTCCTTTTCCCTCCCCACTTTCCTTACCTCGCTGGCGAGATCCCACCACGCCGGATCTCTCTCCACCTTCCATTTCCCGAGCCCTCGGAGCCTCTATAAAGCGCCCCTGCCTCGCCGCGCCCCCCTCGAAACCCCAACTCCACTCGCCAGAGCGCCGCCCCACACCTCGCCGGAGCTCGGCTCTCCACCGCAGCTCCTGGAGCTCGTGACCGTCGCCCCCAGCATCCCCACACCCCACCGTCGCCACCCACGAATGCCGGAGGACAGCCACCGCCGTTTGGACCCTTTGGATGCCGCCCTCGACCACCATGACACCGTCCCCGACCACCTCCAACATTCCGCCGCCGTCAACCGTCGCTGGAGACACCCCGACCCTCTTTGTAAGA
This sequence comes from Hordeum marinum, assembly GCA_022496015.1. Classification (NCBI taxonomy): domain Eukaryota; kingdom Viridiplantae; phylum Streptophyta; class Magnoliopsida; order Poales; family Poaceae; genus Hordeum; species Hordeum marinum. Next base: position 476,195,067 of record CM039672.1, on the reverse strand, counting down.
CACCGCCCCTCCCTAGACAGTTAGATCTAGATCCAACGCGTAGAAATAGATCACATAAATCCCCGAATCAGTATCTGTTAACGCTCGGCCACCCGCTCGCCATCTCTCGCACGCAAAGGGCTTCGGCCAATCACATCCTAACACGTAGGCCATTGTCCGTTAGTTTATTTTTTCCTTTTTTCTGTTTTTGTTTTAGAAAATAGAATAGTTCTATTTTTATTTTTGTTATATATTTTAGGATATTTAGAGTTTTTGATTGATTCTTTTTGCAACATGTCACAAATTTCATGTAGTTTCTTCTTGTAGTTTTAGTTTTCAAATTTCAACTTTTAAATTTGAATTTTGTTAAATTTGATCAAATCACTAAAACCTGAATAACTTGAGTTTAAAAAATTATTTTTGAATGATTCTTTTTGTCACTATTTTGTATTAGTTCGGTTTATCATCCTACTCTGTTTGAGAATTTTTAAGATAATTTAGATTAGAGTTTTTAGCAAAAACATATTCTGTTTAGTTCTTATTAGGGTTTTATTTATTTATTTTTACTTTAGTTTATTTTGATTCTGATTTAGTTTAATTTTTTTTAGTTTTCTTTAGTTTCTATTGTTCAGCATTAGGTGATTTATTTCTCTTAAAAAAATATTTTGTTTTGTTTTGTGCTCTATTGTAATAGGCAAACTTTACTTTCTTCATAGTGTTTTATAAAAAGTTTAATAGAAATCCTTTTTTTACAAAAGTTTTAGGGAATTTATTTATATTTTTCTAATAAAAAAATAGTATTTTTTTATGTTAACTATTGGTTAGTTGCTGAAAATAATTTTTGTCTTGTTTTATATTAGTAGAAGTTTTGCCACCAACATTTGAGAGTCTATTACTTTGTTTTGATTTCCTTCTTTTCTTTCGATTGTGCTTTCGAGTTTATTCTAAGTGCTACTAGATTACCTTGCTGATTGTTGTAACTTGTATTATATATATGCTTATTGTGTGCCTTTGTTTGATTCGTTAGATCGTCCGGAGTGCGAGGCTTGTTATCTAGAGTCACTTGAGTACGAAGATCGTCAGCAAGGCAAGTCACTTTGATCATGTTTGACCCATGTTTTATTGCATTAGTTCTACCATATCCCCATTTGCATGCAAAGTAGGTAAATTGGAAATTTGGTTACTTGTTGTTGTATCATGTAGTAGGCACCCCTCTCAACCCTTTGACACTATGGCCCCGGGAAACGTTGTTTTAATCTTTGTTATGCTGTTAGTAGACGGGGTTGGTTCTGTGATTCATGAGAGTTGTGAGATAATAATTACAAGACCTACCTGATGATCAAGATTTCAAGACTCCAAGTTTTCAACATACCTCTGGGTGGATGATGGTTGAACGGCACCCTAGAGAAACCAGTGGTTAGCCTAGGTGTCGCTGGAGAAGTGCCAGTATTCACGTGGAAAGGCCCACCCAAGAACAAAGAGATGGATGGATACTTCAAGACGCAAGGCTTACCTGCATAGCCAGAAGCCATTATGGGCTCTGGCTTGGTTGGATATTGTGGTGATATTGGACATGCGGTGCTACGAGATGTAGAAGACCGGTAGGAAAGGATGGGCACCGACAGAGTCTCAGAGGAACCCCTTAGAAGACCATATTTTGATCATCCATTTCTCAAACACCCTGAAGTGCGAGGAATACAACGGAGGAGATCAAATCTTGTGGGGAACGTGTGCAAAACTCTGAAGAGTACCCAAACTTTATCGATTAGCCATCTTGTGGGGAACGGAGGCGATCAAATCTTGTGGGGAACGTGTGGACAACCTGAGCCAAAGGAACTGAAACTATTTGGAATTCTCAACACAAGTATTATAATGATGTGGGTATTGATAACTTGGGAATGAGAATTGGTTGCTAGAACCATCTCATTAATTAACCAACATAGTAGTAATAACTTCTGCTTAGCCCCTCTCTTGTTGTAGGAAAAATTGGTTTTACGCTAAAACTTACTACCCCACCTGCCATATATGCATATAGAATAGATGATTACTTTTTTTCTCCCCTCTCTTTTGTGACATTGCCGGCATATTCAATATGCTGACCTACACGGCTGCAACATATCATGTTGCAGAGTACTTTTCCGACCAGGAGTGAGGATACGCTCTATGCTTGGTGAGATGCCCTTGGAGTCAGATGGACTCAGCTTCCTTTGGAGCTTCCGTAAGATTTTGATTAGTTTATCTCATGAGTTTGCCTTCAGCCACTTTATTGTAATACTTATTGTAATAAAGGACTCAATATGATATTTCGATTAATAAAGCTATGTTATTTTCCCTTTGATATATACATTGATGTACCGAGTGTGTACCAGCATGATCTTTGGGATGGTATAGAAACACAGGAGATTCGACCTTTCAGGTCGGGTCACTACATTACCGTGTTAATTGGGTTTTATTCCTACATGCCATGTTGTCCAGTACATTCCTTATCTTCTTCCTTAGAGTTGTTGTCCTTGATGTCTAAGCTGTGGGTTCGTTTTCCAAGGATGGTGGCCACTCGTCATAATCTCGTGTCAGCCCCCGAGCGCAGGGAAGGAAGCCAGTCAAGGCAAGAGGACCTGCCTCGTGCGCCATCTTTTGCGGAAGTGATGCTCGAAGCCGAGCGGAACAAGAGGGAGACGAATAAACTATTGGAACGAATTGAGCAGAATACCACTCATGCTCGTCGCAATGATCAGAACGATGGAGTGTCCCTCGGAGATTTCGTCAAGCTATGCCCACCCAAGTACCATCACTCGGTCGATCCACTCGACGCGGATGATTGGCTGACTAGCATGGCTCACAAGATCCGGGCTGCCAATGTAACCGAGGCCAACAAAGTAATCCATGCTACGTACTTTCTGGAAGGACCCGCCAACCTGTGGTCGGAGAGTTATGAAGCTATGCGACCTGCAGGCCCCGCACCAAATTGGGCAGAATTCACTGAAGCTTTTCGTACCCATCACATCCTGGAAGGGCTGATGGATCAAAAGAGAGAAGAGTTTTGTGCCTTCACTCAGGGTAAACTGTCAGCGGATGCTTATAGCCATGAATTCGGCAACCTTGCTCGTTATGCTCCAGAGGAGGTGTCAATTGATGCTAAGAAACAGGCTAGGTTCCGCAAGGGACTTAACCCTGAGCTTCGACGTGATCTACGTCTGCACGAGTGCACTACTTTCCAGGCTCTTCTCAACAAGGCTATCAATGCCGAAACCGGGCAGTCTGATTATGAGTCTACCAGAAAGCACAACCGCGATTTCAGCTCTGCATCCGGCTCGGGCTCTAATAAACGCCGAGTGTGGGTGCCCAATGAAGCCCTGCCATCGAGATATACCGCGAGGCCATCCTTTTAGGCGCCTCGCCCAGCTCAGCCCAGCCCTCCGGTCAGGACCTTTGGAGGTTCCCCTGGCAACACAGCTCCCCATGCTAGAGTGGTCTGCTACAAGTGTGGTGAGCCAAGACACTACTCCCATGAGTTCCCTCAGAACAACGTCAAGCCGGCTGGACGTGGAAAGCCGGGAAAAGACTTCTTCATGAAGCCAGTTCCTCCACGTGGTTGAGTGAACTACGTGTCCGCTGAAGAAGCTCTTGAGGACCCTGATGTCATTCTAGGCATGCTCCTTCTCAATAGCCATCCAACATCTTTCTATTTGATACTGGGGCATCTCATTCTTTCATCGCAGAAAGTTATGCACGGTTGATAACATGTCTTTTTGTGATATGCCAACTCCTCTAGTAGTTCAGACTCCTGGTACAAAATGGCAAACTTCTAGAGTAAGCCATGATAATGAGATTCTGATGGATAGGCTAGTCTTCCTAGCATCTTTGATAGACCTCAAGTCTTCGGACATCAATATCATCTTAGGTCTGGATTGGATGAAAGCCTATTATGCTAAGATTGATACTCATACTAGGAATGTTCAACTTACACATCCATCGGGTGAGATAGTTAATGTCTCTACCCGACAGCCAACCGCTAACTCTATTCGCTCAATGCTAGCCCTCTTCCAGAGTTAGAAGATGTTCTGGTAGTCCGAGACTTTCCGGATGTCTTTCCAGAAGAACTGCCAGGAATTCCACCTGCCAGACACGTTGAGTTTGTTATAGAACTCATTCCAGGGACTGTCCCAATAGCCATAAGATCCTATAAGATGGCACCCTTAGAACTAGCCGAGCTTAAAATTCAACTTGATGAGGCATTGAGAAAGGTTTCATCCGTCCTAGTTCTTCTCTTTGGGCTTGTCCCGTCGTCTTCGTTAAGAAGAAGAATGGATGTAACATCCCAAAATTTCATTTTGGAATGTTATGAAATATAGCTATGCATCATCATCATCATTGCTTGAATGTATGAATTAGTTGAAGTGCTTCTTCTCGCTTTCTGAAAGTCTCTTTCAATTTTCACTATGTTGCTTTCACCTATTTGAAAACCTTGGAGAAAGTTCAAAATAAGAGGGAGGAACATGACACTCCACACCAGGGACTTTTTGGTGATTTATTTCAGCAATAAAAACCAGGGGGTACTTTGAAAAATATATTTGCAAAAGCATTTAAAACCAAATAGGCAATTTCTGAAAATATTATTTTTTCAAAGTATTCAAATGACAGAATAAAAATGTTAAATAAATGGAATTTATTCTTCTGTTAATTCTGATATATATTATTCCTATATTTGGGATTATTTTTAAGGCATTAAATGAGTTTTACTGCGCTGGAAAATAGAAAAGGAAAGATTTTAAAACGGATCGGGCCGGCCCACAGCATTAACCCTCCCGACTTTCCTTTCCAATGGCCACCGACGCCCCCACAAACCTCTCCCTCTCTCTGACAGCGGGTCCCGCCCCAACCGGATGCGAGATCCGTGCGGTCACCGCTTTCCTCGCGCCCGCGACCGATGCCGGCGATCCATTCCTCGCCGGATCTCTCTCCCCTTCCTTCCCTCGCCCCACTCGCGGCCCTATAAATAGCCGGCCACCCTCCATAGTCCATCCCCAACAAAGCCCTCTCTCTCCCTCGCTAGAGGGCTGCGCCGAAGCTCGCTGGAGCTCTGCCCCAACCGAACCCATCCCCGCACCTGGTCGTCGTCTCCCTCGCCCTCAGCTCCGTCCGACACCACCAATCGACTCCGGACGATCACCGTCATTGCCTCGACCTCTCTGACAACCTCCTCAACTACCGGAGCGACCTCCCCGACCACCACCTGCTTCCGTCCGCCGTCGACGTGACCGGCGACCGCCACGACCGCCCTAGTGAGCACCCCCTCCCACCTCAGCCTTCAGATCTGGATCCTACGATCCAGATTAGAACTTTTATAAACGCAAACCGTTTTCCTCTTTAGTTCGGTCGACCGCCCGCAATTTCCCTGCGGTCACGCTAGCAGCCAATAGGAAGCCGCCACGTAGCACTGACCGTTCGTTAGGGTTTTTTTCTTTTCTGTTTTGTTTTTAGTTAACAGAAGGTTTTCTGATTTTGTTTGCTTATATCTTTTAAACTATTTAGTGTTTTTAACTAATTATTTTTGCATTAGGACACATATTACTTCTAGTTTATGTTTGTAGTTTTAGAATTTAAATTTGAACTCTAAATTTTGAATTTAATCAAATTTGCTCAAACTACTCAAATATGAATAACTAGAGTTTAAAAATAGATTTTTGTATGAATCTTTTTGCTACTGAATTGTATTAGTTAGGACTATAAGCATGCTTAGTTTTAGAATTTGTAGGATGGATTTGTTTAGTGTTTTAACTATAAAACAGAATCTGCCTAGTGGTTAGTATAGTTTAAATAATTTAGATTTTAGTTAGTTTAAATCAGAATTAGTTATATTTTGTTTCAGTAGATTCTGTTGTTTAAACATTAGGTGTTTTACTTGCTGATAATAATAATATAATTTGCTTAGTTTATTTCTATAATATTATAGGAATCTCTACTATTTTTCAATTATGTTTAGTTTGATAAAAACAAACTAGTTAGTAATAGTTTCCTTTAACAAAGTTTAGATAATTAAATTCTGTTTTCTAAGAAATGTTTTAGTAAATTCCATTCTGTTAAGATAATGTTTTCTTAATAACAAAAATTAATAGTTTAGTTTTACTCTATTGTTAGTAAACTCTAGCCCACTTCATTTAGTAGCGTTTACCAAAACTTTTAAAACCCTACTAAGATTTTTCTTAACAAATTTTTTAATGGATTTAATTCTGTTTATTAATAAAATATTTCTATTGTTCTTTTCTGTCAACTATTGTTTTGTTAATACCAATAATTCGATGTTGTTAGTAGTAGTTTACCCATCAACTTTAGAAAACCCAAACTATGTGTTGATCCTCTTTTTCTTTTGATTGTGCCTTGTTTTGTCTAGAGTGATTACAAGTTCATTCCTGATTTTTGTGAGTTACAATATTTTGTTGTATGCTTATTGAGTGCTCTTGTTTGATTCGTTAGATCATCCGGAGTGCGAGTCTTGTTACCTAGAGTCCCTCGAGTACGAAGATCGTCAATCAGGCAAGTCACTTTGATCATGTTTTATCCATGTTTTGTTGCATTAGTTCTTGCATCTCCCCAATTGCATGGAAAGAAGGTAAATTGGAAATTGGTTACTTGATGTAATATCATGTGGTAGGTACCCCCTCAACCTTTGATACATGGCCCCGCAAAACGTTAAATTAGTCATGCTATGCCTTTAGTAGACGGGGATTGGTCGTGTGATTCATGAGAGTGTGAGATAATAATTTCAAGACCTACTATGATGATCCAGACTTCAAGATTTCCAAGTTTTGAATATACCTCTGGGTGGATGATAATTGAACGGCGCCCTGGAGAAGCCAGTGGTTAGCCTAGGTGATGCTGGAGATGTGCCAGTATTCACGTAGAAAGGTCCCCCCAGGCATGAAGAGATGGATGGATGCTTCAAGACCCAATGCTTACCTGCATAGCCACAAGCCATTATGGGCTCTGGCTTGGTTGGATATTGTGACGACACTGGACAGGCGGTGCTACGAGATGTAGAAGAACGGTAGGAAAGGATGGGCACCGACAGAGTCTCAGTGGGACCCCTTAGAAGACAATGTTTTGGTCATCCGTTACTCAAACACCCTGAAGTGCGGGGAATCCCCCGGAGGCAATCAAATCTTGTGGGGAACGTGTGCAAAACTCTGCAGAGTACCCAAACCTAATAGATTAGCCCTTTCCACGGTCATGGACGACTTGAGCCAAAGGAACTGAAACTTCCGGAACGCTCAACACAATTAATATGATGGTGTGGGTATTAATAACTTGGGTATGAGAATTGGTTGGTGGAACCATCTCATTAATCAACCAACTTAGTAATAATTTTGCTTAGCCCTCTCTTCATGTAGGAAAATTGGCTTTACGCAAAAACTTACTACCCCACTTGCCATATATGCATGTAGTTTAGATGATTATATTTTCACCCCCCTCTTGTGACTTTGCCGGCATATTCCATATGCTGACCTACACGGGTGCAACGTATCATGTTGCAGAGTATTTTTCCGACCAGGAGTGAGGATACGCTCTACGCTCGGTGAGATGCCCTTGGAGTCAGATGGACTTCACTACCTTTGAAGATTCCGCAAGATTTAGATATTCTCATGAGTTGGCCTTCAGCCACTTTATTGTAATAAAGGACTTGATATGAGATTTACGATTAATAAATGTTGTGTGATTTCCCTTTGATATATACATTGATGTTTCGTGTGTGTACCAGCATGATCTTGGGATGGTACGGAAACACCGGAGATTCGACCTTTCAGGTCGGGTCGCTACAGAAATGGTATCAGAGCACACGCTGACCGTAGGACGTAACCTCTAGGATTGGAAAAGCCTTAGGATCATTCTTTTCCTTGTTTTACAAATTCTTACATTCTCATCTGCTCATTTCTGCTTTCTCTCCGATGTATTTCAACATTTCTAGATGGCTACCTTCACCGCAGTTCGCGTCACGGAGTTCTGCCAGCCTGACACAACCATGCCTTTTGGCAAGGAGCTGACACAGATCGTCAAAGACGTGAAGATTGCTCTGCCAACCATCACTGGGATTGCGATCACGTCTTTCCCACAGGACGCTCGCTACAGGATCGAAGTGCATATTCCCGGAAGGACTTTTGGATATATCACAGAGCCCATCGACTTCAAGTTTATGGCACCTAGCTGGATTCTTGGGAGAGACATGGCAATTCACCGTGCCCTCGGATGTCTTCAGGAGGAATACAGAGGTGGTCCCATTTTGCGAGACCTCGGCATGGTTTGTCGCAGGGATGTCCATGGAAACATCATCACCAACCCCACTGGAGACTCCACCATTTCATATATCCAGACTTTCGAGACTCATGTCAGGGCTCTGGAGCTTCGGGTACGTGCAGATACAAAGACAATCAAAAATCTAATGAACCGCGAGCTGGATCTTGATGCTGACATACGGGAAGCCAATTATGAACATGAGCATGAAGGGAAGGACTTCCTGCAGAGGATCGAGAAGCTTAATACTCGCATCGCAACTCTGGAGGAACAACTGGACATGGGGGAAAATCTTCACCCCGAAGGAGACATGGCTCCCTTCATGAGCGACGATGATGACTATGAAGAGAGCACCACCGGAGTACCCATGACTATGCACATTTGAGGAGAACTTTAGTCATGCCCCCCATTTATCTTTATTTTATTTTCAACGTTAAAGCGTAGGTCGATGCTTGGTTTGATTGGGACTTGTATTCCGATGTTTGAATCTTTGAGTTGAATTAATGAATGAGTGCTTGATGTGATATGTTTGTGCATTGCATATGGGTAGTGATTTTCTTTCTAGGCCCTTGTTCTATGCTAATTCTCATCCCTCTGAAAACAGCAAGATGCCTCCACGACGTGAGTCCATCATCACCTTCCCTCCGGAACTCACGCAACTCCTCCAACAGCAGAATGCACTGATGTAGCTATTGATCCAGAATCAGACCAACAACCAGAACAACAAACCACCATCCATCTCAGGCTGACAACGTCACCCGTTTTCTGAGGTTGAACCCTCTAACTTTCTCCAGCAACACTGAGCCCATTGTGGCAGATGACTGGCTCCGTAAGATGCAGAGCGAACTCGTCACCGCTGGATGTACTGACGCTGAGAAGGTGCGCTTTGCCGCACATCAACTCAAAGTACCAGCAGCTTCATGGTGGGAGAACTACACCACCACATATCCAATTGCTGGTGTGACTTGGGAACAATTCAAGCTTGCTTTCCGCACTGCTCATGTCTCAGCTGGAGCCATGAGTCTGAAGAAGCGCGAGTTTCACAACTTGCGCTAGGGTAATTGCTCCGTGGCCCAATATCTGGACGAATTCAGCATGTTAGCCCGTTATGCACCAGGAGATGTGGCCGATGATGCGGCCAAGTAGGAGAAGTTTCTGGAAGGACTCAACGATGAGTTGAGCATGCAGCTGGTAGTGGCTACTTTCAACAACTACCAAGAGCTGGTGGACAAGGCCCTCATCTTGGAGGGAAAACAACAACAAATTGAGAACCACAAGAGGAAGTATATTCAAGGGAAGTTTAACTCTGGGGCTCATCAGAAGCCCAGCTACTCCCCATACTCAGGGAATACCGGATCAAGGACCGGTAAGTTTGGAAGGCACACTCATGCCGTGCACAACCATGGAGGCCACAACCATGGAGGAAATGGGAATGCCCATCCCAACCATGGCAACTTCAAGACTGACAATGGGAATGGGAACAACAACCAGCACCGTCACGCTCCTACTCAGAAGGATCTGAGCCACATCACCTGTTTCAAGTGCCAGAAGACAGGGCACTATGTTACTGAGTGTCCCCAGAGCAAGCAGGGAAATGGAAACGGCAACAACTACGGCAACTCAGCAGCTAAGAAGCCCAACCCTTTTCCCCGTGCTCAGGTGAACCACATTGATGTGGAGGAAGGCTATGATCAGCCCGAGACTATGATTGGTAAGTTTTCATTGCATTCACGTCCAGTTACAGTACTTTTTGATTCCGGTGCAAATCATTCATTCATATCAAGGGTAGTTGTGGAAAAGTATGGTTTGCCCACCAAAACCCTTAGTCGGCCCATTAAGGTCAGTTCCCCAGGAGGTATGATGATGGCAGGGATAGGATGCCATGCTTTGAAACTCAATATAGGAAACCATGTTTTTCCCACCGACCTCATCGTCTTAGAGTCGCAGGGACTGGATGTAATCCTAGGCATGGATTGGATGACCAAGTATGAAGGAAATCTTGACTATCCCAGCAAGTCTATCTTGCTCACCACCCCGGAGAACAAGAGGATTAAGTATGTATCTCGACGCACACGTATGAGTGCTCTGTTAAATTCTCTCATAGGAGTCGTTCAGGAGGAAGTACCCGTGGTAAAAGACTTTTTAGAAGAATTACCAGGCATTCCACCAGATAGAGGGATTGAGTTCCTGATAGAGCTACTGCCAGGAACAGCCCCAATTTCCAAGAGACCCTATCGGATGCCCGCAAATGATCTATTAGAAATCAAGAAGCAAATTAAGGAGTTATTGGACAAAGGGTATATTCATCCAGGTTCTTCACCTTGGGGAGCCCTAGTTCTTTTGGTGGAGAAGAAGGATAAAACCTTGAGAATGGTAGTCGATTATCGTGCTTTGAACGAGGTGACTATCAAGAACAAGTATCCTCTACCGATGATAAATGACTTATTTGATCAGCTAGTGGGAGCCAAAGTATTCTCCAAGATCGATCTTCGATCAGGGTATCACCAGTAGAATATCTGTGAACAGGATATACCCAAAACAGCTTTCACCACAAGGTATGGCTTGTATGAGTATATCGTCATGTCTTTTGGTTTGACAAATGCTCCGTCTTACTTCATCAGTTTGATGCACAAAGTATTCATGGAATACCTGGACAAGTTTGTCGTGGTGTTCATCGATGACATATTGATATTCTCCAAGAATGAGGAAGAACACAAGGAACATTTGCGTTTAGTTCTGGAGAAGCTGAGAGAGCATCAGTTATATGCCAAGTTCAGCAAATGTGAATTCTGGCTAACGGAAGTCGGATTCCTTGGACACGTTATTTCCGGAGATGGAATAGCAGTGGACCCCGCTAAGGTTGGAGCCGTCACCGAGTGGAAGTCACCCACCTCAGTTAAGAAGATTCGCAGTTTCCTCGGACTTGCCAGATATTACCGGAGGTTCATTGAGAATTTCTCAAAGATTGCCAAGCCCATGACGGAGTTGTTGAAGAAAGAGTCTAAGTATACTTGGACTGAGGAATGTGAAGCCAGTTTCTAGGAGTTAAAGAAACGTTTGGTCACAGCCCCAGTGTTGATTTTCCCCAATATTCGGAAGGACTTCCAGGTTTATTGTGATGCTTCACGTCAAGGACTTGGAGGAGTACTCATGCAAGATGGAAAGGTTGTAGCTTATGCATCCAGATAACTACGACCTCATGAGTTAAATTATGCCACCCATGATTTGGAATTAGCAGCCATAGTGCACGCACTCAAGACCTAGAGACATTTCCTTGTCGGAAATAGTTGTGATGTTTACACCAATCATAAGAGCCTGAAGTATATCTTCACGCAGAAAGAGTTGAACCTCAGATGGAGGAGATGGTTAGAGTTAATCAAGGACTATGACATCAGATTACACTACCATCCAGGTAAGGCAAATGTGGTAGCAGCTGCCTTGAGTCACAAAACTTATGTAAACACACTCACCGCAGGAGGATTGCCCCCGGAGTTAGCCGATGATCTCAGAGAGCTCCGGCTAGAGATAGTTCCAAGAGGATATGTTGGCACACTGGAGATCCAGTCCACCTTTACCAAAAGAATTCGTGAAGCCCAGAAGACGGACAAGGAGATAGCTGAGATTAAGCAAAAATGAAAGATGGTAAAGCTAAAGGTTTTTGTGGGGATAAACATGGAACTTTGTGGTTTGAGAACCGAATATATGTGCCCAATGACCTAGAGCTCAGGAAGTTGATACTTCAGGAAGCCCACGATTCACCTTACTCGATACACCCAGGCAACACCAAGATGTACCTGGATTTGAAGGAAAGTTACTGGTGGACAGGTATGAAGAAAGATATTGCCGAACATGTTGCGGTATGTGATGTTTGTCAGCAAGTAAAGGTGGAACATCAGAAACCAGCAGGGTTACTCCAACCTTTGCCGATACCCTAGTGGAAATGGGATAAGCTTGGTATGGACTTCATCATAGGACAACCCAGGACCCGTTCAGGATATGATTCCATTTGGGTAGTGGTCGATCGCTTGACCAAGGTGGCTCATTTCATTCCAGTGAAGACCACCTATACCAGTGCTAAGTTAGCCAAAATATACATGACCAGAATCGTGTGTCTGCATGGAGTTCCGAGGAGTATCGTGTTAGGTAGAGGAACACAATTTACCTCCAAGTTTTCGCATCAGCTACATGAAACTTTGGGTACGAGGCTATAGTTCAGTACAGCCTTTCATCCGTAGACCGATGGATAGACTAAGAGAGTCAACCAGATTCTAGAGGACATGTTGAGAGCTTGTGCGCTAGATTATGGATCTAGTTGGGATGATAACTTACCCTATGCAGAGTTATTATACAACAACAGTTATCAGACAAGTCTGAAGATGGCCCCTTTTGAAGCTTTATACAGAAGGAGGTGCAGAACACCATTGATGTGGGATGGTGTTGGAGACCGAAAACTTTTTGGTCCCGACCTTATCCGACATTCTGAAGAGAAAGTGAAGCTGACTCGTGACTGACTCAAGATAGCTCAATCTCGACAGAAGAGTTATGCTGACAGCAAACGCAAGGAAGTGACGTATGAAGTGGGAGACCGAGCATATCTTCGTGTGTCCCCACTTTGAGGAATCAAGAGGTTTGGTGTTAAAAGAAAGTTAGCACCCAGATTCATAGGCCCCTACAAAATTCTTGAACATAGAGGCGAAGTTTCATACAAGCTAGAATTGTCGGAAGGATTGTCCGGAGTTCATGATGTTTTCCATGTTTCCCAGCTGAAGAAATGCCATGCTAAGATGGTTGATATTCCTTTGAGAGACACCGTGCCCCTAGAGGCCATACAACTTGACAGTGATCTGACTTACGAGGAGAAGCCTGTCAGGATCCTCGAGACAGCCAACAGAGTTACCCGCAGCAGGATCATCAAGTTCAGGAAGGTTTTGTGGAGTCACCACACCGAGGAAGAAGCGACCTGGAAACGCGAAGAAGATCTTCGTAGAGACCACCCGCACCTATTTTCTAGCCAACCCGAATCTCGAGGGCGAGATTCATCTTAGGGTGGGTACGTTTGTAACATCCAAAAATTTCATTTTGGAATGTTATGAAATATAGCGATGCATCATCATCATCATTCCTTGAATGTATGAATTAGTTGAAGTGCTTCTTGTGGCTTTCTGAAAGTCTCTTTCAATTTTCACTATGTTGCTTTCACCTATTTGAAAACCTTGGAGAAAGTTCAAAATAAGAGGGAGGAACATGACACTCCACACCAGGGACTTCTTGGTGATTTATTTGAGCAATAAAAACCAGGGGGTACTTTGAAAAAATATTTGCAAAAGCTTTTAAAACCAAATAGGCAATTTCTAAAAATATTATTTTTTCAAATTATCGAAATGACAGAATAAAAATGTTCAATAAATGGCATTTATTCTTCTGTTAATTGTGATATATATTATTACTATATTTCATATTATATTGAATGCATTAAATGAGTTTTACTATGTTGGAAAATAGAAAAGGAAAGATTTTAAAACGGATCGGGCCGGCCCATAGCATTAACCCTCCCGACTTTCCTTTCCAACGGCCACCGAAGCCCCCGCAAACCTCTCCCTCTATCTGACAGCGGGTACCGCCTCGACCGATTGCGAGATCCGTGCGGTCACCGCTTTCCTCGCGCCCGCGACCGACGCCGGCGATCCATTCCTCGCCGGATCTCTCTCCCCTTCCTTCCCTCGCCCCACCCGCGGCCCTATAAGTAGCCGGCCATCCTCCGCACTCCATCCCCCCCAAAGCCCTCTCTCTCCCTTGCCAGAGCGCTGGGCCGAAGCTCGCTGGAGCTCTGCCCTGACCGAACCCATCCCCGCACCTGGTCGTCGTCTCCGTCGCCCTCAGCTCCGTCCGACACCACCAATCGACTCCCGATGATCACCGCCGTCACCTGGACCTCCTCGAACACCGGAGCAACCTCCCCGACCACCACCTGCTTCTGGCCGCCGTCGACGTGACCGGTGATCGCCATGACCGCCAAAGTGAGCATCCCCTCCCTCCTCAGCCTTCGGATCTGGATCCTACGATCCCAATTAGAACTTTTATAAACGCGAACCGTTTACCTCTTTAGTTCAGTCGACCGCCCGCAATTTCCCCGCACTCACGCTAGCAGCCAACAGGAAGCCGCCACGTAGCACTGACCGTTCGTTAGGTTTTTTTTCTTTTCTGTTTTGTTTTTAGTTAACAGAAGGTTTTCTGATTTTGTTTTGCTTATATCTTTTAAACTATTTAATTTTTTTAATTAATTCTTTTTGCATTAGGACACATATTACTTGTAGATTATGTTTGTAGTTTTAGAATTAAAGTTTGAACTATAAATTTGAATTTAATCAAATTTGCTCAAACTACTCAAATCTGAATAAGTAGAGTTTAAAAATAGATTTTTGTATGAATCTTTTTGCTACTGAATTGTATTAGTTAGGACTATAAGCATGCTCAGCTTGAGAATTTTTAGGATGGATTTGTTTAGTGTTTTAACTATAAACAAAATCTGCCTAGTGGTTAGTATAGTTTAAATAATTCAGATTTTAGTTAGTTTAAATCAGAATTAGTTATATTTTATTTGAGTAGATTCTGTTGTTTAAACATTAGGTGTTTTACTTGCTGATAATAATAATATAATTTGCTTAGTTTATTTCTATAATATTATAGGAATCTCTACTATTTCTCAATTAGGTTTAGGTTGATAAAAACAAACTAGTTAGTAATAGTTTCCTTTAACAAAGTTTAGATAATTATATTCTGTTTTCTATGAAAAGTTTTAGTAAATTCCTTTCTGTTAAGATAATGTTTTGTTAATAATTTTTTTTATAGTTTAGTTTTACTCTATTGTGAGTAAACTCTAGCCCACTTCATTTAGTAGTGTTTATCAAAACTTTAAGAACCCTACTAAGATTTTTCTTAAAAAAAATTTAAATGGATTTAATTCTGTTTATTAATAAAATATTTCTATTGTTCTTTTCTGTCAACTATTGTTTTGTTAATACCAATAATTCTATGTTGTTAGTAGTAGTTTACCCATCAACTTTAGAAAACCCAAACTATGTGTTGATCCTCTTTTTTTTGATTGTGCCTTGTTTTGTCTTGAGTGATTACTAGTTCATTCCTGATTTTTGTGAGTTACAATATTTTTTTGTATGCTTATTGAGTGCTCTTGTTTGATTCATTAGATCATCCGGAGTGCGAGGGTTGTTACCTAGAGTCCCTCGAGTATGAAGATCGTCAATCAGGTAAGTCACTTTGATCATGTTTTATCCATGTTTTGTTGCATTAGTTATTCCATCTCCCCAATTGCATGCAAAGTAGGTAAATTGGAAATTGGTTACTTGATGTAGTATCATGTGGTAGTTACCCCCTCAACCTTTAACACATGGCCCCGGGAAACGTTAAATTAGTCATGCTATGCTTTTAGTAGACGGGGATTGGTTGTGTGATTCATGAGAGTGTGAGATAATAATTTCAAGACCTACTATGATGATCAAGACTTGAAGATTTCCAAGTTTTGAATATACCTCTGGGTGGATGATGGTTGAACGGCGCCCTGGAGAAACCAGTGGTTAGCCTAGGTGATGCAGGAGATGTGCCATTCACGCGGAAAGGTCCACCCAGGAACGAAGAGATGGATGGATGATTCAAGACCCAAGGCTTACCTGCACAGCCACAAGCCATTATGGGCTCTGGCTTGGTTGGATATTGTGGCGACACTGGACAGGCGGTACTACGAGATGTAGAAGAACGGTAGGAAAGGATGGGCACCGACAGAGTCTCAGTGGGACCCCTTAGAAGACCATGTTTTGGTCATCCGTTCCTCAAACGGAGGCGATCAAATCTTGTGGGGAACGTGTGGAAAACTCTGCAGAGTACCCAAACCTAATTGATTAGCCCTGTCCACGGTCATGGACGACTTGAGCCAAAGGAACTAAAACTTCCAGAACCCTCAACACAATTAATATGATGATGTGCGTATTAATAACTTGGGTATGAGAATTGGTTGGTGGAACCATCTCATTAATCAACCAACTTAGTAATAATTTTGCTTAGCCCTCTCTTGATGTAGGAAAATTGGCTTTACGCGAAAAGTTACTACCCCACCTGCCATATATGCATGTAGATTAGATGATTATCTTTTCACCCCTCTCTTGTGACTTTGCCGGCATATTCCATATGCTGACCTACACGGCTGCAACGTATCATGTCGCAGAGTATTTTTCCGACCAGGAGTGAGGATACGCTCTACGCTCGGTGAGATGCCCTTGGAGTCAGATGGACTTCACTACCTTTGAAGCTTCCGCAAGATTTAGATATTCTCATGAGTTGGCCTTCAGCCACTTTATTGTAGTCTTTATTGTAATAAAGGCCTCGATATGAGATTTACGATTAATAAATGCTGTGTGATTTCCCTTTGATATATACATTGATGTACCGTGTGTGTACTAGCATGATCTTGGGTTGGTACGGAAACACCGGAGATTCGACCTTTCAGGTCGGGTCGGTACAATGGATCGGATCGGATGGTTGTGGATTATCGGCCAGTGAATCTGATCGCCATAAAGAACAAGTATCCGCTCCACAGGATCAATGATTTGTATGATCAAGTCGCTGGATCCTCTGTCTTTTCCAAAATGTATTTGAGGTTGGGATACCATCAAATAAGAATTAGAAACGGGGACATTCCAAAAACGGCTTTTGTTACTCGTTATGGCCAATACGAGTACACCGTCATGTCCTTCGGTTTAACCAATGCCCCACCCACTTTCTGTCGCCTGATGAATTCGATCTTCATGGAGTATTTGGATAAATTTGTCGTGGTTTACCTCGACGATATACTCATCTACTCGAAGAACGAACATGAACATGCCGAGCATCTAAGGCTGGTATTGACGAAACTTAGAGAGCATCGATTGTATGCCAAATTCTCCAAGTGTGAATTTTGGTTGCCAGAAGTGACCTACCTAGGCCATGTAATCTCTGGTAAAGGAATTGATGTCAATGCCGAGAGAGTTCATGCCGTCCTTGCTTGGACTCGACCTGAATCGGTGAAGCACGTACGGAGTTTCCTTGGCTTAGAGAGCTATTGTCGCTGCTTTGTCGAGAACTTCTCCAAGGTTGCGAAACCTCTGACTGAACTCCTCAAGAAAGATAAAAAGTTCTAGTGGACTCCACAATGCAAGCACAGTTTTCAGGAGTTGAAAAGACGACTGACCTCTACTCCTATTCTGGTGCCACCAAATTTCTCTAAGGACTTTATTATCTACTACGATGCCTCACGACAAGGATTAGGTTGCATTCTCATGCAAGATCGTCATGTGAATGCATACGCATCTCAATAGCTGCGTCCACATGAGGATAATTATCCAACACATGATCTTGAGCTTGCAGCTGTGGTCCATGCACTGAAAACATGGTGACATTACCTTCTGGGTAATCGTTGCAAAATTTACACTGATCACCAAAGTCTGAAATATATTTTCACCCAACCGGATTTGAATCTCAGGCAAAGACGGTGGGTAGAGTTGATTACATATTATGACTTAGGGATAACTTACACCCTGGGGAAGGCCAATGTCATGGCTGATGCACTAAGTCGTAAGTCTTATTGTAATAATCTGATGTTACAACAAGGTCAACCACTTCTCCATGAGGAATTTCGGCAGTTGAACCTCCACATTGTTCCTCAAGGATTCCTACCCAAATTGGTGGCGAAACCTACTCTTACGGATCAAATAGTAGTTGTCCAGAGGTATGACAAGGGTATATCCCGGATCAAGGAGAATATTGCTAGCGGAAAAGCTAAAGATTTCTCCAAAGATGATCAGGGTGTCGTGTTCTTTCAGAACCGGTTGGTGGTTCCTAAGAGCAAACGGTTAATACAACCGAGTCTTAAGGAGGCTCATCATTCAGGACCTAAGATGTATCAGGACCTACGCCAGAGGTTCCGGTGGACTAGGATGAAAAGAGAAATTTCTCAGTTCATTGCTAACTGTGACGTTTGTCATCGCGTGAAAGCGGAACATCAAAGGCCTGCTGGCACCCTTGAACCTCTAGCTACTCCTGATTGGAAACGGGATAAGGTCGGTATGGATTTCATCACCGGGTTTCCTAGGACCAAGAGAGGGAATAATTCTATCTTTGTGGTCATCGATCGTCTTTCCAAAGTGGCTCATTTTCTTCCTGTTCGGGAGAGCATAACTGCTAGCCAGCTAGCGGAGTTGTATGTTTCTCGAATAGTTTCTGTTCATGGTGTTCCTTTGGAGATTAACTCAGACCATGGAAATATTTCTACTTCTCGATTTTGGGAAAGTTTTCAACCTCCCATGGGGACTCATCTATCCTTTAGCATTGCTTTCCACCTGCAATCAAGTGGTCAAGTTGAGCGAGTCAATCAAATCCTCGAAGACATGCTCCGAGCTTGTGTTATATCTTTCGGTATGGATTGGGAGAAATGTCTTGCATTTGCCAAATTTGTTTATAACAATAGTTATCAATCAAGATTGGGCAAAGCTCCTTTTGAAGTTCTCTATGGACGAAGGTGTCGAACACCTCTTAACTGGTTAGAAACCGGAGAGAGGCAACTCTTTGGCCTGGATATGATCCAGGATGCAGAAGAGCAAGTTCACATTATTCATGAAAAGTTGAAAACAGGCCAATCTCATGAAAAGAGCAAATATGATCGCCATCATAAGGTTGTGACCTATGAAATTGATGAGAAGGCTTACCTTTGGGTTACACCTCTGAAGGGTACACATCGATTCAGTGTCAAGGGCAAGTTGGATCCTCGTTACATTGGACCCTTTCGCATTCTTGCCAAACGAGGAGAAGTTGCCTACCAATTGGCACTTCCGCCACATATTTACAAGGTTCATGATGTCTTCCATGTCTCACAACTCACGCATTGCTTTTTGGGCCCTGTCCGCGAAGTGGACCACAAAGCGCTTGATCTCCAAGATAACCTTACATATCGAGAATACCCTATTTATATTCTTGATTAAGCTGAGCGTACCACTCGGCGTTGGAACATCAAGTTTCTCAAGGTTCAGTGGTCACATCATTCCGAGAAGGAGGCCACATGGGAAAGAGAAGATCGTCTTCGACTAGAGTACCCGGCGCTCTTCTCGATGACTCCAAAATCTTGGGACTAGATTCTTTTCAGTGGGGGTGAGTTGTCACATCCCTAGCTAGGTGTCTTAGGATATCATGTCTTCGCATCATGTTTCATTTTGCATAAACATGAAATGGGGAGAAAAAGAAACCCTCAAGCTCACAATCAATCAAAACAACTCAAATTTGGTGAAAATTCAACAAATCCAAAATGCCATTTAAAAATGTTCCCTATGTCTGATAAATATGGACATGATTATAACAGGGACCATTTTAAATATTTGAACAACTGCAGCAATTTAAAAATAAATGATAAAGCTCCTGAAAATATCAAATAAAGCATTATCATTATTTTAGTTGTCAAAATATCTGGAAACTTTTTAGACAAGTTTGAAATATTCAAACTTCAATATATAGAATCATTGGGATATTTTGTAATGTCATTTGTACCTGCAAAATAAATAAACAAATGTCGGAATGAGAAAAGAAAAAGAAGAGGAAAAGAGGCCAGGCCGGCCCATCTGGCCCAGGAGGTCGTCGTCCTCCTGGCGGCCAGGAGGACGGGCGTGTGGCCGCCGCGCGTGCACGGGCATGCCTCCACGCCGGCAGCTGCTTGCCGCTTCCCCCTCGCCAGCGCGACTGGAGATAAGCTCTTAGAGCCGTCCCCATCGCTCTCTTCCTCTCTCTCTCGTCCATCGCTAGCTCTCTCTCCCGCTGCTCCGCCATGGCCGAGCCCTGCTCGAGCTTGCTGCCGTCGTGTTAGCCGCCCCCTCGCCTCGCTAGATAGCCCCCGAGAACTGTCGCGTCTCCCTTGTCCTCCCCGAGAAGTTAGGAGACGCCGGGAGCCTCCCATGGCGCCCTGTCGCCGTTTCCTCCCCGCCGGCCACTGAAGCTCTTCTCCGATGATTCGAGCTCGTCAGCGTGTCCCCGAGCCCGCCGTTGTCCCCAACGACCCCGTTGTGAGCTCCCGCTCCGTTTCCCCCCTTTCTCACGGCCTGTACCCCGCTGTAGTCGCCGTTCCCATCGCTGCCGAAGCTCATCGCCGCTCGGTTTGTCGCCGGCCGTCGTTCCGGTGGCCCTCGAGACCCCCTCGATGCTCTGCTGGATGCGCTAGTGCACGGGCTGCCTCCCGGTGCCCTCCGCGCACCAAATGGTCACCGGAGGCGCGATTCGCGCGAGTTGCCACCGTGCGGAAGGTCGCCGCCGGCCCCGCTCCGGTGGGCGCTGACGTGGGCATCATCAAGGGCTTATTACCCCTGGTTAATTAGCCTCCTGCCACTGACTAGTGGGCCCCAGGACGGGTCAAACCCTGGTCAGCATGGAGATTAAGCCCCTGTCACTGACGTGCGGGCCCCGCACGTCAGGTTTGACCTGGGACTGGTCAACCGACCAGCTGACGTCATGGTGACGTCAGGCTGATGTCATATTTCTTTTTCCAGGTTAAAAATAATTCCGGAAATTGTTTAAAACTTGGAAAATTCATATAAATTAATGTTTAAATCAGATGAAAATAATTTGTATATGAAAATTGATCAGAAAAATCCAATGAATCCAATGGTGCTATTATCATGCATGTTAGAGCAACCTACATATGTAAACATTGACATTTACTAATAGGTTAATAGATGGAATTTGACATGAGAAACAACTTGGAACCTATATTCAAAACCATTTAAAATTAACTTGATCACTAGCTGCATTAGCTCATCCATACATGCTATCATGCCATGATCATGCACCATATTGTTGCACTTGCGTGCATTGAGTATTGTTTATCTGCATTGCGGTAGGCCCTACTTGGGAGGATACCCCTGAGTATCTCGTTGAAGGAGAAAACCCCTCCGCTTCTCAGCAAGGCAAGCAACCCCGTTTGATCATTCCAATAATAACCCACTCTCTCGCTCGTGCTCTTGTTTAATGCATTAGGACATTGATGACACGTTAGTCATACACGGTAGATGAACCTACTCTTTTGCATGACCTGCCCTTGTCACAGTAAATAGCTAAACCTTGCAACCTAGCATACCTGGTAGATGCTTGTCCCATGATATGCTTAGCTTAACTTGCTTGCTTTGCTTGCTATGCTTAGAGTTTTGTCAGGTATGTTTCATCCGGGTCATGAACTGCAGTGAAACAATGTAGTACTAATGTGATATGATCAAGATGAACTCGATTTGGTAAAAGGTAGCGATGAGAGGCTATGTAGGAGTACATATCGGGTTGTCTCATCGGGACCGTTCTTAGGAACTGACTTCCGTGTTTGTGATCCAAGACTAGATACTACCACACGTTGGCATACTTAACTGACCCTCTCAACTCATCATTCACTTAGTCCTTGGTCCAGGTATTGCAAGTAGTTTCTGGTGTTTATAGAATGCTAGAGGCCGTGCATAGCGCTGACCCTAGGGGCGGGCTATGATGCGGTAGGCAGTGGCACAGTGTACCATGGGTCACCCGAATGGTGGGCTTGGGAACCCTGCGCACATCGTTTGGGGCCATAGCGGAAACTTAGGGAGGACTTCCGTGCGTTTTCAGTCTCAAATAGGTGATAGCCTGGACTAGAGGTCTTATGTGATTGACGGTCGTAGCCGACTCCCCCGCTGGGCTTCCGCTTGAAGGTTGCCGAGGTGCATGGTTTTATGAGCACACATCGATAAGTGGCGAGAGCGTGTGTGAAGAAGTACACCCCTGCAGTGTATGAAACTATTCGAATAGCTGCGTCCTCGGATATGGACTACTTGGAGTTCTTATACTGTTCATAGATAATCAAATGGATACTCATAAAAATATCAAGACAAGTGTGTGTACCGTGGATGGCACTCTCGTAGGAGACGGAAGTGAATCCATGGTGGTGTATTGTTGTGGAGTTAGTGGACTCATATCTGATAACTAAAATGTTAACAAAGAGTTAAAATTGATTAGTGTAGGTTAGCCATGAGTCAAAGCTGGCTTGCTGCATAAACTCCACCATCCTCCCTTGTTAATACATGAGCATAAATAGATTAGGTCCGTTTAAAGACTTGCTGGGTACATTTGTACTCCTGTTTGCTTAATAAATGTTGCAGACGAAACCCAGGAACCCTCAGGTGGTTTGGTTCTAGAGGTTGATGACGCCGAGTAGCTGGTGTCCCAGCTGCGATCTGTGCCCGTGTGGTGGGTTGTGTGTTTAGTCAGGCCGTGTGCCCCCTTTTATCTTTCAGTGTCTATACCCAGACAGCTTTAAGTGTCCGCTGGCTTGTATCAACATGTTTGTATGTCTTGTGTGTTGGGTCATGTGACCCCTGCCTGTAAGAACATATTATGCAAGACTCTTCCGAGTCCCTTAAATAAAGTTTGTGTTAATGTATGGTTATGATGTGATGCCATAGTTGTATCTATGCATATCGGGCATGTCGTGCGTACGTGTGACGTGCAACGGTATGTATGGGATCCGACACCTAGTCAGGTGCTTTTAGTAGTACTCTTTACGGGAAACTGCCCCTTTGTGCTTCCATCAAGCCTTCGTAGCTTGCTACTGCTCCGGACACATTGTATGACCGACATGTATCCTTCTTTGCTACTGTGTCTGTCCCTTCGGGGAAATGTCTCGAAGTGTAATGGAGTCCCTGTAGCCTGCTACGACTCGTCGGCGTGCAGTGTTGGAATTTATGTCATACAGCGTAATGGAGTCCTTGTAGCTTGCTATGACTCGTCTACACACGCTTGAGATCGACACCTGCATTGTTGGGTTACGTATGCCTGTTTCTGTATGGATGTACCACTTGGGTTCTATGACTAGTCATGTCGGTCTGGGTTCTCTGTCGTTTGATTGCCAGCGACATGTTCACATACGTGAGCCAAAAGACGCAAACGGTCCCGGCTAAGGTAAGGCTGCAGCCGTGGAGCTTACCGTGCATGAGGCCGCAAAGTGATGTGATATGTTACAGTCTGAATTCATATGACTTAGGATCGGGGTCCCAACATGATTGGATCGCGGGAAGGATCATGATGAGATTGCGGGACAGATCGTGATTGGATCGTGGGACGCTCGGCGATTTGTTTCGCGAAGATGTTCGACTACATCAACTGCGTTTATTAACGCTTCCCGCTTAGCAATCTACAAGGGTATGTAGATCCACTCTCCCTCTCGTAGATGGTCATCACCATGGATAGATCCTGCGTGTGCGTTGGAATTTTTTTGTTTCCCATGCAACGTTCCCCATCAGTGCCATCATCAGCTAGGTCTATGTGTTGATGAGATCTCGAGTAGAACACAAAGAGTTTGTGGGCGTTGATGCTTAGAATGCTTACTCCCTTGGTCGTGTTTTTGTTCAGCGATATTGTGGGATGAAGCGGCCCGGACCAACCTTACTCATACGCTTACGGGAGACCGGTTCCATCGATTGACGTGTAACTTTGTTGCACAAAGATGGCTGGCGGGTGTCTGTCTCTCCTACTTTAGCTGGATCGGATTCGACAAAGGCGGTCCTTGAGAAGGTTGAAAAGCAACTGATGTATCACGGTTGTGGTTTTTGTGTAGGTGAGAATCGTTCTTGCTAGATATGTTTTTGTGTAGCACCCACGTAAAATTTGCAACAACAATTAGAGGAAGTCTAACTTGTTTTTGCACGGTATGTTGTGATGTGATATGGCCAATTACATGATGAGATATATGTGATGTATGAGATGATCATGTGTTGTATAGAATATCACGACTTGCATGTCGATGAGTACGGCAATCGGTAGGAGCAATAGGGTTGTCTTTAATTATTATATGACGTGTGTGTCAATCTTTAAGCGCTATGTAATGCTTTACTTTATCGCTAAATGGTAGCAATAGTAGTAGAAGCATGGTGGGCATGACAACCCCGATGGCAACACGTTGATGGAGATCAAGATGATGAAGATCATAGTGTCATGCCGGTGACGATAGAGATCATGCCGGTGCTTTTAAGATGGAGATCAAAAGCACAAGTTCATGGCCATATCATGTCACTTATGGTTTGCGTGTGATGTTAATCCTTTTTATGCACCTTGTTTTGCTTAGGACGACAGTAGCATTATAAGGTGATCCCTCACTTAAATTTCAAGATAAATTGTGTTCTCCTCGAGTGTGCACCGTTGCGGAAGTTCGTCGTGTCGAGACACCACGTGATGATTCGGTGTGATAGACTCTACGTTCACATACAACGGGTGCAAGCTAGTGTTGCACATGCAGAACACTTGGGTTAAACTTGCTGAGCCTAGCATATACGGACATGGCCTCGGAACACAAGTAACAGAAAGGTCGAACATGAGTCATATAGTAGATATGATCAACATGATGATGTTAACCATTGAAACCACCTCAACTCACGTGATGATCGGACTTGAGTAGGCGGATTTGGATCATGTGACACTCGAATGACCAGAGGGATGTCAATTTGAGTGGGAGTTCTTAAGTAATATGATTAATTGAACTCATTATCATGAACATAGTCAAAATGTCTTTGCAAATTATGTTGTAGATTACTAGCTCATGTTGTAGCTCCCTTGAATTTTTATATGTTCCTAGAGAAATAGAGTTGAAAGATGATCGTGGCAATATTGCGGACTGGGTCCATGATCTGAGGATTGTCCTCATTGTTGCACACAAGGCTTGTGTCCTTAATGCACCGCTCGGTGCGCCACCCCCTCTAGCGTTGTGTGTAGATGTTGTGAACATCTGATCGGCACATTCCGATGACTACTTGATAGTTTAGTGCGTCATGCATTACGGCTTAGAATTGTGGCTCCAAAACGTTTTGAATGTCACAGAACATATGAGATGTTCTAAGAGCTGAAATTGGGATCTCAGGCTCGTGCCCGTGTTGTGAGATATGAGATCTCTAACAAGATTCTTTTCTTGCAATATGAAGGAGAATAGCTCAATCGTTGAGCACGTGCCCAGATTGTCTGGGTGCAACAATCGCTTGAATTGAGTGGGAGTTGATCTTCTAGATAAGAAAGTGATTGATATATTTTTCCAAGTCACTATCACTAAGCTACTAGAGCTTCGTGATGAACTATAAAATGCCAGGGATGGAATTGATGATCCCTGAGCTGTTCGCGATGTTTGACACTGCGAAGGTAGAAATGAAGAGGGAGCATCAAGTGTTGATGGTTAGTAAAACCACTAGTTTCAAGAAGGGCAAGGGCATGGAGGGAAACTTGATGGATGGCAAGTCAGTTGCTGCTCTAGTGAAGCAACCCAAAGTTGAACCCTAACCCGAGACTAAGTGCTTCTATTATGAGGAGAATGGTCACTGAAGCAAAACAACCCTAGATACTTGGTAGATAAGTAGGCTCGCAACGTCGACAGAAGTATATTTGATATACCTGTTGTTGATGTGTACCTTGCTAGTACTCCTAGTAGCACCTGGGTATTGGATACCGGTTCGGTTGCTAAATGTGAGTAACTCGAAATAAAAGCTACGGAATAAAAGCTATGGAATAAACGAAGACTAGCTAAGTGTGAGGTGACGATGTGTGTTGGAAATGTTTCCAAGGTTGATGTGATCAACATCGCACACTCTCTCTACCTTCAAGAATAGTGACAAACCTAAATGTTATTTGGTGTTTGTGTTAAAGCATGAACATGATTAGATCGTGTTTATTGCAACACAGTTATTCATTGAAGTTAGAGAATAATGGTTATTCTGTTTACATGAATAATACCTTCAATGGTCATGCACCACGTGAGAATGGTTTGTTGAATCTCGATCGTAGTAATACACATGTTCATAACATTGATGCCAAAAGATACAAAGTTAACAATGATTTACCACATACTTGTGGCACTACCGCTAAATGTCATATTGGTATAAATCGCATGAACAAACTCCATGCTAATGGGTATTTGGATTCATTCGATTTCGAATCGGTTGAGACATGCGTACCATGCCTCTTGGGCAAGATGACTAAGGACCATGTTTTCCAGTTTGATGGAGCGGGCAAGTGATTTATCGGAAATGAGACATGTTGATGTATGCAATCCAATGAGTCTTGTAGCATGCAGTGGATATCGTTATTTTCTTACCTTCCCTGCTGATTTGAGTAGATATAGTGTATATTTACTTAATAAAACACAAGTCTGAATTGTTTGAAAAGTTCAAGCAAATTCAGAGTGAAGTTTAAGATCATCATGACAAGAAGATGAAAATGTCTACGATATGATCATGGAGGTGAATATCAGAGTTACGAGTTTGGCATACAACTTTAGACGATGTGAAAGTTGTTTCACAACTCACGCCACCACGAACACCATAGTTCGATGGTGTGCCCGAATGTCAAAGTCATGCCTTATTTGATATCGCAAGTACTAGGATGTCTCTTATCGTTTTGCCACTATTGTTTTGGGGTTATGCATTAGAGACAACTGACTTCACTTTAAATAGGGAACCATCTAAATCCGTTGAGATGACACCGGCCGTGTGAATTATGGTTTGATACAAACCTAAGCTGTCATTTCTTAATGTTTGGGGCTGCGACGCTTATGTGAAAAAAGGGTTTTCACCTAATGAGAATTCATCTTCATAGAATACCCTAAGAACATTTGGGTATACCTTCTATCTCAGATCCGAGCACAAAGTGTTTGTTGCTAAAACGGGTCCTTTCTCGAGAAAGAGTTTCTCTCGAAAGAATTGAGTGGGAGGAATATAGAACTTGATGAGGTTGTTGAACCTTTGTTTCAACCAGAGAGTAGCGCAGCGCAGAAACATGTTTCTGTGGAGCCTACATCAGTTGAAGCTAAAGTTAATGACAATGATCATGAAGCTTCGGATCAAGTTACTATCGAGCCTCGTAGGTTGACAAGGACACTACTACTCCTGAGTGGTATGACAACCCTTTCTTAGAGGTCATGTTGTTGGACAACGACGAACCTACAAACTATGGAGAAGCGATGATGGGCCCGGATTCTGACAAATGGTTAGAGGCCATGAAATCCGGGAAAGGATCCATGTATGAAAACCAAGTATAGACTTTGGTAGACTTGCTCATTGGATGACAGGTCACTGAGTACAAATGGACCTTTAAGATGAAGACAGACGCTGATGGTAAATGTCACCATTTATAAAGCTCGACTTGTCGCAAAGAATTTTCCGACAAGTTCAAGGAGTTGACTGCGATGAGACTTTCTCACTTGTAGCGATGCTAAAGTTTGTTGGAATTATCTTAGCAATTGCTGCATTTTCAATTATGAAATCTGGCAGATCGATGTGAAAACATCGTTTCCTTAACGGTTTACTTGAGGAAAGGTTGTATGTGATACAACCAGAAGGTTTTTTCAGTCCTAGCGATGCTAAAAGATGTGCGAGCTCCAGCAATCCTTCTATGGGCCGGAGCAAGCATCTCGGAGTTGGAATATACACTTTGATGAGGTGATCAAAGTTTTTGAGTTTATACAAAGTTTACGAGAAACTTGTATTTACAATAAAGTGAGTGGGATCACTATAGAATTTCTGATAAGTATATGTGGTTGACATATTGTTGATCGGAAATGATGTAGAATTTTTGGAAAGCATAAACGGTTGTTTGAAAAGAGTTTTTCAAAGGAAGACCTGGATAAAGCTACCTAATTGTTGGGCATCAAGATCTATAGAGATAGATCGAGATGCTTGATGAGACTTTCAATGAGTACATACCTTGACAAGATTTTGAAAGAGTTCAAAATGGATCAGTCAAAGAAAGAGTTCTTGCCTGATTTGTAAGGTGTGAAGTTGACCGAGACTCAAAGCTCGACCAGGGCATAAGAAAGAGAAAGGACGAAGGTCTTCCCCTATGCTTTAGCCATAGACTCTATATTATGCCATGCTGTGTACTGCACCAGGTGTATGCCTTGCCATGAGTCCGTCAAGGGGTACAAAAGTGAATCCAGGAGTGGATTACTCAACAGCGGTCAAGATTATCCTTAGTAACTAAAGGACTAAGGAAATGTTTGTCGATTATGAAGGTGATAAAGAGTTCGTCGTAACGAGTTACGTCGATGCAAGCTTTAACACCAATCCGGATGACCCTTAGTAGCAATCCGGATACGTATAGTGGAGCAGCCATTTGGAATAGCTCCAGGTGGAGTGTGGTAGCAGTGGCTGTAGTATGACATAGAGATTTGCAAAGTACACATGGATCTGAATGTTGCAGTGTTGGAAATATTCCCTAGAGGCAATAATAAATTAGTTATTATCATATTTCCTTGTTCATGATAATCGTTTATAATCCGTGCTATAATTGTATTGAACAGAAACATAGATACATGTGTGGATACATAGACAACGACGTGTCCCTAGTATGCCTCTAGTGAACTAGCTTGCTGATAAAAAGATGGTTAAGGTTTCCTAGCCATGGACATGAGATTTCATTTGATAACGGGATAATATCATTAGGAGAATGATGTGATGGACAAGGTACAAACTACAAACGTAGCATATGATCGTGTCAGTTTATTGCTACTATTTTCTGCATGTCAATTATATGTTCCTATGACCATGAGATCATGCAACTCACTGACACCGGAGGAATACCTTGTGTGTATCAAACGTTGCAACGTAACTGGATGACTATAAAGGTGCTCTACAGGTATGTCCAAGGGTGTCTGTTGGGTTGGCATGGATCAAGACTGGGATTTGTTACTCCGTGTGACGGAGAGGTATCTTGCATTACGGAACGAGTAAAGAGACTTGCCGGTAACGAGGTTGAACTTGGTATGGAGATACCGACGATCGAATCTCGGGCAAGTAACATACCGAAGAACAAAGGGAACGTTATACGGGATTAACTGAATCCTTGACATAGAGGTTCGACCGATAAAGATCTTTGTAGAATATGTAGGAACCAATATGGTCATCCAGGTCCCGCTATTGGTTATTGGCCATAGAGGTGTCTCGGTCATGTCTACATAGTTCTCGAACCCCAGGGTCTGCACGCTTAAGGTTTTGTGACGTTTCGGTAGTATAGAGTTATGTATGGTGGTGACCAAAGGTTGTTCAGTGTCCCGGAAGAGATCCCGGATGTCATGAGGAGCTCCGGAATGCTCCGGAGGTAAAGATTCATATATAGGAAGTCCTATTTTGGTCGCCGGAAAAGTTTCGGGCTCATCGGTAGTGTACCGGGAGTGCCGATAGTGTACCGAGGGACCATCGGGAGAGGTATTTCGACCCAAGAAGCTACATGGGCTGTGGGAGGGTGGAAACCAGCCCTTAGTGGGCTGGTGGAAGTCCTCTAAGATGCCCATGTGGCTGGAGTTGAAAGAGAAAGAAAAAATGCAAGGTGGAAATAGTTTCCAAGTAGGAAAGGAGGAATCCTAGGATTCCTCCTCTCCTCCTTGCGCAAGAGAGAAACAAGGAAGACTTGGTGTGCCAGCCCTCCTCCTCCCTCCCTCCTATATATATTGGTGGAATTGGGTGTTTTGTACTTGATTTTACGGCCACGTGCTACCCGTTCCACCGGTGCTCCTCTAGATCGGATTTCTGTAGTGCTTAGGCGAAGCCCTGCCACAATTGCTCCACCACCATCGCCGAAGCGCCGTCACGCTGCCAGTGAACTCCTCTACCTCTCCGCACCCTCTTGCTGGATCAAGACGTCGGATATCGTCATCAGGCTCCACGTGTGCTGAACGCGGACGTGTCGTTCGTTCGGTACTAGATCGGAAGAACCGTGATCAAGGCCACAGGACGGATCGTGATGAGATCGCGGAATGGGTCATGATGAGATTGCGGGATGGATCATGATGAGATTGCTGGACGTATCGTGATGAGTTCATGGGACGGATCGTGATGAGATCGCGGGATGCTCGGCGATTTGGATCGCGAAGATTTTCGACTACACCAACAGTGTTTCTTAACGCTTCCCGCTCAGCGATCTACAACGGTATGTAGATCCACTCCCCCTCTCATAGATGCTCATCACCATGGATAGATCTGCGTGTGTGTAGGAATTTTTTTGTTTCCCATGCAACATTCCCCATCACGCAGACCTGTTGACTAAAACACCTCTCTCATGTGCAAAGCATGATCGAGCCCCAGAACTCATTGGGTGTTAGATTCATAACAATGTGAATCACATGGTGATGTGAACTAGAATATTGACTCTAGTGCAAGTGGGAGACTGTTGGAAATATGCCCTAGAGGCAATAATAAATTATTTATTATCATATTTACTTTTTCATGATAATCGTTTATCATCCATGCTAGAATTGTATTGATCAGAAAGTCAGATACATGTGTGGATACATAGACAACACCATGTCCCTAGTATGCCTCAAACAGACTAGCTCGTTGATCAAAGATGATTAAGGTTTCTTAGCCATGGACATGAGATGTCATTTGATAACGGGATCACATCATTAGGAGAATGATGTGATGGACAAGACCCAAACTACAAACGTAGCATATGATCATGTCAGTTTATTGCTATAGTTTTCTGCATGTCAAGTATCTGTTCCTATGACCATGAGATCATGCCACTCACTGACACTGGAGGAGTGCCTTGTGTGTATCAAACTTCGCAACATAACTGGGTGACTATAAAGGTGCTGTATAGGTATCTCCGAGAGTGTCTATTGAGTGGGTATGGATCAAGACTGGGATTTGTTACCCCGTGTGACGGAGAAGTATCTCAGGGCCCACTCCGTAATACAACATCATAATAAGCCTTGCAAGCAATGTGACTAAGTGTTAGCCACGAGATCTTGTATTACGGAACAAGTAAAGAGACTTGCTGGTAACGAGGTTGAACTAGGTATGGAGATGCCGATGATTGAATCTCGGGCAAGTAACATAC
This sequence comes from Hordeum marinum, assembly GCA_022496015.1. Classification (NCBI taxonomy): domain Eukaryota; kingdom Viridiplantae; phylum Streptophyta; class Magnoliopsida; order Poales; family Poaceae; genus Hordeum; species Hordeum marinum. The sequence goes on along the minus strand of CM039672.1, from coordinate 476,163,894 downwards.
CGAAGAACAAAGGAACAACATACGGGATTAACTGAATCCTTGACATAGAGGTTCGACCGATAAAGATCTTCGTAGAATATTTAGGAACCAATATGGGCATCCAGGTCCCGCTATTGGTTATTGACTGTAGAGGTGTCTCGGTCATGACGACATAGTTCTCGAACCCGCAGGGTCTGCACACTTAAGGTTCGGTTAAGTTTTGGTAGTATAGAGTTATGTATGGTGGTGACCAAAGGTTGTTCGGAGTCCCGGATGAGATCCTATACATAATGAGGAGCTCCGGAATGGTCCGGAGGTAAAGATTGATATATAGGAAGTCCTGTTTTGGTCATCGGAAAAGTTTCATGCTCATCGGTAGTGTACCGGGAGTGCCTGGAGGGTACCGGGGGACCATCGGGAGGGGTGTCACACCCTGAGGGGCCTCATGGGCTGTTGGAGGAGACAAACCAGCCCCTAGTGGGCTGGACGAAGCCTCCATTAAAACCCATGAGGTTTGAGAAGGAAAAAATCCAAAGGTGGAGAGGTGGAAAGAGTTTCCAAGTGTAAAGGAGGAATCCTACTCCTTATAGGATTGGAGTAGGACTCCTCCATCTCCATTTTCGGCCAACTCTTGAGGTTTTGAGGATGCCTCCTCCCCTCCCTCCCTTCTATATATACTAGAGGATTTAGAGGGTAAAGCTAAACCTAATTGCCACATGCTGCCCTCTTCTTCCTCTAGATCTGTTCTCCACTATATCGTCTCGGTTGTGCTTGGCGAAGCCCTGCCGGGACAACTCCACCACCACCGCCACCACGCTGTTGTGCTAGCGGAGAACTCATCTACCTCTCCGCCCCATCTTGCTGGATCAAGAAGGCGGAGATCGTCATCGAGCTATACGTGTGCTGAATGCGGAGGTGTCGTCCATTCAGCGCTAGATCGGAAGGACTGTGATCAAGATCACGAGATGATTCGTGATTGGATCGCGGGAGGGATCATGATGAGATCGTGGGGCGGATCGGGATTGGATCGCAGGACGGATCGTGATGGGATCATGGGACGCTCGGTGATTTGGATCGCGAAGACGTTCGACTACATCAACCGTGTTTCTTAACACTTCCCTCTTAGCGATCTACAAGGGTATGTAGATCCACTCTCCCTCTCGTAGATGCTCATCACCATGGATAGATCTTGCGTGTGCATAGGAAATTTTTTGTTTCCCATGCAACATTCCCCATCATCTAGATGCAGGCAGGAGTCGGTCGATGTCTGGAGTAATAGTAGAAGATGCACAATCATTTCGGTCTAGTTGATAAGGATGTGATGCCTATATGCATGATCATTGCCTTGGATAACTATATGATTATTCGCTTTTCTATCAATTGCTTGACAGTAATTTGTTTACCCACCATGATATTTTCTTTCGAGAGAGAAGCCTCTAGCGAAACCTATGGCCCCCCGGGTCTACTTTCCATAATATACTTTCAGATCTATAAACCAAAAATACCAAAAATACCTTGCTGCAATTTACTTGTCTTTTAATTTCCGCTTCCGTTTACATCTATCTCTATTAGATCTAATCCTTGCAAATAACTGCAAAGGGATTGACAACCCCTTTATGGCGTTGGGTGCATGAGTTTGATTGTTTGTGTAGGTGCATCCATTGGTGACTTGCTTGTTGCTCCTACTGGATTGATACCTTGGTTCAAAAAAACCGAGGGAAATACTTATCTACTTCTCTGCATCACCCTTTCCTCTTCAAGGGAAAACCAACGCAAGATCAAGAGGTAGCAGACATCATATTTTCGTTGGTTTCACCCAAGGAGTCGTCCTTCCACATGAGCCGGTAGGTTGTGAGGGCACCCCCGTTAAGTCTGACGGCGAGTCATCCATTGGTGACACCGAGTCAATTTGTCCCGTATATGATGGGAGACTTTGGGCCTTCTCGTAAGAGGAAGCCACCAACGAATCATACGAGCCGTCTCTCGAGGTCACCATGTACATGGCAGGAACCGTGGAGGCTCAAGATCCGTCGACGACAGCAGCCAAAAACGGTTTCAGCGGGTCAGGCAAGACGTTGGATCAGGCCATCAGTGACTTGATGGCTGAGATGGCCAAACTCTTGGAAAATTCTATCACTACAGAGAATCAGGAAGCTCGTAATGTGAAACTGGTAAAACTTCGCGTGGAGATGACCAAGGTGTAGGGAGAGATTGACGTCGAAAACATCCAGATGGTTGAAATAGAGGCTGATACGTCTCCAATGTATCTATATATTTTTATTGTTCCATGATGACATATTATCATTCTAGGATATTTTTTGGGTATTTATTTACCAATTTATAATATTCTTGAGCACTAACCTATTGGCCCAGTGCCTAGTGCCCAGGGGGGCCACGACAAGAAATGTGGTGGCCCCTGGAGCATCTCCTGACGTCATTGTCTGGCCTATAAATTCACATGTACCCTAGAAACATCAGAAGTGCTCCCGAAACACTTTTTCCGCCGCCACAAGTCTTTGTTATGAAAAGAGGCCATCTACACCTCCCTTCCGGCACCCTGTTGGAGGGGAGATCGATCACGGAGAGTCTCTTCTCCAATCTTCTGAGGTTTGGCCAACTATAATTATATTTCTTCAATGGGAGTGGTGCATTGTAGTAGGTTCAACCTGATGAGTTTCTATATCCTAGTGACAGAAGGGGACAAGTTGCGTCCTTGTGTTTTTGCTACTAAGGATAAAACGACGGTGTTTATTCATATTAGTTTAGTTTACTTTGTCTACATCATGTCGTCGTTCTCCAAGCATTACTCTGTTTTTCATGAACTTAATACGTAGAGAGGCAAGCATAAAAGTTTCCTTGAAGTGGAGTAATAGTAGTAGGTGCAAGTAGGAGTCATCCTATTTGCTATGGACATGATGCCTATATACACATGATAATTGTTGTGAACATCACATAATTATTCACTTTTCTATTAGTTGCCCAACAATATTTTTTTTCACCATGAAGACTACAGGGCTTACTCCCCACATCATTTTATCAATAAAAATAGGAACATATGTACAATAAACCGCAAGGAAGAAAAGAAACAAGACAAAAGCTACATAACGGCAAAGAGGTTCAAGGGATAAAACATCAATGCATTTAAAGAGCGTATCTTTGTGCTTGGTCTTTATCCTGTGAGTGAGGAGGTTAATATCATGAATGAAACCACATTTTCATCGCCTGAAGGAAGGTCTAGTGTGCCTGGAAGCCTTATCATTCCTCACTTTCGAAATGTTCCACCATGTTAAGAAAACAACTTCAGCAAAGAAAGGCTTGTTAAACTCCTTTCTGGGCTGTTCTGCAATTTGCACCATGTCATTGTAGTCCACCCTTGTGATCTGCAGATAGTTCCATATCCGAAAACTAATATTGCATTGAAAGAAAAGATGATTTCTATCCTCCAATGCCAAGGTGGGGCAAATCATGCATTGTGGCCCATCATTAATTTTCCAATGCCTGCGCTGAATCATGTCCTTAGTATTTATTTTGTCCATTATAATTAACCATGCAAACATATTGATTGAGATGGTGCAACTGCTCTTCCAAATCCAGGATAGAATAGGGTTAACCACAATTGGCTGCTGCACAAAAACATAGTATTTTTAGCAGAGTAATCTGATGTTTTCCCATGTCTCCAGTTCCAGCAATCATTAGTTTCAGGATGGAGGTTGGTACCTTCCAGAAGAGATGTCAACTAATTCAACTCATTAAAGGCTAGTTCAGAAAGTGGTAAAGGGAACAAATCATGGAGATACGTTGTGTTCATGACCTATTGCACAAATAGCATTTTATCCTGACAGAAAGAGAATAGCCTCGGAAATCTATCTTGCAGTGGAGCACCCTGATTATCAAGTTTCCGATTATCAGCCCAGAACAGGGCAGTTTCCCCTTTGTTCACAATGACTGACCCGAATTTGTCCATCATCTTGATTACATCTCTCCAAGATAAAGAACCACACATAGTTGTATCACGGGGCACTCTATTAAAGTAATACGTGTCCCAGATGAGATGAACCCAGGGGACATCAGCATTGTTATAGAACTTGTTGAGATGCTTCATGAGTAGAGCCTCATTTTGAAGACCAAGATTGAGGATCCCCAGGCCTCCCTTTAGTTTGGCTCTGCATTCTAGTGGCCAAGCCACCAGGGAATATCTCTTCCCCATATTTTCTCCATAGACACTGCCTTTGAATCCGTTCTAATTGCTTTAAGATACCAGGTGGGACCGACAAGCTGCACAGGAAGAAGATTGGCAAGGATGACATCACAGAGTTTACCAATTGTAGCCTACCACCTTGTGGTAAAAACCAGGAACTTGCAATAAGCCTTCTTTCCATGGAGTCAACAAGAAGCATTAGATCAGCAATTTTTGGCGTGTTAGTGCCAACAAGAATTTCCAAATAGGTGAAAGGCATTTTCCCTAATTGGTATCCAAAATCAGCTGCTAAACTTGCAGCAAGAGCTTCCTGCATATTGATTGGATACATAGTGGACTTGTGATAGTTAATCTGTAGTCTAATGGCTTTGGAGAAAGAGCTCAGCAATTCCTTGAGGGCACCCAATTGCAGCCTATTAGCGTGAATGAACATCAGTGTATCATCAGCATACTGAGCCATAGGGAAATCAAGATCATTGGTTTGCAAAGGCAAGTTAAGTGCCCCCTCATGCAATAGGTTATTAATCATTGTTTGTAACAGGTCTGCATCAGGAACGAACATAAGGTGGGAGATTGGATCTCCCTGCTTGACCCCACATTTACTTTTAAAGTGCTTCCCAGACACTCCATTGAGTAACACAAAATAAGTTCGAGAGTTAAAAATCTCCTTTATCCAATGCACCCATTTGGTAGTGTATCCTTTGGCCACAAGGATCCTTAATATTGTCTCATGCTGAATAGAATCAAAAGCCTTTTCAAAATCGAGCTTAAGGAGGATGATTGGTTGCTTGGAGCAATTACACTAATGAATGTATTCAAAAGTCCAAGCAAGGCATTTATGAATTGTTCTTGATTTAATGAAACCATATTGGTCTTTGTGCACACAGTACATAATTTCAGCCCAAAATCTATTTGCTTCCATTTTAGTTAGAAACCATAAACCAACACTAGTCAGAGATATTGGTCTAAGGTCGCCAACTCCTTCGGGGGAGCGTTTTTTGGGCACCAGAGTGTTGAAAGCATCATTCATATTCTCTAATCTTACTGTTCTTGGATGGAATTCCTGTACCAGTTTTAGGAAATCCTCAGAAATTATGGGCCAACACTTTCTGAAAAACAAGCCATTGAAACCATAAGGGCCAGGTGCCTTGTCAATGGGCATTTCCTTGATAACCTGTTCAATTTCCTCAATTTGAAAAGGCCTGGTTAGCCCATCAATCCTGGAACATGACGAATTAAAGAAATAATGTCTACTATGACTGCAATCTCTCTAACAGAACCCATTCTGTTTCTCAAAGCGAACAGAAACTTTGAAGGCATACGATCATGCTCTGATGTAACTGATCCATTAGGTAGAACCAGACTAGCCACGACACTTTTCCTGTGCCTCTGTGTTGCCATAGCCTAGAAAAATTCAGAGTTCTCCTCCCCAACTTTGATGTACCTAATGGTGCATCCTTTCTTCCAATATAAACATTGGTGGTGCAAAAGGTGCTCATGATGCAACTTAACGGTCTTTCTAAAGATAAATTCAGGTCTGGACCATAGAATAACCTCATTGCACTTTTGGATTAATGTTTTAAGGTGAGAAATACCCTTTTTCCACTTCTTCAGAGCAAACCTCAGCGCTTCTAATTTGTCCACAATTATGGCTGAGATATGTGACTTATTAGAATGTCGAGTCCAAATAGATTTCACACATTCCATAAAACCTGGCTGCTCCACCCAATAATTCTCAAATCTGAAAATAGTTTCCTTCAGCATGGAGTTACCAATTGTGACCAAACAAGGCACATGATCCGAGGAATTCTTAGCCAGAAGAATCACTTGGGTCATTGGGTACTGACAAATCCAACTACCCAAAGTGAACACCCAATCCAGTTGCTCCATTGATGTCTACTACGCAACCTTCTTCTTGTAGATTTGTGTTGAGCCTCCAAGCGCAGAGTTTTGTAGGAGAGTAGCAATTTTCCCTCAAGTGGATGACCTAAGGTTTATCAATCCGTAGGAGGTGTAGTATGAAGATGGTCTCTCTCAAATAACCCTGCAATCAAATACAAGAAATGTCTTGTGTTCCCAACACACCCGATACATTGGAAAATTGTATAGGTGCACTAGTTCGGCGAAGAGATGGTGATACAAGTGCAATATGAATGGTAAATATAGGTTTTTTAATCTGAAAATGTAAAAACAGCAAGGTAGAAAGTAACAAAAGTGAGAAAAAATGTTATTGGAATGCTTGAAAACAAGGTCTAGGATTCATACTTTCACTAGTGCAAGTTCTCTCAACAATACTAACATAGTTGAATCATATGTAAATACCTCTCGTGCGACAAAGAGTTCACTCGAAAGTCACAAATAGCGGAGAACTAATGAAGAAATATTGTCGTGTATGAAACCACCTCAAAGTTATCTTTTCCTATCAATTTTATGAGCCATCCCTATAAGTGTCACGAACAGCCCTAGAGTTCATACTAAAATAACACCTTAAGACAAACATCAACCAAAGACCTAATGTCACCTAGATACTCCAATGTCACCACAAGTACCCATGGGCTTAATTATATAACATGCATCACATAATTTCGGATTCATCAAATTCAATCCAACACAAAGCACTTCAAAGAGTGCCCCAAAGTTTCTACCGGAAAGTCAATACAAAAACATGTTCCAAACCCTATGCAAAGATTCCCAAGGTCACACAACCCGCAAGTTGATCACCAAAACATACATCAAGTGGATCAATAGAACATCCCATTGTCACCACGGATATCCCATCGCAAGGCATACAATAAGTTTCGCAAATCCTTAAAGAGTTAATCCGATAAGAAAACTTCAAAGGGAAAACTCAATTCATCACAAGAACATAGAGAGGGAAAGATTCCATATGATTCATCTATATCAATAATGCTCGCGGTACTTCAAGATCGTGCCATCTCAAGAACACGAGAGAGAGAGGTCAAACACATAGATACTGGTACATACCCTCAACCCCAAGGGTGAACTACTCACTCCTTGTCATGGAGAGCACCTTGATGATGAAGATGACCTTCGGTGATGGTTTCCCCTCTAGCAGGGTGCCGGAACGGGCTCCTGATTGTTTTTTGTCGCTCTAGAGGCTTGCAATGGCGGAACTCCCGATCTAGGTCTCTTTTCGGAGGTTTCTAGATTTATAGGAATTTTTAGCGTTGGAATCACGTCAAGGAGGTGCTCGAGGGGCCCACAAACTTGCTAGGCGTGGCCAGGGGGTGGCTGCTCCTAGCAGGCTTGTGACCTCCTCGTCCACTTCCTGACCCAGCTCTTCGCTCTAGTATTTTTTATATTTTTTGAAAATATTCTCCGTAAATTTTTAGTCCATTCCAAGAACTTTTATTTCACCACAAAAACAACACCACGTTAGTTCAGCTGAACACAACATCAGTCCGGGTTAGTTCTAATAAAATCATACCAAAGTTATACAGAATTATTGTAAACTTGGCATGAATACTTCATAAATTATAGATATGTTGGAGACGTATCATCCATCAACGGGTGATCCTGCATATTAGACCATGTAAATCGTCTTCCTTTCAGGGGAAGTTCAAGCAGCCCCAAATGCCCAATAATTTGATTGAAGATGAATATATCATTTACATCTCCGCCAAGGAGATTCCTGTTGTCCAGGGATCTGATAAAGGTAAAGTCACCCAATAACATGTAGTGTTTGTCAGGGTCAATTTTGAAAGCATATAACCACTGAACAAACTCATCCCTCATCTCCCCTTGGTAGGGGCCATAGACATTAACTAAGAACCATTGGTCATTATTATGCGTGGAAGTGAAGCTGATAATAATGCCAAAGGATTTGACCTCCACTAAAACACCCTGAAGAATATCAGAACGCCAAGCTATGAGAATGCCCCCCGAAGCCCCAGAAGATGGTGATTCAATGAATTGATCAAAATGAGGCGGGCAGATATTTCGAATTGTAGCACGATTATAGCTCTGCAATTTAGTTTCTTGTAAGTAAAGAACATCACACTGACTTTCCATGACCTTCTCTCGGACTGACCGCTGACAAGCTTCAAAATTCAGCGCTTTGACATTCCAGCGGAGATCTTTCCAGCTACTATGGGAGGATGTATTCATGGATGAACCAAGAGTAATAAGCAAAGTAAAATATGAAACCTAATGTTGCATAGCTATAGTCATTACAAACAATAGAACATAAGACATCCAACACAAAAGGTAACACAGAACAAGCAAATTTAATAGGCTTGCCAGACCTAAATAAAGTAATATGCATGAACATCATTGATCCTTGGGAAAAGAAGATTACACTGTGTGATCCGTCATAAGCTTCTCCATAGTCAAGAGTGTAGCGTCAATTTCCAACTCTGCACCCACAACTTGCAGAGTCCTGAGTGGTGTGTGTGGAGGCACAACATCTACTTCTGGTTCCTCTTGCCCTTCATTTGCCATCACAGGAGCAGCTGATTCAAGGTTTTGTTGGGCATTATCATTCATGGGCCTCGAGCGTGGCCTTTTCTTCTTGGGCTGATATGTTAGCTGTTGAAAAACGGTGTTTTTGAAGCCATCCAATTTTGTCGTGCTTCTGGTACATCGCCTGAGAGAAGTATCCACCAGTGGTACCTTCTTCTTGTCCCTTACCTTCCTTGCAATGATTGCCTCCTCAGCAACGAACATCAGATTATGTGGCATAGAAGTATCCTCTTGCGAGTCCATGGGAGCATCAACCTCAACTTGATCAGAATTGGTATGGAACATAGCCCTGTCCGCCGGCCTCCTAGTTATAGCCACAAGCTGTCTTGCAGATGTATTGGGTTGTGCAATCAATAGAGACAATCTCTTCTCCACATCAAAAGCAATTGACCAGGTACGCTTGGGGTAGACAATCACACCAAATGGCTTAGAACTGATGAACCTGGGCACCTGCATCTTAGCAAAGTCACCAAGCAGAGTCTCAAAAGATCCCTTCTAGATCATCTCTGGGGGAAGAGATGGCCCTGCTATAACTCGGACATACCAATAAAGAGCTACTGCTGGTTGATGACAGGTTGCTGGTATGGTACAATTGCCAGAGGATTAGCAGGAGGAGCAAACAACAGTGGTTCCTCATTGATCTGCACCTGTTGGTCAACTGAATCTGAAGCCACCAGCTGATAAATCACAATTGATATCCGATCTTTCTCTGGTGCCGCAGACTATGGGGGGACATTGAGATCCTCTTTGTTATCCCCCCATACAACATGACCCTAGCCATCAACCTTGACTTCATGAGCATTGTCCTGCACTTGCTGTTCTGGTGGAATAGGTGCCTCATTCCATCCTAATTGAGGGAAAGGGGGAAGCACAAATGGAAGATCGTTAGGAATGAGGTTCCCTGGAAGAGGTTGTGGGTTTCTATCAAACGACATTGGGTCTTCATCATTAGACATTTGATAAGCAAAATTTCCCCCCAGGACATAACAAGCAGCGGTCCAAGACAGCCGTGCACCACCCACTCAGCATAATCCCCCAAAACAACATCCCAACGAACTAGCGGTGTGTCCGGAAAACTGGCCTCCACCAATGTTCTGACCAAGTATGGATCCTCATTGTTCCATAAGATGAACTTCCCAAAGGTACCAACCATCTGAGAAATATAGTCCGTCGTGCGGTAATGTAGCGACCCGACCTGAAAGGTCGAATCTCCGGTGTTTCCGTACCATCCCAAGATCATGCTGGTACACACACGGTACATCAATGTATATATCAAAGGGAAATCACATAGCATTATATTAATCGAAATCTCATCTCGAGTTCTTTATTACAATAAATATTCCAATAAAGTGGCTGAAGGCCAACTCATGAGAATGTCGAAATCTTGCGGAAGCATGGAAGGTAGATGAGTCCATCTGACTCCAAGGGCATCTCATGGAGCGTAGAGCGTGTCCTCACTCCTGGTCAGAAAAGTACTCTGCAACATGATACATTGCAGCTGTGTAGGTCAACATATGGAATATGCCGGCAAAGTCACAAGAGAGGGGTGAGAAGATAATCATCTAATCGATATGGATATATGGCAGGTGGGGTAATAAGTTTTTGTGTAAAGCCAATTTTTCCTACATCAAGAGAGGGCTAAGCAAAACTATTACTAAGTTGGTTGATTAATGAGATGGTTCCACAAACCAATTCTCATACCCAAGTTAACAATACCCACATCATCATATTAATTGTGTTGAGGGTTTCCGGAAGTTTCAGTTCCTTTGCCTCAAGTCGTCCATGACCGTGGACACGGCTAATCGATTAGGTTTGAGTACTCTGCAGAGTTTTGCACACGTTCCGCACAAGATTTGGTCGCCTCCGTTTGATTTCTCGCACTTCATAGTGTTTGACAAACGGATGACCAAAACATGGTCTTCCAAAGGGTTTCCCTGCGACTCTGTCGGTGCCCATCCTTTCCTACCGTTCTTCTACATCTCGTAGCACCGCCTGTCCAGGGTCACCATGATATCCAACCAAGCCAGAGCCCATAATGACTTGTGTGTGTGCAGGTGAGCCTTGGGTCTTGAAGCATCCATCCATCTCTTTGTGCCTGGGTGGACCTTTCCGCGTGAATACTGGCCATCTCCAGCAACACCTAGGCAAATCCACTAGTTTCTCCAGGGTGCCGTTCAACCATCATCCACCCAGAGGTAAGTTGACAACTCGGAGTCTTGAAGTCTTGATCATTATGTAGGTCTTGTAATTAATCTCACAACTCTCATGAATCACACAACCAACCCCGTCTACTAGTAGCATAGCAAAATGTAAAACAACGTTTCCCGGGCCCAATGTGTCAAGGGTTGAGGGGGGTACCTACCACATGATACTACAACAGTAACCAAGTTTCCAATTACCTACCGTGCATGCAATTCGGGGGGGGGGATGGTAGAACTAATGCAATAAAAACATGGGTAAAGGTGATCAAAGTGACTTGCCTGATTGATGATCTTCGTACGTGAGTGACTCTAGGTAACAAGCCTCGCACTGCGGACAATCTAACAAAGCAAACAAGAGCACTCAATAAGCATACAACAAAATATTGTAACTCACAACATTCAGGAATGAACAAGGCACAAACACAAGAAAAGAAAAACATCACATAGTTTTGTTTTCAGAAAGGTGATGGGTAAACCACTATTAACATAATAAAACTACTTGTATGAACAAAAACAATAGTTGACAGCAAGGAAATAATAAAATATTTTATTATTAAAAAAAATAAAATCCATTTAAAGTTTGGTTAAGAAAAACCTTAGTATGGTTTTGAAAGTTTTGATAAACACTACTACATGAGGTAACTATAGTTTTACTAACAAAGAGTAAAACAAAACTTATTATTAATTAATAAACATTATATTAACAGAAAAATAATTTACTAAAAACTCTTCTTAGAAAACAGAATTTAATGATATAAAACTTTGTTAGAAGAAAACTATTACTAACTAGTTTGTTTTATAACAAATTATACCTAGTTGAAAATGAGTTGAGATTCCTATAACAATAAAGAAATAAACTAAGCAATTTCATATTTTTATTAACAGTAAGTAAAACACTAAAAGTTTAAGCAACAGAACCTACTAAACAAAATAAACTAAATCTAATTTAAACTAACTAAAACCTAAATTAACTAAACTATAATAACTAATAGGCAGAATCTGTTTATAGCTAAAACACTAAACAAATATATCCTAAAAATCCTCAAACTAAGCAATCTGATAGTGCTAACTAATACTAAGCAGTACCAAAAAGATTCGTATCAAAATCTATTTTCAAACTCTAGTTATTTAGATTTGAGTGATTTGACCAAATTTGACTAAATTCAAATTTTAGAGTTAAATTTCAAAATCTAAGGCTACAGGGTGAAACTACATGAATTTAGGAACCTAATGCAAAAAGAATTAGCTCAAAACACTAAACAGATTAAAAGTTATAAGCAAAACAAAATCCTAAAACATTCTGTTAACTAAAACTAAACAGGAAAAGAAAATAAAACTACCGGACGGCTAGGGTGACGTGGCGGGTTATGGTTGGCTAGGCTAGTGTGTGCGCGAGTGTTTCGAGTGGGCGACCAAAGGCTAAAGAAAAACGATTCGGGACTTAATGGTTCTAATCTTAGCCCTAGGATCCAGATCTGATGGATGGGGGGCTCACCGTGTAAGGTCGCCGGCGAAGGGGATCTCCGGTGAGTCCGAAGCGGCAAGATCGTCCGGGCAGCACTCCGGTGGTCGATGGAGGCGACGCAGGAGCTCAGGCGACTGCGGCTGACATCCGGCGTCGAACGATGGTGTCGGGGAGGCGCGGGGACGACCGAGGCGACAGGTGCGGTGGGGAGCTTCGGTGGTCGGAGCAACTCTGGCGAGGCTCGAGCGCGTTGTTCTGGTGAGGAGAGAGGGGGGTTCGGGGGGACGAAGCGCGGAGGAGGGGCCGCTACTTATAGGACCGGAGAGGGGGTCGGGGAAGGAAGGAGCGCGGAGATCCGGCGAGGGAGGTGTTTCCGGCGGCGGCGGCGGCGCATGTGGGAGTAAGAGGATGGCCGCGGTGATTTCGGATCGGGCGGTGGGTCCCGCTGTCAGTGAGAGGGATTCGCAGGCGGTGTCGGTGGCGGATAAGTAGGCAATTAGGCATTAACTGCGGTGGGCCGGCCCGATCCTCTTTTAAATGTTTTCCTTTTTAATAAACAGAGCAATCAAAACCATTCTAAAGCATTTGATTTCACTCCAAATATAGGAACATTATATATCTAAATTAACAGAATAATAAATTCCATTTAATGAACATTTTTATTCTGCTATTTGAATAATTTGAAGAAAATATTATTTTCAGAAATTGCCTAATTGTTTTTAAATCCTTTTTGCAAATATTTTCAAAATAAATCCTGGTTATTCTTGTTCAAATAAATCATCAAATAGTCCCTGGTGTGGAGTGTCATGTTCCTCCTCTCTTATTTGAACTTTTTACCAAGATTTTCAATTAGGTGAAAGCAACACATTGAAAATAGAAAGGGGCTTTCAGAAATTCAGAAGGAGCATTTCAACAATTCCATACATTCAAGCAATGATGTAGATGGATGCATAGCTATATTTCATAACATTCCAAAATGGAATTTTGGGATGTTACAAAGCTACCCACCTTAAGATGAATCTCGCCCTCGAGATTCGGGTTGGCTAGAAAATAGGTGCGGATGGTCTCTACGAAGATCTTCTTCGCGTTCCCAAGTGGCTTCTTCCTCGGTGTGGTGACTCCACAAAACCTTACAGAACTTGATGATCCTGCTATGGGTAACTCTGTTGGTAGTGTCGAGGATTCTGACAGGCTTCTCCTCGTACGTCAGATCATTGTCAAGTTGTATGGCCTCTAGGGGCACGGTGTCTCTCAATGGAATATCAGTCATCTCAGCAGGACATTTCTTCAGTTGGGAAACATGGAAAACATCGTGAACTCCGGATAATCCTTCTGGCAATTCCAGCTTGTATGCAACTTCGCCTCTACTTTCAAGAATTTTGTAGGGGCCTATGAATCTGGGTGCTAATTTTCCTTTAACACCAAACCTCTTGATTCCTCGAAGCGGGAACACACGAAGATATGCTCGGTCTCCCACTTTATACGTCACTTCCTTTCGTTTGTTGTTAGCATAACTCTTCTGTCGAGATTGAGCCATCTTGAGTCTGTCACGAATTATCTTGACTTTCTCTTCAGAATCTCGGATAAGGTCGGGACCAAAAACTTGTTGGTCTCCAACACCATCCCACGTCAATGGTGTTCTGCACCTCCTTCCGTATAAAGCTTTGAAAGGGGCCATCTTCAGACTGGTCTGATAACTGTTGTTGTATGAGAATTCTGCGTAAGGTAAGTTGTCATCCCAACTAGACCCATAGTCTAGTGCACAAGATCTCAATATGTCTTCCAGAATCTGGTTGACTCTCTCAGTCTGTCCATCGGTCTACGGATGAAAAGTTGTACTGAACTCCAGTCTCGTACCCAAAGTTTCATGTAACTGATGCCAAAACTTTGAGGTAAATTGTGTTCCTCTATCCGACACGATACTCCTCGGAACTCCATGCAGACACACGATCCTGGTCATGTATATCTTGGCTAACTTAGCACTGGTATAGGTGGTCTTCACTGGGATGAAGTGAGCCACCTTGGTCAAGCGATCTACCACTACCCAGATGGAATCATAACCTGAACAAGTCCTGGGCAATCCTGTGATGAAATCCATACCAAGCTTGTCCCATTTCCACTCAGGTATCGACAAAGGTTGGAGTAACCCTGCTGGCTTCTGATGTTCCGCCTTTACTCGCTGACAAACATCACATATTGCAACATGTTCCGCAATATCCTTCTTCATACCTGTCCACCAATAACTCTCCTTTAAATCCAGATACATCTTGGTGTAGCCTGGGTGTATTGAGTAAGGGGAATCGTGGGCTTCTTGAAGTATCGACTTCCTGAGCTCCGGGTCATTGGGCACATAGATTCGGTTCTCAAACCACAAAGTTCCTTGTTCATACTCACGAAAACTTTTAGCCTTGCCTTCCTCCATTCTCTGCTTTATCTCAGCTATCTCCTTGTCCGATTTCTAGGCTTCTCGAATTCTTTCGGTCAAGGTGGACTAGATCTCCAGTGTGGCAACATATCCGCTTGGAACTATCTCTAGCCTGAGCTCTCTAAGATCATCAGCTAACTCTTGGGGTAATCCTCCTGCTGTGAGTGTGTTTACATAAGTTTTCCGACTCAAGGCATCTGCTACCACATTTGCCTTACCTGGATGGTAGTGTAATCTCATGTCATTGTCCTTAATTAACCCTAACCATCTCCTCTGTCTGAGGTTCAACTCCTTCTGCATGAAGATATATTTCAGGCTCTTATGGTCGATGTAAACATCACAACTATTTCCGATAAGGAAATGTCTCCAGGTCTTTACTGCGTGCACTACGGCTGCTAGTTCCAAATCATGGGTGGCATAATTCAACTCTCGAGGTCGTAGTTGTCTGGATGCATAAGCTAGAACCTTTCCATCTTGCATTAGTACTCCTCCAAGTCCTTGACGTGAAGCATCACAATAAACCTGGAAGTCCTTCTGAATATTTGGCAAAATCAACACTAGGGCTGTGACCAAACGTTTCTTCAACTCTTGGAAACTGGCTTCACATTCCTTAGTCCAAATATACTTAGACTCTTTCTTCAACAACTCCGTCATGGGCTTGGCAATCTTTGAGAAATTCTCAATGAATCTCCGGTAATATCCGGCTAGTCCGAGGAAACTGTGGATCTCCTTAACTGAGGTGGGTGACTTCCACTCGGTGACAGCTTCAACCTTAGCGGGGTCTACGGCTATTCCGTCTCCGGAAATAATATGTCCAAGGAATCCGACTTCCGTCAGCCAAAATTCATATTTGTTGAACTTGGCAAATAACTGATGCTCTCTCAGCTTCTCCAAAACTAAACGCAAATGTTCCTTGTGTTCTTCCTCGTTCTTGGAGAATATCAATATCTCGTCGATGAACACCACGACAAACTTGCCCAAATATTCCATAAACACTTTGTTCATCAAATTCATGAAGTAGGCAGGAGCATTAGTCAAACCAAAGGACATGACAGTATTCTCATACAAGCCATACCTTGTGGTGAAAGCTGTTTTGGGTATATCCTGTTCACGAATCTTCAGTTGGTGATACCCTGATCGAAGATCGATCTTGGAGAATACTTTGGCGCCTACTAGCTGATCAAACAAGTCATTAATCATTGGCAGAGGGTACTTGTTCTTGATAGTCACGTCGTTCAAGGCACGATAATCGACTACCATTCTCTAGGTTTTATCCTTCTTCTCCACCAAAAGAACTGGGGCTCCCCAAGGTGAAGAACTTGGGCGAATATACCCCTTGTCCAATAACTCCTTAATTTGCTTCTTGATTTCCACTAGATCATTTGTGGGCATCCGATAGGGTCTCTTTGAAATTGGGGTTGTCCCTGGTTGTAGCTCTATTAGGAACTCAATCTCCCTATCTGGTGGCATGCCTGGTAATTCTTGCAGAAATACATCCGGAAAGTCTTTTACCACAGGTACTTCCTCCTGAACAACTCCTGTGAGGGAATTTAACCGAGCACTCATACGTGTGCGTCGGGATACATACTTAATCCTCTTGTTCTTCGGGGTGGTGAGTGAAATAGACTTGCTGGGGCAATCAAGATTTCCTTCATACTTGGTCATCCAATCCATGCCTAGGATTACATCCAATCCCTAGGATTCTAAGACGATGAGGTCAGTGGGAAAAACATGGTTTCCTATATCGAGTTTCAAGACATGGCATCCTATCCCTGCCATCATCATACCTCTTGGGGAACTGACCTTAATGGGCTGACTAAGGGTTTTGGTGGGCAAACCATACTTTTCCACAACTACCCTTGATATGAATGAATGAGTTGCACCGGAATCAAAAAGTACTGTAACTGGACGTGAATGCAATAAAAACTTACCAACCACAGTCTTGGGTTGATCATAGACTTCTTCCACGTCGAGGTGGTTCACCTGGGCACGAGGAAATGGATTTGGCTTCTTGGCTGCGGAGTTGCCGTTTCCATTTCCCTCCTTGCTCTGGGGACATTCAGTAGCATAGTGCCCTGTGTTCTGGCACTTGAAACAGGTGATGTGGCTCAAATCCTTCTGAGTAGGAGCATGACAGTGCTGGTTGTTGTTCCCATTCCCATTGTTAGTCTTGAAGTTGCCATGGTTGGGACGAGCATTCCCATTTCCTCCATGGTTGTGGCCTCATGGTTGTGCACGGCATGAGTGTGCCTTCCAAACTTACCGGTCCCTGATCCGGTATTCCCTGAGTATGGGGAGTAGCGGGGCTTCTGATGAGCTCCAGAGTTAAACTTCCCCTGAGTATACTTCCTCTTGCGGTTCTCAATTTGCTGCTGCTTTCCCTCCAAGATGAGGTCCTTGTCCACTAGCTCTTGGTAGTTGTTGAAAGTAGCCACTACCAGCTGCATGCTCAACTCATCGTTGAGTCCTTCCAGAAACTTCTCTTTCTTGGCCGCATCATTGGCCACGTCTCCTGGTGCATAACGAGCCAATGTGCTGAAGTCGTCCACGTATTGGGATACAGAGCGATTTCCCTAGCGCAAGTTGCGAAACTCGTGCTTCTTCAGACTCATGGCTCCAGCTGAAACATGTGCAGTGCGGAAAGCTTGCTTGAACTGCTCCCATGTTACATCAGTAATATGATAGGTGGTGATGTAGTTCTCCCACAATGAAGCTGCTGGTCCTTTGAGTTCATGTGCGGCAAAGCGCACTTTCTCAGCATCAGTACATCCAGCGGTGACGAGTTCTCTCTCCATCTTACGGAGCCAGTCATCTGCCACAATGGGCTCAGTGTTGTTGGAGAAAGTTGGAGGATTCAACCTCAGAAAACGGGTGAGATTGTCAGCTTGAGGTGGATGGTGGTGGTTGTTGTTCTGGTTGTTGGTCTGATTCTGGATCAATAGCTGCATCAGTGCATTCTGCTGCTGAAGGAGTTGTGTGAGTTCCGGCGGGAAGGTGAAGTCAGACTCACGTCATGGAGGCATCTTGCTATTTTTAGAGGGGTCAGAATTAGAATAGAACAAGGGCCTAAAAGGAGAAATTCACTACCCATATGCAATGCAATAAACATGTCACACGAAACACTCATTCATTTATTCAATCAAGGTCAAACATCGTGATACAAATCTCCATCAAACTAAACATCGACCTACGCTTTTAACGTTGAAAATAAAAGATACATGGAGGTCATGACTATAGTTTTCCTCAGAAGTACATGGTGAATGAGCCTCCTCCAGTGGTGCTCTCCTCATAGTCATCATCGTCGCTGATGAAAGGAGCCAAGTCTCCCTCAGGATGAAGATTTCACCCATGTCCATCTGTTCCTCCAGAGTGGCGATGCAAGTGTTCAGCTTGTCGATCCTCTCTAAGAAATCCTTCACCTCATACTCATGGTCGTACTCGGCTTCCCGTAAGTCAGCTTCGAGGTCAATCTCACGGTTCATCAGATTCTTGATTGTCTTCGTATCAGCACGAACTTGAAGCTCCAGAGTCCTGCTGTGAGTCTCCAAGGTTTGGATATAGGAAATGGTGGTGTCTGCAGTGGGAGGGGTTATGATGTTTCCATTGACATCTCTGCGACAAACCATGCTGAGTCCTAGTGAAATGATTCCACCTCTGTATTCCTCCTGAATACGTCCAAGGGCACGATGAATGGCCATGCCTCTTCCAAGTATCCAGCTGGGTGCCATAAACTTGAAGTTGATGGGTTCCTTCCAATTCCCAAAGGAATTCCCTGGAATGTGCACCTCGATCCTGTTGCGTCCATCTTGGGGAAAGGACATGATAGGAGTCCTAGTGATGCTCGGCAAAGCAATCCTCACGTCCTTGACGATCCTCATCAGCTCCTTACCAAAGGGCATCGTTGCGTCAGGCTGGCAAAACTCCGTGATCAAGACTGGGATGAAGGTGGCCATCTATAAATTTTGAAATAATCGGAGAGGAGTCAGAAACAGGTAGATGAGAGTATAAGAATTCTAAAGACAAAGAGAAATAAGTCCTAAGGCTTTCCAATCCAAGAGGTGACGTCCTACGGTCAGCGTGTGCTCTGATACCATTTCTGTAGCGACCCGACCTGAAAGGTCGAATCTCCGGTGTATCCGTACCATCCCAAGATCATGCTAGTACACACATGGTACATCAATGTATATATCAAAGGGAAATCACACAGCATTATATTAATCAAAATCTCATATCGAGTCCTTTATTACAATAAATATTACAATAAAGTGGCTGAAGGCCAACTCATGAGAATGTCTAAATCTTGCGGAAGCGTCGAAGGTAGGTGAGTCCATCTGACTCCAAGGGCATCTCACCGAGCGTAGAGCATGTCCTCACTCCTGGTCGGAAAGGTACTCTACAACATGATACGTTGCAGCCGTGTAGGTCAGCATATGGAATATGCCGGCAAAGTCACAAGAGAGGGGTGAAAAGATAATCATCTAATCTATACGCATATATGGCAGGTGGGTTAATAAGTTTTTGCGTAAAGCCAATTTTTCCTACATCAAGAGAGGGCTAAGCGAAACTATTACTATCTTGGTTGATTAATGAGATGGTTCCACCAACCAATTCTCATACCCAAGTTATTAATACCCACATCATCATATTAATTGTGTTGAGGGTTTCCGGAAGTTTCAGTTCCTTTGGCTCAAGTCATCCACGACTGTGGACACGACTAATCGATTAGGTTTGAGTAGTCTGCAGAGTTTTGCACGCGTTCCCCACAAGATTTGGTTGCCTCCATTTGATTTCATGCACTTCATAGTGTTTGAGAAACGGATGACCAAAAACTGGCCTTCCAAAGGGTTTCCCTGCGACTCTGTCGGTGCCCATCCTTTCCTACCGTTCTTCTACATCTCGTAGCACCGCCTGTCCAGGGTCACCATGATATCCAACCAAGCCAGAGCCCATAAGGACTTGTGGCTATGTAGGTAAGCCTTGGGTCTTGAAGCATCCATCCATCTCTTTCTGCCTGGGTGGACCTTTCCGCGTGAATACTGGCCATCTCTAGCAATACCTAGGCAAATCCACTTGTTTCTCCATGGGGCCGTTCAACAATCATCCACCCAGAGGTAAGTTGAAAACTCGGAGTCTTGAAGTCTTGATCATTATGTAGGTCTTGTAATTAGTCTCACAACTCTCATGAATCACACAACCAACCCCGTCTACTAGTAGCATAGCAAAATGTAAAACAACGTTTCCTGGGGCCAATGTGTCAAGGGTTGAGGGGGGTACCTACCACATGATACTACAGCAGTAACCAAGTTTCCAATTACCTACTTTGCATGCAATTGGGGCGGGTAGAACTAATGGGTAAAGATGATCAAAGTGACTTGCCTGATTGATGATCTTCGTACGTGAGTGACTCTAGGTAACAAGCCTCGCACTCCTGATAATCTAACAAAGAAAACAAGAGCACTCAATAAGCATACAACAAAATATTGTAACTCACAACATTCAGGAATGAACAAGGCACAAGCACAGACTCACAACATTACTAACTAGTTTGTTTTATAACAAATTATACCTAGTTGAAAATGAGTTGAGATTCCTATAACAATAAAGAAATAAACTAAGCAATTTTATATTTTTATTAACAGTAAGTAAAACACTAAAAAATTTAAGCAACGGAACACAGTAAACAAAATAAAACTAAATCTAATTTAAACTAAATAAAAACTAAATTAACTAAACTATAATAACTAATAGACAGAATCTGTTTATAGCTAAAACACTAAACAAATATATCCTAAAAATCCTCAAACTAAGCAATCTGATAGTCCTAACTAATACCAAGCAGTAGCAAAAAGATTCATATGAAAATCTATTTTCAAACTCTAGTTATTCAGATTTGAGTGATTTGAGAAAATTTGATGAAATTCAAATTTTAGAGCTAAATTTTAAAATCTAAGTCTACAGGGTGAAACTACATGAATTTGGGAACCTAATGCAAAAATAATTAGCTCAAAACACTAAACAGATTAAAAGTTATAAGAAAAACAAAATCCTAAAACATTCTGTTAACTAAAACTAAACAGAAAAAGAAAATAAAACTAGCAGATGGCCAGGGTGACGTGGCGGGTTATGGTTGGCTAGGCTAGTGTGCGCGCGGGTGTTTGGAGCGGGCGACCGAACGCTAAAGAAAAACGATTCGGGAATTAATGGTTCTAATCTTAGCCGTAGGATCCAGATCGGATGGATGGGGGGGGGGCTCACCGTGTAAGGTCGCCGACGAGGGGGATCTCCGGCAAGTCTGAAGCGGCAAGATCGTCGGGGCAGCGCTCCGGTGGTCGATGGAGGCGACTGCGGCTAACGTTTGGCATCGAACGGTGGTGTCGGGGAGGCGCGGGGACGACCGAGGCGACGGCAGGCGCGGTGGGGAGCTTCGGTGGTCCAAGCAACTCTGGCGTGGCTCAAGCGTGTTGTTCTGGCGAGGAGAGAGGGGGGCTCAGGGGGGGACGAAGCGCGGAGGAGGGCCCGCTACTTATAGGATCGGAGAGGGGGTCGGGGAAGGAAGCAGCACGGAGATCCGGCGAGGGAGGTGTTTCTGGCGGCGGCGGCGCGTGTGGGAGGAAGAGGATGGCCGCGGCGATTTCAGAACGGGCGGTGGGTCCCGCTGTCAGTGAGAGGGAGGGGTTCGCAGGCGGTGTCGGTGGCTGATAACTAGGCAATTAGGCATTAACTGCGGTGGGCCGGCCTGATCCTGTTTTGAATGTCTTCCTTTTTAATAAACAGAGCAACAAAAACACTTTTAGAGCATTTGTTTTAATTCCAAATATAGGAAGATTATATATCAAAATTAACAGAATAATAAATTCCATTTAATGATCATTTTAATTCTGCTATTTTAATATTTTGAGAAAAATATTATTTTCAGAAATTACCTAATTGTTTTTAAATCCTTTTTGGAAATATTTTCAAAATAACTCCTGGTTATTCTTGTTCAAATAAATCACCAAATAGTCCCTGGTGTGGAGTGTCATGTTCCTCCTCTCTTATTTGAACTTTTTACCAAGATTTTCAATTGAGAGCAACACATTGAAAATAGAAAGGGGCTTTTAGAAATTCAGAAGGAGCATTTCAACAATTCCATACATTCAAGCAATGATGTAGATGGATGCATAGGTATATTTCATAACATTCCAAAATGGAATTTTGGGATGTTATAGGTAATCAAGCGAGATACCAATGAACATCAGCCACCCATTACAAAACCCATGACCCCCCTTGAAATTGTCCCCTCATCATGTTTCATGAATCGAACAAAGCGATCGTCACCAATCGGGAAAGGAGCATGTTGGATCAAGGAGTATCTAATAGCAGGATCTCGAACTTGAAAAAGCCCTACACCATGAAACCACGGTGTGATTTCCTCTCTGACTGGACCTAGAGCTCCATCTGGAGCCGACATGACCTCTACAACCATGTAATCCTCACGAAGACGCGGCGGCCATGCTGCTGGTGTGAAGAAGGTACATGTAAGAGGAAGATCACCACCATCGATGATGTGATGTCTTGCCGGCACGAACCGCTCAGGGTCAAGCTCATAGTTTGCCATGGTGACAGGCGGTGGCGCAGAATTGGGGTTTCTGTGGAAGGAGGGGGCGGAGTAGATTGCAAGGTACGCTGCAGTGATGTGACCGAATAGTCTATCCCCTTAACACCGGCTCCCTTCGCCAGGTGTGCAGAGGAGCCCGAAAATGTCAGTTTTTGTTTCAAAAAAAATCGTCTTCCAGAATGGATGCGTGCGAACTCTTGGCAATCTTTTCTTCGATGACCAGAACGAGAGCAAGCCATGCAGACTGTTGAGCTTCTGCAAGAGGATGAGAGGTGGCCCTATTGGGTGCAAAGGGTACATGTCAGCGCTCAGTCCACCATGTCATTGACCATGGTCTCGAATTGCGTATCCACCTCCTAGGTGGAGGGGATATCAAATGTGCCTATGCTCGGTATATCCAGAGGCCCATTAGCCGTCCCAGAGCAGTCTGCATGCTCCTTGTGAGAGATACTGTCGTCCGGAGAGACATTCCAAGGAGAAGTAGGCCCAAGATGGCATGTAGGAGCTTGTAGATTTTGAAAATTGGAAAAGGCCGCCTCCGTAGATGAAGGGGTAACCACCGAAAGATCCGGGTGAATCTCCAAAGATCTCGGAGGAACAATCGCGTTGGTCGATCGATCGTTTTCCACAGTATGAACAGAACTAATGAAAATCTGTGGTATTGCCGCTGTCCATTGTAAATCCACTGGAGGTGACGCTTGAACTTTGACATGCTCATGCTTTGGGAACTCATGACCCGCTTCAATCAAAGTGTCTATACACTCCTGAGTTGCTGGATATCTATAGCCCTTGTAGGATTCATAAGAGTGACAAATGATAATTTCTTCTTGGTAGAACTAAGAGACTTGATGCACGATTTAGCAGGGGTTTTGTGCATGGCTAAAAGCCCCATAGAGGGGCATCGCTTCGATGGACTAACCACAACCCATTCCGCATCACATTGTTTTCTCCAAATCTTAAGTTCCCTGATTCAATTGGGTCCCCCATTACCCCAAATATTGAAATAGCACCTGAACAAATCGCAAGCAAAAGAACGGAGATCGACAATGTGAAAACCAACTTGCTGGCAAGAAGCTTGAAAGGAAAAAACCTTATCTTTGATATGAGAAACCCTTAGATCAATTGCCGAACCACCAACTGCTGATTCAAGAGCGGCCACCATAGATTGTTCTGTCAACCGAAAGACATGTCAAATAAAAGAGACCACCAGAGTGAAAGATCTCCGAGCCCCCATCGGATGAACTGTAAGACAAGTAGATCGAAAAACCTCATCAGAAAAAAAATCTACCCTTGGAGAAATCCAGGCCAAGGATAGATCCACCATGAGAACCCATTAGAGTTGGCTATTACCTTGATCCAGAGAGGACACCGGAGAGAATTATCGGCGAGGAATCAATCATTAATGGACAAAAGGGGAGATCGCTGGAGAGAGGACCGCGGGTGAGGTGGGAGCATCATGACCGCGTCTTCATCAGGGTTATGCCAGCAGTATTTGGAGTACCTGCTGGCGTTGGGATTGGTATTCCTATTGGTTCAATAAACCTTGGTTTCATAACTGAGGGAAATAGTTACCCACTTTGTGCTGGGATTACACGTTGATCTTCACTAAAAACCCAACGCAGATCACGAGTATCAGGAAGGATTTCTGGCGCCGTTTCCAGGGAATACCATCACCAACTATCAAGTAACTTTGCAAAAAAATTCATTCACTTGTTCTTTTTTTTTCTCTTATATTTATTTTGTCTCATAAAATTTAAAAATACAAAAATATTTACCTTTGCTAGTTACTAGTTTGCTTCTATTTTGCTTTACTTAATAGTTTTCTTGTCTCGTCCCTAGTTTGCTTGCTTTCCTAGCCATGCTATCTTTATATTTATCATAAAATAACAGAAAGTAAAAACATGAGGTTTTGCTTGAATCATGAGTCTAAAATTGTGAATTTTATAAAGTGAATCATGATAGTTCCTTGAATGACAATCATGATTGCCATGTTGTTAGTATGAATTCTTTAAGTATCCATGATGCTAATGATATGCAAAACCACAAGCTTGGGGATGTTATGCTTAATGAAGATGATTATATTTTTTTGTCCCCCAAATTTTGGTGAGCAAATTTATTATGATGATTTCATACCTCCTATTTATGATGAATGTGGCGATGACACATATGGAATAATTGGTAATGATAACCATGAAACTTGTCATGATTATTTTAATATTCAATTTGGTTATGACAACCAAGTGTCACATGATAGTTAGTTTGTTGAGTTTGCTCCCACTACCATGAGTGAAAAGGAGGTTGCTTATGTGAAGAGTGGTAAATTTTCTATGCTTGTAGATCATGAAAAGCATGCTTTATATGATACGTATATTGCGGATTTCCTTCATGTTGCTACTGAATATTATTATGAGGGGGAACATATGTGTGTAGGAATTGCAACAATATGAAGTTTACTCCCTATGTGTTCAAAGTTATGCTTGTTTTGCCATCCTATGCTAGTTCATTCTTGCTCCCATAAATCTTTTTGTCACATGTCTTATGATGCTCTCTTTGTGCTTTATCTCATCTTTTATGTGAGCATAATTATCATCCTAAGCCTATCTTGATGGCTATAAAGAAAGAGCTTGTTGGAAGACAACCCAATATTTATCATTTATTTTCTTTTTTTGTTTGATAACATGATTGCTGCCGCTAGAATGATTGTGTTTTTATGTTTTAATTAAAGTTTGTGCCAACTAAAGCCCTTGGATAACTCACAAGATGAGTAGAAATGATGCTGAATCTGAAACAGAAACTTTGACTTAAGTATAGGAATTTTCAATTTTTTACTGGATCGTGATAATGATCTGAAATTTTAAAAAAAAATTCTATAAAAATTATTTACGTTGTCCTAATTTTTTCAGAATTTTAGGAGTTACAGAAGTATGGGATACTTACATATTGCTACCAACTGTTCTGTTTTCAAACAGATTCTATTTTGCTTGCGTAGTTTGCTTGTTTTGATTATGCCATGGATAATATGAGGGGTGTAAGTCATGGAGAAGTTAGAATACAGTACCTATATGCAAAAATGAATCAAGTTATCACAGTACGTCAAGTATGCATATCTTTCTTATAGTAACGGATCTGACGAAGTTCTGTTGACTTTTGTGTGATTGAAGTTTTCAAGTTTTTGGTGTGATCACGATGGACTACGGAATGCGGAGTAGCAAGAGCTCAATATTGGGGTTGCCCAAGGCACCCCAAGTGTAATTCTAGCGAGACTCAAGCTCTAAGATTGGGGATACCCCGGAAGGCATCCCTGATACGTGTCAAGTGCATCTACTGTTCCTAAAACTCTTGCTCTTGTTTTGGACTCTAATTTGCAGAACTTGAATGAAACTAACCCGGACTGATGCTGTTTTTAGCAGAACTACCATGGTGTTGTGTTTTATGCAAAAATTAAATTTCTTGGAATGGAATTAATTTTTTGGATATTTATTTTGCATTATATGAGGAATTTTGGAGCCATAAGCCACCAGAGAGGGGGCCTAGGGTGGCCACCCTCCACCAGGGCGCGGCATACCCCCCTAGCGTGGCCTGGTGGAGCGTGCCCACCTCAAGGGCCCTCCTACCCTAATTCCAGCACTATAAATTCATGAATTTCCAGAAAGAAACCAGAGAGAAAGTTTCATCCTGCTCTTCATCGGGAGGCCAGATCCGGAACCCATTTGCGGCTTCGGAGAGAGAAATCTTCGGTCTTCGTCATCACCAACCCTTCTCCATCGCCAATTCCATGATGGTCCCCATCGTGAGTGATTAATTCCTTCACAGGCTTGCTGGTCGGTGAGGAGTTGGATGAGATTCATCATGTAATCGAGTTAGTTTTGTTAGGGCTTGATCCATTGTATCCACTATGTTCTAAGATTGATGTTGCTATGATTTAACCATGCTTAATGTTCCAGATCTGAACCATTTATGTTCTCATCATTATGTCTATGTTCTTGATCCGATCTTGCCTAGTCATATGCACCTATTACATGTTATGATCCATCAACCCCATAGTGACAATATTTGGGGTGACCGTAGTTTGAGGAGTTCATTTATTCACTAAGTGTTAATGCTTTGTTCTGGTTCTCTATTAAAAGGAGGCCTTAATATCCCTTAGTTTCCTTATGGATCCCGCTGCCACGGGAGGGTAGGACAAACGATGTTATGCAAGGCATATTCCATAATCATGTATGACTATAT
Source organism: Hordeum marinum (assembly GCA_022496015.1). NCBI lineage: Eukaryota > Viridiplantae > Streptophyta > Magnoliopsida > Poales > Poaceae > Hordeum > Hordeum marinum. The sequence continues at coordinate 476,137,317 of CM039672.1, read as the reverse complement.
ACGGAATGCATGCCTACATTACATTGATGAACTGGATCTAGTTCTGTGTCGCCCTAGGTTACGACTGTTATATGTTGAATATCATCCAACGAATACATCGATCCAGTGCCTACGAGCTTATCACTTATGTTCTTGCTAAATTACCACTACTGCTGCTACTGTTACATTTGCTACAAAATCACCACCACTACTACTACTACCGCTACTGTTAGTGTTGCTAGTACTATTAGCCTATCATATTATTGTGCTACTGATCACTTTGCTGCAGATATTTATCTTTGGGTGTGGTTGAATTGAAAACTCCACTACTAATACTCTCAAATATTCATTGGCTCCCCTTGCGTCGAATCTATAAATTTGGGTTGAATACTCTACCCTCGAAAACCGTTGCGATCCCCTATACTTGTGGGTAATCAATTCCCTCTTTCGTCTCAGTCCATCTGTATGTCACTTGGAGCTATATTTTTATTCATCACATGATATGTGTTTTTCTTGGAGCGTCGGTTGATTTTGTTTGTTTTTATTTTTAGTTTGTCACAATCATCATTTTCTGGAAACAACTATTTGAGAGAGATACACCTTCATGGTAATTTTCTAGAATACTCTATATGCTTCACTTACATCTTTTGCGCTAGGCAGTTGATCTAGTACTTCACTTATATCTTAGCATGGTGGCATTTATATTTATAGAAATAATATGCTCCCATTCTTCACTTGTATGTGTTTGACAACTGAGAAATAGTGATAGTAATTTCCATGGGTCATAAGACTAGTACAAGATTCGTAGGTATTCAATGAATGATAATCAATACCATCGTGTAGCACATATAGAGAAGTTGTCGGTTAATGACATTGATGTGGTAATATGAAAAAGGTATGAGTACAAAATTGCCGATTTGTAGAAGTTGCAAGATTAAGAGGTGTTAACTTGTTATTCATCTAAAAATTAAAGAGGCATGGTGATGATGTGTGAGCATTTATATTCCTTGTTGAAATCCTAGTGTTGTTTCGAGTCGGGGCGCATGATCGTTAACTCCTACCAACCTCCTCCCTCGGGGCATGCGAGGAGTACTTTGATTTGTGATAAAACTAATAAAACTTTGCTATAAGTATGTGAGTTCTTTATGACTAATGTGACACCATGGACATACGCATCTTCACCTTCTCATATTTGCTAGCCTCCTCGGTATCATGCATAGATAAATGAAATAAAAGTGAAAACAAGTCGGGAAGAGACTTTGATTCCCCCACAAGTCGGGAAGAGACTCCAGATAAAAATGAAATAAAAATTGTGGAGGCCAAATGAGCCCACCATATAAAAATAGAAAATGGGGGAGGCAAAAAAAGAGAAAATCCCACCTTAAAAAATAAAAATAAATAAATGAGAGAAAAGAGAGAAGGGACTTTGCTACTATCCTTTACCACACTTGTGACTCGAAGTGTGGCACCATGTTCTTCATATAGAGAGTTTCCTATGTTGACACTTCAATATTATAGTGGGAATTACCTTTTGATAGAATGAACTTGGTTTGTATATTCCTATGACGGGCTTCCTCAAATGCCCGAGGTCTTCATAAGCAGGCAAGTTTGATGCACATGCCACTTCACTTCGGTTGAGATCTGATACACTTATAGCTCTAGTGCATCATTTGCATGGCAATCCCTACTCCATGCATTGATATCTATCGATAAGCATCTCCATAGCTTGTTGGTACGCCTAGTTGATGCGAGACTATCTTCTCCACTTTGTACCCCTTTGATACCTACCACCATATTCTATTCCACATATATGCTATGTCCAATGGTTCACACTCATGTATTGCATGAAGAATAAAAAGTTGATGCATATGTTGGAAATATGCCCTAGAGGCAATAATAAAATGGTTATTATTATATTTCCATGTTCATGATAATCGTTTATTATCCAAGCTATAATTGTAATGATTGGAAAGACGTTGCATGTGTGGATACATAGACACAACTATGTCCCTAGTATGCCTCTAGTAGACTAGCTCGTTCATCAAAGATGGTGAAGGTTTCCCAGCCATTGACATGAGATGTCATTTGATAATGGGATCACATCATTAGAAGAATGATGTGATCGATGAGACCCAAACTATGAACGTAGCATATGATCGTGTCAGTTTATTGCTACAGTTTGTTGCATGTCAAGTATATGTTCCTATGACCATGAGATCATGTAACTCACGCCCACTGGAGGAGTGACTTGTGTGTATCAAATGTCACAACGTAACTGGGTGACTATAAAGGTGCTCTACCGATATCTCCGATGGTGTTTGCTGGGTTGGCATGGATCAACACTGGGATTTGTTACTCCGTATGACGGAGAGGTATCTCAGGGCCCACTAGGTAATACAACATCACAATGAGCCTTGCAAGCAATGTGACTAAGTTTTAGACACGGGATCTTGTATTATAGAACGAGTAAAGAGACTTGCCGGCAACAAGATTGAACTAGGTATGGAGATACCGACAATCGAATCTCGGTCAAGTAGCATACCGAAGAACAAAGGGAACATAATACGAGATTAACTGAATCCTTGACATAGAGGTTCAACCGTTAAAGATCTTTGTAGAATATATAGGAATCAAAATGGTCATCCCGGCCCGCTATTAGTTATTGACCATAGAGGTGTCTCGGTCATGTCTGCATAGTTCTCGAACCCGCAGGTTCTGCACACTTAAGGTTTGGTGATGTTTTGTTAGTATAGAGTTATGTATGGTGGTGACCGAAGGTTGTTCGGCGTCCCCGATGAGACCCCGAACGTCAGGAGGAGCTCCGGAATGGTATGGAGGTACATATTGATATATAGGAAGTCCTTTTTTGGTCGCCGGAAAAGTTTCGAGCTCATTGGTAGTGTACCGGCAGTGCCGATAGGGTACCGAGGGACCATCGGGAGGGGTATTTCGAGCCAAGATGCTACATGGGCTGTGGGATAAGGTATACCAGCCCTTAGTGGGCTGGCTGACGTCCCACAAGCAGCCCATGCAGATGGAAAGAAAGCTCAAGGTGGAAAAGGTGGAAAAAGGCTAAAATAAGGAAGGAGTCCTAATCCGACTAGGAGTGGAGGAGTAGGACTCCTCCCTCCACTTAGGCCGATGCCAAAGGGCTGGTCCTTGGCGGCCAAGACTCTGCCTCTCCTCCTCCTATATATACTAGAGGTTTGAGGGTTTTTTGGACACAGAAAACAGCCACCTGCTACCTCTACTCTAGATCATAGTTTCTCCTCTAGTCTAGTTTCAGCGGTGCTTAGGCGAAGCCCTGCTGGAATTGCTCCACCACCATCGCTGCCGTGCCATCGCGCCGCAGGAGGAATCTTCTACCTCTGCGCTCCCTCTTGCTGGATCAAGAAGGCGGAGATTGTCATTGAGCCATACGTGTGCTGAACGCGGAGGTGTCGTCCGTTCGGTGCTAGATCGGGACGAATCGTGATTGGATCACGGGACGCGCGGCGATTTGGATCACGAAGACGTTTGACTACATCAACCGCGTTTCTTAACGCTTCCCGCTTATCGATCACCAAGGGTATGTAGATCCACTCTCCCTCTCATAGATGCTCATGACCATGGATAGATCTTGCGTGCCCGTAGGATTTTTTCCCCATGCAACATTCCGCAACAGTGGCATGATGAGCTAGGTCGATGTGTAGATGAGATCTCGAGTAGGACACAAATAGTTTATGGGCGTTGATCCTTATATTACTTCCTCCCTTGTTCATGTTTTAGTTCAGCGGTATTGTTGGATGAAGCGGCCCGGACCAACCTTACTCGTACGCTTACGAGAGACCGGTTCCATCGACTGACAAGTAACTTCGTTGCACAAAGATGGCTGGCGGGTGTCTGTCTCTCCTACTTTAGTTGGATCGTATTCGACAATGGCGGTCCTTGAGAAGGTTGAAAAGCAACTTATGTATCATCGTTGTGGTTTTTGCGTAGGTGAGATTTGTTCTTGCTAGACATCCATAGCAGCCACGTAAAATTTGAAACAACAATTGGAGGACGTCTAACTTGTTTTTGCACGGTATGTTGTGATGTTATATGGCCAATTGCATGATGAGATATATGTGATTTATGAGATGATCATGTGTTGTATAGAATATCACGACTTGCATGTCGATGAGTACAGCAATCTACATGAGCCATAGGGTTGTCTTTAATTATTGTATGACCGGCGTGTCAATCATTAAGCGCTATGTAATGCTTTACTTTATCGCTAAATGGGTAGCAATAGTAGTATGAGCATGGTGGGCACGACAACCCCGATGGCAACACGTTGATGGAGATCAAGACGATGCTTTATGGATGGATACCAAAAGCACAAGATCATGGCCATATCATGTCACTTATGATTTGCATGTTATGTTAATTCTTTTATGCACCTTGTTTTCCTTAGGATCACGGTAGCATTATAAGGTGATCCCTCACTTAAATTTCAAGATAAATTGTGTTCTCCCCGAGTGTGCACCATTGCGAAAGTTCGTCATGTCGAGACACCACGTGATGATCGGGTGTGCTAGACTCTACGTTCACATACAACGGGTGCAAGCCAGTGTTGCACATGCAGAACACTCGGGTTAAACTTGACGAGCCTAGCATGTACAGACATGGCCCCAGAACACAAGAGACCGAAAGGTCGAACATGAGTCATATAGTAGATATGATCAACATGATGATGTTCACCATTGAAACCACCTCAACTCACGTGATGATTGGACTTCAGTTGGTGAATTTGGATCATGTATCACTCAGATGACCTGAGGGATGTTAATTTGAGTGGGACATTTAGTGATTTAATTAACTAAACTCATTATCTTGAACAATGGTCTATATAACCTTTGCATATTTATGTTGTAGATCAATGGCTCGCGCAGTAGCACCCCTGAATTTTAATGCGTTCCTAGAGAAAGCTAAGTTGAAAGATAATGGAAGTAACTTTGTGGACTGGGCCCGTAATCTGAGGATTATCCTCACGGCTTCCTAGAAAGCTTATGTCCTTGATGAACCTCTTGGTGACTCACCCGCTCCCGTGTCATCCGAAGACGTTAAGAACGCTTGGGAGGCACGTCCTGGAGATTACTCACTAGTTCAATGTGCAATGTTGGATGGCTTAGAACCAGGATTTCAAATACGTTTTGAACGTCATGGAACATATGAGATGTTCCAAGGGTTGGAGTTTATCTTCAAGTAGAATGCCCGTATCGAGAGGTATGAGACCTCCGATAAATTCTATGGTTGCAAAATGGAGGAGAACGGGTCTATCAGTGAACATGTACTCAGAATGTCTGGGTACTCGACCTGTCTGGTATGAGACCTCCGATAAATTCTATGGATGCCCCTTCCGCCGAAGGGGATCACTGACAGAGTTCTTCAGTCATTTCCACCTAGCTAAAAGAGCTTTGTAATGAACTATAACATGGGATGAACAAGTCAGTCGCCGAGCTGTTTGCGATGCTGAAAGTCGCTGAGTCTAAAATCCAGAAAGAGCATCAAGTGTTGATGGTCAATAAAACCACTAGTTTCAAGAAGAATGGCATGGGCAAGAAGGGTAAATCCAAGAAGGGTGGCAAATCAGTTGCTACTCCAATGAAGAAACCCAAGGCTAGACCCAATCCAAAAACTAAGTGCTTTCATTGCAAGGGAACTAGTCACTGGAAGCGGAACTGCTCCAAGTATTTGGCTGACAAGAAGGCAGCCAACAACAAACAAGGTATATATGATATACATGTTATTGATGTGTATCATACCAACTCTCGTTGTAGTGCCTGGGTATTAGATACCGGTTCGGTTGCTCACATTTGCAACTCAAAGCAAGAACTACGGAATTGACGAAGGTTGTCAAAGGACGAAGTCACGATGCGCGTGGGAAATGCTTCCAAGGTTGATGTATCGCCGTTGGCACGCTCTCTCTTTGATTACCAAGGGGATTAGTGATGAACCTGAATAATTGTTATTTAGTGCCTGTGTTAAGCATGAACATTATATCTGGATCTTGTTTATTGCGAGATGGTTACTCATTTAAATCTGAGAATAATGATTGTTCTATTTATATGAGTGATATCTTTTATGGTCATGCACCCAATGTGAGGGGTTTATTCATGTTGACTCTTGATAGTGATGATACACATGTTCATAACATTGACGCCAAAATATGTAGAGTTGACAGTGATACTACCACTTTCTTGTGGTACTGCCGTTTGGGTAATATTGGTGTAAAATGCATGAGGAAGCTCCATGTTGATGGACTTTTAGAGTCACTTGATTTTATATCACTTGACACATGTGAACCATGCCTCATGGGCAAGATGACTAAAACGCCATTCTTTGGAACAATGGAATGGGCGAGTGACTTATTGGAAATCATACATACTGATGTGTGCGGTCCGATGAGCATTCAGGCGCGTGCTCGATATCGTTATTTTCTCACATTCACTCATGACTTAAGTAGATATGGGTATATATATTTACTTAATGAAGCACAAGTATGAGACATTTCAAAAGTTCAAGCAATTTTAGAGTGAAATTGAGAATCATCATAACAAGAAGATTAAATTTCTGTGATCTGATCGAGGAGGCGAATATCTGAGTTATAAGTTTGGTAGTCACTTAAGACATTGCGGAATTGTTTCACTGTTGACACGGCGTGGAACACCACAGCGTAATGGTGTGTCCGAATGTCGTAATCGAACCTTATTAGATAAGGTGCATTGTAACATCCCTAAATTTCATTTTGGAATGTTATGAAATATAGCTATGCATCATCATCATATTGTTTGAGTGAAATGAAATGTTGGAGTTTCCCATTGAAATTCTGAAAATCACTTCTAGTCCTTTTTGATTTGCCTCTTCAACTTATTTACAAACCCTGAAATATTTTCAATTATGAGAGGAGCAACATGACACTCCACATCAGGGGTCTTTTTGTGAAGTATTTGAACCATAAAACCGAGGGGGTTATCAGAAAATTAATTGCCAAAAGGAATTAATAGCCATTTAGGCATTTTCTGGAAAAAAAATTACGTATTTCCTATGGCGGTTGAAAAATTACGTATTATTTTTCCTTATTTCCTCTTGATAATTATGATATAGAATATCACTATATTTGAGTTCAATTTGATTTCCGAAATATTAGTTTCCTTCTCTGTTTTTCATAAAAAGGAAAGGCTTTTCTTTTATTAGGAAACACTGTGGCCCATTTGGAATAGTTTCGGCCTAGGATCCCGAGCTGGATCTGAATCCTTTTAGATCGGGCACCGATCGCCTCGCCCACTCTCTATCTTCCACTGACGCGTGTGCCCTAACCGATCCCGAGCCCCACGTGGCCACCTTCTCCTTCCTTCCTCCCTCCCTCTTTCCTTCCTCACCGGAGCAGATCCGATCCCGCCCCAGATCTCCCTCGCCTTCCTTTCCCGGAGCCTCTCGAGACCCTATATAAAGCCCCCATCCCTCCGCACCCCATTCCCCCCCGAAACCTCGATCCCCCATCGCCAAAACGCCACCCCGCACTTCGCCGTATTCGGCTGCCACCCGAAGCTCCCCGAGGTCCTAGAGCTCGCCTCGGACGCTCCGTTGCCTCACCATCACCTCCAACGGATGTAGGAGGTCCGCCGCCGTCGCCTGGTAGCCTTCACCATCGCCCTCGACCACCGGAGCATCGCCCCCCTCCACGTCCGAGCCTCCATCGCCATCGAACTCGCCGGGGTTGACCTTCACCTCCGTGAGCCACTCCCCTCCGTCCGATCTGTTTGAACGGCTCAGATTAGGAGCCCTGTACCGATTCGGTTTATTTCAGTGAACCGGCCGGTTTTCCTTTTAGTTATTTTAGCCAAAACATTTTCTGTTAGGAGTCGGCCATCCGCCCGAAACGTTGAAACACGCACACCCTCCGACCAATAGCATAGTGCCATGTGTACCACTGTCCACTAGATTAGATTTTCTTTTTTCTGTTTTCTATTTTAAAAATAGAATAGTTCTGTTATTGTTTTCTTTATACCTTTTATATTTTTAATTTTTTTAATATGATTCTTTTTGCATTGTGTCACAAATTTCATGCGTCTTCTGTCTGTAGATTTAGTTTTCAAATTAGAACTATTAAATTTGAATTTTGTTTAAATTGATCAAATCACTAAAATTTGAATAACTTGAGTTGAAAAATAAATTTTGAGTTGATTATTTTTTCCACTTGTCACCAGTGACTTTGTTTACCAGTAGGAGCAATTTAGAAATTTTTAGAATAATTTAAATTAGGGTTTCAAGCAAAACATATTATGTTTAGTTCTTTTTAGGGTTTATTTGAATTGTTTTTATCTTAGCTTGTTTTGATTCTGTTTTAGTTTAACATTCTGTTGTAGTTATTTTAGTTTCCATTGTTCAACATTAGGTGATTTAATTTCTTTGAATAAAATTATTTTCATTTGTTTTGTGCTCTATTTTTAATAGGGAAACTTTGTATTCACCATATGTAGTATTTTATAAAATGTTTTGTAGTATTTCTTCTGCACAAAAGTTTTATGGTGAAATACTTTCTATTCTCAAATAAAATTTTAATTTTCTGTTCTGTTATTTAATTATTATTTGCTGAAAACGATTCTTGTCTTGTTTGGTTTTAGTAAAAGCTTAGCCACAAAATTTGAGAGGTTTTCTATTTGTTTTCGTTTTCTTTTCTTTTGATTATGCTATTGATTGTTCTACTATTATTAGTTTACTTTTTTGTTGTTGTTAGTTGTATTATGGTTATGCTTATTGTGTGTTTGGTTTGATTCGTTAGATCATCCGGAGTGCGAGGCTTGTTATCTAGAGTCACTTGAGTACGAAGATCGTCAGCAAGGCAAGTCACCTTGATCATGTTTTTACCTCTGTTTTATTTCATTAATTCTACCATATCCACCCTTTTGCATGCAAAGTAGGTACTTTGAAACTAGGTTACTTGAGTAGTATCATGTGGTAGGAACCCCTCAAATCCTTGTCACCTTGGCCCTGGGAAAAATTGATATATTTTGCTATGCCATTAGTAGACGGGGTTGGTTGTGTGATTCATGAGGGTTGTGAGCTAATTATTACAAGACCTACATGATGATCAAGACTTCAAGACTTCAAGTTTTCAACATACATTTGGGGGGATTGCACATGCATCTGGCAGTCTGATGTCTATCATGGTTATGCCCGGGAATCCTGATATCTACCTGTGATCATCCCAACGGAATGCCACCCAGACCTCAAAGAGATGGATGGATACTTCAAGGCCGGAAAGCTTACGTGTGCAACCGCAAGTCAATATGGGCTCTGGCTTGGTTAACCGTAGTGGTGACTTCGGTAGGTCAATTGCTACGAGATGTAGAAGAACGGTAGGATTTGGATGGGCACTGACTTGCTACCGGAGGATCACTATGGAAGACCATGTTTGGATCGTCCCGCCCTCAAACACCAGGTAGTGCGAGGGCACAATGGGAGGGATCGATTCTTGCGGTTAAAGTGTACAAACCTCTGCAGAGTAACAAATCTAATCGATTAGCCGTGTCCCCGGTTATGGACAATATGAGCATCGGAGATGATACTATCAGCCAGCCTCAACACAAATAATTTAATGATGGGGTTTTATTGATAACTTGGGTATGAGAAATGGTTGGCGGAACCATCTCACTAATCAACCAAAATTGTAGTAACAATTTTGTTTTGCTCTCTCTTGTTGTAGGAAAAATTGACTTTATGCTAACAGAAAACGTTTCGGCTAAAATAACTAAAAGGAAAACCGGTCGGTTCACTGAAATAAACCAAATCGGTACGGGGCTCCTAATCTGAGCCGTTCTAACAAATCGGACGGAGGGGAGTGGCTCACCGAGGTGGAGGTCAACTCCGGCGAGTTCCACGACGATAGAGGCTCGGGCGTCGACGGGGGCGATGCTCCGGTGGTCGCGGGCGATGGCGAAGGCTACCAGGCGATGGCGGCAGACCTGCGGCGTTCGTTGGTGGTGACGGCGAGGCGAGGGAGCGTCGGGGGCGAGCTCTAGGAGCTCGGGCAGCTTCGGGTGGTGGCGAAACTCCGGCGAAGTGCGGGGCACCGTTCTGGCAATGGGGGATCGACGTTTCGGGGGGGACGGGGTGCGGAGGGCCAGGGGCTTTATATAGGGTCTCGAGAGGCTCGGGGAAAGGAAGGAGAGGGAGATCCGGGGCGGGATCAGATCTGCTCCGGTGAGGAAGTAAAGAGGGAGGGAGGAAGGAAGGAGAAGGTGGCCGCGTGGGACTCGAGATCGGGCAGGGCCCATGCGTCAACGGAAGATAGAGAGCGGGTGAGGCAATCGCTGCCCGATCTGAAAGGATTCGGATCCGGCTGGGGTTCCTGGGCCGAAACTATTCCAAATGGGCCACAACGTTTCCTAATAAAAGAAAAACCTTTCCGTTTTATTAAAAACAAAGAAGGAAACTAAGATTTGGGAAATCAAATCGAACTCAAATATAGTGATATAATATATCATAATTATCAGGAGGAAATAAGGAAAAATAGTAACATTTTTCCACGACCATAGGAAATTCTTTAAAAAAATATTTTTAGAAAATGCCTAAATGGCTTTTAAATCGTTTTGGCAACTAATTTTTCGATAACCCCCTGGGTTTTATGGTTCAAATACTTCACAAAAATACCCCTGATGTGGAGTGTCATGTTCCTCCTGTCATAATTGAAAATATTTTAGGGTTTCTAAATAAGTTGAAGAGGCAAATCAAAAAGGACTAGAAGTGATTTTCAGAATTTCAAAGGGAAACTCCAACATTTCATTTCACTCAAACAATATGATGATGATGCATAGCTATATTTCATAACATTCCAAAATGAAATTTTGGGATGTTACAAACCAACCCACCTTAAGGTGAATCTCGCCCTCGAGATTCGGGTTGGCTAGAAAATAGGTGTGGGTGGTCTCGACGAAGATCTTCTTCTCATTCCCAGGTGGCTTCTTCCTGGGTGTGGTGACTCCACAGAACCTTACAAAACTTGATGATCTTGCTGCGGGTAACTCTGTTGGCAGTCTTGAGGATTCTGACGGGCTTTTCTTCGTAAGTCAGATCGGTGTCAAGCTGTATGGCCTCTAGCGGCACTATGTCTCTCAAAGGAATATCAACCATCTCAGCACGACATTTCTTCAGATGGGAAACATGGAAAATATCATGAACTCCGGACAATCCTTCCGGCAATTCCAGCTTGTATGCAACTTCGCCTCTACGTTCAAGAATTTTGTAGGGGCCTATGAATCTGGGTGCTAACTTTCCTTTAACACTAAACCTCTTGATTCCTCGAAGTGGGGATACATGGACGTATGCTCGCTCTCCCACTTCATAAGTCACCTCCTTGTGTTTGCTATCAGCATAGCTCTTTTGCCTGGATTGGAATATCCTGAGTCGGTCAGGAATCAGCTTGACATTCTCCTCAGAATCTTGGATGAGATCGGGACCAAAGAGTTTTCGGTCCCCAACACCATCCCACATCAATGGTGTTCTGCACCTTCTTTCGTATAAATCTTCGAAAGGGCCATCTTCAGACTGGTCTGATAACTGTTACTGTACAAGAACTCTACGTAAGGTAAGTTGTCATCCCAACTAGACCCAAAAGTACTCTGCAACATGATACGTTGCAGCCGTGTTGGTTAGCATATTGAATATGCCAGCAAGTCACAAAAGAGAGGGGTGAAAAATAATCATCTATTCTACATGCATATATGGCAGCTGGGGTGGTAAGTTTAGCGAAAAGCCAATTTGTCCTATAACAAGAGAGGGCAAAACAAAATTATTACTACAATTTTGGTTGATTAATGAGATGGTTCCACCAACCATTTCTCATACCCAAGTTATCAATAAAACCCCATCATTAAATTATTTGTGTTGAGGCTGGCTGATAGTATCATCTCCGGTGCTCATATTGTCCATAACCGGGGACACGGCTAATCGATTAGATTTGTTACTCTGCAGAGGTTTGTACACTTTAACCGCAAGAATCGATCCCTCCCATTGTGCCCTCGCACTACCTGGTGTTTGAGGGCGGGACGATCGAAACATGTTCTTTTATAGTGATCCTCCGGTAGAAAGTCAGTGCCCATCCAAATCATACCGTTCTTCTACATCTCGTAGCAACTCACCTACCGAAGTCACCACTACGGTCAACCAAGCCAGAGCCCATATTGACTTGCGGTTGCACATTTAAGCTTTTCGGCCTTGAAGTAATTTTCTGACCAGGAGTAAGCATACGCTCTATGCTCGGTGAGATGCCCTTGGAGTAGATGGACTCAACTACCTTTGAAGCTTCCGCAAGATTTTGGATTAGTTTATCTCATGAGTTGGCCTTGAGCCCGTTTATTGTAATCCTTATTGTAATAAAGGACTCGATATGAGATTTCAATTAAAAAAGTTGTGTGATTTTCCCTTTGATATATACATTGATGTACCATGTGTGTACCAGCATGATCTTGGGATGGTACGGAAACATCGGAGATTTGACCGTTTCAGGTCGGCTCGCTACATGCGTTCGATGAAGTCTCTTACTGATTTGCCACTATCATTTTGGGGATATCATCCGTTTTAAATAGGGCACCATCGAAATCTGGCGAGACGACGCCATATGAACTGTGGTTTGGCAAGAAGCCAAAGTTGTCGTTTCCTGAAGTTTGGGTATGTGATGCTTATGTCAAAAAGCTTCAACCTGAAAAGATGGAACCCAAAGCGGAGAAATGCGTCTTCAGAGGATACCCAAAAGAGACAGTTGGAACATTTCTTGAGAAAGAGTTTCTCTTGAAAGAATTGAGTGGGAGGAAAATAGAACTTGATGAGGTTATTGAACCTTTCCTTCAGCCCGAGAGTAGCGCAACGCAGAAAGATGATTCTGTGGAGCCTACGACATTTGAAGAGGAAGTTAGTGATGATGATCATGAGACTTCGGATCAAGTTACTATTGAACCTCATAGGTCGACCAGGGCGCATGCTGCTCCTGAGTGGTACGGCAACCCTGTCTTGGATGTCATGTTGTTAGACAACGATGAACCTACGAGCTATGGAGAAGCGATGATGGGCCCGGATTCCGAGAAATGGTTAGTGGCCATGAAATGCAAGATGGGAACCATTTATGAAAACAAAGTATGGACTTTGGAAGTATTACCTGAAGGGCGAAAGGCCATTCAGAACAAATGGATCTTGAAGAGGAAGATGGACGCGGACGGTAATCTCACCGTCTATAAAGCTCAACTTGTGGCAAAGGGTTTTTCACAAGTTCAAGGAGTTGACTACGATGAGACCTTGTCACCCGTAGCGATGCTTAAGTCCGTCAGAATCATGTTAGCAGTAGCTGCATATTTCGACTATGAAATTTGGTAGATGGATGTCAAAACAGCGTTCCTTAACAGTTTCCTTAAGGAAGAGTTGTATATCATACAACCGGAACGTTTTGTCGATCCAGAGAATGCTGACAAAGTTTGCAAACTCCAGCGATCCATTTGTGGACTGGTGCAAGCATCTCGGGGTTGGAATCTGCATTTTGATGAGGTGATCAAAGCGTTCGGGTTTATACAAGTTTACGGAGAAGCTTGTATTTACAAGAAAGTGAGTGGGAGCTCTATAGCGTTTCAAATATTATATGTGGATAACATATTGCTTATTGGAAACAATATAGAAATGCTGGAAAGCGTGAAGGAATATTTGAACAAAAGTTTTTCAATGAAGAACCTAGGAGAAGCTGCTTTCATATTAGGCATTAAGATCTATAGAGATAGATCCAGACGCTTAACAGGACTTTCACAGAGCACATACCTTGAAAAACTTTTGAAGAATTTCAAAATGGATCAGTCCAAGAAGGGTTTTTTGCCTGTGTTACATGGTGTGAAGTTGAGTAAGACTCAATGCCCAGTGACTGCAGAAGATAGAGAGAAGATGAGTGGCATCCCCTATGCTTCAGCCATAGGCTCTATCATGTATGCAATGCTGTTCACAAGACCCAATGTCAACCTTGCCATAAGTATGGCCGGAAGGTTTCAAAGTGATTTTGGATTGGAGCACTGGACGGCGATCAAGAATATCCTTGAGTACCCAATAAGGACTAAGGAAATGTTTCCCATTTCTGGAGATGATCAAGAGCTTGTCGTAAAGGGTTACGTTGATCGAATATTTGATACTGATCCGGATGACTCTAAGTCACAAACCGGATACGTATTTATTCTGAATGAGGGTGCGGTAAGCTGGTGCAGTTCCAAGCAGAGCGTGGTAGCTGATACTACATGGGATGCGGAGTACATTGCATCCTCGGAGGCAGCAAGGGAAGGTGTCTCGATGAAGGAGTTAATGACAGATCTTGGAGTAGTGCCTAGTGCACTGAACCCAGTGGATCCGTTCTGTGATAACACTGGTGCCATTGCCCTGGACAAGGAACCAAGGTTTCACAAGAGGACCAGACACATAAAGCAACGCTTCAATTCCATTCGCGAGTAAATCAAGGAGGAGGACATAAATATTTGCAAAGTGCACACGGATCTGAATGTTGCATACCCGTTGACTAAACCTCTTCCAAGGGCTAAACATGATCAACACCAGAACTATATGGGTGTTTGATTCATTACAACGTAAATCACATAGTGATGTGAGCTAGATTATTGCCTCTAGTGCAAGTGGGAGACTGTTGGAAATATGCCCTGGAGGCAATAATAAAATGGTTATTATTATAATTCCTTGTTCATGATAATCGTTTATTATCCATGCTATAATTGTATTGATTGGAAACACGTTGCATGTGTGGATACATAGACACAACTACGTCCCTAGTATGCCTCTAGTAGACCAGCTCGATGATAATAGATGGTCAAGGTTTCCTAGCCATTGACATGAGATGTCATTTGATAACGGGCTCACATCATTAGAAGAATGATGTGACGGATGAGACACAAACTATAAACATAGCATATGATCATGTCAGTTTATTGCTACATTTTTCTCCATGTCAAGTATATGTTCCTATGACCATGAGATCACGCAACCCACGGACACCACAGGAGTGCCTCGTGTGTATCAAATGTTGCAACGTAACTTGGTGACTATAAAGGTGCTCTACAGGTATCTTGGAGGGTGTCTGCTGGGTTGGCATGGATCAACACTGCGATTTGTTACTCTGTATGATAGAGAGGTATCTCAGGGCCCACTCAGTAATACAACATCACAATGAGCCTTGAAAGCAATGTGACTAAGTGTTAGCCATGGGATCTTGTATTACGAAACGAGTAAAGAGACTTCCCGGCAACGAGATTGAACTAGGTATGGAGATACCGACGATCGAATCTCGCGCAAGTAACATACCAAAGAACAAAGGAAACATCATACGGGATTAACTGAAGCCCTGACATAGAGGTTCGACCGATAAATATCTTCGTAGAATATGTAGGAATCAATATGTGCATCCAGGTCCCACTATTGGTTATTGACCGTAGAGGTGTCTTGGTCATGTCTGCATATTTCTCGAGCCCGCAGGGTCTGCACAGTTAAGGTTCGGTGAAATTTCGGTAGTATAGAGTTATGTATGGTGGTCACGAGGAGCTCCTGGATGAGATCCCGGACGTCACGAGGAGCTCCTGAAGTGTCTAGAGTTAAAGATTGATACTCTCTCCGTTCCTTTATCTAAGGTGCATTATTTCCAACGCGGTCACCAAGGCACCATATTTTGGACCCGTGGAGACAAAACTACCCCTGATATTAGTTTAATGGAAGAAATCAATTACCTGACGTTGCACCGATTTGACTGCCGCATGCAGATATCCTTCTAGCCTTGCATGGCACATGCAACACCATATCCCAGAAAATCTCGAACCAAACCTTGGAGGGAATTGGCCTGGCGCACAGCTATAGAGAAAATGGAGGGAATCGCATGGCGCCAACGCAATGCATATTTGAATTTTTTGTGCTTGTGTACAAAATGGATCTGGCTCATCCTTTTCCCCGTTCTTTTATCCATCTTCTCCTTCTTCTAGTATATGGTCAGGAAAATAGAATACACGGACGACATGGTCGATCTATACTCGCATACAACCCCTAACTGGGATTCAGTCGAGGAGAACGATGACACAGCATGTGATCTTGGATACGACTACGAGTGGATTGCTTCCGACGACTCTGACGACGGTATGTTCTTTTGCAATCTGACATTCGATAGTACACTTCATGGTTCATAGTCGGAGAATGGTTCATTGTGGGATCCATGTAGAACTTGAGGATGTCATCGTACGTGCACCGCCGCCCCAAGCTGCGGGAGCCTGCGGACGCGGCCAACACACCGGCGGGTGCGGACGCGGGCGCGGCCAACATGCCGGCGGACGCGGCCACACAGTGGATGCAACTCAGTCTTCACTGGTACGTACATTTAGTATTCGTTCTGACTATGCAGATCGTGTAGGACTAGGAGTACGTACATGAGAGTGCCGACGTTCTCCAATGGTGTCCTTTTTTCATTCAATTGTATGCATCACGCAGTGGAGTAGAATTGTTTTCTGAAACTTGCCCCGTTGTGTAATCATTTACTCACAGTTCGATCAATGGGGCACCGGTCGACAAGGCCACACAGAGGATGGAAAGCAGTGCAAGCCGCCGATGAATCCACTGGACAAGTGGTGGCCGGTGACATTTTGCACGATGTTGTTGCGGAGAAGTAGCGACACCTTCTATCCGGGAACTATCCGGCTTGGTACCACCAGAGCCTACCTCTTTGACGACGAATGTATTGTCATCGATACTCGGGCACGTCGTACCAGGGAAGTATTCATGCAGGGAATGGCTGTCATGTTACCTTGCCATCTCGCAAACATTGCCACTGGTGACCAAGGAGTTCATGCGGCAGGTCCTATGTCCATGCACGACTCCGGCCATGGAATGGATGCTGCTGGTGGATGCGATGGCTCGGAAGGAGAAGAACCTGCCAGTACGTACACGGGCCTCGGTCGTGCTCGTGGTGCACAAGATGCCGTGCTAAAATGTGTGCGTGCGGCACTACTTGCTGGTTCTGTCATCGGGCGTGGCCGAGGAGGTGACGACAATGACGTTGGGGATGGCAGTGACGCTCGACGTGGTCGTCGACGCTTGGGCTTGGCTAGTCACGATAGAATGCGTCCGGCTCTCACGAAATGGCAAGGCAACCGTACTAAACATGCTCCGTCTTCTATAAATGGTAGCGGCAATGATGCAACTACCCCACAGTCAATGTGAACCCGTGCATCCGTGTGGACTTGAACAAAGATGTTCCGCAGAGTGATCATGTAGTACAAGGTGAAGTGGATGGCAATGGCAACAACAATGGTTAGTCTACTCCATCAGTAACTTAAGTTAGTCCATGTTTGATGTCATTGTGAGCAATCTGTCGCACTTAATTCCTGCTAATTTGTAGACAATGTCAATTCATGTTAACTGAAGGTTGTTCATGTTACTGTAATTAATTAGGTTCTTGTTATAAATGTTCTGTAGGCTCAAATGGTAAACAGAAAAAGAAGCGAAGATGGTACTCAGATAATCAAAAGCAAGAAATTTATGCCATGCTATTAGAGCGGACAAATCAAGGCGTACTAACCCAAGGGGTGATTTATGAAGTGGCAGAACTCTGTCAAGTTAATTACCGCGCTATGCAAAACATATGGTTGACAGGGAAGCGAGCCGGTGGTATTCATGGAGTTGTAAACAAAAGAGTAAAAACTTGTGGCCGCAAGAAGATACCGTTTGATTCGGATGCTATAAAACTTATTGATTTGAGCAAAAGAACTACACTGAAAGATCTTTCTAATGAGCTTGAAATGGCAAAGACAACCTTATGGAGAAGGTTGAAGGAGGGCAGACTGAGGCGTCATACAAGTTCAATTAAATCCACATTGACCGATGCCAACAAGCTAGGTCAGATTAGGTTTTGTTTATCCATGTTGGATGAACTAAGCATGCCTGAAGAACCCACGTTTAAAGGCATGTACGATGTCATTCACATCGATGAGAAGTGGTTCTACCACACTAAAGGTACTCAAAAGTACTACTTGGCACCTCACGAAGAAGAAACCTACCGTAGCACACAAAGCAAGGGACTTATAGAGAAAGTTATGTTCTTGGCAGTGGTAGCAATGCCTCACTTTGATGTTCATGGTGTCATGACATTTGATGGCAATATTGGATTTGGCCTTTCACATATCAGGACTTTGCAAAGAGGCGTAGTCCTTACCGAGCGAGGGGGGAAGAGGTAACCAAGGTTTTGCCGTCGGTGACAAAAGATGTCAGTACAGATTATATGGTGAACAAATTTCTACCGGCCATCAAGGCTTTGTGGCCTGCTTCCGAACGTGGACACATAATATACATTCAGCAAGATAATGCAAAGAACCATATTGCAGTGAATGACAGTGTGTTTTGTGCAGCAGCACAGGCGGACGACTGGGACATTAGGCTTACATGTCAGCCGCCAAACTCACCTGATTTGAACATTCTTGACTTAGGGTTCTTCGTGGCACTTCAGGCACTTTTTGAGAAGATGTCTCCTGGAAAATTGCTGATATTGTTGCGAAGGTGCGAAAAGCATATGACACGTACCTGGCCGAGAGAAGCAACCATATTTTTCTTACCCTACAGTCATGCATGCATGAGGTACTGAAGCAGAAAGGAGGTAACCGGTACAAGGTCCCGCACATGAGGAAGTCATTTTCTGGCGGCACTCAAAATGCTTCCGGATGTAGTACCATGCGATACTGATGTTGTAGTCGCTGCTATTGAGGCACTTCCTGATGCTTGATGTACTTTTAGTCACTTGTTATCATTATTAATCTTAGCGAACTCGCATAAGTACACAATACTGAATTTAAGCATACTCATTCCGTACTTCTACCATTATTCATAACCTTATTGTGCGATACTGATGTTATAGTAGCACTTTGCAAGTAACAAAAACAAAGAAAATGAACTTCATTTATGCTAATACTCCGGCAAAACTATGGGCACCATTACAATTTATGAAATCACATCAGCTGTTGAGTGCTAAACATGGACTAGTTATGCCACTGATTACGTTATTATTTCTTCATCGTCTTTGGATGATACGATGTCATCAAGGACTTCAGCTCAAATTCTGTATATGACTCCATTCCTGGGGGTATGGAGTCTGGCATTGAATCGGGGGCATAAATTTGTCGCACATGTATTTCACTTGCTCTCGCAGCTTGCAAATTTTGAAACTCTAAGTCGATTGTTTCGGCATCACTATCCACCTCACCATTGTTGATGCCATTCATTGCGCCGCTCTTGTCGTCCTGCGCATACATATACTCCCCTGGATCCATCTCTCTAGTTGTGGACCTAAAAGAAGTAGAACAAGAGATGTCATACATATGTAGACATATGAATATCAGCTAAAGTTAGTCAAGAAGGTATACGTGCAACTAACCCAATTTCTAAGGCATTGCTTGATAAGACGGATATGCCATAGCTACGGAAAAGATCAACATGCCGATTATTGCTCGACACACCATGTTTAAAACTATGTCTGACGTTGCGTAGGGTTCCGGCGCTAAGCACTTGACGGCCTCGTTGACGGCGGCGACTCCCGCCTTGGAAGAATTTGCATACCGGATGTTGAGCACCATCTGTACGCAATAACCCGATACATCGGACACCAGCGACATTGGTCGCAGCCACGTCATGCGAAGTCTGTTCGACGAGCTTGACGTCAGTGGACAACCCAGGCGACGTATCCTTGGCGAAACGTTGGCCGCGGTCTTGTACCTCACTAAAGAGACCCAAAGACTCATCACTTTTGTCCTCCTCTTGGCTGAAAGCATGCATCATTGAATTGAATTATTGTTCCCTTGGTGTGGTCGCATCCATGATGTACCGATAAGAAAGGGCAATGGTGGTGTTTTTCTATGCTAGGAGACGGAAGGATAGTAAATAATGGATAGCATAACCAGCGATCTGATTGTAAAAGATTTTTTCCTAACTACGCAACTAACGATAGTACAGAACCGTGTTGTTTTTTCTTTTCTAATCGGCCAAGATTTTAGCACAGCTTTCCATAAGTGTCTGGTGGAGGGGTAAACGTGGGATTATCTTGGACGTGGGATTATCTTGGATTACACAAATATACACCTTACATTGTGGAATTTTAATGAAAAAAATGCACCTTAGATAAAGGAACGGAGGGAGTATATAGGAAGTCCTGTTTTGGTCGTCGAAAAAGTATCAGACTCATCGGTAGTGTACCGGGAGTGCTGGTAGGGTACCGGGGGACCATAGGGAGGGGTATTTTGACCCAAGAGGCTACATGGGCTGTGGGAGAAGGTATACCAGCCCTTAGTTGGCTGGCTGACGTCCCATACGAAGCCCATGCGGCTGGAAAGAAAGCTCAAGGTGGAAAATGTGGAAAAAGGCTAAAATATGAAGGAGTCATAATCCGACTAGGAGTGGATGAGTAGGACTGCACCCTCCACTTCGTTTGACGCCAAAGGTTTCGCCCTTGGTAGCCAAGCCACCTCCTCCTATATATACTAGAGGTTTGAGGGTTTTATGCACATAGAAAAACAGCCACGTGCTACCTCTACTCTAGAGCGTAGTTTCTCCTCTAGTCTAGTTTCAGCAGTGCTTAGGCGAAGACCTGTTGAAATTGCTCCACCACAATAGCCGCCGCGCCGTCGTGCCACCGGAGGACTCTTCTACCTCTCTGCTCCCTCTTGCTGGATCAAGAAGGCGGAGATCATCATCGAGCCATACGTGTGCTGAACGCAGAGGTGCCGTCCGTTCGGTGCTAGATCGGGACGGATCATGATTGGATCGCGGGACGCTCAGCGTTTTGGATCGCTTCGCACTTAGTGATATACAAGGGTATGTAGACCCACTCTCCCTCTCGTAGATGCTCATCACCATGGATAGATCTTGCGTGCGGTTAGGAAATTTTTTGTTTCCCATGCAACATTCCCCAACAGCGTATTGAAAACGTACGATTCAATTGCCTGAGATGGAAACAGTAGTGCTTAACATATGTATCTATGTGGTGAAGATGGAGTCATGCCTTGCTAATATAATAAGATGAATAGGGGCAAAACATTCATTTAGGATGGTCTACTTTAAAAAATTAATGATTATGTTTTTTGTACTTATAAATATTACTATCTTGTATTTTGTTAACTCATCATTTCTCAATGAGCATACATACCAAAGATTACATAACAGGCAGCATTTTAAATCAAAAAATATGTTTTTATCAGTTATCTACTTGACGACGAGCAGGAAATAAGCTTGGAGATGCTAATACGTCTCCAACGTATCTATAATTTTTGATTATTCCATGCTGACATATTGTCATTCTAGAATACCTTTGGGTATTTATTTACCAGTTTATAAGATTTTTGAGGACTAACCTATTGGCCCTGTGCCTAGTGATAGCTCCTGTTTTCTGTGTGTTTTTGACTTTTCGGAGTTACCATACCAAACGGAGTCTAATTTCTATGAACTTTTTGGTGATTTTTTCTGGGAAAATACAAGACCTCGAAGCTTCGGAGGAGGGCCAAGAGGTGCCCTAGGGCCCACCACACATCCAGCCGCCGCGCCAGGTGGGCAGATATGCGATGGCCTCATGGAGCGTCTCCTGACATTGTTCTCTGGCCTATAAATTCACATATACCCTATAAACATCCGAAGCTCTCCCAAAACACTTATTCACCACCGCAACTCTTTGTTCCAACGGGAGGCCATCTACACCTCCGTTCGGAGATCAATCATGGAGGACCTCTTCATCAACCTTGCTGCCCTCACCATGATGTGTGAGTAGTTCACCACAAACCTACGGGTCCGTAGGTAGTACCTAGATGGCAATCTCTCTCTCACGATCTGCAATACAATGTTCATCACATCTCTGTCTTGATCTATTCGATGTAAACCCTTTGTATGGTGTGTTTGTTGGGATATGATGAATTGTGAGTTTATGTTCAGATTATTTATCAAAAGTATTTGAGTCAAACTTGATTACTATGATTCTTATTTTCATGATCATCATACCTCCGTAATTCTCTCCGGTCTATTGAGATAGTTTGGCCAACTAGATTGATATTTTTCACTGGTAGTGGTGTGTTGTAGAAGGTTCAACGTGACGAGTTTCTATCCAGTGACAGAAGGTGACAAGTTCCGTCTTTCTATTGTTGCTATTAAGGATAAAACGATGGGGTTTATTCATTTTAGTTGAGTTTACTTTGTCTACATCATGTCATTGTTCTCCAAGCATTACTCTGTTTTTCATGAACTTAATACATCAAAGCGCTCTTGAAGTGGTGTAATAGTAGTAGCTGTAGGTAGGAGTCAGCCTATTTTCTTATGGACGTGATGCCTATATACACGTGATCATTGCCGTGAACATTGCTTAATTATTCACTTTTCTATCAGTTGCCCAACAATAATTTGTTTAACCACCGTACGATTTCCTTACGAGAGATGGCACTAGAGAACTCTACGCCCCCTGGGTATATTCCCATATAAATTTAGAACACTCTATCATTACCTTGCTGTAATTTATTACCTCTTATTTTATTTTGCACTTTACTATTATCTACAATTATCTACACAACTCACTTGCTTGCAAATAATGAGATCAAGGGGATTGACAACCCTCTTGGGTGCAAGTTTTTTTCTTTTGTACGCAGCTGCTGAAGACGGTTGAGGATTGGCATTCCTATTGGTTCGATAAACCTTGGTCTCGTAACTGAGGGAAATAGTTACACACTCTATGCTGCGATTACCCGTTCCTCATCACGGAAAAGCCAACGCACATCACGAGTATCACATGCTTGTATCCATAACGAGTCAGAATGCTTGAAGACCAAGGCTTGCTAGTTAGGGCTTTGCCGGGATGCCTCTGAGGAAGTTTACCAGAGGAGACATCAGAGTCTGCTGTCGTTAATCCTCGAGCTGACTAAGTTACTGATTAGTCCGACAACACGTGGGGTGGGACATGATCCACCTTGTCATGTAGAGTGGCAGGTAGAGCCGGCTCAGCCATATCCACTGCAGTCGCCGACTCAGCATTTCCAGACATCGTAGGGCCACTTCTCCAACCCTATTGATAACATGTTGGCAGCAGCATGCAATTTGGAAGCACTTCATGCCAGCAAGCGCAATATTCTTACAACCGTGATCGGATGCACTTCATGCCATATGACAGTCGTAGTAAGATGCACCATGAGGAGTCTTCGGCCGTGTCTAGTAACGGGCGTCAGCGGCAGCCTTGGGTTTCCACAACCTAGCCTTTGTTACCCAACACTCAAGCGGTCGTTGACGCAGCGAGAGCGGCCCGAAAGGCGAAGGCGGAGGCAACAGCAATATGGGTGACTTAGCTGCCCATGACGGCACCCCGGTCAGCAACGCCGGGGGCTAGAGTCAACAACAGGATAATCGACATCCCTTGTTTATCTCCAGCCCAGTGAGACTATGCCTAGGGACTTCAAAGGGCCTCTTAAAGTGCTGAACTACATAGCAGACCTTGAGCCGGCAGGGTGGATCGAAAGCTACGAGTTAGCCATGGACATGCTCGACGTCAGCGGCACGGTGTGTGCGAAGTATTTGATGATGATGCTGGACGGGCCGGCTCGAACATGGTTAAACAATCTTCCACCTAACTCCATCAACAATTGGGCAGAACAAAAGGAGCGGTTCATAAATAAATTCCAAGGAACGTGCAAACGTCCAATGACAATCATAGATCTTCAACATTGTATCCAGCACACTAATGAGTCGGCACATCATTGGACCCGCCAGGTTGCCAAAATCATCCACTCATTAGAAAACATAACGGTGGCTCAGGCCATGCTCATCCTGGAGAAGAACTGCCACTTTCAGCCCTTGCTGCAGAAGCTTTGCCGATTGAAGCACAAAGTACAATACATGGGCAACTTCATGGACTTTCTTACCAGATATGCTGAGTCAGCCATCACGAAGGATCACGACTCGGATGAGGATAAAACTGGCACGAATAGGAAAGGCGACGATGGCAAGCATCATCAGTAAGGTGAAAACCCTTGAGATCATGGCAATAATAGCAAACAGAAACAACCCGATGGCGTGTCGGAATTTGTGGCCAATACCAACACTGGTTTCAAAAACCAACGCCAGAATAATCGTCTTGGAGGGCCTTATACTAGGAATAATCCACACAACTACGAGGAGGCACTCAAGGCGCCTTGTCCCAAGCACAGTACCTAGGATAAGCCGGCTACCCACACGTGGGAAAATGGCTACATCATGCAGGAGTTCCATAACCAGGATTTCCATAG
Source organism: Hordeum marinum (assembly GCA_022496015.1). Classification (NCBI taxonomy): domain Eukaryota; kingdom Viridiplantae; phylum Streptophyta; class Magnoliopsida; order Poales; family Poaceae; genus Hordeum; species Hordeum marinum. Next base: position 476,113,012 of record CM039672.1, on the reverse strand, counting down.
TCATCAAGGGGGCACTTGTGGACGACTCCTGGGTTAGCATGGACCCGGTGGGTCTCACGCCGGCTCATCTGGTTGGTTTTCCAGGTAGGTTTCCCAGCATAGGGCGGCTCAGGATCCGGATTTCTGCACCAAGGAAACAACAGCAATGGGCAGCGTTCTGGCCAAGGCAATTAGCAGCATATCAATCAAGCACGGTTTTAGAGTAATCGTAAGCAGCTGAGCAGCGGTCAGTACCATGTTTTCACCACCACTACCTGTAGGCGAGGAAATAATCTCAATCAAAGGGCCATCAACGTGGTTGAGCCGGCGGTTCCCGGATATCTCAATTAGCCTGAGCACCCAATCACCTGGAGCAAGGAAGATCAGCCCCCCTGTGGGGGTGACAAACCAGGAGGTCTGGCCTTGGTGGTGAAGCCTTAGGTGGGTGGATATACCCTCACAAAGATCCTCATGGATGGAGGCAACAACATCAAGATCTTGTATTACGACACTTTTCGGGGGATGAACCTCTCTGAGAGCAGCCTGCAAACATCAACCACAGTTTTTCATGCCATTGTTCCTGGAAAGTCAGAATACCCAATTGGGAGGATTAAGCTCGATGTGGTTTTGGTGATGAGTATAATTATAGGTGCGAGCCTTTAACCTTTGAGGTGGTAAAGGTAAAGAGCCCTTACCACGCTCTCTTCGGAAGGCCGACTTAAGCTCGTTTCATGGCTCGCCCTTGTTATATCTACCTCAAGCTTAAGATACCAGGTCCCAACGGTACTATCTATGTGGGAGGTGGAAGGGAGATCGTTCACGAATGTGAGGAAGGAGATGCGGCCTACGCTGAGTCAGCTTGCGTTGCTGAAAAGCTGAAGTTCTATATGGCCAATGTTGACCCGACTAATATGAGTCCCCTTAAGAAACCAACCACCGAGTATGAGTCCCTGCTCAAATTCAAGCCAGCTGAAGATACCAAACACATCGACTTCGTAGAAGGAGAATCCTCCCACTAGTGCACTATTGGGACCGGCTTAGATCCCAAATAGAAAAGCATGCTCATCAAGTTCATCTGTGAGAATTGGGACATCTTCGCATGGAAACCTTATGACATGCCTGGAGTATTGAGGGAACTCGCTGAGCACCACCTTAATGTGGATCCAAATATGAAACCAGTAGGGCAATATCTATGTCGGTGCAACAAGGAGAGACATAAGGCTATTGGAGAAGAGGTAGCCCGGCTCCTAGCTGCTGGGTTTATCATTGTTTTTTTTGCCCTGAATCGTTGGCCAAACCGGTGCTTATACTGAAAAAGAACGACACCTGGTGTATGCGTGTTGACTACACAGATCTCAACAAATATTGCCACAAAGATCCTTTTGTTCTCCCCCGTATCAGTCAGATAATTGATTCTACGGTGGGTTGCGAGCGTTTGTGCTTCCTAGATGCATACTCTGGTTATCACCATATCAAGATGGTCATTGAGGATCACGAGAAGACAACTTTCATAACTCATTTTGGAGCTTTCTACTATCTTTCTATGCCCTTTGGGCCCAAGAGCGCGGGGATGACTTATCAATGCTGTCTTTAGAATTGTCTCCACCCACACATTGCGCACAATGTTCATGCTTATGTTGATGACATCGTGGTGAAATCTCAGAAGAAGGAGATTCTCTTGGATGACCTCAAAGAGACGTTTGATAATCTTCGAGTGTACCATATGGAACTTAACCCAACAAAGTGTGTCTTTGGTGTTCCTATAGGCAAACTACTGGGACTCCTGGTTTCTGAGCGAGGCATTGAACCTAACCCGAACAAGATCAAAAAGGTGACTTCACTTGGTATGCCGACTAACATAAATTAGGTATAACGCATGGATGGCCGCATTGCGGCATTAAGCCAGTTTATAAGCCGCCTCGTAGAGAATGCAATCCCTATTTATCAATTGTTGAAGAAGACAGACGACTTTGTCTGGACTGATGCAACTAATGAAGTTTTTGAAGCCCTCAAGAAGCAGTTAGCCGAGCCACCCATTTTATCCGCCCTGACCAACAAAGAGCCCATGCTCATTTACATTGCTTATAATTCCAAAGCTATAATTGTTGTAGTTAGTTTTGTGCAAAAGGAGACATGGAAGGAATATATTGTTCATTGACTGGTTTATTTTGTCAGTGAAGTATTAACCCTATCTAAGCAATGATATCTACATTGGCAGAAGCTGGTCTTTGGAGTCTTTATGGAAAGGCAAAATTTGAAGCATTATTTTTAGGAGCATCCAATTACCGTGGTCATCTTAGCACCCCTTGGAGACATCATACAAAATCTAGGCCACTGGTCGAATTGCCAAGTGGGCAATGGAGCCTCAACTTCACCATGTGAAATATGTGCCCGAATTGCTATCAAGTCCTAAGCCCTGGTAGATTTCATCAATGATTAGACATAGATGCAAATTCCATAGGATAGGCCAAAAAACACATACTTGAGTATACACTTTGATGGGTCTGGGCAATTGGAAGGCTCAGGGGCTAGAGTTATACTATCTTCTCCACGAGGTGACAAATTTTGTTATGTTTTACAGATCATGTTCCCTTGTACTAACAATGCAGCTGAGTACCAGGCCCTCCTACTTGGGCTCAGAATGGCTAATGAGATGAACCTTAGCCTCTTCCGATGTTTGGGTGACATAGACTTGCTTGATCAAGAAGTTTCGGGGACTTGGAATTCTAAAGATCCCTTGATGACAGCTTACCGGTGAGCAATCACTAACGTGGTGGGTTATTTTCAAGGCTATCAAGTCGATCATATAGATCGCTGGCTCAACGAGGCGGCAGATGCCCTGTCACGACTCAACTCTCAGTGGAAGTCGGTCCCCCTAATGTCTTTTCAGACATCCTTTACAATCCTTCGGTCTAGTTGCCGTCTGAGGAGGACATAGCAAATCCTGACGTGGAGACACATTTAGTGGCATCTCTCCATGCTACCCCTCATTGGATGGTGCCTGACTTGGATTATCTGATTCGAGGCGAGCTGCTAGCAGAGGAAATCATCGCTTGACAAATAACTCGGTGGTCCATGTCAATGACTATCATCAGAGGTGAGTTATATCGATGAAGTAGAACCGACATTTTCTATGTTGTGTTTCCCCTAAGGATGGACAAGAGATTCTCAATGAAAACCCTGCTAGCAGCTGTGGACATCATGTCGACTCATGATCCTTGGTGGCAAAGGCTTTTTGCCTTGGGTCTTATTGGGTGACGGCTCATGCAAATGCAGAGGACATTGTGCGCAAGTGTGATGGATGTCAAAAGTTTGCTTGACAAGCCCATGTGCCGTCTCAAGAATGGGGCATGATCCCAATTTCTCGGCCGTTGTGGTCTGGGGGCTCGATATGGTTGGCCCATTCAAGCTGTCATTTGATAAATAGACTCACTTGCTAGTGGCGGTTGAAAAATTCACGAAGTGGATTGAAACAGTACCGGTCAGCAATTGTGATGCGGAGACGGCAGTCAAATTTTTGAATAAGTTGATCTTTCGTTTTGGCTATCCTCATAGATTTATTACTGAGAATGGCACCAATCTATCCAAAGGACCTATGGAATAGTTTTGCCAACGTGAGCACATCCAGCTTGACTTAGCATGAATGGCACATCCACAGTCCAATGGGCAAGCAGAACGAGATAATTAATCAAACCGCATCTCGTGTTTCCATTATAGTGTACTACAACCTATTGTGTGGAGGAACTCCCCGCGGTACTTTTGAGTATCAGGACAACTCTAAACAGATCCACTGGATACACGCATTTTTTGTGGTTTATAGAGCTGAGGCGGTATTACGAAGCGATATTGGTCATGAATATCCTCGGCTCACCACTTATATTGAAGCCGGCAATGAATGAGCACATCAAGATTCCCTGGATGTTTTGGAAGAATAGGTGACTTAGTAGCGGCCAGATCATCTATATATCAACAAGACCAACATCACTATCATAGTCGTAGAGTCAGGAGTTGCACCTTTCAAGAGGGCGACTTAGTGCTCCATCTGATTCAAGATCAAACAGGCATGCATAAGCTATCACCACCTTGTGAAGGCCCCTTTGTCATTAGCCAAAACCTCAATAATGGTTCATATTACCTGGTGGACCATCGACTAGACTCATATACCTCTGAAGAGGAGACAACTCATCCTTGGAACAGTGCTTAGCTTTGGTCTTATTATACTTAGAGCCACCGGCTAAGCACCTTTGTAACTCCCCCAACTTTTGTACATCTTTACGTTCATATATAATAAAGCCGACACCCTTGAAATTCAGGGTCTCTGTCGTTTCAGCCTACAAATTGAGGGTGAGTCTTTATTTTTTGAAATATAGGGAACTTGGGGGAGTCCAACTCATCGAGTTAGGTTGTATAACCCTTTTGACCCGGAAAAATACACCGGCATATATGGTTAAACTTGCCTGTATGCTTGATGCGACTCCGATCAGGTGACCCCGTGTACTCTTGACAAGTGAATCCACTTTGGACCCTGAACTGCTAGAAATATGCCCTAGAGGCAATAATAAATTAGTTATTATCATATTTCCTTGTTCATGATAATCGTTATTTATCCATGCTAGAATTGCATTGATTGAAAACTCAGATACATGTGTGGATACATAGACAACACCATGTCCCTAGTATGCCTTTGATGGACTAGCTCGTTGATCAAACATGGTTAAGGTTTCCTAGCCATGGACATGAGATGTCATTTGAGAACGAGATCACATCATTAGGAGAATGATGTGATGGACAAGACCCAAACTATAAACATAGCATATGATCGTGTCAGTTTATTGCTAAAGTTTTCTGCATGTCAAGTATCTATTCCTATGACCATGAGATCATGCAACTCACTGGCACGAGAGGAGTACCTTGTGTGTATCAAACATCACAACATAAATGGGTGACTATAAAGGTGATCTACAGGTATCTCCGAGGGTGTTTGCTGGGTTGGCATGGATCAACAGTGGGATTTGTTACTCCGTGTGACGGAGAGGTATCTCAGGCCCCACTCGGTAATACAACATCACAATATCCCTTGCAAGGAATGTGACTAAGTGTTAGGCACGGGATCCTGTGTGATGGAACAAGTAAAGAGACTTGCCGGCAACGAGATTGAACTAGTATGGAGATACCGACGATCGAATCTCGGGAAAGTAACATATCGACGATCAAAGGGAACAACATCTGTGATTAACTGAACCCTTGACATTGAGGTTTAACCGATAAAGATCTTCGTAAAATATGTAGGAACCAATATGGGCATCCAGGTCCCGCTATTGGTTATTGACTATAGAGGTGTCTCAGTCATGTCTACATAGTTCTCGAACCCACAGGGTCTGCACACTTATGGTTCGGTGATGTTTCGGTAGTATAGAGTTATGTATGGTGGTGACTGAAGGTTGTTCGGAATCCTGGATGAGATTCTAGATGTCATGAGGAGCTCCGGAGGTAAATATTGATATATAGGAAGTCTTGTTTTGGTCACCGGAAAAGTTTCGGGCTCATCGGTAGTGTATCGGGAGTGTCGGGATGGTACCGAGGGACCATCGGGAGGGGTATTTCGACCCAAGAGGCTACATGGAATGTGGGAAGAGGCATAACAGCCCTTAGTGGGTGGGCATAAGTCCCACAAGAGGCCCATGTGACTGGAGTGGAAGGAGAAGGAAAAAGGCCAAGGTGGAAAGAGTTTCCATGTGGGAAGGAGGAGTCCTAGTCCTACTAGGATTGGAGGAGGACTCCTCCTCTCCTCCTTGCGCCAAGAGCAAAGGGCTGGCCCCTTGTGTGCCAGCCTCCTCCCTCCCTCCTCCTATATATACTAGAGGTTTTGAGGGTGTTGAGACACAGAAAAACAGCCACGTTCTGCCCTCTTCTCTAGATCGTAGTTTCTCCTCTAGATTGGTTTCAGCGGTGCTTAGGCGGAGCCCTGCTGGAATAGCTCCACCACCATCGCCACAACATCGTTGTGCTGCCGGAGAACTCATCTACCTCTCCACTCCCTCTTGCTGGATCAAGAAGGCAGAGATCGTCATTGAGCTGTACGTGTGCTGAACGCGGAGGTGCCGTCCGTTCGGTGCTAGATCGGAAGGACCCTGATCAAGATCGTGAGAAAATTCGTGATTGGATCACGGGACATATTGTGATAATATTGCAGGACGAATCGTGATCTGATCGCGGGACGGATCGTGATGGGATCGCGGGACGCTCGACGATTTGGATCGCGAAATCGTTTGACTACAACAACCGCGTTTCTTAATGTTTCTGCTTAACGATCTACAAGGGTATGTAGAACCACTCTACCTCTCGTAGGTTCTCATCACCATGGATAGATCTTGCGTGTGTGTAGGAATTTTTTTGTTTCCCACGCAATGTTCCCCAGCAGTGGTATCAGATCTAGGTCTATGTGTAGATGAGATCTTGAGTAGAACACAGAGAGTTTGTGGGTGTTGATGCTTAGATTTCTTCCTTACTTGGTGGTGTTTTGGTTCAGCGGTATTGTGTGATGAAGCGGCCCGGACCAACCTTACTCGTACGCTTACGAGAGACCCGTTCCATCGACTGACATGTAACATCATTGCACAAAGATGGCTGGCAGGTGTCTGTCTCTCCTACTTATGTTGGATCTGATTCGACAAAGGCGGTCCTTTAGAAGGTTGAAAAGCAACTTATGTATCACCGTTGTGGTTTTGCGTAGGTGAGAATCGTTCTTGCTAGATAACCATAGCAGCCACGTAAAACATGCAACAACGATTAGAGGACGTCTAACTTGTTTTTCCAAGGTATGTTGTGATGTGATATGGCCAATTACATGATGAGATATATGTGATGTATGAGATGATCATGTATTGTAGAGAACATCACGACTTGCATGTCGATGAGTACGACAACCGGCAAAAGCCATAGGGTTGTCTTTAATTATTGTATGACCCGCATGTCAATCATTAAGCGCTATGTAATGGTTTACTTTATCGCTAATTGGTAGCAATAGTAGTCGAAGCATGGTGGGCGCCACAACCCTCGACGGTGACACGTTGATGGAGATCGAGATGATGGAGATCATGCTGTCATGCCGGTGACGATGGAGACCAAGCCAGTGCTTTCAAGATGGAGATGAAAAGCACAAGTTCATGGCCATATCATGTCACTTATGATTTGCATGTGATGTTAATCCTTTTATGCACCTTGTTTTTCTTAGGCGACGGTAGCATTGTAAGGTGATCCCTCACTTAAATTGCAAGATAAATTGTGTTCTCCTCGAGTGTGCACCATTGCGAGAGTTCATCATTTCGAGGCACCAATTGATGATCGGGTGGATAGACTCTACGTTCACATACAACGGGTGCAAGCCAGTGTTGCACATGAAGAACACTCGTGTTAAACTTGACGAACCTAGCATGTACAGGCATGGGCTCGGAACACAAGAAACTGAAAGGTCAAACATTCGTCATATAGTAGATATGATCAACATGATGATGTTCACCATTGAAACCACCTCAACTCACGTGATGAACGGACTTGAGTTGGTGAATTTGGATCATGTATCACTCGAATGACTGGAAGGATGCCAATTTGAGTGGGAGTTCTTAAGTAATATGATTAATTGAACTCATTATCATGAAGATACTCGGTAGTGTCTTTGCAAATCATGTTGTAGATTACTAGCTCATGATGTAGCTCCCTTGAATGTTTATATGTTCCTAGAGAAATATAGTTGAAAGATAATGTTAGCAACATTGTTGACTGGGTCCATGATCTGAGGATTTGTCCTCATATCTGCACGGAGGTCTTATGTCCTTAATGCACCGCTCGGTGCACCACCCCCTCTAGCATCGTTTGTAGATGTTGTGAACATCCGACAGACACGTTCCGATGACTACTTGATAGTTGAGTGCGTCATGCATTACTGCATAGAACTGAGGCTCCAAAACATTTTGAACGTCACGGAACATATGAGATGTTCGAAGAGCTGAAATTGTGATCTCAGGTTCGTGCCCGTGTTGTGTGATATGAGATCTCCAACAAGATTCTTTGTGTGCAAGATCAAGGAGAATAGCTCAATCGTTGAGCATGTGCTCAGATTGTCTGGATACTACAATCGCTTGAATAAGGTGGAAGTTGATCTTCCAGATAAGATAGTGATTGATATAGTTCTCCAAGTCACTATCACTAGGCTACTAGAGCTTCGTGATGAACTATGAAATGCCAGGGATATAAATGATGATCCCTGAGTTATCCGTGATGTTTGACAGCACAAAGGTAGAAATCAAGAAGGAGCATCAAGTGTTGATGGTTAGTAAAACCACTAGTTTCGAGAAGGGCAAGGGAAAGGAGGGAAACTTCATGGACGGCAAGTCAGTTGCTGCTCTAGTGAAGCAACCCAAAGTTGAACCAAAAACCCGAGACTAAGTGCTTCAATTATGAGGAGAGCGGTCGCTGAAGCGGAACAACCCTAGATACTTGGTAGATAAGAATCCTGGCAACGTCGATAGAAGTATACTTGATATATGTTTTATTGATGTGTACCTTGCTAGCACTCCTAGTAGCACGTGGGTATTGGATACCGGTTTGCTTGCTAAATGTTAGTAACTCGAAATAAAAGCTACGAAATAAGCGGAGACTATTTAAGGGTGAGGTGGCAATGTGTGTTGGAAATGTTTCCAAGGTTGATGTGATCAACATCGCACGCTCTCTCTACCTTCGGGATTAGTGGCAAACATAAATAAATGTTATTTGGTGTTCGCATTGAGCATGAACGTGATTAGATCGTGTTTATTGCTATACGGTTATTCATTTAAGTCAAAGAATAATGGTTATTCTGTTTACATGAATAATATCTTCAATGCTCATGCACCCAATGAATGGTTTGTTGAATCTTGATCGTAGTAGTACACATGTTCATACATAGATGCCAAAATATACAAAGTTAATAATGATAGTACCACATACTTGTGGCACTGCCGCTAAATGTCATATTGGTGTAAAGTGCATGAAGAAAACTCCATGCTGATGGATCTTTGGACTCATTCGATTTTGAATCGGTAGAGGCATGCATACCATGCCTCTTGGGCAAGGTGACTAATTAAAGCCCCATTTTCTGGCTTGATGGAACGAGCAAGTGACTTACTGTAAATGACACATGTTGATGTATATGGTCCATTAAGTGGTTTGGCGTGCGGTGGATATCGTTATTTTCTTACCTTCATTGATAATTTGAGTAGATATAGTGTATATTTACTTAATAAAACACAAGTTTGAATCGTTTGAAGAGTTCAAGCAGAATCAGAGTGAAGTTTGGGATCATCATGACGAGAAGATAAAATGTCTACTATATGACCGTGGAGGTGAATATCTGAGTAACGAGTTTGGTATACAACTTAAGACAATGTGGAAGTTGTTTCAAACATCACGCCACCTGGAACACCATAATGTGATGGTGTGTCCGAACATCGTAGTCATTCTCTATTGGATATAGTGCGAATTATGATGTCTCTTATCGTTTTGCCACTATTGTTTCTGGGGTCATGCATTACAGACAACAACATTCACTTTAAAAATGGGGCACCATCTAAATCCGTTGAGATGACACCATTTGGTTTGGCACAAACCTAAGCTATCATTTCCTAGAGTTTGGGAATGCGACACTTATGTCTGATAAGCTCGAAGGCAAAGCGGAAAAATGCATCTTCATAGAATACCCTAAGAACAGTTGGGTATACCTTCTATCTCAGATCCGAGTGCAAAGTGTTTGTTGCTAAAACGGGTCCTTTCTCGATAAAGAGTTTCTCTCGAAAGAATTGAGTGGGAGGAAGATAGAACATGATGAGGTTATTGAACCTTTGTGTCAGCCATAGAGTTGTGCAGCTTGGAAAGATATTTCTATGAAGCCTATGTTAGTTGAAGAGGAAGTTAATGATGATGATCATGAAGCTTCGGATCAAGTTACCATCGAAGCTCGTAGGTCGACAAGGACGCGTATTACTGCTGAGTGGTATGGCAACCATGTCTTAGAGGTCATGTTGTTGGACAAGGATGAACGTACGAACTATGGAGAAGCCATGATGGGCCCAGATTCCGACAAATGGTTAGAGGCCATGAAATCCGAGATAGGATCCATGTATGAAAACCACGTATAGACTTTGGTAGACTTGCTCGTTGGATGGCAGGTCGTTGAGTACAAATGGACCTTTAAGATGAAGACAGACGCTGATGGTAAATATCACCATTTATAAAGCTCGACTTGTTGCAAAGAAGTTTTCACCAAGTTCAAGGAGTTGACTACGATGAGACTTTCTCACTCGTAGCGATGCTAAAGTCTGTTGGAATTATGTTAGCAGTTGCTGCATTTCTCAATTATGAGATCTGGCAGATGGATGTCAAAACATCGATTCCTTCCTTCAGGAAAGGTTGTATGAGATACAACCAGAAGGTTTTGTCAGTCCTAAGGATGCTAAAAGGTGTGCAAGCTTCAGTGATCCTTCTATGGACTGAAGCAAGAATCTCGGAGTTGGAATATAGACTTTTATTAGGTCATCAATGTTTTTGAGTCTATGCAAAGTTTATGAGAAACTTGTATTTACAATAAAGTGAGTGGGAGCACTATAGAGTTTCTGATAAGCATGTGTGGATGACATATTGTTGATCATGAAATCATGTAGAATTTCCGGAAAGCATAAAGGGTTGTTTTTGAAAGAGTTTTTCAAAGGAAGACCTAGATAAAGCTACTTAATTGTTGGGCATCGAGATCTATAGAGATAGATTAAGACGTCTGATGAGACGTTCAATGAGTACATACCTTGACAAGATTTTCAAACAGTTCAAAATGGATCAGTCAAAGAAAGAGTTCTTGCTTGATTTGTAAGGTGTGAAGTTGAGTGCGACTCAAAGCTCTACCACGGTAGACGAAAGAGAAAGGACGAAGGCCGTCCCCTATGCTTTAGCCATAGGCTCTATATTATTCCATGCTATGTACCGCACCTGGTGTGTGCCTTGCCATGAGTCTGTCAAGGGGTACAAGAGTGATCCAGGAGTGGATCACTGAACAACGGTCAAAGATTATCCTTAGTAACCATAGGACTAAGGAGATGTTTCTTGATTATGGTGGTGATAAAGAGTTCGCCATAAAGAGTTATGTCGATGCAAGCTTTAACACTAATCCGGGTGACTCTTAGTAGCAATACGGATACGTATAGTGGAGCCATTTGGAATAGCTCAAGTGGAGTGTGGTAGCAATTTCTACGGTAAGACAGAGATTTGCAAAGTACACACGGATTTGAATGTTGCAAAACCGTTCACTATAAGACCTCTCTCACATGCAAAGCATGATCGAGCTCACAAACTCATTGGGTGTTAGATTCATAACAATGCGAATGACATGGTGATCTGAACTAGATTATTGACTCTAGTGCAAGTAGGAGACTAGTGCGATTATGTACTCTACAAACGATTGTTGTGGAAGGATTTCAAAAGGCCGGATTATAAAGACCCACCTATCTTCAGTTCATAGAAATATCTCATTTAGCAAAGTCAAAAAAATATAATCAAGAACCAAAGGGGATAACACAACCATCTTTTAGCAAGTTGCTTAGAAGTTTCAAAAATGCTTAAAGGGCAGCTTGATCACGGTGAAAACAAGTGCAAAACATGGATAAACGCACGACACAGACAAATAGATGTTGACTTAAAGTTATTACAAGGCACCATTGAGACCAAACATTTGAATCGGAGTTTTTAAGACATTATTTAAAACCCGCCCTCTGAGCTATCTAGGTTAGCTTTGGGTTGATCTTTGGCTGGAGTCGCCTCCGTTTTATCCTCCACTAGAGCTTCTGGATGTTTGATCTAAAGGTTGTCGGTTGCAATGAGTTAAAGCCTGGTATACAACTTCTTCACTCAAGACAGGGGACGGGTCAACATCAGGGACAAAGATGTGCTTACAGCACTGTGGAGTCTAACCCACCGGTTCAAAGGTGAGCGGCTAAACCCACGAGTTGTTGGAGTCATAAGCCGGATGATCATTCCTCAATGGCATGTCAAGCAGAAGTTTCCTAGCTAACACTCGAGTCGCCTTGACACACTTAGCATAATCAACATCAGTGAATGTTGACCCATAATCCTTCAACTCCGGAAACCCTCCGGCCATCTCTGCTGGATCAAGCTCCTCTGAGTAGGCCAAGGCCCAACTCAAAGAAAACATTGCGCCAGCCCAGGCAGCTGGTCTTTTTAGCTCTTCAATTTTCTTTGGGATTGTCGAAAGATATCTTAGCACATCCTTGATAAACTTCACCGCCTCTTTATTCCTCATAACAGACTTGATTGTACAAAAGCTTCCAACATAGAGTTACTCAGTTAAAACATACACAGCTTTGAGCTTCAGCAAGCCATTATCTTGGAGTTTACGAGTGCGAGGGCCTGCAAGCATTTCAAGTACATAAGTAGCCTAGCATCTTATATTCATACATAACTAATAGAGTAGGGTTAACAAGATCTCATAAACATGCTTACCAAAGATGGCTTGGGTCATATGGGCAATGTGCCGCTTCAACCCGGAAAGTTCTTCACAAGTGGTGTTCAAACGACCCTCAGCGTCTTCAGCGTGTTTGATTAATGCAGCTTTTTCAGTATCAAAAGACTTCCTTGTTGATTGAAAGTATGCCTTGACCTTTTCCAATTATTCCAAAGACAATTAAAGATTTCATCCAGCCTCTGCTCGAGCAGTTTGCCCCACTTCAAGATCACTTCTCAAACCAGTCACATTTGACTCGGCTGCCTTTAGAGCTTCCTACAAAAATTGGATGTGACAACACAAGAAATTGCTTGTATTAGTGACATCAGTGAGCATTCATGGCATCATGTTTATATTCAAACGAAACCTGAAATGGAATGATCAAACCCTAGCAAAAATAAAATTCAAATAGGTTAAACTTAAAAATAATTTCAATGAACCCAAAATGCCTTTTTAAAATATTCATCAGTTTTGGGAAAGCCTAAATGCCTCACGAAAATTGTTGCATATTTTTAAAATCATTATTGGGATCTCATTAATTGTCTAACATATTTATTAATTATATAAATAATTATTTCATAACTCCAATTTAATTCTAAAAATACATGAGTGGCTCTGGAAATATTTCAGAAGGTCACATAAACATTTTCAGGATTTTATGAAATGACTTAATATGTTTTTTCAAAAAAGAACAAATAGCAGATAATAGAAAAGATAAAACAAAAAAGAGAAAAAGGGGGAAAACCTACCTGGGCTTACCTGGCAGAAGAGGCCCAGCCCACTAGGGGCTAGACCGTCTTCTTCCTCGTGCCAATAGGCAGAGGAGAGCCATGGAGAGAGCGCCGAGCTCCCGGTCACCTCCTGCTTGCCCCCCGCTAGCGCGACATGGGGGATAGGTCTCCCGCAGCCGACCCTCTCATTCCCTCATACCCTCGCTCTCTTTCCTCTCCCCGCTATGCCCGAGTACCATGGCCGTCGTCGCTTGCGGTCACCGCGGCCACCGGCCTCCTCCGGCCCCTCTAGCATGACCATCCGCCCACCTCGACCACGTGGAGCTCCCAGCCAAAGCATGCAACCGTGGGAGGCATACAACATCGACGTCATCGTCTTCTTCAACCTTTGACTCTGTTGGTGCACTAGGGTTTTGGGCTCTCCACTGCCCCTTACTCGTGCATGGGCAGTAGTAGCCACCCTGGCGACGAGGCCTAGCAGGGACTTGCCAGGAACAAACACAGAAGAATCAATACCCTCGGCAAGACCTTGCCGGGACGACCGCCCAACCCACGGGCAAAGGAGAAGGCCCCGCCAAGACCCGGCAAGGCGAAGCCCCGGCAAGGCCCTCGCCAGCATAGAGGACAGGTGTTGTTCCGCCTGGAGACGCATCGCGGCGAAGACGCTGGAGGAGGCTAAGCGGTGCTGATGGGACGGGCTCTTGTCCCGTCCCGCAGATGGACAGAGATGCTTGACAGTGCATTAAATGCGCCTATCCTACTCCGTCATTGTTGGTATGATAGCATTGAAGCTTTGTACACCCGTGTACGCACTGTACGCCACTATTAGGATCCCCTTCAGAGTATAAAAGGAAGCCCAGGGCGATACGGTAGAGGACTTTTGGACTTTCGATTCTCGGGTCTTTCTAGCTGGCACACGTGGTACTTGCTCACTGGCTCCTGTAGCTAGAACCCTAAGAACACTCTCAATACAACCAAGAAGGAGTAGAGTTTTATGCATCCGTGTGGCCAGAACCTGGGTAAGATCCCCGCGTGCTGCTCTCCAGACCTGCTCTTTGCGCGAACCTCTCCCCCGCCGAACCAAAAGGGGTACCTCCGATCCCAAAGGTGATCGTCCCCCATGACAGACTCGCCGGCCACCGTCGATCGATTGGTGCCGCCCCGGCACTTCCCTGAGCCCGCTGAGCTTCCCATCTGATGTGTTGTGAGACCCCGCTCGTTTTCCCATTCCCCGTGCTTGATTTCTTCCTCTAGGCCGTAGTTCCACCGTGACTGAGCTCCGGCCGCCGCGCGAGGTTGTCGCCGACCTCGATTCCGGCGATCCCCTGGCCACCCGAATGGTCCTGCAGGCACGAGCGAGTGTGGGCTCCCTTTTGGTGCCCTCAGCGCGTCCATTTTCCGCCCATAGCGCCGCCATAGTGTGCCTCCACCGCGCTGGGTTTTTCCCATTGATTAGCCACTGGTGAGAGTCATCGTTAGGGGCTAATTACCCCCGTAAACCGCCTTAAACCTTCGTCTGACCCAATGACACCTGGGCCCCACCCATTTAATTAACCGGCGAATGAAATCAATTAGAATTAATTAAATACACTGGGCCCATGCGTTAGCTTCGACTCTGCTAACATGGCGTTTGACCCGGACCCACCTGTCTATGACTGGAACGAACACCGAGTCATTAACATGCAGGCCCCACAGGTTAGAATTGTCATGGACGGGTCCTCTTGACTAGGTAATGTCAGCATGACTTAGTGCTGATGCAATAAATCTATTTCTGGAGTTAAAATAAATCACAAATGATTTATCTATTTTCAGAAAATACTTACAACTTCTAAAAATAAAAGAAAATAATCTATAACTCTCATGAAAATAAATTATATATGGAAAATGATCAAAACCCAATGTATCTATTTATGCGATGTCCTTTCCTATTTGAGCAAGTTAACATCACCAAGTAGGAGATTTCATGATTACGATAAATTAATGAATGGTGTTGAAGTTGGAATTTAGTATATATTTGAATTCCGCTTCACTTAATATGACTACCTATTTCACTAGGTCAATTCAATGCTTTAACATGGCATGTCATATATCTTGTTTGTTGCATTACATTGAATGTGATCCTTTCCTGTTTTGTCGGTGCTGTTCCTTGCCGGTAGACGATGATTTCGACGTTGAGATCATTGTCACCGACGAAGACTCATTGATATCTTTAGAAGTTTTAGGCAAGCAACCCCCTTGAGCATAATGATATGAACCCGCTCTCCTGCTCCTGCTCTCTTTTACTGCATTAGGACCATATCGATTCAACTGTTACATGTTCTCGGTTGTTGAACACATTCCTTTGCATGACCTATCTTTGCTACAGTAAATAGTTGAAACAACTTAGCATGAGTAGCAACTGCTTGAGCCTTGTTGTGCTTACTTATCCATGCTTGCTTACTTTCCATGCCTGCTATGCTTAGAGTTGTGTCGGGTCTGATCTATCTGGACGATGAACCGGAATGGATGTGTACATGTCCTACTGTGTGAGAGTTAAGTGTGTGAATCCGATTTGGTAAAGTTAGCGATGGGTGGTCATGTAGGAGTACATGGCGGGTTATCTCACTAGGACCGTCCTTAGGAAATGAGTTATGTGTATGTTATCCAAGACAAGATACTACCGCACATTGGGATCCTTAATTGACCCTCTCGGCTTATTAATCGCCTAAACCTCAGTCTAGGAGGTTCAACTAGTTTCTGGTGTTTGTAGGATGTGTTTGCGGTCGTGTATAGCATTGACCGAAGGGGTAATGGAAACTTCGGCCGGACTTCCTTGCGGGTTCAGTCTCAAATAGGCGATAAACATTGACTAGGCTCTTGTGTGTTTGAAGGTCATGGTCGACTCCCTCGCTGGGCTTGCATTTTGTTGTGGGAATGAGTCTGTATTAGAATATAGCGGTACGAAAGGAGGGGGCAGAGTCCTAGCTAGACAAGGGTGTACACACGGATGTATGAGTTCAAAACCCTCTCGTGGAGGTAATAGCCCGATATCTTAGTGCTCAAGAGCTTTTGTCGTGTGGAGAGTTTGATTTATAGAGGTTGTGAACCCTTGTGCCAGAGGGGAGGGGCGGCTTATATAGAGTGCACTGCCCCTCATAAGTGCGAGGCATCCAAGGGTTCGATTGTGGGTATAAAGACGAGCGTTACTGGTAACGTACATCAGAATTGCTACTAATGACAACTGTCCTAACGCTTGCCCATTGGCCTCCCAGGAGTCGCATCTGGTCTTTTGGTGTCGATTGGAAGTAAGGTCTTCCGAGGGACAGGTGATTGTCGAGTGGAGGGAGAAGATGTCGAGTGGATTAAATATCGAGTGACTTGAGCACCATGGAGAATCCAGTCGGAATCTCTCTTGTAATCTTTAATTCTTCCAATATAGTGGATCAGGGTTCGAGTAGGTACATATGCTCGTCATTAGCCCCCGAATGGATCAGGGTTCGAGTGGCAAAGGGGTTAGCGATGTCAATTTTGAAAAAGGGACAAAACTTCTGACTAAACTTCAGGACTTCAATGAAATTTGCGTCGATTGAGATCTTTGTCATTCGTCCGGATCGATTCTCTCTTGAAAGTGTCCAAGTGAATTATCAATGTTGATTCTGTTTCGAATGACCTGAAGGGATCTTCAGATGTGGTGGGTCGCTCTGTCAGGCCCGGATTTTGCGGGATCTGAAAATTTGGGAAGCGTGTGCGTTCACGGTGATGACGCCACGACGGGGGCAAATGGGGGCACGACGGCTCGATTTATGCACCGCCTATTTTGCCACGTAGTGTGCGGCGTCTGCGGTCGAGATATGCAGGGATCCAATGGGCCCACGAGTCAGTGAGACACTCGACAAGGTATACATTCTGTTGTGCCGCGGTCTGAACAGCTCTGCTTCGCCCCGATGAGCACCACTACCGTGATGATGAAGGGGAAGGCCGAAAAGATGGAGCTTGCCAACAAGGAGGCTGCAAAGGGCAAGGCCAAGAAGCCGTTGACCGTGTGGTTCACCGTGCTGCCGGGTGGATCCACGGGGATTTTCTCCCGTCGACGTTCACCACCGCGGACGTCAAGAATCTCGTCGTCGACGGGCTCGTGGCGGAAGGTTCATGGAGGCTATCGGAGGGGGAGCTCAAGCCGAAGCTAAGGGAGGGGGAGCAGGTCCTCCTCCTCACCCATGTCGAGAGAGGTTTCTCCATGCCACCCCATCCATTCTTCCAAGGGTTTCTAAACTTCTTCGTAGCCCAGATCCACCATTTCCCCCCGAATGCCATTTCCTATCATTCTACTTTCATCACTCTATGCGAGTGTTTCTTGGGTTGTTCTCCCCATTGAGGTCTGTGCAAACACATCTTCACCATCAGATCTTAGTCGGTCAAAAAGGCCAATCCTGAGGATGGTAAAACTCATGTAGTCCAACTGTGTGGTGCCCTAGGAATGCAGAAGAGAGCTAGTAGTTCTTTTCCTTCCATGACATTCACAGAATCTGTTAGGGGTTGGCAGTCGACATGGTTTTACTGCAAGGATATAGCTTCTCCCAATATGTCGACTGGTCTTTCTCCTGTCATGTTAGACCATCCTGCCATTCCCAAATCCTTGAAAGTGTCGGATGGGGAGAAACTCCAAGTGGGGATCCTGGTGGACGCCGTAGAGACCCTTGTCCGTGGTGGAGTGACTGGTATGGATCTCCTGGAGACATTCGTCGGTCGATGGATCCAGTCGCTCCAGGCAAAGGGACCACACTATGTGGCATTACGCAGGCCCTGAGGACACAACCCGAACGCATCCGGAAGAGGTTTCACATAAAACTGTCAAGCAATAGCTTCGAAGCATTACCAGAGCTTGCGACACCCCCCTGGGAGCCAAGAGGATCCATCCCTACTCTGCTGAGAATCCGCCGAAGAATCTGGTAAACTTTGTATTGTCGACTGTGATATTACTTTGTCGAGTGATTGGTTAATATATCCACCGACTTCACTGTTTGGATCTTGCAAGAGTGGACGCACATTCACTCGCCCATGCAAAATGGGAATCAGCCTGAGGACGGTAGGGAGAGTGAGGGTGGCAGTATGGACATCAACTATGCCGACGACAGTGTGGATGAGTATGAAGCCTCTGACGAAGACGAGGAAGAAGTCGAGCCTCCTCCACGCACGGAACATTGCTCCATGCCGCGTCAGGACCCTGCGACTGCCGCGGGCAAGGCCTTGGCGTCAAGTGAGAGGAACCCGAAGCAGGACTGAACCTCGATAGTTGAGTTGAGTGAATGAGCTGCTAATTAACCCAAGACCAACGCGCCGAAACGTCACAAAGCTCTGCCCCGCATGAAGATGGTTGTGCCCGTCGTCTCAACGTAAATGTTATCTTTCATCTTTCACTGTCGACTTTGACTTCTAATTCTTGCTGACTGAGTGGAACTTGGTATACCAGTGCCGCTACCTCAGTGACATCGCCTCCACGGGACGGATAGGAGCAAATATATGTGGATACTGCCGACTCGGCAACTTCCCAATGAGGTAAACAAATCTTCACTCAACTCTATTTATTGAGAATGATTCGTCGATTGTAAAAGCTAATGTTGTCGATTGATGTTTGCAGAGATCATTCAATTGAGGACGATGAAGAACTGCCTCGAGGTATGGGAGGTGAAGGTGTGACCTTAGGCACCCTGTGCGTATGCGCCCTAAGAACACCATCAGAGGAAATGCCTCCATGACCGACTACTACTTCATCCCAAGGGATAGGCGACTCGTCCCGAGCCAGAACCGAGCTCACGGTTCGACTGTCGAGTGCTCCACCAGCTACTTCGACCATCGTGGCATCAATCCAGCCGGTGACTACCTTTCCACTACACTACATCCTGGAAGACCAAACCGGAGTAGTGAAGGAAGCCATGATCCAGGCGGAGCAAATAAGGCTATGCACCAAGGAGGCATACGAGGCCAGCAAGCTGGCTTATGATGCCAGCGTGGCACTTCGTACCAACGTCCGAGTAAGTGCGATTGTAAGTGCATTTCCGATTGAATTCCTGTATTCTTTGATTGTACACCCAGTGGGTGTTTTATTCTTGTAGAATATTTTTAAGTTCTCCACTCGAATAGATCCAGTATTAGTCGAGTAAATTTTGGTTAGTGGGGGCACGCTAAGTGCACCCACTGGGTGTAGTCCTTGAGACCACTATCGAATGATGAAGACATCCGCAGCGGTCTTAGAAACAGACGATGTTCATATGCTTGCGTATATTTTTTTATTGTTCTGCCACTCGACAGATCGAGTGTTAGTAGGTCCGGTGGGGGCATGTTGAGTGCACCCACTGGGTGTAGTCCCCGAGGCTGCCATCGAGTGCTTGCACTGGCGGAGGTCTGATAGAGACCATCTTGTGATCGGACAGGGCATACCTTGTCGAGTGATTTTAGCCGTACCACTCTGAAGCTACCTTGTAGATTTCATGGATATCATTTCATCAACCATGATATGATGCTATTTCAGGAGTGCGGGGTGGGGAGGCGGGCCCGTTGGGGGCCACTCGACAGATCGAGTGTTAGCAGGTCCAGTGGCGGCACGCTAAGTGCACCCACTAGGTGTAGTCCCCGAGACCACCGTCGAGTGCTTGCACTAGTGCAGGTCTGATAGAGACCATCTTGTGCTTGGACAGGGCAGACCCTGTCGACTGATTTAGGAACTAGTGGGGGCACACTGAGTGCACCCACTGGGTGTAGTCCCCGTGACTGCTGTTGATCATAGACAATGAGCAGTTGTCTTAAGAGCTTGAACTCAGGGTTCTTTTCCGTACACGGAGTACGCTTGTCACTCGACGTTTTGAGTGGACTCTTTTCCTTTAGTTCTTCTTCTCCTGAATGCAGGTTTCATGGATATTATTTCCATCAACCATGATATGACACAGGTTTCGTGAACATAATTTCATCAACCATGATATGAGGCTATTTCATGGGAGTGGGGTGGGGCGGGGGCCGCCATCCAGTCGACTGTTCTTGACCTTCTACACGAGGGAGTGGATGAATTTCCATGTCGACTGAACTTGTTTTTCGTTGATTTCAGAGAGCTTGTGAACTTGGCACTCAGTACAAGGACCTGAGGGAGGCAAGGAACCAGCTGCAACTGGACCTGGAGGTCTCCAAGAACAGCTTGGAACGTGTGTAGACTGAACTGAAGACTCTCAGAGGTAACCTTCGTCGACCCAATGCATTCTTATCCTCACTTTCCATCCTTTTAACATAGTGCTCTCACTCGAACAGACATACACGATGAAAATCGTCGACTCCAAGCGCGACTCAACAATGCTATTTCGTTAGATACCAGAAGAAGGCGCGGGAGGACAAGGACAAGGCACTTGCTGATGCCCAAAAGGTGGCGAGGGAGAAAACTAAAGCCACTAAGAAGACGCTAGATAGAGGAGGAAAACTCCAAGCTGAAACTGGAACGGGCCAAACTCATCAAGAAGACTGAGCAGCTGACCAAGAGGAGCAATGGCTTGGAGAAGCACTTGGGGGAGTTTGTGAGGAAGATGTACATCATGCTCGACTGTAATTGCCCATGTTGAATGAATTTAATCAATTCCCACAGGCTAGAAATGTAATCATCCTCCCAGTCCTTCTGCTATATAGAATTTTGCCAAGACTTCAAAAAAGAGACCGAAGAAATCGAGCTCAATCTGGATCCCACCAAGTTGCCTTTTGGCTATGATGTGGCCATGAACATGTTCCGACTCAATGTTCGACTCTAGGGCATTCAAGCATATATCCTCCGATTGAAAGCTGCACCAGAGAAGATCAACAAGGAGCTGTGGCCTGAAGACACCCTTAAAACTGATCTTGCATCCATGATGGCCCGTCTTAATGAAATCCCGAGTCAAGTGCAAGCTTGGAAGAAGTCAGTCGCCCGGTGCGGATCTGATGTGGAGCTTTCCCTTGTCAGAGTCCATTGCAAGTAGGCAATGGAGGACAAGTTGAAGGACCTCCGAGTGATGAACACGAAGAAGCTTTAGTTTGAAGATTTCATGGAGACCTTCATTGACATAGTTCACTAGGATTGCAGATGGGATCGACATGGACACCTGCGTCGAGCCAACAAGTACTTCTAGCGCTTGAAAAAACATGATACGCGGACAAAACTTTATTTTCCTTCGAATGCCCAGGGAAAATCTATCAGTCGTAAGACTTCATGCAGGCTTAAGCCTCAGCACCTTTGCTTGCGCGCGAAACCTTTATCCACGCTGGAACCTTTGAATTTATCCGTATTTGGTTTTCAATCGTTTGTTCAACATAATTTGCGAGTGTGAGGATTGCTCAACACTTGGTGAAGTTTTAAACTTAGACGAATACTGGTTCGTTACTAAGTTTCTGAGTGAATAGATAGTAATCCACTCGGAGTTTATTTTTAGCTTAGGAGAAACCTACTTCACAGCTAAGCCCTCGAGTGTGAGGATTGCTCAACACCCAGATAAGTTTGAACTTAGACGAAGACTGGTTTGTAGCTAAGTTTTCGAGTGAATCGATAGTAATCCACTCAGAATTTATTGTTAGCTTTGGTGAAAGCCAATTCGCAACTAAGCCCCCAAGTTTGAGGATTGTTCAACACTCGGAGAAGTTTTAAATTTAGACGAAGACTGGTTCGCAGCTAAGTTTCCGAGTGAATAGATTGTAATCCACTCGGAATTTATTTTTAGCTTAGGCGAAAAGTAGTTGACAGCGAAGCCCCCGAGTGCGAGGATTGCTCAACACTCGGAGAAATTTTGAACTTAGAGAAAGACTGGCTCGCAGCAAAGTTTCCGAGTGAATAGATAGTAATCCAGTCAGAATTTACTTTTAGCTTAAGAAAAAACTGATTTGCAGCTAAGCCCCCGAGTGTGAGGACTGCTCAACAATCGGAGAAGTTTTGAACATAGACGAAGACTGGTTCGTAGCCAAGTCACCGAGTGAATGGACTGCTATCCACTCAGCGGGATTTTTAACTTAGGAGAAAACATGTTCACAGCTAAGGCCACGAGTGTGATGATTGCTCAACACTCGGAGTGTTCCAAAGTGTGAAATTGTATGATCAGAATCGACGTAAGACTGTGGAGGTCAAACTCGCATAAATGACATTGTCTGAAATACATCTATTACATCAACACAACTCTATTTTTTAGGTATAGAAACGGTGCAGCAGATCTGCGTTCCAGGCTCGCGGCTTGTCAATCTTCTTCTTGAGGTTGTGGAGGTGATAGGCTCCATTGTCCAATACCTTGGTGTCGGCAAAAGGACCTTCCTACTCGGAGCACCAAGTCAACCTCAATAAACAACCGACTCTTGACATGGTTCGCAGGGAAGCATCGCAGATCTTGCTGGTATGTAGCTGTCCGAATCAAAGCCATCTCTCGTTCCTCCTCTAGGAGATCTACGTCATCCAGTCTTGCTTGTTCAACTTCAACATCAGAATAAATATCCACTCGAGGAGAATTATTAAAAAATCACTTCGCAGGGCAACCTCGGATTGATAGACCGGGAAAAAAGGAGTTCGTCAAGTTGACCGATTAGGTGTTGTTCTCAAGCCCTCTAAAACAGATGGCAATTTAGACACCCAGGCTCCCGCAGCATGTTCTAGATCCCGCATGAGACGATGTTTCAGACCTTGTAAGATGAGGCCATTGGCTCGCTCAACTTGACCATTGGTTTGATGGTGTGCAACGGAAGCATAATCCACCCAAGTGCCTTGGGAGAAACAGAAGTATCTGAATTCTTCCGAGTCGAACTTTGTGCCATTACTGTGATGATGCTGTGGGGAACTCCATACTGGTAGATTATTTCTCTCATGAATTTGACTGCAGTATGAGAGTTCAATTTCTTTATTGGCTTGGCTTCAATCCACTTTGTAAACTTGTCAACTGCAACAAGAAAATGAGTAAATCCATGTTGTCCAGTTCGGAAGGGACCAACCATATCCAGGCCCCAGACAGCGAACGGCCAGGCAAGGGGAATAGTCTTCAGAGCAGAAGCAGGTTTGTGAGACAAGTTTGCATAGAACTGGCACCCTTCACAATGATCAACAATGTCCTTGTCCATCTCATTAGCACATGGCCAGAAGAAACCAGCTCGATATGCTTTAGCGATGATTGTCCGCAGGACGCATGATGGCCGCAAGTTCCCGAGTGGATTTCATCTAGGATCATTCGACCTTCTTCAGGTGAAATGCATCGCTTCATCAGACCAGTTACACTTTCCTCTATACAGTTGATCATCCACCATAGTAAAAGCTTTAGATTTGCGCACAATCTGCCAGGCTTCGGTCTCATCTTTAGGAAGTTCCTGCCTCAAAATATAGGCAATATAGGGTATTGTCCAGTCGGGAATGATGACCAGAATCTCCATGAACAAATCAATAATTGTAGGGACATTGACCTCAGTCGGATTAGAGGAGCTCATAGCTTGTGAGGGCTCTTCGGTGAAGTGATCCTCGTGTACTGAAGGAGTGTGAAGATGCTCTAAGAACACATTGCTAGCGACAGGTCGTCGAGTGGATCCAATCTTTGCTAGCTCATCAGCCGCTTGATTCTTCACTCAAGAAACATGATGGAGTTCCAGACCTTCAAACTTATTCTCAAGTTTTCTAACAGCGTTGCAATATCTAGTCATAGCTGGTTTCCTAACATCACACTCTTTCATCACTTGATTGACCACCAAATCTGAGTCGCCATAAACCATCAGGCGCTTGACGCCGAGTGAGATAGCCATGCAGAACCCATGTAAGAGTGCTTCATATTCTGCTTAATTATTGGAGGAATTGAAGTAGTTCTGCAAGACATAACTAAGTTTGTCGCCTTTTGGGGACACCAAAACAATGTCAGCACCAGACCCATTCAACATTTTAGAGCCGTCAAAGAACATCGTCCAGTGTGCTTAGTGAATCTGGATTGATTGCTGTTGTTCAATCCACTTGGCCATGAAATCAGTTGTTGCTTAAGATTTAATCACTTTCTTGGCTTCGGACTTGATGTCAAAGTAAAGGAGTTCAATCACCCATTTAGCCAATCAACTGATTGCGTATCGATTGTTTAGGATCTCAGCTAATGGAGCATCACTGACGACTGAAATTGAGTGGTCCTGAAAATAGTGTGCCACATTCTTTGCTGACAGATAAATACCATAGACAAGCTTCTGGTAATGAGGGTACCTTTGCTTCGAAGGAGTCAACACTTCTGAATCGTAATAGACTGGGCATTGGACTTTGTAGGCCTTGCCTTCCTCTTCCCGCTCAACAGTCAAAACTGTACTGATGACCTAATTAGTGCCTGCGATGTACAGGAGCAAAGTCTCTTTGCTGCGAGGAGCAGCAAGCACCAGCTGGGTGGAGAGCAGGGCTTTGAGCTCGACAAACTATACTTCAGCGTCTGGAGTCCACTCGAACGTGTCAGACTTCCTCATCAGTCAGTACAAAGGCAATGCCTTCTCACCGAGCTGAGAAATGAATCGACTCAATGCTGCCAAGCAACCTGTGAGCTTCTGAATATTGTGCACTCGCACGGGAGTCTTCATTCGTGTAATGGCACTGATTTTCTCAGGGTTGACGTCGATCCCTTGTTCGGAAATGAGAAAACCGAGTAACTTTCCTCCAGGGACACCGAAAGTACACTTAGACGGGTTCAGCTTGATATCATACCTCCTCAGATTGGCAAAAGTCTCAGTCAAGTCCGCCAGCAGGTCGGAACCTTTGCACTTGAAGACAATATCATCCATCTATGCTTCAACATCCCGAGGGATCTGGTGGAGTAAAAACTTCTGAATCATGCGCATGAAAGTAGCGCTGGCATTCTTCAAAACAAATGGCATGGTGACATAGCAAAAACACCCGAATGGGGTGATGAAGTCTGTTTTTATTTCATCCGGACCAAACAGAAAGATCTGATGGTATCAGGAGTATGCATCTATAAACGATAAACTCTGCCACCCCGTAGTCGAGTCAACAATTTGATCAATGCAAGGCAGCGGGAAATGATCTTTCGGGCAGACCCAATTGATATGCTTGAAGTCAATACACATGCAAAGTGACTTGTCCTTTTTGGGGACCATGACAACATTTGAGAGCCACTCGAAGTGGTAAATCTCCCGAATGAACTTAGCCTGCAAGAGACGAGCCACCTCTTCGCCGATTGCTTTACGCTTCTCCACTACCGACCGACACAAATGTTCTTTTACCAGCTTGGCCTTCGGATCAACTCTCAATTGGTGCTTAGCCAGATCCCTAGGAACCCCCGGCATGTCAACAGGCTTCTACGCGAAGATGTCCCAATTCTCACGGAGGAACTGGATGAGCTCGGTTTCCTATTTGATGTCGAGTGTTGACAATATGTTGGTCGAACCAGCTGTCGAATCTGTTGGGTGAATATGCACCTTTTTCACTTCCCTACTGACTGAAAAGCTGACTCTGAGGCAGGCTTCTTAGCACACAGCAAGTCAGCAGGGTCTGTCCTCTTCTTGTACTTTTCTAGCTCGACCATAGCCATCTGATGATCGGCAATTTTGGAGCCCTGCAATAGGCACTCCTCAGCCCTCTGTCGATTGCTAGTGACTGTAATCACACCCTTGGGCCCAGGCATCTTCAGTTTGCGATACATGTAACATGGACGGGCCATGAAACGAGCATAGGCTGGTCGACCAAGAATGGCATGGTATGCGCTTTGGAAGTCCACGACTTCCAACATCAATTTCTCCATTCAAATTTTTTATCGGTCCCGAATGTCACATCCAATGCAATTTGGCTGAGCAACTTGGCATTCTTCCCTGGGCTGCATCTGTGGAACTGCATGTTTCTCTCACGGAGTCGGGACATCGGAATGCCCATCCCTTTAAGGGTAACTACATACAAAATGTTCAAACCGCTTCCACCGTCCATGAGCACCTTGCGGAGTCGAGTGCCTCCCACAACAGATCAACCACCAAAGCCTGCCAACAAGGAGTGGCCACATGAGTAGGATGATCTAACTGATCAAATGTGATGGTAGTCTGAGACCACTTGAGGTAGGTGGGGTTGTAGGCACGACCATGTTCACCTCTCTATTTATCACCTTCAGTCGACTCTTGCTTTCAACGTAAGCAAAAATCATCAATGTACCATTGACATGAGGAAAAGTTTCTTTTTCTCCATGATCATCCTTTTCAGGGGTTTTCTCACTTGACGGGCCTTCCTTGAACTGTTGGATCAACAGACGGCACTGTCGAGTGGTAGACTTGGGCAATATTAGCTTGCCTTTCTTGGGGTTGAACTGTCCCTTGGACTTTCCTCGTGTGGATAGCACAGGGTTAATCCAAAATGTCAGTCCCTGATTAGTTTTTTCCTTTCTTGGGGTTGAACTATCCCTTGGACTTCCCCTTGTTTTCCCTTGGGCCGCCACATCGGCTGCCTCTGCCTGAACAAGGCCATCAGCCTTCCGGTTCTGCTTCCGACTGGAATAGCCGCCGGCAGCATTGTCGATTACTTTTCCTTTGCCACTTCGGAGGCAGTCTTCTTCAACGGCGTACCGAGTGGCGATTTCCATCATCTTCCTCGGCGAAATATCACATGTTCTCCCAAACTTCAGGTAAAGCTCTATGTATTTCACTTCGGCCTTGAAAGCACAAACAACTTGATACTCAGAAACATTCTCCACTGTATGATGCAAAGTGGACCAGCGCTGAATGTAATCTCTCAAAGACTCATTGAGCTTCTGAACACAGTGCTGCAAATCAATCAAACCTTCAAGATGCCTCCAAGTGCCCTTGAACGTTCTCATGAACACTTGAGCAAGATCCTCCCAGCAGTGAATGCTAGAAGTAGCCAAACAATTCAGCCACACACGAGCCGAACCATCTAACATCAAGGTCAAATGCTTCATTGCAATGTTGTCGTTTCCACTGCCAATCTGAACAGCCACTCCGTAATCATCCAACCATGTCTCTGGCTTTGACTCGCCAAAAAACTTGCCTATTCTAGCCGCCAACCTGAAGTTTGGGGGAATCTCTACAGAACGAATAGCCCTGCCAAAGCACTCAGGACCAGAAATAATAGTAGTGCTGCCACTCGGGAAATCTCTGTCATACCCATCTCCGTGGGCTCTGTCTCTGTCGATTCGCCTCTGAGTGAGGACGTCTCGAGCATGAAACCCTAGGTTCCGCTCACCATCGAACAAGCGCCTTTTGTCCTGGTGCCGGGGCACATACGAACCACCCCACGGAGGAGTAGGCACTGGATGGTGGTCATCATGATGAAACTGATCTCGTCCTTGATCTCCGTACTGATACTCATGGAAACCTTCGCCCCTACGATGCAAAGGCGAACCAGGACTGTGTGCCGACTGAAGAGTGTCTCCTTTTGGTGAACTGCTAGATGGAACCTATTATCCTAGCCGCTGCTGCAACATTTAGGACTGGAGTACGGTATACCTCGACATTGTTCTGTGAACCACTCGAAAAAACCTGTCGCTGAGGTCGACTGGGAGCTGGTGGACGCTGGTGAGCACGCTCGTCGAGTTCCCTCTGGGCTCTTCGAGCCAAATGGGTGTGGCCTCCAAGGCTTGAGCCTCAGCGGTCACACCGATGATGGGCGTATGGAGAACCTCCCCGTCTCGATGCGGCTGCTCATTCGACGGTCCACAAGCTTCTCGCCTACCGTGGCCGAAGCCTGGTGGCGGGCTCCAATGGAAACAGGGGTGCAGGATCGCAGCTCTCTCACTCGAAGGGGACTTCAGACCGATTGGAGTCCGACTCGAACAAGCCGTGTAGTGACTCGGCGGGTTCAATCGCCACAATCTGCAGAGATGAAACTTGGCGGGCCGCCGCATGCCTCACCCAACGCTGGAGCCGTGAGCAACCGGATAGCTTGCGACGGCGAACAATGGGGAGAGCCGAAGAGTACGGAGTCGACGGTTGCCGAAGGAGTACACCGCAAGATCTTGCACGGAAGTGTGCAGCCCCACGGACAGGGAGCGTCTCGACATCGAGATGAACTTCCTAGATCCATCCTGAATCGTCGGCAATGAAGGTGAGCAATCCAAAACGGATCTCGTGCCCCTGGGAGAAAACAGCGCCGGAAGACATGACGAAGGGGGGAAAATGCAACCACACCAGAAGTTGCTTAGACACCTGCCCCATGGTGGGCGCCAATTGTCGTGGAAATGAGTTTGACAGTAGAAGTTAGGGGTACAAAAGGAGAGGGCAGAGTCCTAGCTACAGCAAGGGTGTACACACGGATGTATGAGTTTAGGACCCTCTCGTGGAGGTAATAGCCCTACTTCTCAGTGCTCGGGAGCTTTTTTCTTGTGCAGAGTATGAGTTACAGAGGTTGCAAACCCTTGTGCTGGAGGGGAGGGGCGGCTTATAAAGATTGTGTTGCCCCTCATATATGCGAGGCTTCCAAGGGTTCGATCGTGGGTATAAAGACGAGCGTTACTAGTAACGTACATCATAATTGCTACTAATGATGAATGTCCTAATGCCTGCCTATTGGCCTCCTGGGAGTGGCTTATGATCTTCTGGCGCCGACTGGTAGTGAGGTCTTCCGAGTGACAAGTGACTGTCGAGTGGAGGGAGAAGATGCCGAGTGGATTAAATGTCGAGTGACTTGAGAACCATGGAGAATCCAGTCAAAATCTCTCTTGTAATCTTTAAGTCCTCCAATATAGTGCCTTTAGGTAGGGTATGTAGGACAGGCCTAAGACCCTACCCTAGGTACATATCCTCGTCACGCTTGAAGGTTGCCGAGGTGCCTTTTTATGTGCACATGGCAGTAAGTGGCGGGAACGTGTGTGAAGAAGTATACCCCTGATAGGTGAATCAATGTGTTTCAATAGCTGTGTCCTCGGATATGGACTACATGGAGTGCTTATGTGGTACATAGACAAGTGAAATGGATACTCTAAAATATGCATGATAAGTGTGTGTGTTATGGATGGCCTTCTCCTAGGGAGACGGGAGTGGATCCATAATGGTGTATTGATTTGGTGAATAAGTGGACTCATGTGCGCTATCCCACCTCAAAATAAAGTACTTGTAGTCGTAGTATAGGTTAGCGAAGATTCAAAGCTGGCTTGCTGCAATAAACTCCACAACCCCCTTCATTGATACTAATGCATATGTCCATAGCTCTGATGTAACTCTTGTTGAGTACCTTTGTACTCACGGTTGCTTAGTTTATGTTTTTGGAGAGGAGACACCAGTCTCATTAGTGATTTCTTATGACGTGAAGTTCGATGTTGACCGGATTAGCTTGGGAATCCCAGACAAAGGTCTGGTTCCTTTTGTAGGGTCATTGTAGCTTTTCAGGCTCCTCTAGCCACTTTTAGTAGATGTCTATAGCCAGACATGTTTTGCTTCCGCTTGTTGCTTGTATGACTTGAGTGTTGGGTCATGTGACCCATGTTTGTCATATCACAATATGTTGGCTCCTAAGAGTCATTAATGAGTACTTGTGTCATAGAGTTATGTTGCGATGCCATGTTTTATCTACACATATCGTTCATATTGTGTGTATGTTAATGCATTGGTATGTGTGGGATTAGACACCTAGTTGTGTGCCTGTAGTAGTACTATTTATGGGGAAATGCCTCTATGTGCTTTGTTGGTGTCAAAACTGGCAGATCTCGGGTAGGGGGTCCCTAGCTGTGAGACTAGAATCCATGGTAACAGAAGATGAAGGAGACAATGTTTACCCTAGTTCAGGCCCTCCTATGGAGGTAATACACTATGTCCTGCTTGATTGTATTGATGATATGTGGGTTACAGAATTGATCTACCTCAAGATCGAATGGCTAAACCCTAGATGAGTTATCTTTGCTCTACAACCTAAAACCCTCCGACTTATATAGACGCCGAGGGTACGTACCTATGGTTTACACATGGTTGGTTACAAGGCGAAGGGATAAACATGCCCATTCTCTACATCGAACATCGAGGACAAGCCACGATTCCCAAAGTTTCCTTCCTAGAGATAGGGCCTGTGATCGATCCAATGATCGGCAAGAGGGACATATAGTGTGGCGCATAAGAAACAAGTCGGCCTCCCGAGGAACCCTTAATCAAGGACTCCCTCAATAGCCCCCGAACTTCCCTCCAACACCAAGGGTCATTGTCGGTGTCAAAACTAGTGGATCTCTGGTAGGGTGTCCCAAACTGTGAGACTAGAATCGACGGTAACAGGAGACAAAGGGGACACAGATTTACCCAAGTTCGGGCCCTCCTATCGAGGTAATACACTACGTCCTTCTTGGTTGTATTGATGATATGGAGGTTACAAAGTTGATCTACGTTGAGATCGAATAGCTAACACTATATGAGTTATTCTGTCCCTATACCCTAAAACCCTCCAGCTTATATAGACGCCGATGATGCCTAGGGTTTACACAAGGTTGGTTACACGCCGAAGAGATAAACATGCCTATTCTCTACATCAAACTCGGAGTGCAAGCCGTGCTTCCCAAAGCTTCCATCTTGGAGACTGGGCCTTCAAATATTCCAGTGTTCGGTAAGTAGCCCATATAATCTGGCCCATAAGAATAGGTTGGCTTCCCGAGGACCCCTTAATCCAGAACTCCCTCAGTAGCCCCCAAACTTTCCTCTAACGTCAAGGGACTTCAACTCCAATTGCTTCACGAACAAAGTCCTCGGCTTGCAAGGTAAGTTGCTTTCACCAAACAAAGGCTGGCCTCCAATGACAAATAGCTTCCGAGTAGCGGCACGTCCGAATACTGTGAAATAAGTTGGCTTTGAAGGCCAAACGTTAGGGGGGGAAGATAATTTTCCCTGACGACCTCTCTGACAAAAGGTCACAGCCAACCACGACCGATAGGCCAGTTACAGGAACTCGATGCGTGGTTCGAGGCTGTTTCATCAGCATGATTTATCAATGCGCAGATCGTGCCCCGTTTTACACGTGATATGTTTAATCGTGCGTGTGTAGATACGCATGCACCTTGGGAAGTGGAGGAATTCATGGGTGGCACAGGGGGCTTAAACAATAAGCCTCATGAAAGAGGAAGAAAACGCCTGCGGCGATCCATGCTCCCTCTCTGCTTCCGCTGATATCCATTCCTCTGAGCCTCCGACACCCAGAACCAAATCTTCCACCTGCACCTGCGAGCTCTCCAATGGCGGGCTCTATCTCCGACGGCAAGTGGGAGGCCTACACTGTGACTAATGAGGACATCCATGACCTCAAGAAGGCCGGATACCTCTTCGTTGATGTCCCTCACCACGCGGTGGAGAAGGGCCAAGTGATACCCTCCCCCAAGCCAGGAGAAAGTGTGGTGTTCATTCCCCACTTCATCGGGGTTTTGACCATTCCCCTCCACCCTTTCGTTAGGGGGTTGATGTCCTTCTATGGCCTCGACTTACACGACCTCCCGCTGAACTCCTTCCTGCACATCTTGGCGTTCCTCCTCGTCTGTGAGGCTTTCCTATGCGTCAAGCCGCACTTCGGCCTTTGTCTCAAGGTGTTCAACATCAAGACCAAGTGCGTCGGTGGCAAGCACGCAGATTGTAGCGGAGCTGACATCAACAAGCTCACCCGCGTCGTGTGGCCGTCAGGCACTCTTATTGACACCATCATAGGGTGGCAGAAGGAGTGGTTCTTCATCACCGAAGTGCAAGAGCAAGGTCAGCATCCCCCCGCCGCATTCAGATCCGGTCCCACCACCAGACTGGCTTCGTTGCTCGAAAATGGCCTCGCCTGGGGAGCGAACAAGGTGATCAGTGACCTGTAGAAGCACATCAACTCCATGGTTGAGGAGGGCACCAAGTTGACTGATGTGGTCCAGGTAATGCTCCAAAGACACATCCTCCCTTCCCAACGCCGGGATACTTCCCTGTGGGCTTGTTAGCTTGACGCTAAGCCCAAAGTCCAGCATCTCTTCCGCACTACGCGGGAGAAGTTGTGGAAGGCGCTCTTCAAATCAGAGAAGAGCTGGCCATCCGAGAAGGAAGACAAAGGTTTGCACGCCGCCAAGCCCAACTCTGAGGTATGATACATTCTAGCTTGGTCGGATCTATTACATAGTGAGGTTTCATAACTCTTTTTCCGATCTACCTTTGCGGACATGGCTGAAGAAAGCCGTCAAAATAAGCAGTCCGACGTCTCCGCCCAAAGACGAGAGGACAGAGCTGCTAACAAGAAGAAAGAGAAGAAAGATGGGAAGAAGAAACCAGGCCAGGCTTGCATCCACATCAGGGACCAGCCTAACGCCGTATCCGAGGATGCCCCCACCTCCTCAAATCAGGAGGATGAGGAAGAGGAAGAAGGAGAGGAAGAGGAGGAGGCCGAGGTCGAGGGAGAGGACGGTCTGGAGCAAGTCTCTCCTTCTGTCCAGAAGAGGGCGCGTCTGGGGTAGGTGACTCTGACCGATGATAGTTCGGATTCACACACTGTGTACGAAGACCTCGAGGAGGTTCCGTGAAGGAGCCTATGGGTCAAGCCCCCTCGAAAAAGGTTAGGATCCGAAGATCCTCCTATACATTATGAATATATTTAGAGCTTGCTAACATGCAGGTTATTGACTTTGTAGCTCCCCCCCCCCCGCACGTCATCCCCACCGATGCGATATTGGACAAGGAGACCCTCCCTGCCGAACAGGCGGAGAGCAAGGATGCCTCACATCCCCCACTCCAGGAGCCCTGAGGGACACCGTGTAGGTGACCTCCTAGCATGCTCCCATGGAGCCGGACACCGGTGTTGGGGAGGAATACACCATGAACGAGGCTAACGCTTCAACTACTGAAGACCGGGGGGTGAGACCCCACCCGGACATTGAGGAGGCTGGACGAGCGGGTGCCCGGTCTCCTCCGAGGACCTCTCCGGAGGCAACGGTTCAAACCCCGGTTGGTGATCGCGAGATCCGATGATCACCGGCTCCACCGACCACTGGGTGGCCGGTGATGGAGCAGACTCTATCAAGCTCCTCCATTTCTAAAGAGCACCGCACCCTTATGGGTTTGGTGTTGCGGAGCATTAAGTCCGTTGACCACAGACTGAAGGAGGCCTTCAAGGGTCTCCTAACGGGTTTTCAAGTAAGTTGGATGATGCTCTTATTTGCAAAGTTTTTGTTTATTTCTTATTATATGCACGACAGCCCCCGAGCCCTAGGAGAGTTTTGAAAAACTTACCTAGGGGTCCATCACGTATCCGATGCCGAACTTGATGCAAGCTAGGTGTCCGACGTGTTGGGAGAACTCCTGCCAAGGTCCAGCGTATGATCAGATGGAATCTAATTGGGGAGTTGAGAACCCATGTAACGTATCAATTGTATGTGTAATGCAGGCTTCGTCATCATCAGCAGCAATAAATGGCGCCAAGCTGGACGAGTTGAATTGAAAGCTTAAGCGCTCCGAAGACGAAGTTGAAGCCCTCAACAAGAGGTTCGACGAGGCACAGGGTAAGTCTGAAAAAAATCTGAATACTTTGTTCGAATATTGTCAATGCAGTTTCCTTTAATACAAAGTTTGTCGTTTTGTAGCCTCATCAAAGGAGATGGAAAATCTCAAGGCCGAGCTTCAACGGGCTAAGGATGAATTTGCCGTTGAGAGGGCAGCGGCCAAGGAGGCTGCCACCGCACTTTCCGCCCTACGAGCCATCAGT
This sequence comes from Hordeum marinum, assembly GCA_022496015.1. NCBI lineage: Eukaryota > Viridiplantae > Streptophyta > Magnoliopsida > Poales > Poaceae > Hordeum > Hordeum marinum. The sequence continues at coordinate 476,079,147 of CM039672.1, read as the reverse complement.
GATAAGCATGAGGCTCGCGTGGCGGAGATACAATATGAGCTCAAGGATGGCAGCAAAAAGTGCAAGGCCCTTGGGCAGAAGGGAAAGGAGAGCGACACCGAACTGTCCACCCTGAAGACCGAACTTTAGAAAGAGCGGGTGGACGGACGGTCCTATGAGGAGCAAGTCAGCCAAGCGAAGGACATAACGGATGGTAATGCATAGTCACTAAAGTGCGTATTTGGGGATAGCAAATTCAAATTGCTTACCGAGGTGTGGCGTTCCTCAGGCGCCTCCTCCGATCTCCTAAAGAGCGTGGTGGACGCCAATCAGCTACTCGCCTCGCTGAGAGAAGGAAATGTAGCTCGGCTATTCTGGGCACAGTTTGGAGCCCCCGAGTGTCCTCCTCTCTTGGTGTAGTAGCTGAAATAGCTGATGGACCTGCACTGGATGGGGGAACCAGCCATGAAGGACCTCTGCATCCGCTTATGGCCCGTCAAGCCGCTGCCAGGCAGCTACTTCGGCCTAGTGCAGAAGTTGATTGTTGCTTTGCCCCAACTCGACACCGTTCGGTGCTCCTCCTGCATCGAGGGACTCCGGATGGCCCTTGCGACAGCCAAGGTGCACAGGCCAGTGCTAGATCCGATGAAGGAAGTGACCGCGCTGCCTCCTCCCGAGAAGGAGCGCAAGTGCCCCAAGATATACTTTGATGGAGTGATGGAGAATGCTCAGGTGATAGCGTCCTAGTGTCTGGGCGATCATTTATTTGAATGAACTGTAACGCGTCCGAAGACTTGTCCAAGATTTTGATGATATTAGTTATTGTTCTGGTGTGATTTTGCATTCCTTTATAAATCCTATGTGGCCGTTTAGTACTGAAAGATGCGATTTGTCGGCTTCAGCACCCATGTAGATACTACATTGGGTGTCTATGCAAACGCATTATGTTCCTCGGCCGAATTATCGAAATCCAAAGGCGGTACAGTGCGGCAGAACAGGCAATCATACTATAGTGCTTTATTTCTTTCACTTAGCCGTAGGGGTGTGAAAAGGACTACCGCAAGCGTACGATTAGCGACCAAAGTGTTGTGATGTTTGGACGAACTGTGGCCGAAGCGAGTATCACAACGTTTGCATAAAGGGCAAATTCCTTGTATAATACTTGTAGCTCGGGTTCATAGACCGGATCTTGCATACTATGACAGTCAGTTTTTGGCTTTCTCCCCTGAGGTGCTTGACCAGACTATCCGAAAGCACAATCGTAGGGGTGCTCCGTTTATCCTTTTAGCCGAACAATAGAACGTAAAGGGGCAAGCACAGGAGCCGGGACCCCCAACTATTGACCCAAGACATAGTTCGGAACCGATGCATATAAAGCGAACACCAAGACGCCGGACGCATAAAAGAATGTACATAAGGCGATTTGTTATTAAAGTCGAGCCCCCTGTCAATTAGCCGACTGCCTCACATCATACCGAACATGTCCACGAGATGAGGGGGAGAGGTGAAAATATACGCCGAAAAAGGACAGATGAGGCAAACTTGTGCCACACATTTTTATATTTTTCTCAACAACTCTTATAGCTCGGGTTGCCGAAGCAGCTGTACATAGGTATGTGAAAGAAAGAAATTATACCGGAGTTGTTGTACCAGGGGTCTTCGATTGATAATCTGACGTCCTCAATATGCCCCGTTGCTAGTTGGCTCCTGCTCTTATATGAACCTTGATAGGTGTTAGTCTTCGGCGAACAGATCTTGCAAACAATGTCTTGAGAGGCCGCTGAATTGAAGGTGAGCTTTACACCATAGGCAGGTTCTTTAGGAGCGCCTGCATTTTGTCGTAACACGTGTTGAGCGTAGAAGTTCGGGCCAGCCGAACACCCATCCTTATGTCCCGACCGCTACCCATGGAATTTCAAGTGCAAAGTTGTGCCTCCTTTGCACATACTTTGCTGGTCTTAGGGTTGTGCGGTGGGGGCGAGTCCCTATTGAAGGGGGAGGAAGGATCTGAGTTTCCGGTCTGAAGCCGAACTCGCTTCCCAGCCTTGCGTGCCTTTACGGTGGATGTCGGAACTTGCTAATCTTCTTTGTAGCTGAATTCAACCGCCAGGGCCAGTGCATGTTCCTCAGTTCTAAGGGAGCGCTCTGTATGCCGTCAACTGTAATGACACCATTGGGGCCCGACATCTTGAGCTTCAGGTATGCTTAATGTGGGACTACACTGAAACGAGTGAATGTTATCCGACCAAGTAGCGCGTGATAGCCGCTACGAAGCATGTCGAAGATCAAGTCTTTGCTGTGAGAGTTATCGGGCGAGACTAACACAACTTCTAGGGTTACTGAACCCGTACATCGGGCCTCAACGCTTGGGATTACTCCTTTGAAGGTAGTGCTACTAGGTTTGATTCTTGACGGATCTATGCCCATCTTATTCACCGTATCTGAGTAAATCAAGTTAAGGCTACTTCCTCTATCCATTAGCAGTTTTTTTAGGTGATACCCATCTATAATGGGGTCTACGATGAGGGCTGCGGAACCCCCGTGATGGATACTGGTCGGGTTATCGCGCCGATCAAACATGATCGGGTATGCCGACCATGGGTTGTACTTTGGGGCTACCGGTTCTACCGCGTAGCTAGAACTCTGGAAGGGCGCGCTTCCTCTCCTTCTTAGGTATGTGGGTGGCGTATATCATATTCACCATTTTGACTTCGGGAGGAAATTTGTTCTGTACGCCACAAATTGGACTGCGAGGCTCATTCTCCTCCTCACTGCGAGAGCTTTTGCCTTAGTCCTCAGGTGGTATCTTGCGGGCCTGCTTAAACACCCAGCAATTGCATTGTGTGTGGTTGGCAGGCTTCTTCGGAATCCCATGGATTTGGAAGGGCCTTTCCATGATTTTCTCCAGCTGGGTGGGTCCGTCGCGATTGCCTTTAGGAAGCTTCTTCCGCTGCACAGGTCGGGAGTTGCGGAATCCGGCGTTTACAGCCCTGCCATCGACATCAATATTATTATGGTGGCGCTTATTCTTATTGCGCTTCGGTTTTCCGTTGCCATCCCGGGCTTCGAAGGCTATGGAATCTTCGGAATTGTGGATGTGTCTAGTCAGGCAATTGTCTTCGCCTGTGCAAAAGCAGGTCATGACGGAAGTAAGGGCAGACATGGTCCGAGGTTTATCCTAGCCAAGGTGGCGGGCTAGCCATTCCTCCCGAATATTGTGTCGGAAGGAGGCTATGGCCTCAACATCCGCACAATCGACAATTTTGGTTCTTCTTAGTCAAGAACCGATTCGAGAATTGCCGAGCAGACTCGCCAGGCTTTTGGAAAACGTTCATGAGATCGGAAAGAGTCTGGTGGGCGGACGTAGGTTCCCTAGAAGTTAGAGCAAACGCATCTTCCGGATCTTGCTAGCATCCAATGGATCTTTCGGGGAGGTTGTTTAACTAGTGCCGAGTTGGCCCCTTAAGCTTAAGAGGTAGATATTTGATGGCATGGAGATGATCTCCTTCTGTCAAGTGGATATGTACGAGGAATTCCTCAGCCCATACAATTGGGTCAGTAGTCCCATCATACTGTTCTATATGCACAGGCTTGAATCCCTCAGGGAACTGATGTCGGATTACATCATCTGTGAAGCACAGTGGGTGAGCAGCACCTCTGACACGTGCTATGTCGCGCCTGTATTCAGTGTTTGCGTGGGTCCGGTTGTGTTCTCAGACTCTGTTGTTATGGTCGAATCATGGTCTATACCCACCACGTCTATCGGGTGAGTACTCTCTAGATCCGTTGATGGACCTTGTACGACCTGCTCTGTGATCCAAGTCATCTCGCAGGTCGAACCTGTCATTGGGTTTTAATGGCTCCTTACCCCATCTTCGGGGCATTGCCGGTATATAACCGGTGTCGTCAGCCATCCTGTCCCACCGGCGAGGGGGGCGGTCCAGCTTGTCGTATGGAGTACGGTTCGGAGACGGAGTACCAGTGAGTTCGTCATCGAATTGCGGCAGCAGTCTTCTCCATGGGTAGATTTTGGTCTAGTCTGACAGACCGGTGCCGTATATTTCCTCAGCTGAGAGGACTTTCGTCCATCGACCATTGAGGTCATCCTGTTCATCTGTGAGTTGCCGTTGTTTAGGTTTCAGGCTACGAGCCATTGCTATGAGTCGCTGCCTAATCTCCTCCCTATCTTCAGGGTTATCGGGAATGTTCAAGTCATCGGCTTCTGGTATATCTTCCTCCTTAACGGGGGAAGGTAATTATCGTCTTCGGAGTCGTTGACGTTACCGGGGTTGTTCTTGTCCTCAGAGGCTTCCAGACCCTCTAACGGGTGTTCGGGGATATCAGGATTCCCATGGATTACCGTCCCCGTTGCTGATAACAGCTTTCCTTCCTATTTTGCCTTTGGACCGCTTATGAAGGTTTTCGGCGCATTGACGGCGCATCGCCCGACTTGTCGCCATCGATGTTAGGCATGTGGTCGTTGTTTGTGGAAGGAGTATCTAGCATGTAGACATCGTATGTGGAAGTGGTGGCACACTTCCCGGTGCTAACAGGGTGGGAGCACAGTCCTCTTCATCCATGTATTCTGCCTCCTCGAAGGCATAGTCCAGCATGTCGGTTAAATTTTCGACAATGGCTATCAAATGGGTGGGTCGAAAAATTCGTCCTGACCCACACTGTAACTGATCTGAGCATAGATTGGGGTTAGATCGTCAGTGATCTTCATTGATGAGATCCGATCTAGGTCCTCGTCAACCGCTCAGGGACCAATCAGATCAAGATGCTCGGAACTTGCGGAGTTAACCTCCAAGGCGTCCGGACATAGGGAGTGTTCGGCAAGAACACGTGTCTGGTCATCTGGCTCAAAAGCCAGACTAGGATAACAGATTGGCCCATCACCATGGGTGACCCTATTGGCATGTCCGAAGAAGGGGACCGAGGTTAGCCCCTCAGAGTCCTTGGGTGCTACAGGTGAAGCTATGATCCTGATTAAAGACAAGTCACCCCGAGAGTCTACGAAGAACTGTAAGCTTCCGAATCTGACCTCTCGATTAGGGGAGAAGCTGTCCACACGGCCTAGATGGCACGTGGGATCAGCATGCAGCACGATGTTGCCGAAGGCGAAGATCTATCCAGGGACAAAAGTGTCCATATTGCAGACCTCTTCGTGGATGACAAGGTGAGACATCGATTCCATCTTGCTAACAGAGGAACTCTCAATGAAGTCACCAATGTCGGTGTTAGAACCGGCGGATCTCGCGTAGGGGGTCTCGAACTGTGAGGCAAAGGGGACACAAATTTACCCAGGTTTGGGACCTCCGATGGAGGTAATACCCTACGTCCTGCTTGGTTGTATTGATGATATGGGGGTTACAGAGTTGATCTACCTCGAGATCGAATAGCTAACCCTAGATGAGTTTTTCTAATTCTATACCCTAAAACCCTCCGGCTTATATAGACGCCGAGGATGCATAGGGTTTACACGCCGAAGAGATAAACATGCCATATCGCTACATCAAACATGGACTGCAAGCCGTGCTTCCCGAAGCTTCCATCCTGGAGACCGGGCCTTCAAATATTCTTATGTTCGGTAAGTAGCCCATATAGTCCAGCCCATAAGAATAGGTCGGCTTCCCAAGGACCCCTTAATCCAGAACTCCCTCAGTCATTGCTTTAGTTGCTTCGTATCATGAGATTCTTCCGCTTGCAACACGAGTTCCTCCCTCCGAGTTTAGTTCGGCTTCCGATGACATGTAGTTTTCCAATTAGAGGCGCGTCTGAACATTGTGAATAGCTCACCCTTGAAGGCCAATCGTCAAGGAGTAAAATAGTGTCCCCTGACAAGCTTTCTAATGAAAGGCCGTGGCCCACCATGACTGCCAACCAGTTGTGAAAACCCGATTCGCGGTTCGAGGCAATTTTCATCAGTACGATCCGTCAGTGCACATATTGTGCCCTGTTTCACATGGGATATGTTTAATCATGCGGGTATAACGGTACGCTCGTCTCGGGAAGTGGAGGGATTCATGGCATAGCAAAGGGAGGCCAAACATCGATAAGCCTCATAAACGGGAAAGAAAAACCCAAAGGCCCAAACACGCTTCCCATTCGCACCCTCTGCTTCCCCAATCTCCTGAGCTCTCACAGCACCGATCTAGGTTTTCGAGAACTCCCCACTCCGACATCATCCATGGCTGGTTGTGGCTCCAACGGCAACTGGTAGGCTTCCACGATCACCGATCAGGACATCCGAGACCACAAGGACGCAGGCTACCTCCCAACAAACATCGGCCACCGCGCACCAGAGAAGGGCAAGGTGACCCCCACTCCCAAGCCAGGCAAGAGGGTGGTGTTCCTTCCTCACTTTGTTCAGGGACTTAGCTTCCCGCTCCACCCTTCATCAAGGGGTTCATGTTCTTCTACGGCCTTGACTTCATTGACCTCCCGCCGAACTCCTTCATGCACATATCGGTCTTCATCATCATTTGTGAGGCCTTCTTGCGAGTCGAGCCATAGTTCGGACTTTGGTCCAAGGTATTTAATATCAAGCCGAAGTTTGTCGCAGGCAAACACGCAGACAGCGGCAGGGATGTGATCAGCAAACTCCCCCGCGTCAGATGGCCATCTGGCACGTTCGTCGACAACATCAAAATATGGTAGAAAGAGTGTTTTTATATCACTAAGCCAAGGGAGGAAGACCGAGCTGCTCTGGCTGCATTCAGATCTGGTCCCCCCACCAGACTAACCTCATGGCTCTGAAAGGGCCTCGACTGGGGGTCGGACAAGGAGGTGGACAAATCGCAAAAGCTCATCGCCTCCATGGTCAGAAAAATTATCATGCTGACCAACATGGTCTAGGTGATGCTCCGGCGGCACATCCTTGTGTGCCAGTGCTGGGACTCTCCCCTGTAGGCTTGTCGACTCGATGATGAGCCCACTATTTGTCAGCTCTTCCGCACTACCCGGGACAAGCTGTGGAAGGCGTTGTTCAAGGCGCAGAAGGACTGGCTAGCCGAGGAGGAAGATCGGGGTCTACACGCCGATAAGCCTCCCACCCAGGTATATCGTAGTTTTGTTTGATCGTCTCTATTTTCTCTAAAGAAAATCTAAGCACCTTGCCAATCACTTCTGTAGAAATGGATGGGAAAGGCCACGGGCATCAACTGCCCAGCACCTCAACCCGAATACATCAGGTTCGGGCTGTTGTCGGAGATGCTCATTGAGGTACCTTACGAGGCGCCAACAAAGAAGGAGAAGAAGAAACCAGGCCAAGAAGGCCTTCGAATCAGGGACCAGCCAGGTGCTACGTCCGAGGAGACCCATGCCTCTTCTAACCAAGAGGGGCATGAGGATGAAGACGAGGGCGAAAGGCGATTCCTCCGTCGCAAGAAAGAGGGCGGCGTCATCGGACACCATCGAGGATGTACCTCCTCCGACCTAGAAGAAAGCACGACGGACAAGGTGATTCTGTCCGACGACAGTTCAGACTCGAACACCGAGTCTGACAACACTGTAAGTCCATCTAGTGCCCCTTAGTGATTTTGGTGTATTGAAGACTTATTCGGAGATTATCGACCCCTAAAAATGTATGTCTTCAACTGAAGACTTTGGTATTCCCTAAAGACTTTGAAAATGAAGAAGTTGGTGTGACCTTGAAGATATGAACGAGGACTATGAAGCGTGAAGACTTTTGTTTTCGTAGTTTCATTTCCTTTCTTTGAGTCATACGAGACACCGTACTGTTAAAATGGGCCGAGGTATTACTAAGAAAATTTTCCAACTAATGCTCAACTCAAAAGCCTCAACCTATCCAATCCTTTGAGTGAAGCATTTGTATATCTCTTGCGGTTCAGTCAAGTTCTTCAGTGACACAGACAAAGTTCTTATGGTCTCTACTGAAGTTGATCTAACTAAGGAGTTAGGATTTCACTAGTGCGAATTTCCTACAAGTGAGGAACATGATAAGCTTGAGGACTTTCATAGTTCGAAATTCCGACCATTGCTATGCTTAGTGCCACCTATCCCCAATCATCTTATCCAAACAATGGTCGTACCATTAGGGGCATTTATGTCTTATCATGTCAGGTTGCACCCTGGCTATGAATAGCCATCCCCACAACCACTAGTTGGTTGGCTGCTTCGAGAGAGAACTGAAACTTGTCATTTAAGAGCAACCCATCCTCTGAAGACTTTGAGTGAAATCATCAGTGCGGAAAAACCCAAATCCAAACCACCAAACCCAAAGCGATTGAGCATCACTGAAGAGATTGTTCCTGTGTGGAACCAACGCTTGTTACCTTTGAAGACTGTGTATCTTCGAGACGATTAGGCGTCATGGTCTAGTGCATCCTACAGCCAATTGGAGATCACGGAGTGACCTTTGTCTAGATCATCCAACTTTCAATTGTGGACCACCGGGTGACCAGTTTGTGAGGGTTTTGGAAGTCTAACCTAAAGACTTACAACGAGTGTTGGGCGAGGACTTTGTGACCTTAGCTGAAGGAGAATACGATAAGGACTGTGTGTCCTTTGGTGTAAATACCAAGCCGCTCCAAACTAGACGTACGACTATCATAACAGTTGGAACTAGGTCATCAAAACATTATCTTCATTGAGCTACCTGGTTCTATTTCATCAACCCTTTCATTTCCTCGTATACTTGTTGATGAAATTGATCTTTACTGTTTGAAGATTTTGATTGGAGACTTTCACAATTTCCTCACCTCAAATTCTTCAAGTTACTTTGTTCATCACCTACTTGTCCCATATCATGCTACCTGTGCATGCTTCATTTCATCATGATGACTATGCTACTTCTATGTTTCACATGCACCTGAGTATGTATTCCGCTTGAGGTGGCTTGCACCATGCTTGATGAATACCACACATGCCATATCATCAATAGGGTATATCTTCACAAATTCTTTAAGAAGACTTCATATGAACTCATGACTGGCAAGAAACACAATGTAAGTTATCTCAAAGTCTTCGGTGCAAAATGCTGGATGAGAGATCCTCACTATAGTTCTAAATTTGCACCGAAAGCACATGAAGGTTTTATGCTCCGTTACGGAAAAGACTCGCGCACCTACAGAGTCTTGAACACCTACCACCAAAAGGTTTTTGAAACTGTAGATGTGCGGTTTGATGAAACTAACGGCTCGCAAAGAGAGCGTCTGCCTTTTGTGCTAGATGAAAAGTCTCTTGAAGAATCCCTCAAGCTGAAGGCTAGTGAAGATGTCGTACCCACTAAAGAAAATCCTCAACCTGCTGAGGAAGTCATTCCAACCAATGCTGCTCATACACCTGAGGAAAATGGTGCTGAAGAAAATCCTCAGTCACATCAACCTGCTCATCCAAGAGTTGCAAATGAAGTGCAGATTGACAAAATCATCTACGACATCAATGCACCAGGTCCCCTCACTCGCTCAAGAGCTTCACATTTTCCTAACTTTTGTGTGCACTTTGCTTTTTTTCTCTCTGATAGAGCCCACCAAAGTTGATGAAGCTTTCAAGGAGCCTGAGTGTATTCAAGCTATGCAAGAGGAATTGCATCAATTCAAGCTCAACAATGTGTGGGAACTTGTCAAGCGGCCAGATCCTCGCAAGCATAACATCATAGGTACCAAGTGGATCTACAGCAACAAGCAAGATGAAAATGGCCTTGTGTCAAGGAATAAAGCTCGTCTTGTAGTTCAAGGCTACACACAGGTTGAAGGAATTGGTTTTTATGAAACTTTTGCACCTATTGATAGACTTGAAGCTATTCGCATATGGCCTGCTTATGCTAACCATCATGAAATCATCTTATATCAAATGGATGTGAAAAGTGCATTTCTCAATGGTAAGCTTGAGGAAGAAGTATATGTTGCTCAACCCCTAGGTTTTGAAGACCCTAAGCATCTTGACAAAGTCTTCAGACTGAACAAGGCCCTCTATGACCTAGAGCAGGCCCCTCGGGCGTGGTATAACACTCTGAAGGAATTCCTCATGAAGAAAGGCTTCAAACCCGGTTCACTCAACCGAACTATTTTTACTAATTCCCATGCCAATGAACTATTTATATGACAAATATATGTGGATGATATTATCTTTGCCTGTATTGACAAATGTTACAGTGATGACTTTGCCTATATGATGAGTGAAGAATATCAAATGTCTATGATGGGAGAGTTGAAATTCTTCTTAGGTCTTCAAATTCGTTAACAAGACAATGGCATCTTCATATATCAAGAGAAATACCTCAAGGGTGTTCTGAGGAAATTCAACATGCAAGAATGCGAAGGCATCAAAACTCCAATGCCTTCAAAAGGCCACCTCTGCAGTGACGAATGGTAAAGATTTCAATCAAAAGGTATATCGCTCCATGATTGGCTCTTTATTGTATCTATTTGCATTTAGGCTTGATATTATGCTGAGTGTTTGCATGTGGGCCCGATTCCAAGAACACCGAAGGAATCACACCATAAGGCTGTGAAACATATTCTTCGATACTTAGCTCACACACCAATCCTTGGATTATGGTATCCCAAGGGCTAAAATCTTCACCTCATCGGATACTCAAATGCTGACTATGCTAGAGCTCATGTGGATCACAAGTCATACTCAGGCACATGTCATTTCCTCGGACGATCCTCAGTCTGTTGGTCCTCGAAGAAGCAGAACTACGTGTCACTATCTACTGCTGAAGCTGAGTACATTTCAGTTGGTTCATCTTGCGCTCAGTTGCTGTGGATGAAGCAAACCCTCAAGCACTATGGCATCAAGGTGAAGAATGTGCCTCTCTATTGCGACAACAAGAGCATTATCAAGATTGCTTACAAGACCAAGCACATCCAGATTTGTCATCATTTTCTTCGAGATCATGTACTCAAGGGCGACATCTCCATCGACCACATTCCCACTGAAGAACGACTAGCCGATATCTTCACTAAGGCCTCGGATGAAAAGAGATTTTGCAAGTTGCGGTGTGACCTAAATATCTTCGAATCTTCGATTGTTATTTGAAAAGGACACTCATCCTAACACTTATGAAAAATTGATGACTTAGATGTGCAACACACGAAGTAACATTGTTCTTCAATCAATGAAGAATGACCCTCTAAGTGTGAAGAACTTAATGAAGAATTTGATTCTCAGAACCCTACGACATTTGTATGCGGTGTCTGAAATCATCATTCTTATACGGTGGGTCACGCCACCAACCATAGTTCAAATTCTTCAAAGTTGAGTTTTTCGTGATTTTTCAAATTCTTCAATTTTTCAAATTCCCCAAGGTTGCAAATTCCTCAACTTTTCAAATTCTTCAAACTATGAAACTAATGTTCTTCATTTACTATATATTTGATTTTTCATGTCCTCAGCAGCATTCACTTATTGCTAATTCTTCAACTGGATTTTCACCTTAGTGAATGTGATCGGACCCATTTCACCCTCTATGCTAAACTCAACCGAGTCTGTTCACAAATTATTCATCTGTGTTCTACTTTGAAACTCGTTCAGTGTCTTCAGTGTGTCCTTGACAACTAAAGGATTTGCGAACGGAAACTTTAAAATTTTCAGTATCAAAATTTTCGGCACTTCCCGCTCAAACCGTTCTGATTCTCACGACTGGATAACCCACGATCCCCCACTATCTCCACTACTCAGAACGTGGGTGACACATGTCAAGTGGAGATCATGGGTCAGGGGCAAACTGGTCCAAAATCGTCCGTCCAATTGGTTTTCACCTCCGCTATAAATACTCCCTTCCCTTTCACTGTGCTCGGTTACTCCTCACTCTGTCTCTCATCCGAGCTCAAACATAGCGCCTCCACTACAATCATCGCCGCCGGAGAGGAAGAGCTTCACTGCCTCAACCTCGCCATTGTCATACTCGCATCGGCCGTGGAAATCTTCACTCCCCCTCCGCTGTAGTTGTCTCCCTTCGCCAAGCTAGGGCATGGGAGATGTGGACGGATGAACTTCTCCGATTTTGACTCATTGTTTGTCGTGTTCTTCATCAGGGTAAATAAAATCTGATTATACTGCCATTGTTTGATCTTCGTGTTTTTGACAAAATCTTCAAAGGTGTTTATCCTTCATGAATCATCTACTTAAGCACCACACATGTTCATTCCCTTGATGTTTTTACCTGAGTTACGATGTTCTTCAAGATTCGTCAGTTGTGTGGATCCACAAATCTGCACAACTCTCGAACCTAAGTCAAGAACACTTAGTGAAATTCCTCAAGACATATATGGTCAAAATCGTCAACTTGATGTATTCTGAAAAACTCTTAGAACGCATATGACATCTTCAAATTCCTCGCACCTATACTCTATGTTGGAAATATGCCCTAGAGGCAATGAATAAAGTGTTTATGATTATATTTCCTTGTTCATGATAATCGTTTATTATCCATGCTATAATTGAGCACGGTTATGAACATATTTCTTTAAGACTCCCATGAACCTCTCGAAGGGGAACATATTGTGTAGAAATACAGAACCCAGAGTGTTAATCTCTTCGACAAGGTGAACTAGAACGTGCGTCATAATATTGAAGAAGGATGGAGGGAACACCAACTCGAAACTAACAAGACATTGGACCAGGTCATTCTGTAAGCTTGGTAGGATTTCTGGATCGATTACCTTCTGAGAAATTGCATTGAGGAATGCGCATAGCTTCACAATGGCTAATCGAACATTTTCCGATAGAAGCCCCCTAAGTGCAACCAGAAGTAATTGCGTCATAATCACGTGGCAGTCATGAGACATTAGATTTTGAATTTTTTTTCTCTGCCATATTTATTATTCCCTTTATATTCGTTGAGAAGCCAGACGGGACCTTGATACTGAGCAGGCATTCAAAAAATATTTCCTTCTCTTCTTTCGTAAGAGCGTAGCTGGCAGGACCTTGATACTGCATTGGAGGCATGCTATCTTTTTCGTTAATTATTTGCTTGTCCTCCCATACCTTCGGTGTATCTTTTGTCTTTCCATACACACCCAAGAAGCCTAGCAGGTTCACACAAAGATTCTTCGTCACATGCATCACGTCGATTGCATTGCGGACCTCTAGGGCTTTCCAATATTCAAGTTCCCAAAATATAGATTTATTCTTCCACATGGGTGCGTGTCCTTTGGCATCATTCGGAACAGATTGTCCGCCATGACTCTTTCCAAAGATTACCTATAAATCCTTGACCATATCAAATATATATTCACGAGTATGGAGGCTAGGCTTCTTCCGGTTATCTGGCTCACCTTTGAAGTTGCCTTTCTTTCTTAAGATATGCTTGATCGGTAGAAATCGACGATGTCCCAGGTACACATTCTTCGTACATGTATCCAAATATATACTTCCAGTATCATCTAAATAGTGCGTGCATGCATTGTATCCCTTGTTTGTATGTCCTGAAAGGTTACTAAGAGCAAGCAATCATTGATGGTTACAAACAACAACGCTCGTAGGTTAATTTCCTTCTGTGTGTGCGCATCCCACACGTGTACACCTGGTTTTTTTCCACAACTGTAGAAGATCATCAATTAGTGGCCTTAGGTATACATCAATGTCGTTGCCGGGTTGCTTAGGGCCTTGGATGAGCACTGGCATCATAATGAACTTCCGCTTCATGCACAACCAAGGAGGAAGGTTGTAGATACATAGAGTCACGGGCCAGGTGCTGTGACTGGAGCTCTGCTCCCCAAAAGGATTCATGCCGTCTGTACTAAGACCAAACGATAAGTTCGTTGCGTCAGCTGCAAAGTCCTTGCACTCCCTCTCCATTTTTCTCCACTGTGACCCATCAGCGGGTGCTCTCAACATCCCGTCTTTCTTACATTCTTTTTTGTGCCATCGCAACAACTTGGCATGCTCTTTGTTTTGGAACAAACGTTTCAACTATGGTATTATGGGAGCATACCACAACAACTTGGCAGGAACCCTCTTCCTGTGGCATTCGCCCTCCACATCACCAGGGTCATCGCGGGGGATCTTATAGCGCAGTGCACCGCATACCGGGCATGCATCCAAATTCTCGTACTCCTCACCGCGGTAGAGGATGCAGTCATTAGGGTATACATGTATCTTCTGCACCTCTAATCCTAGAGGTCACACAACCTTATTTGCTTTGTACGTACTTTTAGGCAATTCGTTATCCTTTGGAAGCATCTTATTTATCATTATCAGCAATTCTTGAAATCCCTTGTCAGTTACACCATTCGTCGCCTTCCATTGCAGCAATTCCAGCATGGTACCCAGCTTTTTCTGGTCATCTTCACAATTTCGATTTAATAATTTCTTGTGATCCTCTAACATGCGTTTCAACTTCAACCTCTCCTTGTCACTTTCGTAGTTTCTCTTTGCATCAGCAATGACCCGACCCAAATCATCAACGGGCTCGTCTGATGCCTCTTCTTCAGCTTCCCCCATTGATGCCTCTTCTTTAGCTTCCCCCATTGTTGTATCGGCGAAAGAGTAGTTGTCATCATCCTCTTCTTCTTCATTGTCTTCCATTATAACCCCTCTTTCTCTATGCTTGGTCCAACAGCTATAGCCGGACATGAAACCGGACTTCAGCAGGTGGTAGTGAAGGGTTTTTGAGGTAGAGTAATTCATGTCATTCTTATAGTTACAACATGGACAACACATGAAACCATTCTGCTTGTTTGCCTCAGCCACACGAATAAAATCATGCAGACCATTAAGAAACCCTGGACTTAGTCGGTGATCGTACATCCATTGCTAGCTCGTGTTCATTACACAACATCGAAATGACCAAATTAATACAACTTCATCATCACATTACAACCGAAAGTAGAGCTAGCATTGACCAAATGTTATTACTCCAAATAATAGGAACTTATAGTTCATACATACATCTCATAAAACAACATAAAAGTATCTAAAACATGTAAACGCAATAACAAATGCGATCATAATCGCAACTAAAGTAATGTAACATCCCAAAATTTCGTTTTGGGAATGTTATGAAATATAGCTATGCATCCATCTACATCATTGCTTGAATGTATGGAATAGTTGAAATGCTTCTTCTGACTTTTTGAAAGTCCCTTTCTATTTTCAATGTGTTGCTTTCACCTATTTGAAAACCTTGGAAAAAGTTCAAAATAAGTGGGGAGTAACATGACACTCCACACCAGGGTCATCTTGGTGATATATTTGAGCAAAAAGAACCAAGGGTTCCTTTGAAAAATATTTGCAAAAGATTTTAAAACCAAATAGGCAATTTCTGAAAAATATTACTTTTTTAGAGTATTCAAATGACAGAGGAAAAATGTTCATTGAATAGAATTAATTCTCCTGATCATTTTGATATATATATTGCCTATATTTGGAAATGTTTTGCATGGTTTTACAGATGTTTTACTCCCCTGGATTTAAAAAACGAAACAGATTTATATTTAACGGGCCGGCCCACGGGCATTTACTCGCGGATTCATTACAAGGTGGCCGACCGACGCGCAGTTACCGCCTCCCCTCTCTCTGACAGCGGTCATCGTCTCCCTCGCGCGCGTGCCGCCGTCACCGGAAACCTCTCCACCGGATCTCCCTCCTCCTTCCTTCTCTCGCTCTGCCTCGCCCCTATATAAGAGCGGCCACCTCCGCACTCCATTCCCCCCCGAACCCCTCTCTCCCCCTCGCCAGAGCATTGCCACGAGCCCGCCAGAGTTCTCTGCCCCGACCGAAGCTCCCACCGCACGTGCTCGTCGCTCCACTCGTTCCCTCGCCCCACCGTCAACACCAACCGACGCCGGACGCCAACCGCCGTCGCCTGGACCTCTCCAACATCCTCCTCGACCACCGGAGCAACCTCCCTGACCAGCTTCGACCACCGGCCGGCGCCGTCCTCGCCGGAGACCGCCTCCTCCCCTTTCTAAGTCGCCGGATCCGCTCTTATCCGTTCGATCAAAGATCGACGATCCAGATTAGAACCTTTATAAGTGCGAATCGTTTTCCTTTATGGATCGGTCGACCGCCTGCTTTTTCCCCGCGTTCACGCTAGCATCCAATAGGGAGTTGCCACGTAGCCTCGACCGTTCGTTAGTTTATTTTTTCTATTTTCTGTTTTGTTTTAGTTAACAGAAGGTTTTCTAACTTTGTTTTGTTTATATCTTTTAAAATATTTAGTGTTTTTAATTGATTATTTTTGCATTAGTTCACATATTTCATGTAGTTTCACCCTGTAGTCTTAGAATTTAAATTTGAACTCTAAAATTTGAATTTAATCAAATTTGCTCAAATCATTCAAATCTTAATAACTAGAGTTTAAAAATATATTTTGATATGAATATTTTTGCTACTGCTTGGTATTAGTTAGGAATATCATCATGCTTAGTTTGAGGATTTTTAGGATGAATTTGTTTAGTGTTCTAGCTATAAACAGATTCTTCCTAGTAGTTAGTATAGTTTAGTTAATTTAGTTTTTAGTTATTTTAAATCAGATTTGTTATAATTTGTTTTAGTAGGTTCTGTTGCTTAAACATTAGGTGTTTTACTTTCTGTAAATAAAATATAAAATTGCTTAGTTTATTTCTTTATTGTTATAGGAATCTCAACTCTTTTCAACTAGGTATAATTTGTTATAAAACAAACTAGTTAGTAATAGTTTTCTTCTAACATAGTTTTATATAATTAATTTCTTTTTTCTAAGAAGAGTTTTTAGTAAATTCTTTTTCTGTTAATGTAATGTTTATTAATTAATACTAAGTTTTGTTTTACTCTTTGTTAGTAAAACTATAGTTACCTCATATTGTAGTGTTTATCAAAACTTTGAAAACCATACTAAGATTTTTCTTAACAAACGTTAACTGGATTTTATTCTGTTTATTAATAAAATATTTTACTGTTTCCTTGTTGTCGACTATTGTTTTGTTCATACAAGTAGTTTTATTATGTTAGTAGTGGTTTACCCATCACCTTTTTGAAAACAAAACTTTGTGTGTTTTCTTGCTTTTGATTTGTGCATTGTTTTGTCTTGATTGTTTACTAGTTCATTTCTGATTTTGTGAGTTACAACATTTTGTTGTATGCTTATTGAGTGCTCTTGTTTGCTTCGTTAGATTATCCGGACTACAAGGCTTGTTACCTAGAGTCACTCACGTACGAAGATCATCAATCAGGCAAGTCACTTTGATCATCTTTACCCATGTTTTTATTGCATTAGTTCTACCATCCCCCCAATTCCATGCAAAGTAGGTAATTGGAAACTTGGTTACTTGTTGTAGTATCATGTGGTAGGTACCCCCCTCAACCCCTTTGACACATTGGCCCCGGGAAACGTTGTTTTACTTTTGCTATGCTATTAGTAGACGGGGTTGGTTGTGTGACTCATGAAAGTTGAGAGTTAATAATTTCAAGACCTACAAGATGATCAAGTCTTCAAGACTTCAAGTTTTCAACTTACCTCTGGGTGGATGATGGTTGAACGGCGCCCTGGAGAAACCAGTGGTTAGCCTAGATGATGCTAGAGATGTGCCAGTATTCATGTGGAAAGGTCCACCGAGGCACAAAGAGATGGATGGATGCTTCAAGACCCAAGGCTTACCTGCACAGCCACAAGTCATTATGGGATCTGGATTGGTTGGATATCGTGTTGACCCTGGACAGGCGGTGCTACAAGATGTAGAAGAATGGTAGGAAAGGATGGGCACCGACAGAGTCGCAGGGAAACCCTTTGGAAGACCATGTTTTGGTCATCCGTTTCTCAAACACCCTGAAGTGCGAGAAATCAAACGGAGGCGACCAAATCTTGTGGGGAACATGTGCAAAACTCTGCAGAGTACTCAAACCTAATCGATTAGCCGTGTCCACGGTCATGGACGACTTGAGCCAAAGGAACTGAAACTTCCGGAACCCTCAACACAATTAATATGATGATGTGGGTATTAATAACTTGGGTATGAGAATTTGTTGGTGGAACCATCTTATTAATCAACCAACCTAGTAATAATTTTGCTTAGCCCTCTCTTGATGTAGGAAAAATTGGCTTTACGCAAAAACTTACTACCCCACCTGCCATATATGCATGTAGATTAGATGATTATCTTTTTCACCCCTGTCTTGTGACTTTGCCAGCATATTTCATATGCTGACCTACACGGCTGCAACGTATCATGTTGCAGAGTACTTTTCTGACCAGGAGTGAGGATACGCTCTACGCTCGGTGAGATGCCCTTGGAGTGAGATGAACTCATCTACCTTCAATGCTTCTACAAGATTTAGATATTCTCATGAGTTGGCCTTCAGCCACTTTATTGTAATCTTTATTGTAATAAAGGACTCGATATGAGATTTACGATTAATAAATGTTGTGTGATTTCCCTTTGATATATACATTGATGTACCGTGTGTGTACCAGCATGATCTTGGGATGGTACGGAAACACCGGAGATTCGACCTTTCAGGTCGGGTCGCTACAGAAATGGTATCAGAGCACACGCTAACCGTAGGACGTAACCTCTAGGATTGGACAGCCTTAGGACTTATTTCTCTTTGTCTTTAAAATTCTTATACTCTCATCTACTCGTTTCTGACTTCCCTCCGATTATTTCAAAATTTATAGATGGCCACCTTCATCCCAGTGTTGATCACGGAGTTTTGCCAGCCTGATGCAACAATGCCCTTTGGTAAGGAGCTGATGAGGATCGTCAAGGACGTGAGGATTGCTTTGCCGAGCATCACCGGGACTCCTATCATGTCCTTTCCACGAGATGGACGCTACAGGTTCGAGGTGCACATTCCAGGGAAGACCTTTGGGAATCAGAAGGAACCCATCAACTTCAAGTTTGTGGCACCCAGTTGGATACTTGGAAGAGACATGGCCATTCATCATGCCCTTGGATGTATTCAGGAGGAATAGAGAGGTGGAACCATTTCACCAGGACTCAGCGTGGTTTGTCATAGAGATGCCAATGGAAACATCATAACCACTCCCACTGCAGACACCACCATTTCCTATATCCACACCTTGGAGACTCACATCAGGACTCTGGAGCTTCGAGTTCGTGCTGATACGAAGACAATCAAGAATCTGATGAACCGTGAGATTGACCTCGAAGCCGACTTACGGGAAGCCGAGTACGAGCATGAGTATGAGGTGAAGGATTTCTTAGAGAGGATCGACAAGCTGAACACTCGCATCGCCACTCTGGAGGAACAGATGGACATGGGTGAAAATCTTCATCCTGAGGGTGACTTGGCTCCTTTCATCATCGACGATGATGACTATGAGGAGAGCACCACTGGAGGAGGCTCAGTCACCATGTACTTCTGAGGAAAACTTTAGTTATGCCCCCATATATCTTTTATTTTTCAACGTTAAAGCATAGGTCGATGTTTAGTTGAATGGAGTATCTCGATGTTTGAATCTTTGAGTTGAATAAATGAATGAGTGTTTGGTGTGATATGTTTGTTGCATTGCATATGGGTAGTGAATTTCTCCTTTTAGGCCCTTGTTCTATTCTAATTCTCACCCCTTTGAAAATAGCAAGATGCCTCCACGACGTGAGTCCGACTTCACCTTCCCGCCGGAACTCACGCAACTCCTTCAGCAGCAGAATGCACTGATGCAAGTATTGATCCAGAATCAGACCAACAACCAGAACAACATCCACCACCATCCACCTCAGGCTGACAATCTCACCCGTTTTCTGAGGTTGAACCCTCCAACTTTCTCCAGCAACACTGAGCCCATTGTGGCAGATGACTGGCTCCGTAAGATGGAGAGGGAACTCGTCACCGCTGGATGTACTGACGCTGAGAAGGTGCGCTTTGCCGCACATCAACTGGATGGACCAGCAGCTTCATGGTGGGAGAACTACACCACCACATATCCTATTGCTGATGTAACTTGGGAGCAGTTCAAACAAGCTTTCCGCACAACACATGTCTCAGCTGGAGCTATGAGTCTCAAGAAGCGCGAGTTTCACAACTTGCGCCAGGGTAATCGCTCCGTGGCCCAGTACGTGGACGACTTCAGCACATTGGCTCGTTATGCACCAGGAGACGTGGCCGATGATGCGGCCAAGCAGGAGAAGTTTCTGGAAGGACTCAACGATGAGTTGAGCATGCAGCTGGTAGTGGCTACTTTCAACAACTACCAAGAACTGGTGGACAAGGCCCTCATCTTGGAGGGAAAGCAGCAGCAAATTGAGAACCGCAAGAGGAAGTATACTCAGGGGAAGTTCAACTCTATAGATCATCAGAAGCCCCGCTACTCCGCGTACTCAGGGAATATCGGGTCAGGGACCGGTATGTTTGGAAGGCACACTCATGCCGTGCACAACCATGGAGGCCACAACCATGGAGGAAATGGGAATACCCGTCCCAACCATGGCAACTTCAAGACTGACAATGGGAATGGGAATAACAACCAGCACCGTCACGCTCCTACTCAAAAGGATCTGAGCCACATCACCTATTTCAAGTGCTAGAAGACAGGGCACTATGCTACTGAGTGTCCCTAGAGCAAGCAGGGAAATAGAAACGGCAACTCCGCAGCCAAGAAGCCAAATCCGTTTCCTCGTGCCCAGGTGAACCACCTCGACGTGGAAGAAGTCTATGATCAACCCGAGACTATGGTTCGTAAGTTTTTATTGCATTCACGTCCAGTTACAGTACTTTTTGATTATGGTGCAACTCATTCATTCATATCAAGGGTAGTTGTGGATAAGTATGGTTTCCCGCCAAAACCCTTAGTCAGCCCATTAAGGTCAGTTCCCCAGGAGGTATGATGATGGAAATTATAGGATGCCATGCCCTAAAACTCAATATAGGAAACCATGTTTTTCCCACCAACCTCATCGTCTTAGAATCCCAGGGATTGGATGTAATCCTAGGCATGGATTGGATGACCAAGTATGAAGGAAATCTTGATTGCCCCAGCAAGTCTGTTTCACTCACCACCCTGGAGAACAAGAGGATTAAGTATGTATCCCGACGCACACGTATGAGTGCTCAGTTAAATTCTCTCACAGGAGTTGTTCAGGAGGAAGTACCTGTAGTAAAAGATTTTCCGAATGTATTCCCGGAAGAATTACCAGGCATGCCACCAGATAGGGAGATTGTGTTCCTAATAGAGCTACAACCAGGGACAACCCCAATTTCCAAGAGACCCTATCGGATGCCTACAAATGATTTAGTGGAAATCAAGAAGAAAATTAAGGAGTTATTGGACAAGGGGTATATTCTCCCAAGTTCTTCACCTTGGGGAGCCCCGGTTCTTTTGGTGGAGAAGAAGGATAAAACCTTGAGAATGGTAGTCGATTATCGTGCCTTGAACGAGGTGACTATCAAGAACAAGTACCCTCTGCGGATGATTAATGACTTGTTTGATCAGCTAGTGGGAGCCAAAGTATTCTCCAAGATTGATCTTCGAAAATTCGTGAACAAGATATACCCAAAACAGCTTTCACCACCAGGTATGGCTTATACGAGTATACAGTCATGTGCTTTGGTTTGACTAATACTCCTGCCTATTTCATGAATTTGATGAACAAAGTGTTGATGGAATACCTGGACAAGTTTGTTGTGGTGTTCATCGATGACATATTGATATTCTCCAAGAACGAGGAAGAACACAAGGAACATTTGCGTTTAGTTCTGGAGAAGCTGAGAGACCATCAGTTATATGCCAAGTTCAGCAAATGTGAATTTTGGCTGACGGAAGTCGGATTCCTTGGACATGTTATTTCCGCAGATGGAATAGCAGTGGACCCCGCTAAGGTTGAAGCAGTCACCGAGTGGAAGTCACCCACCTCAGTCAAGGAGACCCGCTGTTTTCTCGGACTTGCCAGATATTACCGAAGGTTCATGGAGAATTTCTCAAAGATTGCCAAGCCCATGACGGAGTTGTTGAAGAAAGAGTCTAAGTATATTTGGACTGAGGAATGTGAAGCCAGTTTCTAGGAGTTGAAGAAACGTTTGGTCACAGCCCCAGTGTTGATTTTGCCCAATATTCGGAAGGACTTCCAGGTTTATTGTGATGCTTCACGTCCAGGACTTGGAGGAGTACTCATGCAAGATGGAAAGGTTGTAGCCTATGCATCCAGACAACTACGACCTCATGAGTTGAATTATGCCACCCATGATTTGGAACTAGCAGTCGTAGTGCATGCACTCACGACCTGGAGACATTTACTTATCGGAAATAGTTGTGATGTTTACACCGACCATAAGAGCCTGAAATATATCTTCACACAGAAGGAGTTGAACCTCAGACAGAGGAGATGGTTAGAGTTAATCAAGGACTATGACATGAGATTACACTACCATCCAGGTAAGGCAAATGTGGTAGTAGATGCCTTGAGGCGGAAAACTTATGTAAACACACTCACAGCAGGAGGATTACCCCAAGAGTTAGCCGATGATCTCAGAGAGCTCAGGCTAGAGATAGTTCCAAGTGGATATGTTGCCACACAGGAGATCCAGTCCACCTTGACCGAAAGAATTCGTGAAACCCAGAAATCGGACAAGGAGATAGCTGAGATTAAGCAGAGAATGACAGATGATAAAGCTAAATGTTTTCGTGAGGATGAACAAGGAACTCTGTGGTTTGTGAACCGAATCTATGTGCCCAATGACCTAGAGCTCAGGAAGTTGATACTTCAAGAAGCCCATGATTCCTCTTACTTGATACACCCAGGCAACACCAAGATGTACCTGGATTTGAAGGAAAGTTATTGGTGGACGGGTATGAAGAAGGATATTGCGGAACATGTTGCAATATGTGATGTTTGTCAGTGAGTAAAGGCAGAACATCAGAAACCAGCAGGGTTAGTCCAACCTTTGCCGATACCCGAGTGGAAATGGGAAAAGCTTGGTATGGACTTCATCATAGGACTACCCAGGATCCGTTCAGGATTTGATTCCATTTGGGTAGTGGTAGATCGCTTGACCAAGGTGGCTCATTTCATTCGAGTGAAAACCACCTATACCAATGCTAAGTTAGCCAAGATATACATGACCAGGATCGTGTCTCCGCATGGAGTTCCGAGGAGTATCGTGTCAGATAGAGGAACACAATTTACCTCAAAGTTTTGGCATCAGTAACATGAAACTTTGGGTACGAGACTGGAGTTCAGTACAACTTTTCATCCGCAGACCGATGGACAGACTGAGAGAGTCAACCAGATTCTGGAAGACATGTTGAGAGCTTGTGCGCTAGATTATGGATCCAGTTGGGATGACAACTTACCTTACGCAGAATTCTCATACAACAACAGTTATCTGACCAGTCTAAAGATGGCCCCTTTCGAAGCTTTATACGGAAGGAGTTGCAGAACACCATTGACGTGGGATGGTGTTGGAGACCGACAACTTTTTGGTCCCGACCTTATCCGAGATTCTGAAGAGAAAGTCAAGCTAATTCGTGATAGACTCAAGATGGCTCAATCTCGATAGAAGAGTTATGCTGACAGCAAACGTAAGGAAGCGACTTATGAAGTGGGAGACCGAGCATATCTTCGTGTGTCCCCACTTCGAGGAATCAAGAGGTTTGGTGTTAAAGGAAAGTTAGCACCCAGATTCATAGGCCCCTACAAAATTCTTGAACGTAGAGGCGAAGTTGCATACAAGCTGGAATTGACGGAAGGATTGTTCGGAGTTCATGATGTTTTGCATGTTTCCCAGCTAAAGAAATGTCATTCTGAGATGACTGATTTTCCCTTGAGAGACACAGTGCCCCTAGAGGCCATACAACTTGACAGTGATCTGACCTACGAGGAGAAGCCTATCAGAATCCTCGAGACTGCCAACAGAGTTACCCGCAGCAGGCTCATCAAGTTCTATACGCTTTTGTGGAGTCACCACACCGAGGAAGAAGCCACCTGGGAACGCGAAGAAGATCTTCGTAGAGACCACCCGCACCTATTTTGTAGACAACCCGAATCTCGAGGGCGAGATTCATCTTAAGGTGGGTAGGTTTGTAACATCCCAAAATTTCATTTTGGGAATGTTATGAAATATAGCTATGCATCCATCTACATCATTGCTTGAATGTATGGAATTTGAAATGCTTCTTCTGACTTTCTGAAAGTCCCTTTCTATTTTCAATGTGTTGCTTTCACCTATCTGAAAACCTTGGAAAAAGTTCAAAATAAGAGGGGAGTAACATGACACTCCACACCAGGGTCATCTTGGTGATATATTTGAGCAAAAAGAACCAGGGGGTCCTTTGCAAAATATTTGCAAAAGGTTTTAAAACCAAATAGGCAATTTCTGAAAAATATTATTTTTTAAAGTATTCAAATGATAGAGGAAAAATGTTCATTGAATAGCATTAATTCTCCTGATTATTTTGATATATATATCGCCTATATTTGGAAATGTTTTGAATGCTTTTAAAGAGGTTTTATTGCCCTGGATTTTAAAAGGAAACAGATTTATATTTAACGGACCGGCCCACGGGCATTTACTCGCGGATTTATTACGAGCCGGCCGACCGACGTGCAGTCACCGCCTCCCCTCTCTCTGACAGCGGCAGCGGGCCCCGCCCCGACCGACCGCTAGATCAGCGCGGTCATCGTCTCCCTCGCGCGTGCGCCGCCGTCGCCGTAAACCACTCCACCGGATCTCCCTCCTCCTTCCTTCTCTCGCTCTGCCTCGCCCCTATATAATAGCGGCCACCTCCGCACTCCATTCCCCCTCGGAACCCCTCTCTCTCCCTCGCCAGAGCATTGCCACGAGCCCGCCGGAGTTCTCTGCCCCGATCGAAGCTCCCACCGCACGTGCCCGTCGCTCCACTCGTTCCCTCACCCCACTGTCACCACCAACCGACGCCGGACGCCAACCGCTGTCGCCTGGACCTCTCCGACATCCTCCTCAACCGCCGAAGGAACCTCCCCGACCAGCTTCGACCATCGGCCGGCGCTGTCCTCGCCGAAGACCACCTCCTCCCCTTTGTAAGTCGCTGGATCCGCTCTTATCCGTTCGATCAAAGATCGAGGCACCAGATTAGAACCTTTATAAGTGCGAATCATTTTCCTTTATGGATCGGTCGACCGCCCGCTTTTTCCCCGCGTTCACGCTAGCAGCCAATAGGGAGTTGCCACGTAGCCTCGACCGTCCGTCAGTTTATTTTTTCTATTTTCTGTTTTGTTTTACTTAACAGAAGGTTTTCTGACTTTGTTTTGTTTCTATCTTTTAAACTATTTAGTGTTTTGAATTGATTCTTTTTGAATTAGTTCACATATTTCATGTAGTTTCACCCTGTAGTCTTAGAATTCAAATTTGAACTCTATAATTTGAATTTAGTCAAATTTTCTCAAATCACTCAAATCTGAATAACTAGAGTTTAAAAATAGATTTTCATACGAATCTTTTTGCTACTGCTTGGTATTAGTTAGGACTATCATCACGTTCAGTTTGAGGAGTTTTAGGATGAATTTGTTTAGTGTTCTAGCTATAAACAGATTCTGCCTAGTAGTTAGTATAGTTTAGTTAATTTAGTTTTTAGTTAGTTTAAATTAGATTTTATCTAATTTGTTTTAGTAGGTTCTGTTGCTTAAACATTAGGTGTTTTAATTTCTGTAAATAAAATATAAAATTGCTTAGTTTATTTCTTTATTGTTATAGGAATCTCAACTCTTTTTCAACTAGGTATAATTTGTTATAAAACAAACTAGTTAGTAATAGTTTTCTTCTAACATAGTTTTATATAATTAGATTCTGTTTTCTAAGAAGAGTTTTTAGTAAATTCTTTTTATGTTAATATAATGTTTATTAATTCATACTAAGTTTTGTTTTACTCTTTGTTAGTAAAACTATAGTTACCTCATATTGTAGTGTTTATCAAAACTTTCAAAACCATACTAAGATTTTTGTTAACAAACTTTAACTGGATTTTATTCTGTTTATTAATAAAATATTTTATTGTTTCCTTACTGTCGACTATCGTTTTGTTCATACAAGTAGTTTTATTATGTTAGTAGTGGTTTACCCATCACCTTTTTGAAAACAAAACTTTGTGTGTTTCCTTGCTTGTGATTTGTGCATTGTTTTGTCTTGATTGTTTACTAGTTCATTTCTGATTTTGTTGTATGCTTATTGAGTGCTCTTGTTTGCTTCGTTAGATTATCCGGAGTGCGAGGCTTGTTACCTAGAGTCACTCACGTACGAAGATCATCAATCAGGCAAGTCACTTTGATCATCTTTACCCATGTTTTTATTGCATTAGTTCTACCATCCCCCCGATTGCAATCAAAGTAGGTAATTGGAAACTTGGTTTCTTGTTGTAGTATCATGTGGTAGGTACCCCCCTCAACCCCTTTGACACATTGGCCCCGGGAAACGTTGTTTTACTTTTGCTATGCTATTAGTAGACGGGGTTGGTTGTGTGATTCATGAGAGTTGAGAGTTAATAATTTCAAGACCTACAAGATGATCAAGTCTTCAAGACTTCAAGTTTTCAACTTACCTCTGGGTGGATGATGGTTGAACGGCGCCCTGGAGAAACCAGTGGTTAGCCTAGATGATGCTGGAGATGTGCGAGTATTCATGCGGAAAGGTCCACCCAGGCACAAAGAGATGGATGGATGCTTCAAGACCCAAGGCTTACCTACACAGCCACAAGTCATTATGGGCTCTGGCTTGGTTGGATATCGTGGTAACCCTGGACAGGCGGGGCTACAAGATGTAGAAGAACGGCACGAAAGGATGGGCACCGACAGAGTCAGAGGGAAACCCTTTGGAAGACCATGTTTTGTTCATCCGTTTCTCAAACACCCTGAAGTGCGAGAAATCAAACGGAGGCGACCAAATCTTGTGGGGAACGTGTGCAAAACTCTGCAGAGTACTCAAACCTAATCGATTAGCCGTGTCCACGGTCATGGACGACTTGAGCCAAAGGAACTGAAACTTCCTGAACCCTCAACACAATTAATATGATGATGTGGGTATTAATAACTTGGGTATGAGAATTGGTTGGTGGAACCATCTCATTAATCAACCAACCTAGTAATAATTTTGCTTAGCCCTCTCTCGATGTAGGAAAAATTGGCTTTACGCAAAAACTTACTACCCCACCTGCAATATATGCATGTAGATTAGATGATTATCTTTTTCACCCCTCTCTTGTGACTTTGCCGGCATATTCCATGTGCTGACCTACACGGCTGCAACGTATCATGCTGCAGAGTACTTTTCCGACCAGGAGTGAGGATATGCTCTACGCTCGGTGAGATGCCCTTGGAGTCAGATGGACTCATCTACCTTCGATGCTTCCGCAAGATTTAGATATTCTCATGAGTTGGCCTTCAGATGGACTCATCTACCTTCGATGCTTCCGCAAGATTTAGATGCTTCCGCAAGATTGTAATCTTTATTGTAATAAAGGACTCGATATGAGATTTCCGATTAATAAATGCTGTGTGATTTCCATTTGATATATACATTGATGTACCATGTGTGTACCAACATGATCTTGGGATGGTACGGACACACCGGAGATTCGACCTTTCAGGTCGGGTCGCTACAAGTAACAATTGAGCCAACGACATAATGATACCAAGCCTCTTTATCAATGGCATATTTTCTAATCTTTCTAAGCTTCAAACGCATTCCAGCCGTCTTGTTCTTATGATCATCGATGATATCGGCAACATGCAACTCCAATCCCATCTTCTCATCTTCAGTTCTTTTCAAGTTTTCTTTTAAATGATCAATTTCTTTTTCAGCTTGTGTTAATTTCTCGAGCATAATTGCATAGTTGATTGGAATTTCTGGTTCAACTACTTCCTATAGATAAAAACATCTATGTCAATTTGGTGGCATAATTAATTGTCATAGACATTAGATGATGTGTGAAATATTTATAAAAGATAATGACATACCACATCTGAATCATAGACTGGACGAGGGCCGACGTGGGCTGATACCATAACCATGACACTATAGAATAACTAACAATAATTCAAGTAAGTAAATCGTATGCACAACTATCTAAATCATACAAATAATTTTTTTTAACAAAAAGGTTTTAAGAAGAACAAGAGGCTCACCAAGGTGGCCGGTGCCGCGGGGAGACGGTGCGGACGATCGACGATGGTTAGGACGGGGATGGGAAAGCACCAAATAAACCTCACCTACACACATGCAACCTAACAAGTTGATTTGAGCTCAAATTGCATATAAATCAAATAAACTCCCACATAATGATCACTACTCCAAAACCTAGCTAAAACCCACAAATCACATATCTTTGAGCATACCACAAGCTAATCTAGAAATGACAGATGAAGGAGCAAAGTTGCTAACCTTTATGAACACTTGGATATATGGGGTGCCTTTAAATCTTGACAAATCCTTGGCAAAATGGAGGATGAGCTTCGAGCAAGAAGAAGAACAGGGGAGAAAACAGAGAAATGAGAGCCCCTTCGATGGGCTACGGACGAAGCATATATGTAGGAAGTCTTTAGTAACGGCTGGTGACACCAACCGGTACTAAAGGTTACCCTTTAGTCTTTAGTACCGGTTGGTGTCACCAACCGGTACTAAAGGTGCAAGCGGGGCCCCGGTCTGACCAACAGCCTGCCACGCTCCCTTTAGTACCGGCTCGTCACACGAACCAGTACTAAAGATCGCTCAACAGCGGGTACTAAAGGTCGCCCTACTCCTAGCGGTTGGAGCCGGTACGAACCGGGACTAATACCATCTTTAGTACCGGCTCGTGTCCAGACCGGGACTAATGCTCGGGATGAAAGGTCTGTTTTCTACTAGTGCCACACGGGTCGCCATGTTGAGGAGAGAGAGAGGGATTGAAGCGAGGAGCTCCATACGCGCCTGTTCTTGGGAAAGAGAGGGTGCCTCCTGCGTATCCCGAGCTCGGTCACCACCATGGTCGTGAGCTAGGGTTCCTGGCGCGAGGAGGGAGGGCTTGGCAGACCTAGCCGCGGCCTGTGTAGGTCGAGTTAATCTATGAGAGGAGGGAAGGGGTCACCGGCGGTGGGGTTGGGGCGGTGGTTTGATTGGGTGGGGTGGGAATCGGGGAGAGGAGCCCTCTTTCATTCTCTCTGTAGAAGAAAGAAGAAGGAAACGCAATGGTAAATCAGCAGCGGCAATTAAAAAATGTGAAAAAAGGCAAACGCCCACACGTCGTGCTTTCGTCGAAGGATCGATGGAAACACGTGTCAAGCCCATGAGAGGCCTCGCCCAACACTGGGAACGCACGGGAGGAGTCCCTGCTTAGTAGCTTTAAGGTCCTTCCCAATGCTCCATGGTGAACAGGTGCTAAGCATGCCACATAAGCAAAAAAATGACATGACATCGCAATTAAGGAGGAAAGAGAGTGCTTTGATGACCCCAGGAAGAACCAATGCCATACACGTCAACCTAGGCAAACCACTTAAATGAAAGAAGATGACCAATGCATGAGAGAGTTTAGGTGCTAAATCATTAAATAGGATGAGCTTAGTAACAACAAGTTAAGCACCTATGCATTGTGAAGTTGAGTTGCTAAGCTATTTAATGCTCTTAGCACCATATCTTAGCACCTTTGCATTGGAAGCAACCTACTTTCTAATATATGATGAGAAGAAGCAAAGAGTTGCATCTTGAGAAGCGTGATGTTCGGCTTGAGAAGCGCGAACTTAGGTTGGAGAACCGGGAAGCATGGCTTGAGAATCGTGAGGATCGGGTTGAGAAACGTGAGCGTCTGTTGGCCCTACATGAGTCGCAGAAAGATCACAGTCTGGAAAAGCGTAAAGCTGAGTTTGATGAAAACTGGAAGGGATATCAGAACTTTTTGCTTTATAATGCTCCCCTAGAGGATGCCCCCTCTGCTACCATACAGAATGCAGCTCCTGCCACAGAGGATTCTCCTGCTTGCGCCACACAGAAGGCCCCCTCTTCTGCTCCGAAAACCTTAGCTCCTGCCTCAGAGCAGGTAGCTGCTCCTGCCCAGAGACTTCAACTCCTCCCGCATTGAACAGAATTGCGGATGTTGTCTAGACTGGAGTTACCACCATGACACAGAATCTGGAAAGTGCTGATAAAATGGCCACGGTAAGTAACCACTCTGCTTACTACATTCTCCTGTGCAGGCATTGTTTTGTCCTTGATGCTATTTTCATGTCTAAAGCTCGTGGAGAAGGTCGTTGCTGCCCCGACAAGAGTTCAGGACCTAATGAAGAGCTATGAAGCTAACAAAGAAATTGTCTCTACATTGAGGGAAAGCTACAAGAACAATGAAGTTGCTTCGAACTTCAAGAAGGTCATTGCTGGTGTTCTGACAAGCAGCCTAGGTCTTGCTAGGGAACCATTGAAGAATCTGGTCGGTGCAGGTGGAGATGGTGGTGATGTCGAATGACATTTGCAAGTTCTCTTGACCCATTGATGTTTCAAATGACAGCATTTGTCTGCTGTGAGTGGATTTGAAGTTTTGTCGCATGTTCCTGATACTTCTTAAACAGATGCGCCCTTCCAATATTGTTTTGAATATGGCCATTGATCATACAATAGCTTTCATGCCAGTTTTGTGATGCTTTTTCACTGTTTATTCCTCATTTAATGCTCTAATATTTACAATATTGTTTTGAATATGGCCATTGATGTTACTATAGCTTTCATGCCAGTTTGTGATGCTTGTTCAGTGTTTATTCTTCGTTTCTTGCTCTAATATTTACATGCCCGCACTTGATAATCCATTTTGGTGATGGTGATTCTTAGGGAGCGTTCGGATTCCCTCCGCTCCATGACGAAGTGAAGTGGCGTTCAGTAATAATTCTGGGAGCTGCTAATTAGCCGCTTTGCGCGCTCCGCTCCGCGGAGAACAGCCGAACTTAATATTGTTTAATTTTAGCAGCAATCATCAGTTTGTTCAGTTGATTTGCATTGACAGCTTCTCTGTGTCAGACCGGAAGTACCTTTGAGACAGATTTGCTTGGCCAGAGTGAAACCTGAAGGTACCCTCTGCTCTACTCTGAATCAATTGACGTGTAACTAAAAATAACTTGTTACATTTTTTACTGATCTTGTATAAGCAAAGTTATGTTTTCTGTTATACGGTGTGAATAAATTTCTCTTGGGCAATTACTTTGGCTACATAATAGTCTTTTTTTAGCTCCCATGGTCGCGCAAAGCTTTGCGTCGCCATGATGATGTTGAATAGAGTGGGTGGCGGAGCACTCTTTTGTAGGAAAACACAAGCATTTCCCCTGTATCAAATAGTTCACAACACAAGCATGGATACAGATGCCATGGCCTTTCCGTTGGGGAGGATTTTTTTTAAAAACAACCATCTATTTATTCATAATAGTAGCAACATAGAACATACATGGCTTCTCTTTGAAACAGACCGAAGAGACAGCACACAAAGAAATTTACATCATCATCATCAAAGAATCCAGCCACCGTCGTCGCCGAAGCATTCGTCGGAGGAGAGAAACAGAGGCTTCCAATTTGCCAAGATCCAAGATAGTGCCATAGCAACCAAGCTGCGTTATGAGCCTCTGTACAGGTGGGCCATCTACTGAAAAACTCTAGAACCGGTAACCATCTTCCACTGCCAAATCTCTATGCGGACCATCCCTTGGACAAGACCGATGCTGTAGCATTGGCCATCTCCAAGACACAAACTTCCGGCTCCACGACGACGCTGGAGACGCAACCGACGCAACGCGGACGAAGCCGAAGAAACAAGAACCTGAGCAAGATCTCCACCGGCATCTTGAGGAACTCGATGGAACACAAATCCATGACTCCTCGACATCGCAGAAAAACGCGGCCGAGACGGTGGCCTAAAAAACTTTATGATAACATCAGCACCGACCAAGCACAGCCACCCGACATATCTATCCTAAACAATCTATAGACCGGAGGGAAGTAACCGGGCTCCCCAACCCTCCCGCTGTCGCCGGAGCGACTAGGGAAGGGAAGGCGAGCCGTCAGCCTCGCCGGCAAGAAGGCAGGAACTGCCCCGCCTATGGAGTCACCACTATTGGGCAGCCGGAAACGAAACGATACGCTCGGAGCGTTGTGTGTTGGGGCCCCATTTGGGGGATTGTTGGAGCCAGTTGTGCCTGAATTTTTTTACAGAATCTTCCACATGTCAAGTAGACGTATCCACATGCCAAGTAAACATGGCAATCACCAAGTTCCAAAGCCTAATAGTTAAGCGACACTTGATGAAGAGGTGTAATCCAGACTCCTCCATCCCTTTGCAAAGGGAGCAAATACCATAATTTGTTTTCCTGAGATTAGATATTGATGCCCCTAGTTTGGTAAAAGCAATTTTTTATGACCTCATTACTTGGTCTGACCGTCTTAAGACCGAAACACTTAAGGAGCATGCTGGTCTATGGCATGACTTCCTATCTTCACGTAATACGTGAACCTCTGTAGAACTTCAGACCTTTTAAACTAGTAAAATGTCCGTGCATTGCTACGGACTATAATATATATAATTAAATTAAACAAATAGTTAAGGTTGTTTTCAAAGTTGAAGCTCATTTATTTCAAAAATCCAATTGTTCGGACAATCTGGGCTCCCTCAAATCCAGATCATATGTAAGGGAGAAATATGGTTGTCCCGACTACCCATCATGTTATCTTCAAGACATGGCCCTAACACAAAACCCACCCCACGACGCATCCTTTCCTTTCCTGCCAGAACGTCGCCTTCTCAAATGGTTTCGCGTCCTAGTGGGACATTTCTCGCTACAAGCCTCTCCTTTTATTACCAGGTGACGCTCACCTCACCTTCTCCATGGCACCCTTTCTCCTTCACTCTGTACTCCTCGACGGACCGCCAAGGTGGAGACCCACACCAACTACCCCGCTCTCCGCCCTTGATCCCCCTTGTTTGTGTCGATCCGCCACCCCTAACAAGGGGTAGGAGGCGTGCTCCGCCTGTGACCCCCCCCCCCCCCCCCCCCCCCGAGCCAAGAAGGCAGATCCAATGTCTTCTAAGCCATTGTCACGTTGTAGCATTCCACAAAAATATAATGTCTATTGTTGGGCACACCTCACCTTCGTCATGGCGCCCTCTTCCGTTCACACCTTACATCACTGACAACCAAGGAGGATTTCACACCAGCATCTGTCAGCGCCAACCTTCCTAAAATAAAGAAAAAATCAGCTTAACCGGGGAAACATTTTAACTTCCAGTGTGGCCGACTTTACCAACATCAAGATCTTTTTCAACACCGGCCAAGCTGGCTCGCACTACGCCACCTCTTATCTGGCGGTTTCCAGCCGCACGTCTTCAAAATTATGGCTTCTCGCCGCCGGCTCAAGCGGTCAACCGGGTTGTCAACAACCTCGCCGGGACTGACGTCAACCTTCTGCGGTTTCACACTTCATCATCAATGTCGAGGCATAAAAATAACTAAGTCACTTTCATGCTTTTCATGCTTTTATTTATCAATACAAATAAACTAGCACTGTTGAGTTAACCTCGGAGGCTGCACCACGCTCATCTTCATGGGATTCAAAGAAATAAAACAGAGATTCAAACCAACTTCAAGTTGATCTGTCAATCTTCAGTGGAAATGGTGCATAGTGGTTGGTTCAATTTTGCGGTGTCCTCACCTCATCACAGAAGGGGTAGCGAGGCACGTATATGTATTGTTGTCACTAAGGATAAAATGACGGGGTCTAAACATATTACGTTTCTTCCCTTTTCTACATTATGTCTACATTATGTCATGTTGCTTAAAGCGTTGCTCTCTTCGCCATGAATATCGTCATATTATTTTTAATCAATTGCCCAACAATAATTTGTCTACCCACCGTATGTGCCATGCTACACGAAAGAAGCCTGTAGTGAAAACCATGCCTCCCGGATCTACTTTAATCATATTATAAAAAACAAAACTACCTTGCTAGTATTTTATTACTTTTATTTTACTTTGCAAACTATCTATCTACCGTTTTCAGATATAATCCTTGCTATTCAATAAGGACAAGGGGATTGACAACTCTTTTGCCTGCGTTGGGTGCAAGTATTTGCTCTTTGTGTGTATGTGTTGCTAATTATTGGTTTGGTGTACTCCTACTGATTCGATTAACCTTAGTTCTTAACTAAGGGAAATATTCTCGCTAGTTTATTACATCACCCTTCCTCTTTGGGGAAAATCCTAACACATCGCAAGTAGTCGGCCCGCGGCGATAGGCAGTTATACTCTATCACCATCGACCCTGATGGTAGGGTTTGGACAGTTATAATCCACCCGGGACCATCTGGTGGGCCCATTGAGCAAGCCAACCCACATATCCTCCTACCACCCCGAAGAACAAAGAGCAGGCGACTCTCTCTTCTCCCCCACTCACTCCTTTCGATCTCTTTTGTTTCTCCACTATTCTTGCGGATTGAGATGGCTCCATGATGAGAGAAGTAAGCACCTTCGATTCCTCCAAGTAGTTTTAGTCAAAAAGCTATGGTTTTAATGTATTTTTTTGGCACAAGATGAACCCTAGTTCATCTAGTAGTTTTAAGTTTTGTTGATTCTAGGTTTAGTTAGAATGATTCAATATGATGAATGTGTTGAAGATGAATCCTAGTTCATATTGTAGTAACTAGTTATGTTGATTCTACCTAGTTTTAAGATAAACCCTAGTTCATATTATTGATTTTTTTAGAATAAATCATTGATGTTTGATAAAGTATGGTGATTTTGGTTCAATATGATTGATGATGGAATATTTATAGCTTATTAAAATGTTCATTATCGCTTTATTTTGAAAATTTGAACATGATGGATGTTCCAATGTTAACAAATGTTTCATATGCATATTGCAATTGTTGATCATGAATACTACCCGAGCAGGGTTTGAGTTAGGGTACGCTCTCCAAAATCCTGGTCCAAACCCTGGGCCCTCTTCGTGCAGCTATCTTACTACCCGACGGTGACTAAGGGCACGGTGAACGGAACTTCACGAGAGCGCATGCATACAGAGCACAACGGGGACATTTAGTTACCCAACTTTGGGCGACCTTGCAGTGTAAAACCCTACTCCTACTTGATGGGATTGCTCTTAGGGAAGCACAAGTGTGTTCCAAGGTAGGTGATGATGAGGGAGTGAAAAAAGATGGGACCAAGGTCAGATCGGACCCCCTCTACCGTGGCGACACTACCCCTCCTATCCTTGCCTTGGTCCTCTTCCCCAAAAAACTCGGCGGGGAAAGGCAGCCATAGGCTAGCAATTCAAAGGGGAACGGGCGCTTAGTATATTTTGACAAAAGTCGGTCTTCGTCTGCAAAGGTAGTGTCCATGACATGCTTGTGGGCTCAGCGATGACCTCCGTTCTAGCAATCGGTATCACCGTGGTCACCTTGCACCAATATGGCAACCTTTGGGAACCTGCTTTGGAGGAGACAACAGGTACTGCCCTATAATCATTAGAAAGGAAAACCTCTCTATCCACGCCCGCTGGCACGGTCATGCTATCCTTCACCACGTGGGTGTGACATCCACGAGGTGGACGTCCAGCCATGCGACCAGCGCCACACAACCCCTTCAGGCAGAGGGCCTCGCTGGAAGCCGCCTTGCGAGGGTGCCTGATGCTGAAGATGCTTGACTTGAAAAGTTCCGCCTCGTTGGGAGGGGCCTTGTGAGGTGTGAGGGCATTCTCCTACTTTAGTGTTTTGGTGATGATGACACCTCACTTTATGATCTAATCGTGTGTCAAGTTATCTAGGTACCCCGTTTATGACACAAGACGGTTAGACATTCCCTCCAAACAGAAAAGAACAAATACGGTGTTCTCTACATGTTTATTTCTTTTGTCGAAGGGAACCCAAACTATTAAGAGGGGATCCACATCGAAAGGTTTTGGGTGAATCAATGCACATACAGATTTCTAGTCACCCAACTCATACCCTTCCGCTCTAAGAGAGAGAGAGATCCTCATTTCTAACTATGCAACCTTTTTTCCTGAGCGGTTGTACTGTTGGTTCTAGAGGTTGTACCGCTTGCATCGGTACGCCCAACATAACCACCGCCTCAGGGGTGATACCCTAGGTTTGCGGCTCTTAGGAAGTCGCCAACTGTTGTACCACTGCCTCCGGGCGGTTGTATGGTGTCGTGGGAACGAGTCTGACAGTAGAAGGTATAGGTACGAATGGAGAGGGCAGAGTCCTAGCTACGGCGAGGGTGTACACGCAGATGTATGAGTTTAGGCCCCTCTCGTGGAGGTAAAAGCCCTACGTCTCAGTGCTCGGAAGCTTATGTCGTGTGGAATATGGAGATTACAACAGTGTCGTTAACCCTTGTACAGGAGGGGGAGGGGTGGATTATATAGAGTCCGCTACCCCTCATAATTGCCCTGCAGTCAAGAGCTGATCGTGGGGTGTAAAGATTGGCGTTACAGGTAACGTATGCATCAAGGCTAATAATGACCATTAAACCAACGTCTGCCCGTTGGGCTCTTCGTAACGGCTTCTGGTCTTCTGGCGTCGAGTGCAACGAAGCATGTGGAGTGTCACGCGCCCGCCGAGTGGGAAGAGGGCTTCCGAGTGAAGTACTGTCGAGTGACCTTTAGGCCCTTCCAAGTACACACTCGGAAGTTCATGCTTGATCTTCAACTCCTCTATGGTAGTGTCCTTGGGAAGGGTATGTGGAACCGGCTTAGGACCCTACCCTAGGTACATATACTCGTCATTAGCCCCCGAATGGATCGGGGTGTGAATGGGAAAAGAAGACTTCAAAGTCGACCTTGAGCTGGTGCGTCTAACCCTTGGAGAAGTGTCTTGAGCTTCTGTGAACTTTATGTCGATTGAATCTTGACCTTCGAAGTCTAATTGGATTTGTCATGAAAAACATTCCGAATGATATTCGAAGCATCAGAGAAATTTGAACCGACTGGATTCTTCTCCGTTCGCCCGGATCCATTCAGCCTTAAAAGTGTTCAAGTGAATATTTGGGATCTGTCCTGTACCAACTGAACCAAGGGCATCTTGAGAAAGGACGGGTCGGCCTGTCAGACCCGGATTCTTCGGGATACGAAAATCTGGGCAGCGCACGCAAGTGTGCGAAGATGACGGCACGGTTTGGGCAAGCGGGCGCACGACGCCTCTATTTTTGTGCGAGACATTTCGCATGACGCCTCGATCTCCGCACCAGGTATTTCGCCACGTATCGGGCGCTGTCCGCGGTTGGCGTGTGCGGTTATCTCGCGGGCCCCCTAGTCAGTGACTCGCTCGATGGTGTATAAAGCCTCTTTCGGCTCGGCTCGCACGGCATCCGCCGCAGTCTTTCGCCCTTTCCTTCCTCCGTCTCCTGCATCCGCCATTGCCTCTTGCTTTGCACCGACGATAGCCGCCGCCCGGGAATGATGAGTAGCGCCACCGAGAAGCTTGAGCGGGCGAAGAGGGGCGCCTCGACACGCAAGGGCAAGAAGCCTTCGACCGCTCGGTTCACGGCACCGGCAGGCTGGATGCAGGGAGACTTCCTCCCTTTTGTCGTCACCACTGAGGACCTTGAGGGTCTCTTTGTCGACGGGCTTGTAGCCCACGGAGCGTGGATGCTCCCCAAGGACGAGATTGAGCCTGCGCCGTGCGATGGAGAGCGGGTACTTCTTTTGACTCACGTAGAAAGGGGTTTCTCTCTGCCTCCCCATCCGTTCTTCCGTGGATTCTTGAATTTCTTTAGGGCACAGCTGCATCACGTGCCCCCGAATACCATCACCTATCTGTCTACGTTTGTCACTCTGTGCGAGTGTTTTCTTGGTGTCTCACCCCATTGGGGATTGCTCAAACACCTCTTCACGGTCAGATCTCAGACCGTGAAGAAGGTCCTCCCGGATGACGAGAAGACTAATGTCATCCAGATGTGCGGCGGTCTTGGCGTGCAAAAAAGAGTACGAAGTTCCTTTCCTCCCATCACCTTTCCCGAGTCAGTTCGGGGGTGGCAGTCGACCTGGTTCTACTGCCAGGATGCAGTGTCGCCGAATATGTCGATTGGTCTTCCCCCTTTCATGCTGGATCACCCTGCCGCCCCCAAGACCTTGAAGAAAGCAGCCACGGAGGCCGTCCAGGTAGGGATCTTGATCGAGGCGGTGGTGCAGTTTATCCGAGGCAGGGTGACGGGGTTGGATCTGCTGGAGACGTTTCTGATTCGACGCATACAGGCCCTCCAAGCCAGGGACCACAGCATGTGGCACTACACCGGCACAGACGATATGACCAGGGCGTGCCCCGAGGAGGTTCCTCAGGACGTTGTCGAGCAGTGGCTCCAGAGCATCACTGGAACCTGCGACAATCCTGCAG
Source organism: Hordeum marinum (assembly GCA_022496015.1). Classification (NCBI taxonomy): domain Eukaryota; kingdom Viridiplantae; phylum Streptophyta; class Magnoliopsida; order Poales; family Poaceae; genus Hordeum; species Hordeum marinum. Next base: position 476,040,962 of record CM039672.1, on the reverse strand, counting down.
GGGCGAAAAGGATCGAACCGTATTCCACCAGCAATCCTCCCAAGAACCTAGGGAGTGTCATTATGTCGACTCATATGGAAATATCGTTGAGTGTAACACCGTCTTGTAGATTGACGCCCATTTGAACCTTGCAGGAGTGGACGAACATCCACTCGCCCGTTCCCAACGGGGACCACGTAGAGGAAGGCGTGGTGAGCGATGACGGGAGTGTGGATGGTGATGGCTCCTCCGATTCCAAGAGCGAGTACAAGGAGTCTAGCGAAGAGAAAGAAGTCGAGGTACGCCCTCGGCGTGAAGCTCGAATCAAGACTCGTCACGACCTCGCGGCCGCGGAGGAGCCGGCGTCAGGCCCCAGCGACAAGAACCCAAAGCGGAGCCGCCCTTTGATGGCCGAGCCGACTGGGAAGCCGACCAAGCAGCCCAAGATGACTGTTGACAAATCCCGCAAAGCCTTGCCTCAGATGAGGGTGGCTGTTCTGGTCGTCTCCGCGTAAGTGCTTGTTTCTGGAGGTTTTTTTCGACTGAAGTTTTGTACTGCTTATTGAATGTCGTATGGTCTTTCAGAGCTGCGACGTCTGTGACCTCGCCTCAGAGGGACAGTGGGGATTCCATGGATATTGACATCGCGGACTCGGCCACCTCTCACCGTGGTTAGTGAACTGCCGGCTTGTCTCTATTTGACTTGTTATATATGGTTGTTCACATTTGTCGATTGTAGCTGCAGAAGTTATCCAGTTGGAAGACGACGAGGAGCAGCAGGCCGCTTTGTGTCCTCGCGCGCGGAGAGCTTCTTGGGCGCGGGCTCCACAGCGTCCAGCAGGGGAGTCTTCCCTAGGGTGGGGCGGCTCGACCCAGCCTCAGGTCGAACCTGCTATGCTCCCGTCGCACGCTCCTCCCACCATCTCGACGGTAGTGACGGTGACTCCCACGGGACCCGTTAAGGCTGCCCCGACTGCTCCAACGACTGTGTCGACTCCCCCCGTGACGACCTTCACTTTGCATCACACCCCAGAAGATCAAACTGGGGCTGCAAACGAAGCTCTGATTCAGGTGGAGTAGCTAATGGAGAAGTCAAAGGAAGCATTCGAACCGAGCAAGCTAGCGTTTGGCGTCAGCTCGGCGCTTCGCACCAACGTCCGAGTAAGTTCTATCGTAAGTCTGCTGTCGAGTAAATTTCCATCCTCTCTTTGTTACTTTGCACCCACTAGGTGACTGCTGTAGAGAGTGTACTTTTCCTCGAATAGATCATATTGTTGTGGATTTTTATTTTTCCTGACGAGTTGCTCGACGGATCGAGAGTCAACTGTCTCAGTGGGGGCGCTCTTAGCGCACCCATTGGGTGTAGTCCCCAAGGCCACTGTCGAGTGCTTGCACTGGCAGTGGTCTTAATGACGAAGATGTTGAAGCGTAGCCACTCGACATGTCGAGTGGACTTTTATTTTTCTCGACAAGTTGCTCGACGGACTGAGAGTCAACTGTCACAGTGGGGGCGCTCTTAGCTCACCCACTGGGTGTAGTCCCCGAGACCGCTGTCGAGTGCTTGCATCGGCAGAGGTCTTAGAGCTTATTGTATACAAGATACATTTTGCTTTGAACCACCCCACTCTGTGGCTAGCTTGCAGGTTTCATGGATATTATTGGCAAACCATGATATGACGCTGCATAAGGATAGACTACACTTCATAGAGTAGGGAGGGCGGCACTCGACGGGTCGAGTGTGCTGACAGGGCAAACCTTGTCGAATGCTTGAGTGGACTTTTATTTTTCCTGACAAGTTGCTCGACGGATCGAGAGTCAACTGTCTCAGTGGGGGTGCTCTTAGCACACCAACTGGGTGTAGTCCCCGAGGCCACTGTCGAGTGCTTGCACTGGCAGTGGTCTGAATGTTTGTTGTATACATGATACATGCTTCATGCAACCGCACCACTCTGCTGTTGCCTTGCAGGTTTCATGGACATAATTTACAAACCATGATATGACACTGCATAAGGGCAGGTTGAACTTCGCAGAGTAGGGAGGGCGGCACTCGGTCGAGTGTACTGACAGGGCAGACCTTGTCGAATGTTACCATAACCGGTGGGGGCACTCTCAGTGCGCCCACTGGGTGTAGTCCCCGAGCCCGCTATCGAGTGCTTGCACTCGCAGTGGTCTTCTGGCAGACGACAAACCGTAGGCTTATTCATTTGCAACGATAGAATAACTCGACATGTCGATATTTTTTATCTTTCCTGACGAGTTGCTCGACGGATCGATAGGCAACTTTCTCAGTGGGGGCACTCTTAGCGCACTGACTGGGTGTAGTTCCCGAGGCCACTGTTGAGTGCTTGCACTAGAAGTGGTCATAATGACGAAGACGTTGAAGCGTAGCCACTCGACATGTCGAGTGGACTTTTATTTTTTGACGAGTTGCTCGACGGGTCAAGAGTCAACTATCTCAGTGGGGGCGCTCCTAGCGCACCCACTGGGTGTAGTCCCCGAGGCCATTGTTGAGTGCTTGCACTGGTAGTGGTCTTAATGATGAAGACATTGAAGCGTAGCCACTCAGCATGTCGAGTGGACTTCTATTTTCTGACGAGTTGCTCGATGGGTCGAGAGTCAACTGTCTCAGTGGGGGCGCTCCTAGCGCACCCACTAGGCGTAGTCCCCGAGGCCACTGTCGAGTGCTTGCACTGGCAGTGGTCTTAATGACGAAGACTTTGAAGCGTGACAACTCGACATGTCGAGTGGACTTTTGTCTGAACTTTCTTTAACATGCTCAGTCGATCGAGTGCCTTATCAATTGTTGACTGCAACTCCATCTTGTGTCGACCGCAGCGGGCTTGCGAACTTGGACCGAAATACAAAGAAGTGGAGGATGAGCGGAACGGATTGAAGGTGGAGCTGGCGATCGCCAATAACGCCTTGGAGCGAGCTCGTGAAGACGTGAAGACTCTGGGAGGTAATGATTGCTGATATTCCGAACCCCTTTCCCCACTCGACTCATTTTGAACCGAGGATCTTCACTCGAGCAGACGTGCGCGTTGAGAACCGCTAACTCCAAGCGCGACTCAACAATGTTATTTCTCTAAATACCATGAAGAAGGCACTAGAGGAGAAGGACAAGGCTCTTGCTGACGCTCAGCAGGCGGCCAAGGAGAAGGCCGAAGCCACGGATCAGAAGATGGAGGCCGTGAAGAAACTTGAAGACGTGAGCGCGAAGCTGAAGCAGGAGAACGCCGACCTCGCCAAGACGGTTGAGAAGCTGACAAAAAGGAGCGCTGGCCTGGAAAGGCATTTGGGTGAGTTCTCCAAGAAGATGTATCTTATGCTTGACGGTATGTTTTTCTCCTGCCGACTGCCTTGCGTCAGTTCTTTCAATGTCGACTGAATTTTTCCCCATTCCTTCCTCCAGACTTCTGCCGTGACTCCGAGAAAGATACCAAAGAGGTTGAGCCCAACCTTGACCCCACCAAGTCGCCCGTGGCTGATGCGGTGGGGATCAACATGTTGCGGCTCAACTTTTGGCTCCAAGGCATCCAGGCTCATATCACTCGGCTCAAGTCCGTTATGGAGAGGATTGACAAAGAAGTCTGGCCGGAAGACACTCTGCAGCTGGACCTCGACGCCATCATGGCTCGACTAAATGAAGTTCCTGGTCGAGTCGGAGCGTGGAAGAAGTCAGCGGCTCGCTGTGGAGCAGACGTGGCTCTATCCCTTGTCAGGGTACACTATCGGGAGGTGCGGGAGGAGAAGCTGAAGGAGCTCCAGGTGGTGAACACGAAGAAACTGCAATTTGAGGACTTCATGGAGACCTTCATTGAAGCAGCTACAGGGATTGCCGATGGCATCAACCTGGACACCTTTGTCGAGCCCTCCAGCCCTTCGCCCGCTTGAGAACTTAATATCTGAGAGAGAGAAAGAAACAATTAAATTTTCCTCGGTATGCCGAGTGTATCTGTATCCCTTGAAACTTCCTTCAGGCCTTAGGCCTGAGCGCTTTCGCTTTTGCCAGAACATCTGCCGCGGTTAAACCTTTTTAATTCAATCTGAATTCGCTTTTCGACCTTTAGTTTGGCCGATGCTTTATCTTGTCGAGTGTTTATACTTTTGTCCGCTTGACGTGTTTGACTTAGGCAAAGCATGTTTGCCGCTAAGTCCTCGAGTGTGAGGATCACTCATTACTCGGAATATTATGAACTTAGGAGAATATTGATTCACAGCTAAGGTGTCGAGTAAGTGGACGGTTGTTCACTCGACGTGTTTGAACTTAGGCAAAGCATGTTTGCAGCTATGCCCCCAAGAGAGAGGTTTGCTCATCACTCGGAGTGTTTTTAGACTTAGGCGAATGTCGATTCACAGATAAGCCCCGAGAGTGAGGTTTGCTCATCACTCGGAGTGTTTTTTCGACTTAGGCGAATGTCGATTCGCAGCTAAGCCCCCGAGAGTGAGTTTTTCTCATCACTCGGAGTGTTTTGAACTTAGGCGAATATTGATTCGCAGCTAAGGTGTCGAGTGGATGGACTGCTACCCATCCGAAAGGAATTTTAACTCAGGCGAAACATGTTCGCAGCTAAGTCCCCGAGCGTGAGGATTGCTCACCACTCGGAGTATTCCTAGCACGTGACTGTATGACTTGAGTCCACAAACTTGTTGCGAGAACGTGCATTGGATTGACAAAGATAATCTTATCACATCAGCAAACTCTTGTCTCAAGTGTAAAATCGTCTAAGTAAATCCGCATTCCAGGCTAATGGCTCGTCCATCCGCTTCATGAGATTGTACAAGTGATAAGCCCTGTTGTTCAGCACCCTAGAGACTATGAAAGGGCCTTCCCATGCAGGGGCAAGCTTGTGTGGACGATGCTGATTCACTCGGAGCACCAGGTCTCCTTCGTGGAATGCTTTACTCTTGACATTTCTTGCGTGGAAGCGCCGCAGGTCTTGCTAATAAGCAGTAGTTCTGATTAGAGCCATCTCGCGCTCCTCCTCCAGAAGATCTACCCCATCTTGCCTTGCCTGCTTAGCTTCAGCTTCATTGTAAAGTTCTACCCGGGGGGCATTGTGCGCCAGGTCACTCGGCAGTATGGCTTCTGCTCCATACACAAGGAAGAAAGGAGTTCGTCCAGTCGACCGGTTTCTCATTGTCCTCAACCCCCACAAGACAGATGGCAGCTCAGTCACCCAGGCACCAGCAGCATGGCCCAGATCACGCATTAGGCGGGGCTTCAATCCTTGAAGAATCAGTCCGTTGGCCCGCTCGACTTGTCCGTTGGTCTGAGGATGAGCAACGGAGGCGTAGTCGACTCGGGATCCCTTGGAGCTGCAGAAGCTTCTGAACTCATCTGAATCGAAGTATGTACCATTGTCCGTGATGATGCTATGCGGGATGCCATACTGGATAATGATCTCTCTCATGCAGGTAACAACAGTTCGAGCATTCAACTTCTTGATGGGTTTGGCCTCAATCGAGTTGGTGAATTTGTCGACTGCTACTAGCAAGTGAGTGAATCCTCCTTTATCAGGCCGGAATGGTCCGACCATGTCGAGTCCCCAAACTGCAAATGGCCAAGTGAGGGGGATAGTCTTCAGGGCAGATGTTGGCTTGTGCGAGAGGTTTGCATAGAATTGGCACCCATCGCAGTGATCCACGATGTCTTTGGCCATCTCATTGGCTCGAGGCCAATAAAACCCATCTCGGTACGCCTTGGCGACAATCGCCCTTGAAGAAGCATGATGACCACAAGTGCCCGAGTGAATGTCCTCCAAGATCATTCGACCTTCTTCGAGGGAAATGCAGCGTTGGGTGACGCCAGTCACACTCTCTCGAAACAACTGATCTCCCATAACAGTGTTAGCTTTGGACCTGCGCATGATCTGTCGAGCCTCGGCCTCATCATCTGGGAGCTCCTGTCTGAGAATGTACGTGATGTACGGCATAGTTCAGTCAGGGATGATAACCAGGATCTCCATGACGAGGTCAATCATGGCAAGAACATCAACTTCAGTCGAATCAGTGGAACTCAGAGCCTGTGGAGGTTCTTCAGTGAAGGGATCTTCCTGAACAGAAGGAGCATGCAAGTGCTCTAAGAACACACCACTCGGAACAGCCCGTCAAGTGGAACCAATCTTGGACAACTCGTCAGCTGCTTGGTTTTTTAGTCGGGGAACATGGTGGAGTTCCAGGCCTTCGAATTTCTACTCGAGATTCCGGACTGCGTTGCAATACCCAGTCATTGAGGGGTTCCTGACGTCCCACTCCTTCATAACTTGATTTACTACCAGATCTGAATCGCCATAAACCATCAAGCGCTTCACACCGAGTGAGATGGCCATGCGCAATCCATACAGTAGTGCTTCGTATTCAGCCTAATTGTTGGAGGAATCAAAGTGAATCTGCAAGACGTAGCTGAGCTTGTCGCCTTTAGGAGAGATCAGCACAACTCCAGCGCCGGATCCATTGTAACATCCCAAAATTCCATTTTGGAATGTTATGAAATATAGCTATGCATCTATCATCATCATTGCTTGAATACATGTTATAGTTGAAATGCCTTTTCTGAAATTCTGAAAGCCCTTTCTACTTTCAATGTGTTGCTTTCACCTATTTGAAATCTTGGTAAAAAGTACAAATAAGAGAGGAGGAACATGACACTCCACACCAGGAACTAATTGGTGATTTCTTTGAACAGTAAAAACCAGGGGTTGTTTTGAAAATATTTGCAAAAAGGATTTAAAAACAATTAGGCAATTTCTGAAAAATATTATTTTTTCAAATTGTTCAAATGACAGAATAAAAATGTTCAATAAATGGAATATATTATTCTGTAAATTTTGATATATAATACTCCTACATTTAGAAAAAATTTGAATGCTTTTTAAGACGTTTTACTGTTCTGGTTATTAAAAAACAGTAATGGTTTTGTAATTAAACGGGCCGGCCCACGGGCATTTATTAGCGAATTAATTTCCAGCCGGTCGACCGACGCGCAGTAACCGCTCTCCCTCTCTCTGACACCGGGTCCCATCCCGACCGACCGTTCGCCCCGCGCGGTCGCCTCCTTCCTCCCGCACGCACCATCGCCGCCGGGACTCTCTCCCCGGATCTCCCTCCTCTCTCCTCCCCCGCACCCCCGAGCACCCTATAAGTAGCGCTGCCCCTCCTCTCTCCATTTCCCCCCGAACCCCCTCTCTCCCGTCGCCAGACCATCGCAGGAGAGCTCGCCGGAGTTACTCCGACCACCGAACCCTTCCCCGCTCGTGCCCGTCGCCTCGGTTGTCCCCTCGCCCCTCCGACCCCTCCCTTCGACGCCGGACCTCGCCCGCCGTCGTCTGAACCCCTGCACTGCCTCCCTCGACCACCGGAACTCCTCGACGTCGTCTTCGCCGCTTTCAGACTCGCCGGAGATCCCCACGCCGGCGACCTTTGCACGGTGAGCCCTTCCCCCTCCATCCGATCTATATCCGACGGCTAGGATTAGAACCCCCTTAGCCCGAACCGTTTTTCTCTTCGGTCTGGTCGACCGCCCGCAACCATCCAACGCACGCGCTAGCCAGCCAATAGGAACCTGCCACGTCACCCTGGCCGTCCGGTAGATTTTTTTTCTTTTTCTATTTAGTTTTAGTTAAACAGAATGTTTTAGAAATTTGTTTTAGCTATAACTTTTAATTTGTTTAATGTTTTGAGTTGATTCTCTGTGCAATAGCTCACATTTTTCATGTAGTTTCACCCTGTACTTTTAAATTTCAAATTTGAACTATTAAATTTGAATTGAATCAAATTTGCTCAAATCATTCAAATATGAATAACTAGAGTTTGAAAATAGATTTTGATATGAATCTTTTTGCTACTGCTTGATATTAGTTAGGACTATCACCATGTTTAGTACGAGAATTTTTAGGATGATTTTGATTAGTGTTCTAGCTATAAACAAAATCTGCCTAGTATTATAGTATAGTTTTATTTACTTAGTTTTAATTAGTTTAATTTAGATTTAGTTTTAATTTGTTTAGTAGGTTCTGTTGATTAAACATTTAGTGTTTTACTTACTGTTAATAGAAATATAAAATTGTTTAGTTTATTTCTTTGTTAATATAGGAATCACAACTTCTTTTCAAATAGGTTTAATTTGATTAAAACAACGAGTTTAGCAATAGATTTCTTTGAGCAAAGTTTTATATAATTTAATTCTATTTTCTAAGACAAGCTTATTTGTAAATTCTTTTCTGTTAAGAACATGTTTTTCTAATAAATAATAAGTTTTGTTTTGCTCTTTTGTTAGTAAAACTATAGTTGTTTCATATAGTGTTTATCAAAACTTTTAAAAACTTTACTAAAGTTTTCCCAACAAACTTAAATTGATTTTATTTTGTTTATTAATAAAATATTTTATTGTTTCCTTGCTGTCAACAATTGTTTTGTTATTACAAAATAGTTTTGTTATGATAGTAGTGTTTTAACAATCATCTTCCAGAAAACAAAACTTGGTGTGTTTTCTTGCTTGTGATTTTGTGCATTGTTTGCCTTGATTGTTTACTATTTCCTTACTAAATGTTGTGAGTTATTATTTGTTGTATGCTTATTGAGTTCTCTTGTTTGCTTCGTTAGATTATCCGGAGTGCGAGGCTTGTTACTTGGAGTCACTCACATATGAAGATCATCAATCAGGCAAGTCACTTTGATCATGTTTACCCATGTTTTATATGCATTAGTTCTACCATCTTCCCCAATTGCATGCAAGATAGGTTAGTTGGAAACTTGGTTACATTGTAGTAGTATCATGTGGTAGGTACCCCCCCCTCAATCCCTTTGACACATTGGCCCCGGGAAACGTTGTTTTACATTTTGCTATGCTACTAGTAGACGGGGTTGGTTGTGTGATTCATGAGAGTTGTGGGATTAATTTCAAGACCTACATAATGATCAAGACTTCAAGACTCCGAGTTTTCAACATACCTCTGGGTGGATGATGGTTGAACGGCACCCTGGAGAAAGCAGCGGATTTGCCTAGGTGATGCTGGAGATGGCCAGTATTCACGCGGAAAGATCCACCCAGGCACAAAGAGATGGATGGATGCTTCAAGACCCAAGGCTTACCTGCACAGCCACAAGTCATTATGGGCTCTGGCTTGGTTGGATATTGTGGTGACCCTGGACAGGCGGTGCTACGAGATGTAGAAGAACGGTAGGAAAGGATGGGCACCGACAGAGTCGCAGGGAAACCCTTTGGAAGACCATGTTTTGGTCATCCGTTTCTCAAACACCCTGAAGTGCGAGAAATCAAACGAAGGTGACCAAATCATTTGGGGAACGTGTGCAAAACTCTGCAGAGTACTCAAACCTACTCGATTAGCCGTGTCCACGGTCATGGACGAATTGAGCCAAAGGAATTGAAATTTCCGGAAACTCTCAACACAATTAATATGATGATGTGGGTATTAATGATTTGGGTATGAGAATTGGTTGGTGGAACCATCTCATTAATCAACCAATTTAGTAATATTTTTTGCTTAGCCCTCTCTTGATGTAGGAAAAATTGGCTTTTCGCAAAAACTTACCACCCCACCTGCCATATATGCATATAGATTAGATGATTATATTTTTCACCCCTCTTTTGTGACTTTGCCGGCATATTCCATGTGCTGACCTACATGGCTGCAACGTATCATGTTGCAGAGTACTTTTCCGACCCGGAGTGAGGATACGCTCTACGCTCAGTGAGATGCCCTTGGAGTCAGATGGACTCATCTATCTTCGATGCTTCCGGAAGATTTAGATATTCTCATGAGTTGGCTTTCAGCCACTTTATTGTAATTTTTATTGTAATAAAGGACTCGATATGAGATTTTGATTAATATAATGATGTGTGATTTCCCTTTGATATATACGTTGATGTATTGTGTGTGTACCAGCATGATCTTGGGATGGTACGGAAACAACGGAGATTCGACCTTTCAGGTCAGGTCGCTACAGAAATGGTATCAGAGCACACGCTGACCGTACGACGTAACTTCTAGGATTGGAAAGCCTTAGGGTCGTATCTCTTTGTCTTTAAAATTCTTATACTCGCCTCTATTCGTTTCTGACTCCTCTCCGATTATTTCAAAATTTATAGATGGCCACCTTCATCCCAGTGTTGATGACGGAGTTTTGCCAGCCTGACGCAACGATGCCCTTTGGTAAGGAGCTGATTAGGATCGTCAAGGACGTAAGGATTGCTTTGCCGAGCATCACCGGGATTCCTATCATGTCCTTTCCCCAAGAAGGACGCTACAGGATCGAGGTGCACATCCGAGGGAAGACCTTTGGGAATCGGAAGGAACCCATCGACTTCAAGTTTGTGGCACCCAGCTAGATACTTGGAAGAGACATGGCCATTCATCGTGCCCTTGGACGTATTCAGTAGGGATACAGAGGTGGAACCATGTCACCAGGACTCAGCGTGGTTTGTCCCAGGGATGCCAATGGAAACATCATAACCCCTCCCACTTCAGACACCACCATTTCCTATATCCAGACCTTGCAGACTCACATCAGGACTCTGGAGCTTCGAGTTCGTGCTGATACGAAGACAATCAAGAATCTGATGAACCGTGAGATTGACCTCGAAGCCGACTTACGGGAAGCCGAGTACGAGCATGAATATGAGGTGAAGTATTTCTTAGAGAGGATCGACAAGCTGAACACTTGCATCGCCACTTTGGAGGAACAGATGGACATTGGTGAAAATGTTCATCCTGAAGGAGACTTGGCTCCTTTCACCAGCGACGATGATGACTATGAGGAGAGCACCACTGGAGGAGGCTCAGTCACCGTGTACTTCTGAGGAAAACTATAGTCATGCCCTCCATGTATCTTTTATTTTTCAACGTTAAAAGCGTAGGTCGATGTGTAGTTTTGATTGAGACTTGTATCTCGATGTTTGACATTGATTGAATAAATGAATGAGTGTTTGGTGTGATATGTTTGCTGCATTGCTTATGGGTAGTGAATTTCTCCTTTTAGGCCCTTGTTCTATTCTAATTCTCACCCCTCTGAAAACAACAGGATGCCTCCACGACGTGAGTCCGACTTCACCTTCCCGCCGGAACTCACCCAACTTCTTCAGCAGCAGAATGCACTGATGCAGCTATTGATCCAGAATCAGACCAACAACCAGAACAACAATCACCACCATCCACCCCAGGCTGACAATCTCATCCGTTTTCTGAGGTTGAACCCTCCAACTTTCTCCAGCAGCACTAAGCCTATTGTAGCAGATGACTGGCTCTACAAGATGGAGAGAGAACTCATCACCGTTGGATGTACTGATGCTGAGAAGGTGCGCTTTGCCGCACATCAACTTGAAGGACAAGCAGCTTCATGGTGGGAGAATTACACCACCACCTATCCTATTGCTGATGTAACTTGGCAGCAATTCAAGTTTGCTTTCCGCACCGCACATGTTTCAGCTGGAGCCATGAGTCTGAAGAAGCACGAGTTTCGCAACTTGCGCCAGGGAAATCGCTCTGTGGCCCAATACGTGGACGACTTCAGCACATTGGCTCGTTATGCACCAGGAGACGTGGCCGATGATGCGGCCAAGCAAGAGAAGTTTCTGGAAGGACTCAATGATGAGTTGAGCATGCAGCTGGTAGTGGCTACTTTCAACAACTACCAAGAGCTGGTGGACAAGGCCCTCATCTTGGAGGGAAAGAAGCAGCAAATTGAGAACCGCAAGCGGAAGTATACTCAAGGGAAGTTTAACTCAGGAGCTCATCAGAATCCCCGCTACTCCCCGTACTCAGGGAATACCGGATCAGGGACCGATAAGTTTGGAAGGCACACTCATGCCGTGCACAACCATGGAGGTCACAACCATGGAGGAAATGGGAATGCCCGTCCCAACCATGGCAATTTCAAGACTGACAATGGGAATGGGAACAACAACCAGCACCGTCACGCTCCTACTTAGAAGGATCTGAGCCACATCACCTGTTTCAAGTGCCAGAAGACAGGTCACTATGCTACTGAGTGTCCCCAGAGCAAGCAGGGAAATGGAAACGACAACTCCGCAGCCAAGAAGCCCAACCCTTTTCCTCGTGCCCAGGTGAACCACCTCGACGTGGAAGAAGTCTATGATCAACCCGAGACTGTGGTTGGTAAGTTTTTATTGCATTCACGTCTAGTTACAGTACTTTTTGATTCTGGTGCAACTCATTCATTCATATCAAGGGTAGTTGTGGATAAATATGGTTTCCCCAAGAAAACCCTTAGTCAGCCCATTAAGGTCAGTTCCCCAGGAGGTATGATGATGGCAGGGATAGGATGCCATGCCTTGAAACTCAATATAGGAAACCATGTTTTTCCCACCGACCTCATTGTCTTAGAATCCTAGGGATTGGATGTAATCCTAGGCATGGATTGGATGACCAAGTATGAAGGAAATCTTGATTGCCCTAGCAAGTCTGTTTCACTCACCACCCCGGAGAAAAAGAGGATTAAGTATATATCCCGACGCACACGTATGAGTGCTCGGTTAAATTCTCTCACAGGAGTTGTTCAGGAGGAAGTACCTGTGGTAAAAGACTTTCCGGATGTATTTCCAGAAGAATTACCAGGCATGCCACCAGATAGAGAGATTGAGTTCCTAATAGAGCTACAACCAGGGACAACCCCAATTTCCAAGAGAGCCTATCGGATGCCCGCAAATGATCTAGTGGAAATCAAGAAGCAAATTAAAGAGTTATTGGACAAAGGGTATATTCGCCCAAGTTCTTCACCTTGGGGAGCCCCAGTTCTTTTGGTGGAGAAGAAGGATAAAACCTTGAGAATGGTAGTCGATTATCGTGCCTTGAACGACGTGACTATCAGTCCATCGGTCTGCGGATGAAAAGCTGTATTGAACTCTAGCCTTGTACCCAAAGTTTCATGTAACTGATGCCAAAACTTTGAGGTAAATTGTGTTCCTCTATCTGACACGATACTCCTCGGAACTCCATGCAGACATACGATCTTGGTCATATATATCTTGGCTAGCTTAGCACCGGTATAGGTGGTTTTCACTGGAATGAAATGAGCTACCTTGGTCAAGCGATCAACCACTACCCAGATGGAATCATAACCTGAACGGGTCCTGGGTAGTCCTGTGATGAAGTCCATACCAAGGTTTTCCCATTTCCACTCGGGTATCGCCAGAGGTTGGAGTAACCCTGCTGGTTTCTGATGTTCTGCCTTTACTCGCTGACAAACATCACATATTGCAATGTGTTCCACAATATCCTTCTTCATACCTGTCCACCAGTAACTTTCTTTTAAATCCAGATACATCTTGGTATTGCCTGGGTGTATCGAGTAAGGTGAATCGTGGGCTTCCTAAAGTATCAACTTCCTAAGCTCTGGGTCATTGGGCACATAGATGCGGTTCTCAAACCACAAAGTTCCGCGTTCATCCTCACGAAAACCTTTGGCTTTACCATCTTCCATTCTCTGCTTTATCTCAGCTATCTCCTTGTCCGATTTCTGGACTTCTCAAATTCTTTCGGTCATGGTGGACTGGATCTCCAGTGTAGCAACATATCCTCTTGGAACTATCTCTAGCTTGAGCTCTCTGAGATCATCGGCTAACTCTTGGGGTAATCCTCCCGCTGTGAGTGTGTTTACATAAGTTTTTCGACTCAAGGCATCTGCTACAACATTAGCCTTACCTGGATGGTAGTGTAATCTCATGTCATAGTTCTTGATTAACTCTAACCATCTCCTCTGTTTGAGGTTCAACTCTTTCTGCGTGAAAATATATTTCAGGCTCTTATGGTCGGTGTAAACATCACAACTATTTCCGATAAAAAATGTCTCCAGGTCTTGAGTGCGTGCACTACGGCTGCTAGTTCCAAATCATGGGTGGCATAATTCAACTCATGAGGTTGTAGTTGTCTGGATGCATAGGCTACAACCTTTCCATCTTGCATGAGTACTCCTCCAAGTCCTTCACGTGAAGCATCACAATAAAACTGGAAGTCCTTCCGAATATTGGGCAAAATCAACAGTGGAGCTATGACCAAACATTTCTTCAACTCCTGGAAACTGGCTTCACATTCCTCAGTCCAAACATACTTGGACTCTTTCTTCAACAACTCCGTCATGGGCTTGGCAATCTTTGAGAAATTCTCAATGAATCTCTGGTAATATCCGGCAAGTCCAAGGAAACTGCGGATCTCCTTAACTGAGGTGGGTGACTTCCACTCGGTGATGGCTTCAACCTTAGCGGGGTCCACTGCTATTCCATCTCCGGAAATAACATGTCCAAGGAATCCGACTTCCGTCAGCCAAAATTCACATTTGCTGAACTTGGCATATAGCTGATGCTCTCTTAGCTTCTCCAGAACTAAACACAGATGTTCCTTGTGTTCTTCCTCGTTCTTGGAGAATATCAAAATGTCATCGATGAGCACCACGACAAATTTGTCCAAATATTCCATAAATACTTTGTTCATCAAATTCATGAAGTAGGCAGGAGCATTAGTCAAACCAAAGGACATGACTGTATACTCGTACAAGCCATACCTTGTGGTGAAAGCTGTTTTGGGTATATCCTGTTCACGAATCTTCAGTTGGTGATATCATGTGGTAGGTACCCCCCTGCCCTCAATCCCTTTGACACATTGGCCCCGGGAAACGTTGTTTTACATTTTGCTATGCTACTAGTAGACGGGGTTGGTTGTGTGATTCATGAGAGTTGTGAGATTAATTTGAAGACCTACATAATGATCAAGACTTAAAGACTCCGAGTTTTCAACATACCTCTGGGTGGATGATGGTTGAACGGCACCCTGGAGAAACTAGTGGATTTGCCTAGGTGATGCTGGAGATGGCCAGTATTCACGCGGAAAGATCCACCCAGGCACAAAAGATGGATGGATGCTTCAAGACCCAAGGTTGAACGGCACACAAAGGGATGGGCTCTGGCTTGGTTGGATATTGTGGTGACCCTGGACAGGCGGTGCTACGAGATGTAGAAGAACGGTAGGAAAGGATGGGCACCGACAGAGTCGCAGGGAAACCCTTTGGAAGACCATGTTTTGGTCATCCGTTTCTCAAACACCCTGAAGTGCGAGAAATCAAACGGAGGCGACCAAATCTTGTGGGGAACGTGGGCAAAACTCTGCAGAGTACTCAAACCTAATCGATTAGCCGTGTCCACGGTCATGGACGACTTGAGCCAAAGGAATTAAAATTTCCGTAAACTCTCAACACAATTAATATGATGATGTGGGTATTAATGATTTGGGTATAAGAATTGGTTGGTGGAACCATCTCATTAATCAACCAACTTAGTAATATTTTTTGCTTAGCCCTCTCTTGATGTAGGAAAAATTGGCTTTTCGCAAAAACTTACCACCCCACCTGCCATATATGCATATAGATTAGATGATTATCTTTTTCACCCCTCTTTGTGACTTTGCCGGCATATTCCATATGCTGACCTACACGGCTGCAACGTATCATGTTGGACTTCTTCATCAACTGATATAAGGGCAGAGCCTTCTCTCCAAGACGAGAAATGAATTGACTCAATGCCGCCAAGCAGCCAGTGAGCTTTTGCACGTCGTGCACTCGCACGGGAGTCTTCATCCGGGTGATAGCACCGATCTTCTCTAGATTAACATCAATTCCCTTCTCAGGTCGAGAAAACCGAGCAGCTTGCCACCTGGGACGCCAAAGGTGCACTTAGCTAGATTCAGCTTTATGTCGAATCACCTTAGATTGGCGAATGTCTCGGACAGGTCAGTCAGCAGGTCGGAACCTTTGCGTGACTTGACCACTATGTCATCCATGTATGCCTCAAAATTCCGAGGGATCTGATCCAACAGGCATTGCTGAATCATGCGCATGAAAGTAGCTCCAGCATTCTTAAGACCAAAAGGCATGGTGATGTAACAAAAGCACCCGAAGGGGGTGATGAAATCTGTTTTTATTTCATCGGGGCCAAACAGACCTATCTGATGGTGCCCGGAGTATGCATCTAAAAACGATAACCACTCGCACCCCACCGTCGAGTCAACAATTTGATCTGTGCGAGGGAGCGGAAAATGGTGTTTAGGGCACACCTTGTTGAGATTCTGAAGTCGATGGACATGTACAATGACTTATCTTTTTTCGGCACCATCACTACATTCGAGAGCCACTCGGAGTGGTGAATCTCCCGAATGAATTAGGATTGCAAGAGACGGGCCAGTTCTTCTCCGATAGCCATGCGCTTCTCGGTCGTGGATCGATGCAAGCACTCCCGAACTGGTTTGGCTTTTGGATCCACTCGCACACGGTGCTCAGCCAGCTCTCTGGGAATCCCCAGCATGTCAGCAGGCTTCCATGCGAAGATATCCCAGTTCTCACGGAGGAACTGGATGAGCTCGCCTTCCTATTTGGTGTCGAGTGTTGTGGAAATGTTCGTCGGGGCCGCATCAGGATTTGTCGGGTGAACGTGCACCTTCTTCACTTCTCCCGCCGACTGAAATGCCGACTCGGAAGCTGGTTTCTTCGCGCGGAGCATGTCGGCGGGATCAGTGGTCTTCCTGTACTCTTCAAGCTCCACCATGGCCATCTGATGGTCGGCGATTCTGGAGCCTTGCTGGAGGCACTCCTCCACCCGCTGCCGATTGCCAGTGCCCGTGATCATGCCCTTAGGGCCTGGCATCTTCAGCTTAAGATACACGTAACATGGACGTGCCATGAAACGTGCATAAGCGGGTCGCCCCAGAATGGCGTGGTAATCGCTCTTGAAATCAACGAATTCAAAAGTTAATTTTTCTTTTCAGAAATTCTTGCTATCTCCGAATGTCACATCCAAGGCTAAGGCCAAGTGACTTGGCCTTCTTTCCAGGGATGACCCTATGGAACTGTATGCTGCTCTAGCTCAGACGAGACATTGGAATGCCCATCCCTTTCAGAGTGTCCGCGTACAGAATGTTCAAGCCACTGCCACCGTCCATCAAGACTTTTCTGAGTCGAGTCCCGTGCACCACTGGGTCGACTACAAGAGCCTGGCAACCAGGAGTGGCCACACGCGCAGGATTGTCTTTGTGGTCGAATGTGATGGCATACTGAGACCACTTGAGGTAAGTTGGAGTGCCAGGAATGGCCATATTGATCTCCCGATTTATGCCTTCAACTTGCTCTTGCTCTCGACATGAGCAAAAATCACCAGCGTTGCGGTGACATCCGGGAATGTTTCCTTTTCTTCTTCTTCGTCTTCCTTTTCAGGAGACTTGTCGCTCGATTGATCGCCCTTGAACTTCTGGATTTGGGTCCGACACTGCTGAGTGGTATGCTTACGCAAAATCAAATTGCCTTCGGCGTCTTTCTTCGTGTGAATCACACACGGTTGATCCAAAATGTCAGCTCCTGGCTAACCTTTCCCCTTCTTAGGGGTGTACTGCGCCTTGGCCTTGCCCTTGTTCTTCTCCTGATTCGACAGCACTGCTGCCTCTGCCGGTGTTGGTTCTTCGGCCTTCCGCTTCTTCTTGTGATTGTTGTTGTTGCCTTCATTAGCGATGGATTTTCCTTTGCCGCTTCGGAGGCGGTCTTCTTCCTCGCCATTGGCGTACCGAGTGGCGATTTCCATCATTTTTTCGAGTGAAATGTCACCCGTCTGCCCGAACTTCAGGTACAGCTCCCTGTGTCTCACACCGGCCATGAAAGCACAAACGGCCTGGTGTTCCGACACGTTCTCCATAGTGTGATGCAGAGTGCACCATCGCTGTATGTAATCTCTGAGAGTTTCGTTGGGCTTCTGGACGTAGTGTTGTAATTCGACCAGACCTGCAGGTCGCTTGCACATGCCCTCGAAGGTCCGGACAAACACTTGAGTGAGGTCCTCCCAACAATGTATACTAGAAGGAGCCAAACGGTTCAACCACGCACGGGCCGGACCATCTAGCATCAAGGGAAGGTGCTTCATCGCGATGTTGTCGTTCCCGCTGCCGATTTGCACCGCCAGTCGGTAGTCCTCTAACCAGGTCTATGGCTTTGTTTCACCGGAAAACTTTCGGATCCCTGCCACCATCCTCAAATTGGGGGGAATCTTTAGAGAACGTATAACTCTGCTGAAGCACTCGGGACCTCACACCATGGCCGAGCTTCCACTCGGAATATCTTGGTCGGGTCCATCTCTCTGTGCTCTTCTCTTGTCGATCCTCTTCTCGAGAAGGTATGTGCGGGCGTCAAAACCCGCGTCTCGCTCGCCACCGAAAGACCGCCTGGCGTCCTGGTGCCAGGGCACATACGGACCACTCCGCGGAGGAGAAGGAACTCGATGGTGACCGTCGCAGCAATCGTCACTTCGACGCTGCAAGGGTGACCCAGGGTTGTGCGCCGACTGAACGGTTTCCGCCCTGGGTGAATTGCTGTGAATCTTGTGACGGGACTGAGAAACTACCGAGTTCTGACACTGTGCTGCATCTAGCAATGCTCTGATCTGGATCAACCCCCTTCCGGCCTTTGACCAGGATGGCTGAATGGAATCTACTATCTTTGCAGCCGCAGCAATGTTCAGGACGGGAGTTTGGTATACCTCGACATTGTCGTGAGGCTTTCGCTGGTGTCGATTGGGACGAGGTGGGCGCTGACGAGTGCGCTCCTCGGTCTCCGCTTGGAGCTCTTCCAGTCGAATGCGCGTGGCCTCCAGGGCCTGGGCTTCAGCGGTTGTGCTGGCGATGGGAGTATGGAGGAACTCCTCATCGCAGCGCGGCTGCCTGGACGATGGAACTCCGACCTCGCGCTTGCCATGGCCGAAACCAGGCGGCAAACTCTTATGAGAGCCCGCCATCAGGACCTTCGCAGTAGGGTCACAGCTTTCGCACTCGGACGGTACGTCGAACGGATCGAAATGCGACTCGAGTATGCCATGAAGGGACTCGGCAGGTTCGAGCGCAGTCACCTGCGGAGAAGATTGGCACGCCGCCACATGCTCAATCCAACGCCGGAGTCGTGAGCGGTCGGACCGCTTTCGACCGCGAACAGCGAGAGGGGTCGACCGACAAGGGGTCGACGGCTGGGGCAGCAGCACGCCACAGGGACCCGCGCAAAAGTGCACGGCTCCGCGGATTGGGAGCGCCTTGATATCGAGAGGCGCCTCCTGGAGCCATGCCGAATCGTCGGCGATGAAGGTGAGCGCGCCGAAACGGATCTCGCGGCCCAGAGCGAAAACATCACCGGAAGACATGCTCGAAGAAGAAAATCGCAACCTTGCCAGAAGTCGCTTAGACGCTGGCCCCACGGTGGGCGCCAACTGTCGTGGGAACTAGTCTGACAGTAGAAGGTATGGGTACGAATGGAGAGGGCAGAGTCCTAGCTACGGCGAGGGTGTACACGCACAGGCCCCTCTCGTGGAGGTAAAAGCCCTACGTCTCAGTGCTCGGAAGCTTATGTCGTGTGGAATATGGAGATTACAACAGTGTCATTAACCCTTGTACAGGAGGGGGATGGGTGGCTTATATAGAGTTCGCTACCCTTCATAATTGCCCTACAGTCAAGAGCTGATCGTGGGGTGTAAAGATTTCCATTACAAGTAACGTACGTATAAAGGCTAATAATGACCATTAAACCGACGTCTTCCCATTGGGCTCTTCGTAACGGCTTCTGGTCTTCTGGCGTCGAGTGCAACGAAGCATGTCGAGTGTCACGCAACCGCCGAGTGGGAAGTGGGCTTCCAAGTGAAGTACTGTCGAGCGACCTTTAGGCCCTTCCAAGTACACACTCGGAAGTTCATGCTTGATCTTCAACTCCTCTATGGTAGTGTCCTTGGGAAGGGTATGTGGGCCCGGCTTAGGACCCTACCCTAGGTACATATACTCATCATATGGCCAACAACTAGCTAACCCTAAGTGGCAGCCTCGGGCGATTGTACCGGCCTAGTACCGCCCAACCACCGGACACGGTTCTGTTGTGGTGCGGTACTTGGGCGAAAGAAGGCTAGTTGTTCCGGTCGATCTCCATTGACCCGTACTACTAGTGTCTCATAGTGGTTGTACAGCTTGGGACTTGTCATGGATTTGTCATGGCAGATGTCCGGGTGAACGGACTTAGGTTCGGGGCGGAAACACAACTATTTAGCAGCTTGAAGGGGTTGATCGGAATCGAGAGACACGGAGTTTACCCAGGTTCGGCCCCTCCGATTGAGGTAAAAGCCTACGTCCTGCTTGTCTGGTATTGATGATGAAGGAGATATCTCGGCTACAAGGGTGTTGTCTCGCTACCTCCAATCACGAGAGTCTCTAATCTCTTGTCTATCTAAGACCTGTCTATTGAGAGGTCTAAAAACTTGACCCTCTTGGGGTGACCCGCTCCTCCTTATATAAGCTGAAGGGTCGACTTATATGCAGAGTCTAAGTCGGATTATGACCTCCTATTGTGGGCTTCTCTTCATGGGCTTATGAGTCCCAGGCGGCTTACACCGGAGACTCGTCTTCAGGGACTCACAACCGGAGAGTCATCCAGGGACTCACAACCGGAGAGTCATCTATGGACTCACAACCGGAGAGTTATCCATGGACTTACAACCGGAGAGTCATCCAGGAACTCACAACCGGAGAGTCATCTATGGACTCACAACCGGAGAGTTATCCATGGACTTACAACCGGAGAGTCATCCAGGAACTCACAACCGGAGAGTCATCTAGGGACTTACAACCGGAGAGTCATCCAGGGACTTACAACCGGAGAGTCATCCAGGTCATAACTGTCACCAGGTTATAACTGTCTCCCGTGTCATACTATGGGGTATATCCCCGACATTAGCCCCCGTGTTAGCTTGAATTTATTCATGGTAACCTCCTGAAATGAGAATAGTAAATATGTTAAGTGGCCGGCTTGCTCCTTTGGCCGGCTTATGAAGTGGCTCCTCAGAAATCCGGGTCTTTTCACATATGAATGAATCATCTTGAGAATCGTCTTGGTTGTCAGTGTCCTTTTGAAAATATTAGGAATAGAATACCCATATGCCATTGAGTCGGCTTCCAATATTTTGCTTAATGAAAAATAAGAAATCCTCAGGATGTAGACCCGGACTTCCATCATTGTGAAATAGGGCGGCTTATATAAACTCTGGCGGATTATGATCTTTTGATAACGCCGGGTCATGAATGTTGGTGATGCCGGGTCTAACAACTGAACTCCATATTAACACCTTGAAAATTCTTCTCAAAGTTTTTGATATGTCCATATTACCTGTAGCCTCCAAGCTCCGACATTATCCATGATAACTTGGTGCTTTGCAATGATATATTGGACTGTATAGCCCCGAAGTGTTGGGTTGTCCTGCCTGCAGCAACCTGGGACTTATAACTGTCTCATACCTTATGAAATTTCAGCAGGTGTAGCCCCCAAGGGCTGACTCATCAGAATGTGATGTGCGGGGTCTTCAATTTGAACCATATAATCTGTTTGAATAGCTGAATACTATAGCCCCCAAGTGTCGGGTCGCACGCCTACGGCGACTTGGGACTTTAGAAAATTTGATCTGAGCGGTATAGCCCCCAAGTGTCGGGTCAGTAAGAATTACCGGGCTGAGACTTAGAAAACTATAAAAAGGCCGGCTCATCTCCTTGAGATAATAGGGTCTTGTCGACAATGTAATGATTTGAAAAAACCGGCTTGCATTAGCCCCCAAGTGCCATGGTGCGTGCTTGCAGTGACATGGGACTTGCATAATTGATATGCACTAGACTTGAATAGTGTAACCCCCAAGTGCCGGGTTGTCTACCTGCGGCGACTCGGGACTATGTGAGAATAATATGACTCATCAAAATTTGTTGAATGAATCCTTGACCGTGGTTGTAATATAACCCGGAATGAATATCCTGGAATAATTCCTGTCATTGACATGAAATCCCTGCTCGTGGTTGCGGTGCAACCCGGCAAATATATGTTTGAGAAATTCATGAGTGTTGTAGATTACTATAGAGCACATTTGAAGAAATCCGAGAACCGGTCAATTAGATGACACGGCATTATATCTGATAGGGAGGCTGTTGAAAATAATGAATTCTCCGAGCTAGCTTGAAAACCCCAATCATTTAGTATTGGTTATGATAAACCATGAAGATCCAGCCAGGTTGGCTATTAAAGATCCATTTGCTCTTGCAGAAGGTTTTCATCATACTTAACGGCAGTCCATCTTAAGAGATAAGACCTGCACAAATAAACAAGACAGAATATATTCTGCATTGTTGTAAGGGCAGCTTGAAAGCACAATCCAGAGATGTTATATCTTTCCTGATTTGTTTTTTAATTTTTTTTGAACAACTCATGTGCCGATTCTTCTGGGTGGACTCGCCACTTAAAACTCCTTAGCAGTACAGGGTCTCTATCTAGATTGGCCATCAATTTCTTTGTGCGGCTCATGGTCTCTAAGCAAGATTAACTGAAAGGAAGTGTGACATCCCAGAAGATACACGATAGGGCATGAGTACCCTTGTAGCTCAAAAATTGCCTCTCACGTGACATAAATCCGTTGTTTTAACCTTAAACAGTGCAGGGTCTTTAAAAGATTAACTATCTAAGAGTACGAACGGGCCACATAGCGGAGAGTCGGCAGTAGATGAGAGAGTTTATCCTTGCTTTCCGTAAGCCAGCCCTCACATGACAAGAACCGCCGTTTTAACCTTAACCAATACAGGGTCTCTATGGAGATTGGCCGTCAATTTCTTTGAGCTGGCCTAGGTTCTCTAGGCGAGATTAACTGGTAAGAGTTTGGTGGCTCAGCTAGCGAAGCAGCATCAGCTTACAGGTAGGTTTAACCCTGTTTGGCTTAAGAGCCTATCAAGAGGGTGTGTAAGCCAAACCAGGTGGGTTGGAAGCCCCCAAGTGACCTTTGGTGACGGAGTCAACTATTTGGCTTCAGAGCTGACCGATAGGGTGTGATAAGCTACACCCGATGGATGGGAAGCCCCCTGGATGATCATGTTGATGGATTCAACTATTTGGCTTGAGAGCCGACCGATAGGGTGTGATAAGCTACACCCGATGGGTGGGAAGCCTCCTGGACGATCATGTTGACGGAGTCAACTATTTGGCTTGAGAGCCGACCGATAGGGTGTGATAAGCTACACCCGATGGGTGGGAAGCCCCGTGGAAGATCATGTTGAGGGAGTCAACTTTTTGCATCATCTTGTAAGTCGCCATCTTGTAATGAAGAAAACGGCAGAAGCCTCCAAGTGACTTTATGATGATCCAAGGAATCCGGGCACCCGTGTTTGAACGGTATATCTCTGCGGTTCGTCCTCTTGGGCAACTTTTTAATTCTTCCGCCAATAATGTAATAGCCCCAAGGATTGGGTTTTCTCTTGCAAAGACCCAGGGTTCTCGTTGAAAACGACCAAATGAGTCTTTCCATGTCTGTAGCCCCTGAGTCTTAAGTTGAGTTAAAAAGGGGGCTTGAGAATCTCCATGGAAAGTTGATGTTGGCCGTGGCGGGTTATCGATGATCCCGTACGATTTGTTTCAATCCGGTTGATGGTTCGACCAGGCTGGTTGTTGAGGTGAACCAAACTATAATGTCGGCGATTTGTGCGCCTGTCCGTTGGGCGGCTCGTACCAACGAGCACTGCACCGATATGTTGATGTAGATCAAATAGTGGGTGGCATCTTGCACGCGTCCGTTGGGTGGCTCACTGCACCGATATGTCAAAGTAGACCAGATCGCGAGCGGCGTCTTGCACTCATCCATTGGGCGGCTCGTACTGGTGTATGCAGCCCCTGGCATGTTGATCTAAATGTAGAAGTCAGTCACAGTGTTTACCAACGGCACGGTCGCGGGCGTGAGAGACGACTGCGATGTTGTAAGCCGGTGCGGTCGCGAGAGACGGCCACGACGTTGTAAGCCGGTGCGGTTGCCGGTTTAGAATTATGCAGGTGTGCGCTCTGCCTCCATGGTATAAAGCCAATTTAATTGCCGTCCTACCTAAAAATATAGCAGGGCATAGAAATTGTTCTTTGAAAGAAAATTTATATGTATATATAAAAATAGATGGAAAAATATCACCTGCTATTTTGTCGCATGAACATCGACATTGCTGTTTGGACAATGTTACAGCTCTTCCTTTACCTTTATTGCCATCCAATTCTCCGAAACTGTTGGCCCAAATGTATTCCCAGTGTAGATATTGGGATCTCGAGGCTTGGAGGTGTCCCCCTCCAATCGTTCCAGGTCGTCCGTCATCGATAGTGTTTATTTTCAACACCCACCTCATCCTTTCATGCAGGAAACCACGACCACACATTTTTTTTCTCTTCTAGATCGAGGCGTACACGGCAGCATCCCTTACACCGCTGTTGCAAGCTTTGCTTGGCACAGCTGAAACGAGTCGTCCCATCGGGGCTGGCTGCTTGCGTGCGCGAGCTGATGCAGGCTAGCGAGTAAAGGCGTGGCGGCGGAGCTGGCACAGCGGGGCGACGAGCTGGCAGGAGAGCGATGGAGGGCAGGGCAGAGGCGGGTGCAGTGGAGACCGGCGCCGCGGACGTGGAGCTCGCGCGGCGACTCATGGCGCCCTGGCAAAGGCAGAAGGGCGAGCGAAGCCACAACATCAGCGACGGGGGCGGCGACTCAAGGCGACGAAAGGTCACGGCGGAGCTCGCGATGGCGGTTCTCGTCAATAGCAGGCGCGACCCAAATCAGGCGAGGCTGGAGCTAATCCGACCATGGCTGGGCGGCTTGCACGCGGTGGAAACAAGCTACAACAGCGCATGGGCAACTCACCAAGGCGAACGAGGTGGCTCGCGGTGGAGACGGCGGCTCGAGACTTGTTCGGGCGAGGGCGGCTCACAGGCACAGCGCGAGCGTGGCGGCTCGACGCGCGTGGAGATGACTCGAGGTCATGGCAGCTCTCGTAGTGACTTGAGGTCGCGGGCAAAAAATGACGTAACGAGGGAAGCCGGCTTGAGGCACAATCGGATATGAGAGCCGCCCAGAGTAGCAACGTGCATATGCGGGAGCGGTGCTGGCCTGTGGCAAAAAACGAATTTTGCGACAACGGCCTGGTGGCACCGGCAGCTCGACGGAATAGGCAGAACTCGCAACGGCGGCTCGACGACTCCGGCCCACGGCAGAGGCGGAACTCGCGACGATGACTCATCCAGGCCGACCCATGGAAAAAGGCAGCGGCTACGATGGCGGCTTTAGGCATGATGAGGCTGGCGCGGCGGTGCGTTAGAGCCGACATGCATGGAGCGGATGGCGGATCAGGCGGCGTGCAGGCGAAGCGAGAGCCGGAGGCGACTCGAGGTCGGCCGTTGACCCGGCGGTAGAAACAACATGCGGCAGGAAGGGCCGCTGCAGAGCAGCGAGGAGGTCTGCATGCTCGGGACGATGGAGGTGATGCGCCGTGACAGCTGCGGCAAGGCGGTTCATGGAACGCGGCGGAGGCGAGAGGCTCGAGTCAAGGCCGGCTGAGGTTAGACCACAGCAGCGAGGCGAGCCGCGATGATTGGAAACAGGCAAGACCAGGCATAACCGAGCCGGCCATGGTGCAGCGGCAAGGCAAGGTAGAGCCGGTGAAAGCACAACATTGAAAAACGGGGACTGAGTCCGTGGTAGTCTCTACTTTGCTTTACTTTCTTGTTCTGCTGTCCGTTTGAATCTTTGTGAGCAAACAAAACGTGGCTCTCAGGACTTGAAGTTTGAGACGTGGACACGGAGAAGTTGAAAATTCTTTGACAACGGTTGTACCCTCGAGCCACAGCTGCCCGCTGAAATTCAATAAAAAATTTGCGACAAGCGCACATCACCCGCGTAAGGTAAAACAGGTCAACCCGATCCCTGTCGGTCTCGCAAACGATCTGCTCTTCAAATTTGAATGTGACGCGAAGCTCGATAGCAGTAGCAGAAACCGACCTCTAGTCAAAATCGGCGGATCACCCAGGCGTGCATAGCAGCGTGTCATAACACTAATTTCTGATGTCTCAATCTCGGGTACGACGGCTCACGCGATGGAAATCCTGTGACGACTTGCAACGGCGCACACCATGGAACCCAAAATTTGTCTTTGATCTCGAATGTCGTATATGCTGTTTTGACTGTTCGTTTCACGGAGACGATGTGATATTCTACGTCGGCTCTTCTTCTTTCAGCACATAGCGAACTTCTTGTTCCCTGAATAGATCCCTTCAAGAGCACAACACCACCATGCGTGGCCCCACGGTGTTCGCCAACTGTCGTGGATTTGTCACGGCAGATGTCCGGATGAACGGACTTAGGTTCGGGTCGGAATTGCAACTATGTAGCGGCTTTAAGGGGTTGATCGGAATCAAGGGACACGGAGTTTACCCAGGTTCGGCCCCTCTGATGGAGGTAAAAGCCTACGTCCTGCTTGTCTGGTATTGATGATGAAGGAGATCTCTCGGTTACAAGGGTGTTGTCTGGCTACCTCCAATCACGAGAGTCTCCAATATCTTGTCTATCTAAGACTTGTCTATTGAGACGTCTAAAAACTTGACCCTCTCGGGGTGACCTGCTCCTCCTTATATAAGTTGAAGGGGCGACTTACAGGTAGAGTCTAAGTCGGATTATGACTTCCTATTGTGGGCTTCTCTTCATGGGCTTCTGAGTCCTGGGCGGCTTACACCGGGCGACTTACACTGGAGACTCATCTTCAGGGATTTCAAACCGGAGAGTCATCCAGGGACTTACAACCGGAGAGTCATCCAGGTCGTAACTGTCACCGGGTTATAATTGTCTCCCGTGTCATACTGCGGGGTATATCCCCGACAGGACTTGACCTTCTCCCCATACTCAGGTCAAGCGGTTGCACCAGCGGGGACCACCATCTCAACTCTGTTTCAATGTGGTGGTTGAGTGACGGTTGAGCGGTTGTTACGGTCCTACCGGTACTATCGCCCGTGTCTCCGGTTGTTCACCTGCTAGGTAAAATTGGCTGTAACGGT
Source organism: Hordeum marinum (assembly GCA_022496015.1). Taxonomy (NCBI): domain Eukaryota; kingdom Viridiplantae; phylum Streptophyta; class Magnoliopsida; order Poales; family Poaceae; genus Hordeum; species Hordeum marinum. The sequence continues at coordinate 476,014,073 of CM039672.1, read as the reverse complement.
TGGAAATGGGGAGCACCATATAAAGAGGTGGTTCTTCCACCTCCAACCTATCTCTTACCTCTCTCTCCTCCATTAACCCCCTTCATGATTTCTTGCCCGATCTCTCTCTAGCCTGTCAAACTTGTTGATTTGCTAGGGATTGAAGGAGGATATCTAGATCTACACTTCCACAAAAGGAAACTTGAATCACCCATACTTTCTTGTGGGGATTTTGTTGCTCTTGGGTGTTTGAGCACCTTAGATGGAAGAGGTCACCTCGAAGCCATATTCCATTGTAGTGAAGCTTTGTGGTATTGTTCGGAGCCTCCAATTAAGTTGTGGAGATAACCCTAATCTTGTTTGTAAAGGTCCGATTGCCGCCTTCAAAGTGCACCACTAGTGGAATCATGGCATCTCGCATTGTGTGAGGGTGGTAGGAGAATATGGTGGCCTTAGTGGCATCTTGGAGAGCATTGTGCCTCCACATCGCTCTAACGGAGATGTACTTCCCCTCAAAGGGAAGGAACTTTGGAAACACATGGTCGCCTTCACCGGTACCTCTTGTGGTTACTTCTTACCATACTTTGTGCAAGATTAACTCTTGTTATTATTGATGGCATCATATAGGTTCCTCAACTAGTTGTATATCTAGACAACCTTTTTGTTGCTAAACCTAATTGGTCCTCTAGTTAAGAAAAGCTAAAAATTGGTAGTTGCCTATTCACCCCCCTCTAGTTAACCATATTGATCCTTTCAATTGGTATGAGTGTCTTGCCTCTTTATTAAGGGTTTCACCACCCGAAGAGTATGGTTGACAACGCGGATCGGCATGTTGAACTTCCCGAGGTCGTGGGTGTGAAAACGGTCTCTCGTGATGATTTAAATGATGCCATGGCCTCACTTAAATCCTCTATGACGACCGAGGTCAAATCCATGTTTAAGGAATTCCTTGAGGGTCCCAAACTCTCTATCGATCTGTTGCAAGTGGTTAATCCCACTATTTCGACATCAAATGTCCACTCTGGCAAGGAGGGGGCTAGCAATGATAAGAACAAGCTACCTCAAGGAAATAGTGGGACGGGTACCTTTGCCTTGGTGCCCCCTCCCGTGGTCTATGTAGGACCGGTGCACCCACCACATATAGTTAATATTGGTCCTCCACCTAAGCTTGTTAAGAATGATTTCGCTAATTGGGTTTTTTGTACCAAGTATCATTTGAATCACAGCTCAACACAACTTTGGAGAATCATCGAGTAAGGGTACTACCTACATGATCCAAGCAACCTCATGATACTCGTGATCTGCGTTGGGTTTCTCGTGAAGAGGAACGGGTAATCGCAGCACAAAGTGGGTACGTATTTCCCTCAGTTATGAAACCAAGGTTTATCGAACCAATAGGAATACCAATCCTCAACCGTCTTCAGTGGCTGCACACAAAAGAACAAACAACTTGCACCCAACTCCGGCAAGAGGGTCGTCAATCCCCTTGATCTCCTTATTTACAAGCAAGTGGATTATGTACATAATTGTAGAAAATGGTAAAGTGCAAAATGAAATAAAAGGTAATAAATAACAACAAGTTAATGATAGAATTTGTGAATTTACAAGTGAATAGACCCGGGGCCGTGGAGTTATCTAGTGTCATCTCTCATTAGCAAAGCATACAGTGGGTAAGAAAATAACTGTTGGGCAATTGATAGAAAAGCAAATAGTTATGCGATGTTCATGGCAATGATCATGTCTATATAGACATAACGTCCATAAGCAAATAGGCCGACTCCTTCCTGCACCTACTACTATTACTCCACTTCAAGAGCGCTTCTATGCTTGCCTCTCTATGTATCAAGTTCATGACAAACAGATTAATGCTGGGAGAACGATGACATGATGTAGACAGAGTAAACTCAACTAATATGAATGAACCCCATCATTGTATCCTTCATAGCAACAACATAAAGTCATAACTTGCCACCTTCTGTTGCCGGGATATAGAAACTCATCGGGTTTAACCTACTACAACACACCACTCCCACTAAAGAAATATCAATCTAGTTGGCCAAACTATCTCGATAGATCAGATAGCATTACGAAGCTACGATGATCATGCAAATAAGAATCATAGTAATCAGGTTTGACTCAAATACTTTTCATGAATAATCTGAACATAAACTCACAATTCATCAGATACCAATAAACACACCATACAAATGGATTACATTGGATACATCAAGGCAAAGATGCGATGAACATTATATTGAGGATCGAGGGAGAGAGAGAGAGATTGCCATCTAGGTACCACCATGGCCCCGTAGGTCTATGGTGAACTACTCACACATCATGGTGAGGGAAGCAAGGTTGATGAAGAGGCCCTCCGTGATCAATCTCCCCTCCGACAAGGTGTCGAAATGGAAGTGTAGATGGCCTCCCATAGGAACAGAGGCTTGTGGCGGCGTAAAAAGTGTTTCAGGAGTGCTTCTGGTGTTTTCGGGTAGATGGGAGTTTATAGGCCAGAGAACGACGTCGGGAGACGCTCCAAGGGGCCACCACATATCTGGCCGCGGCCCCCCTTGGGGCGGCGACTGGATGTGTGGTGGGCCCTTGGTGCACCTCCTGGCCCTCCTCCGAAGCTTCTAGGTCTTGTATTCGTCTAGAAAAAACCAAACAGTTTCATGGCAATTGGACTCCGTTTGGTATGGTAACTCTGAAAAGCCAAAAACACACAGAAAACATGAATTGGCACTAGGCACTATGTCAATAGGTTAGTGCTCAAAAATATTATAAAGTGGTAAATAAATACCCAAAAGTATCCTAGAATGATAATATATCAGCATGGAATAATAAAAAATTATAGGTACGTTGGAGACGTATCACCTCACTCCAAGAGAAGAGGCCGACAATAAACTCCATCATTCTTCCTTGTTCATCCTTCAAGCGGCTGTCCCTGTTGAAGATCTTGCTCATTTCCGTCCTTGCACTCGAGCTAAGGATTGCTGGGAACACATTGTTTCCATGTACAAGAGTAGCTCGAGTATTAAACGGTCCAACTTTGAGGTGGTTCTTGATGAGGCTGATGAATTTGTGATGCTTGATTATGAGGACCCTCGTGAGCTCTATAGGAGAGTGATAACTCTTGCTGTTGCTCTTCAAGATCATGAAAGCAAGGACGGGGATGACAATTGGATCAAGAGGAAGTTTCTCAAGGCCATCATGCCATTCAACAAGTCCATGTCCTCCGTCATCCATCAAAGTCCGGACTTTCACTCTTTGTCCTCGGGTGATGTGTTGGATGAATTCATTGCGATGAACATGTTGAACAAGACCACCGACAACGCTCTAGCTCATGTTCAACGGTTAAAGAGGTCTTCACCCAACATTGCCTTCAAGGCCAAGGCTATTCAAGAAGAAGAGGAAGAAGACGAGAGTTGCCCCGAAGACACCAAATATGCATACCACGAGCACATGGCTCTTGCGTCAAGGCAATTTTTGGGCAACAAGAGGAACTCGAAGAAAAACTTTTCCAAGAACAACTCAAGTGGGTTAAAAGGCAAGCAATGTGTGATATATTGCTACAACTGCGGTAATGTGACCAACTTCGTGGTGGTTTGCCCATATGAGAAGAGGGAAGACAATGGTGGAAAACTCATTCTTAAGGATAAGTCCAAGTCCTTCCCCAACAAGAACAACTTCACCAAGAAGGCACCTCACAAGGTGTTGGTGGCTCAAGAAGAGTATCCCTCCGATGATGATGTTGATGACGAAGATACAAGTGGTGAAGGGATGGTAATGGCTATAGTGGCAATTGCATCCTCTACCCCAACAAAGTTGTCTCTCGTTGATGCCCCCAACGAGAACCACACTGCTAGGTGCCTTATGGCCAAAGGTATCACCAAGGTAACCACCAACGTCAAAATCTCAAACATTAAAAGTTGCATTTCTACCACTCCTTGTTTTGTTGGATCATCTGCATGAACATGATGTGGCAAAGGAGGATGAGTATGAGCTTGAAAAATTCTTGTATAAACTGAAAGGTGAATCCAAGAAGCACTTTGTTGCTCTCTTTGAACAACTTGGTGAGGTCAATGATATCATTGAGTCTCAAGAGGAATACCTTGAGGAGTTGATGGGTCATAGTCGTGATTATGCCGATGAGATAGCGGACCTATCCATTGCTCTTGAGGAAGAGTGAGGTCTTTGTTTGACTCTTGAGGAGTAACAAAATGTTGACCTTGCTAAATTACGTAAAGATCATGATCATGCTATTGTCCTTAATTGTGTGCTCAAATGGGATAAGGTTGCAGTTGAGGTTAGCCATGATAGACTTAAGGAAGAGTTCGACACACTTGACAATGCTCACAAGGCATTGCAGAGTGCTCACGCCTCTCTCAAAGAGTCTCATGATCAACTCCAAGTGAAACTTACTAAAGAAATAGTTACATGTCCTTCATTTGTGATAATTGATCGTGGCAATGCTACTAACCCTTGTTGTGAGCATGCAACCTTGTGGAGGAGAATGCAAAGTTGAAATAACAACTTGAGAAAGGCCTTGTGATATTTATCCAAGGGGAGAAGAATCTAAATGACCTTTTGAGCAATCAAAAGGAAGTTGTAGCAAAGGAAAGGATTGAGTTTACACCCAAGACCAAGAAGAAGAAGAAGTTGAAGACCAAGCAATTTCCCCCACTCAAGGACACCTTTGTCCAAGCGGGGAATGTAACTCATGGGAAGAGTAAGAAGGACAAGGTTGTGGATGGTAATGCCAATAAGGGCAAGACTACCTCTTCCAACAAGGTCGGCGATTTTAACCCCTCTTATGTTTTATGTCATGCTAGTGATGGGCATGTTTATGCCAAATATGTTGGCTCTTTTTATGAGTACATTGAATGGTCTATTTGGGATCCTAGGACCTTGTTACTAACATTAAAGGACCCATTAAAGAATGGGCACCTAAGTCCAAGCATTGATCTATTGTAGCAATTTTCTTCCGGAGGGGTGTCATGGTTCCTTGATAGTAGAGGAACAAATCATATGACCGGAAGCAAGGAGTTGGTCATGGACGTTCGAACCAACACATGTTTGTCCACATAAGTATCCTTTGGCGATGACACAATTTCAAAGGTATTGGGTCTTGGCAAGGTGGTTATCTCTTTGGACTTCACCGTCGAGAGAGTCATGCTTGTTAATACCCTTGCATACAATTTTTTTTGTTTGTCAACTTGCACTCATGGGTTTTAGTACTTTCTGGTGTCGACTCCGTGGCCCTTTTGTGGAGCAAGTCTCTTAACGTAGCCTTTGTTGGGCATGTCGGGAATGGTCTCTATGAGGTTAACTTTTAGGAGCGACCCACTAAGACCGTGTCTTGCTTAATGGCTAAAGTTTATGTGGGATTGGTTTGGCATCGCCAGCTCACTACTAGGAAAAGGGCTATAGATGATATGGCCACTAATGGCGCACCAGACACTAATATATAGTAATGGCGCATCGTGAGCCGGTGCGCCATTAGTGTGGTAGACACTAATAGCGCACCAGACACACGGTGCGCCATTAGTAACAATTTTTTTTTTGCAAAAGTTCTAATGGCGCACCTCCAGCTGGTGTGCCTTTAGTAACCAAGGTTACTAATGGCGCATTTGTAGGCGGTGCGCCATTAGTAAAACTTTTTTTTTTTGCAAAACATTCTAATGGCGCACCTCCTTCTGGTGCGCCATTAGTAACCAGGGTTACTAATGGCGCATTTGTAGGTGGTGTGCCATTAGTGACCTGGGGCCAGCTAGATATTTTGGCAGCCACACCTACACACTCACTTTCCCCACTTCATTCTCTCCACCTCCTCCTCCAAGCTTGTGTCGGCTGCCTCCTCCTCCTCACCTCATTTGCACCATAGATTCATCAAAATTAAGTGGTTAAATTACCTTTTATTGATAGGTAAGTAAGGGGAAAGCTATCTTTATGTTGTAGATCTTCTTTTTTTCTCCCTAGCTCGCTCCAACAACGTGCACATGCACTTTTTATGGCCTTGCTAGATCTATGTATGTTTGTGGTGTTGCATATGTTTGTGGTGTTGCATATATGTTTGTGTTTGCAGGTACCGGTATTTGAAATGTGATAGTTGCCAATATTTTGCCGAAATGTTGATTCATTTCCGTTTCGGAGAGAATTTGGCACTATGCATTATTTTTGGTCCTATTTTTAGGGAAAGTCATGCCAATTTTTTTCTTGGTTCTAAAATATCGTTTTGCTCTACCCCACAGGCGACCATGGTCCGCACGATGACCGAAGGCATCGTGAATAGGTTTTTGAGCTCCGCGAAGGCCGAGATGCTTCAAAAGAACGAGACGGAGATAAGATGTCCGTGTCGAAGATGCAAGCTGAAGAGCCTTATTGCGGACCCGGATTCCGGGCAGGTGCGGGACCACCTGCTCTTGCGTGGTTTCATGGATGGATATTGGTGGCAAGGTGATGAAGATGACTATGAAGTCGTCCATGGGGGCCGGGAAAGAAATGAGGAAGGGCAGCAAGACAACCACCACGGCGAGGGTGGGCAAGAAGACGAAGAATCTCCAGGACATGATCACGACGGTGATGCTGTACGCAGTCATCATGTAGAAGATGCCGGACATGATGATGAGGAAGATCAAGACGAAGGGCATGATCATGAAGATGAAGATGCCAGAGCAGACGACGATGGAGGCTGGGTGCAGGACCCTCATATTCAAGAGCTGCTTCTCAAGCAGACGGATAACGCAAGAGCTACCGCCCGAGAGAAAGCCAAGCTGGATCAACTGGAGATAGACGCGGTTACTCCATTGTATGAAGGATGCAGGCCCGAGGATACCCGCCTAAAAGTAATGCTCATGGATCTGGATATGAAGGTAAACCACAAAATGACCGACGCATGCTTCAACGAGATCATGTCATTCTGGCACGAACGTCTTCCCAAGGGGAACAAGTGCCCGACCAGTTTCGAGGAGGCGAAGAAAATCGTGTGTCCTCTGGATTTACCGCACGTGAAATACCATGTGTGCATGAACAATTGCATCATTTATCGGGACGAGCACGCAGAGTCTACCATATGTCCGGTGTGCGGCGTCACTCGATACAAGAAGAGGAAGAAAGATCCTCGAAAAGTGGTGTGGTACTTTCCGATCACTCCTCGTCTGTAGCGGTATTTCGCGGACCCTAAGGTAGCAAAGCTCCTGCGTTGGCACGCGGATAGGGAGGAGAAGAAGCGGGAAGATGACGGAAATGATCCGGAGATAAATAAAAAAGACAAGATGCTGAGTCACCCTAAGGACGCGAGCCAGTGGCAAGCGTTGAACTTCGAAGACCCAGAATTTGGGAATGATCCAAGGAACATCATGTTGGGCGCGAGCATCGATGGAGTCAATCCGTTTGGCAGCCAGAGAAGCACACATAGCACCTGGCCTGTGTTTGTGTGGATGTACAACCTTCCCCCCTGGTTGTGCATGAAGAGGAAGTACATTCACATGAGTATGCTAATTGAAGGGCCGAAACAACCAGGGAACGACATCAATCTGTATCTGGGGCTGCTGAAAGAGGAGGTACACACGTTGTGGAAAACGCCAGCCAATACGTGGGACGCCGCAGAGAAAGAATATTTCCCTATGAGAGTCGCACTGCTCATGATGATGCACGACTATCTCGGTTACGGATATGTCGCGGGGCAGGTGGTCCACGGATTTTCTGGATGCGTCAGGTGCATGGATGACACAACGTATCGCCAGCTAGATAGAGATCCCGGGTCTTCGAAAACCGTGTTCATGGGACATCGAAGGTGGCTTCGCGACGATGACCCATGGAGAAAATGCAAGGATCTGTTCGATGGTGAAACCGAACCCCGAAGACGCCCGCGTACGAGGAGCGGCGAGGAAATAGACGCGCTGTTGAAAAATTGGAAAGATCGCCCACTAACGGGAAAGAAGCAAAAGGCGCCAGAGCCGGGAAAGAAGCGAAAGGCGCCAGAGCCGCTACTGAAGGTATGGAAAACGAGGTCTGTTTTCTGGGACTTGCCGTACTGGAAGATCCACTGTGTGCCTCACAGCCTTGATGTCATGCATATCACAAAGAATGTGTGCGAGAGTCTGCTTGGTATCCTTCTCAACATGCCAGAGAGGACCAAAGATGGGCCGAAAGCAAGGGCAGACTTGAAATCAATGGGCATCAGGGAGGAGCTTCACGCTAATGATGATGATGATGAGGCGAAGCAGGACACAGAAAGTCGTCGCAAAGGAAAAAGGCCAAGAAGACCAGAAATGACTACCCTCCCGCGTGCTTCACTCTAAGTCAGGAGGAGATCGAGCAGTTTTTCACCTGCCTCGTAGGAGTAAAACTTCCTTACGGTTACGCGGGGAAGGTAAGCAGATACCTAGACCCAGCGAAGCAGAAGTTTAGCGGGATGAAGTCTCACGACTGTCACGTGCTGATGACGCAGATACTTCCAGTTGCAATCCGTGGGATCATGGACGCGCACGTCCGTGAAACGCTATTTGGCCTATGCAACTTTTTCGACGTCATCTCTCAGAAGTCGGTTGGCGTGAGGCAACTCAGAAGGCTACAGGAAGAGATCGTGAAGATACTATGTGAGCTTGAGATGTACTTCCCACCCGCATTCTTTGACGTTATGGTGCATCTGCTGGTCCATATCATGGAGGATATCATCCAACTCGGGCCGACGTTCCTGCACAGCATGATGCCGTTCGAAAGGATGAATGGTGTCATCAAAGGATACGTTCGCAACATGTCACGTCTAGAGGGAAGCATAGCCAGGGGCTTTCTGACCGAAGAGTGCATCTCCTGCTGCACGAATTATCTAGGCATCGAGAACCTCGTTGGTCTGCCCGTCAACAGGCACCTCGGCAGGCTCGCTGGATGGGGTCACCGTGAGGGGCGCCGCGAAATGCATGTCGACTTCGAGGGTCGACTCGCCGACTTTGAAAGAGCAAACCTAGTCGCGCTACAACACATAGACGTGGTCGATCCTTGGGTGGTAGAGCACAAAACCTTTATTGAGAAGATGTACAATGACCGAGGCCAACAGAGGACGGACAGAGATATAATCAAAGAGCACAACTCATGTTTCACGCGTTGGTTCAAGCAGAAGCTTCTGTCGTGCCCTTTACATGAGGATTCTTCCGCGGAAGAACAACTCATATTCGCCTTGTCACAGGGCATCGAGCACAACCTGATGACCTATGAGGCGTACGATATCAACGGCTACACATTCTACACCGAGGACAAGGACATGAAGAGCGATGGTTATCAGAACTCTGGGGTAACGATGGAATCCTACACTGGTAACGACAAGGACAGATACTACGGAAGGATCGAGGAGATCTGGGAGCTGAGCTACGCTGGAGAGAAGGTCCCGATGTTCCGTGTCAGATGGGCCAAGAGCGTCCTAAAAGAAGACCGGTATTTCACCACCAAGGTTATACCCGAAGCCAAATCCAAGACCGCGGGCGCAAACGTCACCGCGAAAAATGAGCCATGGGTACTGGCTTCCCAAGTGGACCAATGCTTCTTCATTACCGACCCGTCAAAGCCTAGTCGTGTTGTCGTGAGGAGAGGCAAAAGGAAGATCATCGGAATGGATGGAGTCGCCAATGAGAAAGACTTCGACAAGTATGTCGACCCGAAGATGGAACATGACGACGACGATGAAGTAGCAGCATACACCACAAGAAGAAGCAGGACCACCCTACCTAAAGGACGTCCGTTCCACAGAAGAACTCCGTTTGCAAAAAAGAAGGGCAAGAAGATTGTGAACAGATAGCTAGCTAAGATCGATTGTATTTAAATCCTAGTCTTCATTTCTCGATTGTATTACATGGGCACTTTTTGAACTCGATCATGAATATTTTTAAATTTCATGGGCACTTTTAGAATTCATGAATATTTTTTCAAATTTGATCTCTATCCCCCTCCATCTCGATCGCTATCCCCCTCCATCTCGATCTCGATCCCCCCGGCCGCACCCTCCCCCACTAGCTCCACTGCCGCCGAGACGACCCACCACACCCTCCTCGGTCCGCTCCACCACCGCCGAGCACCCCCCGCACCCTCCCCCGCTCCACCGCCGCCGAGCACCCCCCGCACCCTCCCCCGCTCCACCGCCGCCGAGCACCCCCATTTTCATATTAATGTTTTTATAAAATTATTACTGATTTTATAAAAGAATTAATGTTTTTTCATATTCATATTTATAAAAAAATTATCATTGTTTTCATATTCATAAAATAGCATTCTAATGGCGCACTGCTCGTGGGTGCGCCATTAGAATGTGAATAAAACCATTCTAATGGCGCACCACCGAGCGATGCGCCATTAGAATGTGAAAAAACCATTCTAATGGCGCACCGCTCGTGGGTGCGCCATTAGAATGTGAAAAAACCCATTCTAATGGCGCACCACCGAGCGATGCGCCATTAGAATGTGAAAAAAACATTCTAATGGCGCACCCCTCAGGAGTGCGCCATTAGAAATCTTTAGCTAACTAACTCCCGGCCCCAACCCCTTCGTCCCTCCCTCTCGCCAGATCCACCTCCTCTCCCGTCTCCGGTCGCCATCGCCGCCAGTTCGCCATCGCCGCCACCCTGGTCGCCATCGCCGCCACCCTGTTCGCCCACTCCTCCCTGGTCGCCATCGCCGCCACCCTGTTCGCTGCAAGGTACGGGCTGGCCTCCTTCCTCCCTCCTCTCTCCTCTCTCCTCCCTCTCTCCTCTCTCCTCTCTCCTTCCTTTCTCCCTCCCTCCTCTCTCCTCTGTTTATACCACCACGCCTATGCTAACGTATCACATAGGTCCATTCCCCATCTGTAGTATACATACTTCCGTTTCAGATCGGGCACAACCCCCACAGCCCCCACAGCAAGCGCACGAGCTACGCTACCGATGGCGGGGGAGCACATGGTAGAATTGACTGCAGCATGTTGCTTATGGTGGATCGGTCGATCTCCAGGTCGGGCATGGCGTTGTCCTCGGGTTGGGATAGTGAGGCCCCCATGGACTGATTGATCTCGAGTCCCGTTGAGTTGTTTATGGAGATCTGAGAAGGAATCAAACAGGGGATGTACAATCAGCAGTAGCCAAGACAAGCTTACCAAAATACAGATTAGATAGTCTTTTGTGCAATACAAATACTACACATAGAAACAATGGTATATGAACTCAAACTAATGCAAGTCTAACCAGCAATTATTACAGGAAACTATACCGACATATAGCTAAGAAAAAAAACTCAGACTGTTATCTTCGTGTCAAATATATGCAGATGGGGAAATACTGGGAAGCATGCAAAAATTACACCCAATCCAAGTATCATATATGCTAAAGAACACGATAGTATACATACTTCCGTTTTTACCCAATGCTACATTTGGCAAGAAAAGTTTTCACGGTGCTTATCCATGAAGTCTAGAAAGTTTTGATCACAAGACCTAGCCGATGTTTCTGAGAAAAACAAATGCATGCAAGGCAAGGACCCCATCAGTTTCACTAAGAGATACTAAAACATACAGATGTTCCCAGCTTATATGGGAAACTGACCGAAAACCAAAAAAAATATCTGAAGCCAATTCAAGCAGACCAACAAGACCTAACGAGACTTCATCCCGGCACCCAAGAACGTCCCTGTCACCGGCATGGACTCTGTCGATCAAAAAGCAAACGACACTTTAGTCAAGAGAGTTAGGCCATGCAGGCAAAAATGTGAATATTTGAGCTGCTTATCGGTGGGTTACTTTACATTACATGGGGGTTGATCTGAGATTTCAGGATCATCAGAGGTAAATTTATGTGTTGGGGGGGGGGGGAGGGGGGGAGGGGGGTCTTTATTACATGGTTTGTTATGTACCCATTGGTTTCAGTTACATGATCTCTGTTTCTTAGTGAAAATGACAGATCCGAACTTCTTCTAAAAATGACAGATCGACCGTACATGCCTTTTAGCTTCACTGTCATATATGTCTATCTCTATTACTGGTCATTAACTTTGCATTTCGCTGGGAGCTATGTGCAGAAGGCTGGTGGGGAGAGGGCCGTGGCGGCGGAGAGCTGCGCCCGAATGAAGTCTAGGATCGAGTCCGAGGCCAAGGCTGCGGCGTCGACCATCACCGTCAACTTAGAACCAAAGTTGCTGGAGTGCTCCGCTTGCTGCAGCCCATTGGCATGTTGTTGTATAGTTTCTCATAGTTCACTTTCAGCAAATCTTGCATCAATTAGTATGCTGCTCCTAGACTTCTGACTCCTTTTCTCTTGATCTTGAATGGAATGGTAGTCTATCAAAATCGTACATAATGAACCATGAATATGTGTTGATCAACGGTGGCTAGTCTTTCAGTCATAATCGTACATAAGCTTGATTTACCAGTTTCCTAGTTGCTTTTTTGAGTGTAGATTACTGCTAGAGTAGTGTTGTAACCAGACGTGTTATCGTCTGAGTATTTCACTGTCGCTATTCGCATGTTCCTGACTGGAGTACTGATCTTATTTCACTGTTTGTTTCTAGTTTCTACTGCCCTGCTATGTCAAGAATGTGTGAGTGTGTGAGTGTAGTCAAACCGTTTGGAGTGACTCATACACTTATTATGGTCAAACCGTTTGGAGTGACTCATACACTTGCTATAAGTTTCTCTTTAACATTCAGTTTTGTATTGCATGCTTATTCTATCATGTCTCTATAGTAAACTTGCTTCAATGATGTGGTCCATCTCAATGATGTCTCTATAGCAGAGAACCATATGGTCTGTGGCCTTTTCATCCATATGAAAGTAGAGGCACATTGTGGTGCTAGTTTGCTGGGTTTTGTCTCCGACCATCGTGTCGTGATGATTTTGCAGGTACCCCGAGAGGCCCTTGAGTTTGCCGGAATGTCGATTAACTTCCGTTCCGGCAAATCCGGGTACTCCATATGTCCTATTTTCAGCAAAGGTCATGCTAAAATTTTCCGTGAATTTTAGCATGACTTTGCTAAAAATCGGACATATGGGGTACTTGCTACTAATGCATGGGCCGAGGTATCTTAGTACTTAATTAAGTAGGATCAACTGCCTCTTGTGTTATGCATGGGCCTCGGCGTCGACAAACCCTAAATGATAAAACCTTAGCTTTTAGGATGCCTCGGTGTCGACAAACCCTAAATGATGAGACCATGATCTTGTTCCTTGATAATAACAAACTTTTTGACCAATTTTTTTTCCTATTTAGAACGAAACATGGCTCACAACGATGGGGTAAATACTGATGGTGCCGCCGAGGATGCCACCACTGATGGTGCTGCCGAGGATGCCACCACTGATGATGGCAGCGCACGCATAGATGGCAGCCAACCGAAGAGGCAACGGAAGGACCGGCGCCCGAACTCGCTCCGCACCGTCAAGGAGGAATTTACTTTAGTGGACTCCGACGGGCATCCAACGGAGCCCAAACATATAGTCAAGGGGTACTCGGTTCAGCTCGGGTGCATTCTCCGGAGTACCGTCTCGATCAACACCGAGAACCTAAGGCATAAGGACCGAGGGAATTTGCGCAACCTCCTCTTCACGAATCTGCACGAACGATACAAGTTCCCCGCTGAATTTAAAAATACACGGCTCTCAGGGAATAAAGTGAACAATGCCGCCCTCACGAGGATGAGCAAGGCCCTGTCTACTTGGAGAAGCGCGGTGAAGAGAATGATTGACAAAGGTGATAGTTATGAGAAGATCAAGGCGAAAAATCCTTCGATCAGCGAAGATGACTACAAGGAGTTCAAGATCAAGTGCGAGAGCAGCGCAACCTACGAATCAAGTCAGTCGGCGAAAGAAATGCGGGAGTTGAACTTAGGGGAACACAAACTCGGTCCCGGCAGTTACAGAGTGGCGGAGCCTATATGGGACAAGGAGGACGCGGAGCATGCCGAGCAAGGCCTACCACCCCGCTTCAAGAAATACAGTGACAAGCAGACCAGGAACTATGTCAGGGCCCGGTACAAGAAGGACCCGGTAACAAAGGAGCTTACCACGGATCCGAAGACCAGGGCGCTTGAGCTTCTTCTGGCGAAGGAGACTGAAAGCAGTAGCACGGGGTCGTCTCAGAGCACCCCTTGGGACAACACTCTAAATAGGGCGTTGAACATAATGAGAAACAAGGATAAGCTCACTAAGTCGTCGTCAGCTGGTCGTGTGGCCGGCAAAGGCTTGTCCACAAAATGGTCGTCATACTATAACTCTGGTGGGCGAAAGGAGAGAAAGACCAGCTCGGAAAGCCAGTCGCGTGAGGTTCAAGAACTCAAGGCAGAAGTGGCGCGGATTCCGGAGATAGTCTCAGAGCAAGTACGAGACCAACTGGGAGCGACGATCACCGCCATTATGCCTACCTTGGTTGAGGGGCTGCGGGGATGGATTGCGAGTGGCCAACAGGGGCCGCCCCCGATTCCCAGCTTCACGGCCAGCAACTCGCACAACGCGCAGGCGGTGCCATTGGTGTCTCCGGCGGCGGCGCCATTGGTGTCTCCGGCGGCGGCGCCATTGGTGTCTTCGGCGGCGGCGGTATTTGTTGGAAATATGCCCTAGAGGCAATAATAAATTAGTTATTATCATATTTCCTTGTTCATGATAATCGTTTATTATCCATGCTATAATTGTATTGATCGGAGACTTAAATGCATGTGTGGATACATAGACAAAACCATGTCCCTAGTATGCCTCTAATGGACTAGCTCGTTGATCAAAGGATGGTTAAGGTTTCCTAGCCATGGACATGAGATGTCATTTGATAACGGGATCACATCATTAGGAGAATGATGTGATGGATAAGACCCAAACTACAAACATAGCATATGATCGTGTCAGTTTATTGCTACTGTTTTCTGCATGTCAGGTATATGTTCCTATGACCATGAGATCATGCAACTCACGGATATCGGAGGAGTGCCTTGTGTGTATCAAACGTCGCAACGTAACTGGGTGACTATAAAGGTGCTCTACAGGTATCTCCGATGGTGTTTGTTGAGTTGGCATGGATCGAGACTGGGATTTGTTACTCCGTGTGACGGAGAGGTATCTCAGGGCCCACTCGGTAATACAACATCACAACAAGCCTTGCAAGCAATGTGGCTAAGTGTTAGTCATGGGATCTTGTATTACGGAACGAGTAAAGAGACTTGCCAGTAACGAGGTTGAACTAGGTATGGAGATACCGACGATCGAATCTCGGGCAAGTAACATACCGAAGAACAAAGGGAACGATATACGGGATTAACTGAATCCTTGACATATAGGTTCGACCGATAAAGATCTTCGTAGAATATGTAGGAACCAATGTGGACGTCCAGGTCCCGCCGTTGGTTATTGACCGTAGAGGTGTCTCGGTCATGTCTACATAGTTCTCGAACGCGCAGGGTCTGCACACTTAAGGTTCGGTGACGTTTCGGTAGTGTAGAGTTATGTATGGTGGTGACCGAAGGTTTTTCGGAGTCCCGGATGAGATCCCGGACGTCACGAGGAGCTCCGGAATGGTCCGGAGGTAAAGATTCATATATAGGAAGTCCCAGTTTGGTTTCCGTAAAAGTTTCGGGCTCATCGGTAGTGTACCGGGAGTATCGGTATTGTACGGGAGTGCCGGTAGTGTACCGGAGGACCTCCGGGAGGGGTATTTCGACCCCAAGAGGTCCATGGGCTGTGGGAGAATAATAACCAGCCCTTAGTGGGCTTGGAAAACAGCCACAAAGGCCCATGGCGCAGGAGAGAAAGTCCTAAAGCAAAAAGTGGAAAATCAGCCAATAGGAGGCAATCCTACTCCAACTAGGATTGGAGGTGAAGTAGGATTGCTCCCACCTCCTATTTCGGCCGACCCAAAGGCCTTGGCTGCCTCTCCTCTCCTCTCCTCCTATATATACTAGTGGATTGGGTGGTTTTTGGACAGAATTTCCGGCCACGTGCTACCCGTTACACCGGTGCACAGTTTCTCCTCTAGATCGGTTTTCCGCAGCGCTTAGGCGAAGCCCTGCCGGAATCACTCCACCACCATCACCGGAGCGCCGTCACGCTGCCGGTGAACTCTCTCTCCTCTCCACCTCCTCTCTCTGGATCGAGACGGTGGAGATCGTCATCAAGCTGCACGTGTGCTGAACGCGGAGGTGCCATCCGTTCGGCGCTAGATCGGAAGGACCGTGATCGAGATCGCGAGACAGTTCGTGATGAGATCGAGGAACGGATCGTGATGAGTTCGCGGGACAGATCGTGATCAAGATCGTGAGACGGATCGTGATGAGATCGCGGGACGGATCGTGATGAGTTCACGGGACGGATCGTGATTGGATCGCGGGACGGATCGTGATGAGATCGCGGGACGCTCGGCGATTTGGATCGTGAAGATGTTCGACTACACCAACCGCCTTTCTTAACCCTTCCCGCTTAGAGATCTACAAGGGTATGTAGATCCACTCTCCCTCTCGTAGATGCTCATCACCATGGATAGGTTTGCGTGTGCGTAGGAAATTTTTTGTTTCCCATGCGACGTTCCCCAACAGTGGCATCATGAGCTAGGTTGATGGTTTGATGAGATCTCGAGTAGAACACACAAGGTTTGTGGGTGTTGATGCTTAGATTGCTTCCTCCCTTGGTCATATTTTGGTTCAGCGGGATTGTGAGATGAAGCGGCCCGGACCAACATTACTCGTAGGCTTACGAGAGACCGGTTCCCTCGACGCAACTTGTTGCCTAGATGGCTTGCGGGTGACAGTTTCTCTCACTTTAGTTGGATCGGATTCGACAAAGGCGGTCCTTGAGAAGGTTGAAAAGCAAACTAGTGTATCACCGTTGTGGTTTATGCGTAGGTGAGAACCGTTCTTGCTAGATACCCATAGCGGCCACGTAAAATATGCAACAACAATTAGAGGACGTCTAACTTGTTTTTGCAGGGTATGTTGTGATGTGATATGGCCAATTACATGATAAGATATATGTGATGTATGAGATGATCATGTGATGTATAGATTATCACGACTTGCATGTCGATGAGTACGGCAACCGGCAGGAGCCATAGGGTTGTCTTTAATTATTGTATGACATGCGTGTCAATCATTAAGCGCTATGTAATGCTTTACTTTATCGCTACGGTAGCAATAGTAGTAGAAGCATGCAGGGCATGACAACCCCAATGGAAACACATTGATGGAGATCAAGATGATGGAGATCATGGTGTTTTGCCGGTGACGATGGAGATCATGCCGGTGTTTCGAAGATGGAGATCTTAAACACAAGTTCATGGCCATATCATGTCACTTATGAATTGCATGAGATGTTAATCCTTTTATGCACCTTGTTTTGCTTAGTATGGCGGTAGCATTATAAGGTGATCCCTCACTTGAATTTCAAGATGAACTGTGTTCTCCCCGAGTGTGCACCGTTGCGAAAGTTCGTCGTGTTGAGACACCACGTGATGATCGGGTGTGATAGACTCTACGTTCACATACAACGGGTGCAAGCCAGATTTGCACGCGCAGAACACTCGGGTTAAACTTGACGAGCCTAGCATGTACAGACATGGCCTCGGAACACGAGAGACCGAAAGGTCGAACATGAGTCATATAGTAGATATGATCAACATAATGATGTTCACCATTGCAGCCACCTCAACTCACGTGATGATCGGACTTGAGTTGGTGAATTTGGATCATGTATCACTCGAATGATCGGAGGGATGTCAATTTGAGTGGGAGTTCTTAAGTAATATGATTAATTGAACTCATTATCGTGAACATAGTCAAAGTGTCTTTGCAAATTATGTTGTAGATTACTAGCTCGCGCTGTAGCTCCCTTGTATTTTTATATGTTCCTAGAGAAATAGAATTGAAAGATGTTGGTAGCAAAATTGCGGACTGGGTCCGTGATCTGAGGATTGTCCTCATTGCTGCACGGAAGGCTTATGTCCTTAATGCACCGCTCGGTGCGCCACCCCCTCTAGCGTCGTCTATAGATGTTGTGAACATCTAACAGGCACGGTTCGATGACTACTTGATAGTTTAGTGCGTCATGCATTACGGCTTAGAATTGAGGCTCCGAAACGTTTTGAACATCACGGAACATATGAGATGTTCTAGGAGCAGAGATTGTGATCTCAGGCTCGTGCCTTTGTTGCGAGATATGAGATCTCCAACAAGATTCTTTGCTTGTAAGATGAAGGAGAATAGCTCAATCGTTGAGCATGTACTCAGATTGTCTGGGTACTACAATCGCTTGAATCAAGTGGGAGTTGATCTTCCAGATAAGATAGTGATTGATATAGTTCTCCAAGTCACTGTCACTAAAGCTACTAGAACTTAGTGATGAACTATAATACACCAGGATAGAAGTATTGATCCCTGAGCTGTTCGCGATGTTTGACACCGCGAAGGTAGAAATCAAGAAGGAGCGTCAAGTGTTGATGGTTAATCAAACCACTAGTTTCGAAAAGGGCAAGAGCAAGGAGGGAAACTTCATGGATAGCAAGTCAGTTGCTGCTCCAGTGAAGCAACCCAAAGTTGAACTCAAACCCGAGACTAAGTGCTTCTATTATGAGGTGAGAGGTCGCTGAAGCGGAACAACCCTAGATACTTGGTAGATAAGAAGGCTGGCAACATCGACAGAAGTATATTTGATATACGAGTTATTGATGTGTACCTTGCTAGTACTCCTAGTAGCACCTGGGTATTTGATACCGGTTCGGTTGCTAAATGTTAGTAACTCGAAATAAAAGCTACGGAATAAACGGAGAACTAGCTAAGGGTGAGGTGACGATGTGTGTTGGAAATGTTTCCAAGGTTGATGTGATCAACATCGCACGCTCTCTCTACCTTCAGGATTAGTGACGAACCTAAATAAATGTTATTTGGTGTTTTGCGTTGAGCATGAACATGATTAGATCATGTTTGTTGCAATACGGTTATTCATTTAAGTCAGAGAATAATGGTTATTCTGGTTACATGAATAATACCTTCAATGGTCATACATCCAGTGAGAATGGTTTGTTGAAATCTTGATCGTAGTAGTACACATGTTCATAACATTGATGTCAAGAGATACAAAGTTAATAACGATAGTACCACATACTTGTGGCACTGCCGCTAAATGTCATATTGGTATAAAGCGCATGTAGAAACTCCATGCTGATGGATATTTGGACTCATCGATTTCGAATCGGTTGAGACATGCGAACCATGCCTCTTGGGCAAGATGACTAAAGGACCCCGTTGGTTGGAGCGGGCAAGTGATTCATTGGAAATGATACATGTTGATGTATGCAATCTAGTGAGTCTTGTAGCGTGTAGTGGATATCGTTATTTTCTTACCTTCACTGATGATTTTAGTAGATATAGTGTATATTTACTTAATGAAACACAAGTCTGAATCGTTTGAAAGGTTCAAGCAAATTCAGAGTGAAGTTTAAAGATCATCGTGACAAGAAGATAAAAATGACCGCGATATGATTGTGGAGGTGAATATCTGAGTTACGAGTTTGGCATACAACTTAAGACAACGTGAAATTTGTTTCACAACTAACGCCACCTGGAACACCATGGTGTGATGGTGTGTCCGAACATCATAGTCATGCTCTATTGATATAGTGCATACTGTGATGTCTCTTATCGTTTTACTACTATAATTTTCGGGGTTATGCATTAGAGACAACTACATTCACTTTAAATAGGGCATCATCTAAATCCGTTGAGATGACACCGTGTGAATTATGGTTTGATCGAAACCTAAGCTGTCATTTCTTAATGTTTGGGGCTGCGATGCTTGTGTGGAAAATGTTTTCACATAATAAGCTAGAACCCAAAGCGGACAAATGTATCTTCATAGAATACCCTAAGAACAGATGGGTATGCCTTCTATCTCAGATCCGAGTGCAAAGTGTTTGTTGCTAGAACTGGGTCCTTTCTCGAGAAAAAGTTTCTCTCGAAAGAATTGAGTGGGAGGAAGATAGAACTTGATGAGGTTGTTAAACCTTTGTTCAACCAGAGAGTAGCGCAGCGCAGAAAGATGTTTCTGTGAAGCCTACGTTAGTTGAAGAGGAAGTTAATGATGATGATCATGAAGCTTCAGGATCAAGTTACTATCGAACTTCGTAGGTCGACAAGGATGTGTACTGCTCCTGAGCAGTACGACAACTCTATCTTGGAGGTCATGTTGTTGGACAACGATGAACCTACGAGCTATGGAGAAGCGATGATGGGCCCGGATTCCGACAAATGGTTGGAGGACATGAAATCCGAGATAGGATCCATGTATTATAACCAAGTGTAGACTTTGGTAGACTTGCTCGTTGGATGGAAGGTCGTTGAGTACAAATGGATCTTTAAAATGAAGACAGACATTGATGGTGAATGTCACTATTTGTAAAGCTCGACTTGTTGCAAAGATGTTTGTGACAAGTTCAAGGAGTTGACTACGATGAGACTTTCTCACTCGTAGTGGTGCTAAAGTCTGTTGGAATTATGTTAGCAGTTGTTGTGTTTTCAATTATGAAATCTGGCAGATGGATGTCAAAACATCGTTTCCTTAACGGTTTACTTGAGGAAAGGTTGTATGTGATACAACCAGAAGGTTTTGTCAGGCCTAAGGATGCTAAAAGGTGTGCAAGCTTCGGTGATCCTTCCATGGACTGAAGCAAGCATCTCGGAGTTGGAATATACGCTTTGATGAGGTGATCAAAGTTTTGATGTTTATACAAAGTTTACGAGAAACTTGTATTTGCAATAAAGTGAGTGGGAGCACTATAGAATTTCTGATAAGTATATGTGGATGACATATTGTTGTTCAGAAATAATGTAGAGTTTCTGGAAAGCATAAAACGGTTATTTGGAAAGTGATTTTCAAAGGAAGACCTGGATAAAGCTACCAAATTGTTGAGCATCAAGATCTATAGAGATAGATCAAGATGACTTGATGAGACTTTCAATGAGTACATACCTTGACAAAGATTTTGAAAGAGTTCAAAATGGATCAGTCAGAGAAAGAGTTCTCGCCTGATTTGTAAGGTGTGAAGTTGAGTGAGACTCAAAGCTCGACCATGGCAGAAGGAAGAGAAAGGACGAACGTCGTCCCCTATGCCTTAGCCATAGGCTCTGTATAGTATGCCATGCTATGTACCGCACCTGTGTGTGCCTTGCCATGAGTCTGTCAAGGGGTACAAATGGTCCAGGAGTGGATCACTGGACAGCGGTCGGAATTATCCTTAGTAACCAGAGGACTAAGGAAATGTTTCTTGATTATGGAGGTGACAAAGAGTTCGTCGTAAAGAGTTACGTCGATGCAAGCTTTAACACCTATCCGGATGACTAGTAGTAGCAATCTGGATACGTATAGTGGAGCAGCCATTTGGAAATAGTAACAAGTGGAGTGTGGTAGCAGTGCTTACGGTTTGACATAGAGATTTGCAAAGTACACACGGATCTGAATATTGCAGACCCGTTGACTATAAGACCTCTCTCACATGCAAAGCATGATCGAGCCCCAGAACTCATTGGGTGTTAGATTCATAACAATGCGAATCACATGGTGATGTGAACTAGATTATTGACTCTAGTGCAAGTGGGAGACTGTTGGAAATATGCCCTAGAGGCAATAATAAATTAGTTATTATCATATTTCCTTGTTCATGATAATCGTTTATTATCCATGCTATAATTGTATTGATCGGAGACTTAAATGCATGTGTGGATACATAGACAAAACCATGTCCCTAGTATGCCTCTAATGGACTAGCTCGTTGATCAAAGGATGGTTAAGGTTTCCTAGCCATGGACATGAGATGTCATTTGATAACGGGATCACATCATTAGGAGAATGATGTGATGGATAAGACCCAAACTACAAACATAGCATATGATCGTGTCAGTTTATTGCTACTGTTTTCTGCATGTCAGGTATATGTTCCTATGACCATGAGATCATGCAACTCACGGATATCGGAGGAGTGCCTTGTGTGTATCAAACGTCGCAACGTAACTGGGTGACTATAAAGGTGCTCTACAGGTATCTCCGATGGTGTTTGTTGAGTTGGCATGGATCGAGACTGGGATTTGTTACTCCGTGTGACGGAGAGGTATCTCAGGGCCCACTCGGTAATACAACATCACAACAAGCCTTGCAAGCAATGTGGCTAAGTGTTAGTCATGGGATCTTGTATTACGGAACGAGTAAAGAGACTTGCCAGTAACGAGGTTGAACTAGGTATGGAGATACCGACGATCGAATCTCGGGCAAGTAACATACCGAAGAACAAAGGGAACGATATACGGGATTAACTGAATCCTTGACATAGAGGTTCGACCGATAAAGATCTTCGTAGAATATGTAGGAACCAATGTGGACGTCCAGGTCCTGCCCTTGGTTATTGACCATAGAGGTGTCTCAGTCATGTCTGCATAGTTCTCGAACCCGCAGGGTCTGCACACTTAAGGTTCGGTGACGTTTCGGTAGTGTAGAGTTATGTATGGTGGTGACCGAAGGTTGTTCGGAGTCCCGGATGATATCCCGGACGTCACGAGGAGCTCCGGAATGGTCCGGAGGTAAAGATTCATATATAGGAAGTCCCAGTTTGGTTTCCGGAAAAGTTTCGGGCTCATCGGTAGTGTACCGGGAGTATCGGTATTGTACCGGGAGTGCCGGTAGTGTACCGGAGGACCTCCGGGAGGGGTATTTCGACCCCAAGAGGTCCATGGGATGTGGGAGAATAATAACCAGCCCTTAGTAGGCTGGGAAAACAGCCACAAAGGCCCATGGCGCAGGAGAGAAAGTCCTAAAGCAAAAAGTGGAAAATCAGCCAATAGGAGGCAATCCTACTCCAATTAGGATTGGAGGTGAAGTAGGATTGCTCCCACCTCCTATTTTGGCCGACCCAAAGGCCTTGGCTGCCTCTCCTCTCCTCTCCTCCTATATATACTAGTGGATTGGGTTGTTTTTGGACAGAATTTCCGGCCACGTGCTACCCGTTACACCGGTGCACAGTTTCTCCTCTAGATCGGTTTTCCGCAGCGCTTAGGCGAAGCCCTGCCGGAATCACTCCACCACCATCACCGGAGCGCCGTCACGCTGCCGGTGAACTCTCTCTCCTCTCCACCTCCTCTCGCTGGATCGAGACGGTGGAGATCGTTATCAAGCTGCACGTGTGCTGAACGCGGAGGTGTCGTCCGTTCGGCGCTAGATGGGAAGGACCGTGATCGAGATCGCGAGACAGTTCATGATGAGATCGCGGAACGGATCATGATGAGTTCGCGGGACAGATCGTGATCAAGATCGTGAGACAGATCGTGATGAGATCGCGGGACGGATCGTGATGAGTTCACGGGACGGATCGTGATTGGATCACGGGACGGATCGTGATGAGATCGCGGGACGCTCGGCGATTTGGATCGTGAAGATGTTCGACTACACCAACCGCGTTTCTTAACGCTTCCCGCTTAGCGATCTACAAGGGTATGTAGATCCACTCTCCCTCTCGTAGATGCTCATAACCATGGATAGGTTTGCGTGTGCGTAGGAAAATTTTTGTTTCCCATGCGACGTTCCCCAACAGTATTGGTGTCTCCGACACCGGCACGATCATTGGAGCTTAATGCACTCGGGTGTACGCCGACCGGCACCTCGGCAACAAGCGGCCCCTCCGTCAATTGCACACCTGCCGTTGGCGGTGCCTCGATATTAGCTGAGCTCAACGCTATCACACGGTAACTAATTAAGCCTCTTGGCCGAGGACTTCATCTTCTTGCCTTTGACTGGGCATCCCTGACGCCCTACATGTTTTCGCAGGGCGCCGCCGACGTTCCGTGCACTCTCCTGCACTTGGTGAATGACGAGTTGGTCGATGTCACCAAGGGCAAAATCGTTCAACCGGGCAACCCCATGTTCCACGGTAATCCGATGCCACCCATCGTGTATAGGGTTCAACTGGTTCGGGTGCTGCCAGGCTGCGACGAGTTGTTACCTCCGATTCGACCCGCCGGGGCCGACGAAGATGATCTGATGACCCTCAGCGCCTGCCTAAGCTGGCCCCTTCTTTGGCCGAGGAGCCATATTCGTTTGGGGGCGGGGGACACCACCCCAAAGACAACACCGCCAGTCGTCCCGGCGCCAAGCCATGGCAAGACTGCCGCAATGCTATCGGACATGTCGGACATCCCTATGGCACAGGATCTGAACATGCATATGGCACAGGATCCGGACGATGACGACAACAACGACGGTACATTTACCAACGTCGATAAGTACTTTGCCGAACATGGGTACAATGAAGAATTCTTGGGGCCTCCTTCTCAAGAACCCAACCCTACAAAAGACGATCGCGATCTAGCTAGTACCACGAAGAAACCCAATTGCAACAGGCGTCGTCTGGCGTTCAGTTCTCAGGAGACGCCTCCAGCTGCCGACTTCACCGAGCCTCAGATAGCCGAGGTGCGAAATATTATCAGCTCCAACACACTCAAGAAGGCGGTCTGTGAGCAGAACTCGGTCCCATTACAACAAATGAAGAAGGGACGGAAAAGAAAGAGCAACAAGGGTGCGAGCCAGCCGGCACCGAGTATGATTCGTGCTCAGGACGGGCCACCTTCACCTAAGGATATCTCGAGAAGGGTGCATGTGGTGGGTAGGCCGATGCTACCACCTAATATGCTCAATGCTGCAACCGGTGCTATGCGGAGTCTCCATGACAGTGTTCTTTCTTTGGAGAAGTGGCGTCTCAGAGAGAATGGTGTGGCATACCCGGTTTTCATGGCCAAGGTGCCAGAGGGCAAGGGCTTTGTGGATAACTCTGTCGGAGGTACGATCGTCCTGCGGTTTGATGACATCTTCTCTATGTTTAACCTTCATCCGCTGCACTACACCTTCGTTCGGCTATTTTCGCTGAGTATGGAGATGCGGATCATTAGAGACAAGACCCCGAACATTGTGATAGTCGACCCCTTCTACATGTGTGCCAAGATCTTGGGCAGCGCTGGGGACCGGCAAGTCGCGAGTTCTTACCTCGAAGGCGTCATTCTGGCAAACCCAGATACGGATAACTTCCTCGTGCCTTACTTTCCCAAGTAAGTCGTCACCTCAACCGCCCCGTAACATATGATTTCTTAGATTTCGATCGTTTTTTTTAACATTCCGTGTTTTGTGCAGTGACACACATTGCACACTCATCCTCTTAAGCCCGAAATATTCCATGGCCACGTATTTCGACTCGGACTGTCAGTCGAAGAAAGACTACACAAATGTCAAGAAAGTTCTTGATGATGTTCTCCCCGGCTACGCCAAATCTGGAGGCACCTTCACCAGGGCAGTTCGTAAGTACGGCAAGCACGTGTTCGCCCACAATACGACGTTCTGCTGCGTCAAGCAGCCGCCTGGCGGTCAGAAGGATGCCTACTACGCCATCCATCACATGCGGGCGATCGTACAGGACCTTCATCACCTTCTGCTACCAAGTAATCTCAAAGATTGGGCCGAGAACTTGTCGGCAATCCAGGATGAGGACATCAGACAAGAATTCTTTCGCATCCAGTCGGAGTTTGCAGAAATCATCCATCAAGATGTCCTTCGTACCTCGGGGCAATTCAACCTCCGAAATCAACCGTCCAACAGTGAGATAGACACGACGCTACAAATGCAGGCTGACAACGCCCGCGATTTCATGACCATCACGAGAGACGGCGGCTTCATCCACGCTCCGGTCCCTTGAGTCGAGTCCAAAGTAGTGAGGCTATGTGTAGTTCTGAAACATCGATTGGCTCATGTTGTAATTAAACTTTAATGAACTTGTATGTCTCTTTGGTTTGGACAGTCGTTCAACTTAGATGTAATCGATGCTATTGATGTCTTGCTTTTCTCTTCCGATCGTTTTGTTGCATACTTATATATTGCTTATGTATTGTCCGTGAATTGCTACTAACATTTTGTTTGGCTAGTGCATAGAGATGCCGTCTTATGTCGTGTACAAGGGTAAGGTTCCCGGAGTCTACGACGACTGGGAGGAGTGTCGGAGACAGGTTCACTGTTTCAACGGTAACAGTTACAAAGGGTACACCACTAGGGCGGAGGCGGAATCTGGATATGCGCGTTATCTAGCGGGAGAGAGGAGGGAGCGTTGGAGAAACAGGATGAAGACTAGTTTCATCGGGATTATGCTGATCGTGATGACCGCAGCTCTGTTCTATGTGATGGTAGTTTAGATGATCGATATTGACTTGTAATGTGAAGACAAACTCGCTACTCGTGGTCTCGAGACTTGTAATGTTCTATCTTTGTTCGGTCTTTTGAATTCGGAGACTAATATGATGATTTGTATTCGGAGACTAATCTTCGGTTGTATTCGATGAATCTGCTGTTGCTGTGTGGTGTTGTCTAAATTCTGTCCAATAATATATTTTGTAACCTGTGAAAATATCAGAAAATAAAAAAAAATTCTAAAATTCTGTCTAATAACCGGTGGTGCGCCATTAGAATTTAATTCTAATGGCGTGGTACTAGTGGCGCACCACCAGTGCGCCATTAGTACGCAAAAGTGGTGCGCCACTAGAATGCCTTTTCCTAGTAGTGGCTAGCCCATGTCAAGATGAGATCTTGGCAAAGTCTTCTCAAAGTGGATCATGTTCTTGGACAAACAAATTTGAGTTTTGCCAAAGATCTTGCTTGCAGTGCTTGTATTGAAGGAAAGCTACATGAGACGGCTCACCGACCCATGACTACCATATACCCAAAGAGGCCCTTGGAGCTCTTTCACATGGATCTCTTTGGTCCTCCATCTTTCGATAGTCCTGGGGGAATAAAGTATTGTTTGGTGATTGTGGATGACTACTCAAGAGGAAGAGTGAGACTCAAGAAACCGTCATTAACCTTGCCAATGAAGCTCAATGGCAACATGAGGCAAAGATATCGATGATAAGAAGTGATAATGGCACCGAGTTCAAGAACTACACCGTGAATGAGTTTCTTAGTAATGAGGGTATCAAGCATCAATACCCCGCACCATACACCCTCAACAAAACGGTTTTGCGGAAAGGAAGAACCGGATGTTGATGGATGTGGCAAGGACCATGATGGCAGAATTCAAATCTCCATACAACATTTGGGCCAAAGCCATCAACACCACATTTCATGCATCCAATCGGCTCTGCCTCCGCAAAGGCTCGAACAAGACACCTTATGAAATCCTTACTAGTAACAATCTCAACCTCAAGTACTTCTGGGTGTTCGGGTGTAAGTGTTTCATTCTTAAGAAATATTCTCTATTGTCTAACTTTGAACCTAGAGCTCAAGAGGGTATATTTGTTGGTTATGCTACAAACTCTTATTCTTACCGTGTCCTCAACAAGTCTAATGGACTCATTGAGGAGACGTGTAACATCGAGTTTGATGAAATAATGGCTCCCAAGTGGCACAAAGTGTTCTTTGTAATATAGGTGATGAAGTCCCCCCCCCCCCAAGACATAAGAAGAATGGGTGTGGGACACTTCCTACCCGTTGAGGAACCCATTGTGGCCGAAGGAGAAGGACAATGTTCCACTCAAGTGGAACGATCACCAACGCAAGACGCACATGCTTCCGAAGAACAAAGTAAAGGCCCTCAACCAAGTGATCAAGATCAAGGGCAATATCAACCTCATGATATTGGTGATATTGGATCTTTAAGAACAAGAAAGATACGAATAGTGTCGTCATTCTCTACAAGGCAGGATTGCTGATGCAAGGCTCCTCCCAAGTCGAGGGTATAGACTACGGTGAAACCTTTGCTCGCGTTGCACGTGTTAAATCTATTCGCAGGTTGCTTCCATAGCTTCCCATCATGATTTTAAATTATATCAAATGGATGTGAAGAGTGCATTCCTCAATGGTACTCTCAAGGAGTTGGTATATGTCAAGTAACCCCCGGGGTTCAAGGATCCCAAGTTCCCCAATCATGTCTACATCCTCGATAAGGCTCTCTATGGACTTAGACAAGCCCCACGTCCGTTGTATGAGAACCTTACCGAGATGTTGCAAGATCGTGGTTTTGAAATTGGGAAAATTGATCCCACTCTTTTCACGAAGATGATTAAAGGTAACTTGTTCAGATGCCAACTATATGTTGATGATATTATATTTGGTTCTCCTAGCAAAGCTTTCAATGATGAGTTTGCCACAGTAATGACCAAAGTGTTTGAGATGTTTATGATGAACGATTTGAAGTTCTTCCTTGGATTTGAAGTCAAGCAACAAAGTCAAGGAACCTTCATCAACCAAGCTAAATATACTCAAGAGATGCTCAAAAGATTCAAGATGGATGAGATCAATCTGCCCAAGGCCAACACTCCCATGCCTCTCAAATGCTATCTGAATAGTGATCCCAATGGTAAAGCCATTGATAACAATGTATACCGCTCCATGATTGGACCCTTGCTTTATATGTTTGCATCTTGACCGGATATTATGTTGATTGTGGGAATTTGTTCTTGTTTTCAATCCGCAACTAAGGAGATCCACTATGTGGTTGTCCAGTGAATATTTTGATATTTGGCTCATACCCCAAACTTTGGCTTATGGTACCCCAATGGTGATTCATTTGATCTCATGGGATATTCAGACTCGGATTGGGCGGGAGACCTTGTGGAGAGGAAGACAACTTCCGGAGGTTGCCAATTCCTTGGTCGCTCTTTCGGAAGTTGGTCTTCGAAGAAACAAAATTGTCTTCCTCTCATCCACCGAGGCCGAGTATGTAGCCGCCGCAAACTGCTGTGCACAGATTCTTTGGATGAGGCAAACCTTAAAGGATTATGGTGTCAACTATGACAAAGTGTCTCTTTACTGCGACAACGAAAGTGCTATCATTATCTCCAACAATCCGGTTCAACATTGCAAGACAAAGCATATTGAGATTCATCATCACTCCATACGGGAGCACACCAAGCGCGGGGATATTGATCTTATTCGTTTGAATACTAATGAAAAACTTGCATTAAAATATTCGCAGTGTCATACCAATTGACTCAAACATAGGTGGCCTCGGCCATCACCCCTCCTTATGAGGAAGTAGTCATTGATCTTGGTTGAGTTTTCTCTTTCTTGAATTTTATTCGCTCTTGCTAGTTTGATTAGGACCTAGGTGCAGGTATTCTCCAATGGAAGATCTTTTGTGTCTCCTGTTTTTGCAACCTTGGGACTTACCTCACCATATCTCTGTGTCTTGTCTCCAGTTGAAGGTTTCCTCATCTCATAAACCCTCTAATTCCGGTTGTACGCAAATTGATCATGTCGTTGGTGATTGTGGCCAGGCGGTACAACCAGTGTCTCTAGCGGTTCAAGAGCTGAGTCAACCAGTTGTACCACCCCAATGGTACAACCGGTGTAGCTCTGGCGGTACTACCGCTAACTACCAGTTGTACCACCCTAGCGGTTCAACCGGTGTAGCTCTCGTAGTACTACCACTAACAACTAGCCTGTACCAGGTGTGGTACAGGTACAACCGCTCGTATCGAGCGGCACAACCACCCACGGTGGAACGGGTACTTAAAGGGGGCCAAGCCGAAAGGTATTCTATTTCCCCCCTCGTGCTCGACCCCCTCTGCTGCCCTACATGTTGGCCACCATCGCCATTGTCTCGGAGTGATCTCCGGCGCTCGTGATCTGCGGATCTCTCTTGGATACGCTCCGTGGAGGTCCCCTCCTCTCCAATCTCTTCCCATGGACACCGGTAATGCCTCGTTCTTCTCTCCTTTGGGTCCTCTCTTTGGACCTTCCATTGTTAGGCATTGCTTGATTTCCCGCGTCTTTAATCAAACTATTGGATGGAAGAGATCACTACTACACCTCCTATTACTTGTGTTTCTTAGAATTTCAAATTCTGGTGCGTGGTTCAAATCCGGATGTGCCGGTTCCCCACCGATGTGGTGTTGTCTGTACATGCGGTACAACCGCCTCTGGCCGCGGTACAACCACCGCAGCGGTACCATCACTGGATCGACTGGTTCAGCCGGCTTCTTTAAATCTCGTACCACCGTTTTTTCTTCTCCGCTTCGCAACTAATATATTCCCCTGTTTGCGTACAATCCTCTCATCTTTTCTGGGTTTCTTGTGTGCTTCTTGTGTGTGTTTGCAAGTGGCCGAGGCTCTTTCTTAGCTCCTCATAAAGGTTCAAAGAAATGGGTTGTTCGTAGATGTAGGCTTACTGATGAGACAGAAGGAGAAGAAGTCATGATCCCCACTATACCTGGGCATCTCTGGCCTGGCCCGGCCCCAAAATCAAGGGACTAGGCCCAAAGGGCTTGCCCATGGGCCAGGCTTGGGCCTGAGTTTTGAGCCCACACTCAGGGCTGGGCCAGGCTTGGGCTTGGCATATTGGGATTTTAAGGAAGAAGCCCGACCCATGGCCCCAAGCCCGACGAGCTTTTCAGGGCTTGGATCGGGCCTGGGCCTCAGTTTTCTGCCATGGGCTTTTTAAGGCCAGCCCAAGCCCGGCCCGGCCCAGCCCATGGCCAGATATAATCCCCACCAGGCCAACTCATCATGAGAAATATTTGGCAGCCAAGAAAAAGTCTGCAATGCCTGTGCACAAATGGGAGTAGACATACTGGGAAAAGTTTCACATTCAAAAATCCTATGAGGTTCCCGTCGCTCCTAGATGGACCACTGCTCAGCTCAGGAATGAGATGCAGATGCGGATAGTCCATGAGCTTTTTGAGCATCACAATAATAGGTACACCAAGCAATGGACCATTGATCTTCAGCACCGCAAAACAACTCAGACTACTTTGCTGAGGCTTTGGCACTATGTGAGGAGTTTAACCTGATCAAGCTCATGACCATCAACTGTGACGTGTAACTTATGCATCAGTTCTATGCTACAATCCACTTTGGCACCGATGAGGCTCACCATCTATCCTTCGTGTGCCGTGATGAATTCTATCATGTTCCCTGGTGGGCGTTCTGTAATGCTCTGGGTTACGAGAATACCGATATCACCAGGAATGGTGGCATTTGTCCTCACGACCACACTTTCTCCATGGAGAAGGAGGAGCTCACCCCCTTGTACATTCCTGGGCGGGGTATTCTTGGTGAGGCCAAGCATTTGCAACAAGTTTTTGATATTATTCATTGTGTCTTCCGCAGTGTGCTTCTTCCCATGGTTGACAACCAAGATGAGATTCATGGCTATCTGATCGATCTGCTTGTGGTTATAAATATTGAAGTCGGCACTGGTGCTACGTTTGATGTGTCCAAGTGGCTGTGGGAGGAGATGTACCACATGGTCCTATACCGGAAGGTTCCTCCCTATTGTCCATTCATCATGTGCTTTATGAACTCTGTCTGGGCAGTTCATAGAGCCGGGGAGGCCCTTTCCTCTCTAGACAACCTCACCATGCATGAAGTCAAGCAACTCAGAAAGGGGAAGCATGCCGAGCCTCGTTTTCTAGCTAACCACCCCGAGGATGTGTTTTCCACCTCTAGAAATTGTGACTTTGAGCTTCCAACTAGGTAAAATCCATCTTGGGTCACCAAGCTCACTACTAAGGTTAATAAGACCTTCTTCCTGCAAGTCCATGTCCAAAGTAAACTCTATGAAGCCCATGTCAACGAGAAGCTAGACTGATGATGTGGCCTCGGGCCAGCCTGTTGCCTCCACCTCTGCTGCTGATGATGATGATACCATGGATGATGATGATGATGGTGATGATGATGCCGAGGAGTATGCTAGTGATGATTAAGAGGCGATCGAGGGGTTTGACGATGTCTACTGAGCTTTGGGGCACTAGCATCGCTCTCTCCCTTTTTGGTGTCTTGATGCCAAAGGGGGAGAGAGTTCTGTTAGGTCGGGATTTGCATGGGTGTGGTTCCTACTTTGTGTCTTTCTAGTTCAACTCTTTATCTGCTTCCAGTCGGTTGTGAACTTATCTTATGTGGAGACTTTATGCGATCCCTTAGTTTATTTAGTTGTCTCGTTAATTAAGTAGAGCCCGAGTTTCATTGCTTCCCTGGTTATGATGCTCTACTTATTGTCATGTACAAATGCATGTTGCTTTCTATCCTTTCATCTGTATCCATTGGTCGGTCTATAAAATCAAGGGGGAGTTCCCTTGTTTTGTGCATATCTCATTTGGTGCACACATTGAGGGGGAGCTCCGTTTATATTTTCTAGACCATCAATGTAAATTGTGTAGTCGTCATCATCCACCAAAACGGGGGAGATTGTGAGGGCATTCTCATACCTTAGTGTTTTGGTGATGATGACACCTCACTTTATGATCTAATTGTGTGTCAAGTTATCCAGGTACCCTGGTTATGACACAAGATGGTTAAACATTCTCTCCGGATGGAAAATAACAAAGTCGGTGTTCTCTATGTGTTTATTTCTTTAGTAGTAGGGAACCCATACTATTAAGAGGGAATCCACATCGGAAGGTCTTCGGTGAATCAATGCACGTACATATTTCGAGTCACCCACCTCCTACCCTTCCGCTCCAAGAGAGATAAAGAGAGAGATCCTCAATTCAAACTCTGTAACCTTTTTTCCCGAGCGGTTGTACAGCTGGTTCTAGCGGTTGTACCACTTGCATCGGTATGTCCGGCATAATAACCGCACCAGGGGTGATACCCTAGGGTTGATGCTCTTCAGAAGTCGCCAATGGTTGTACCGTCCCAATACCGCCCAACCAACAGACACGGTTCTATTGTGATGCGGTACTTGGGCGGAAGAAGGCCGGTTGTTCCGGTCGATCTCCATTGGCCGGTACTACTGGTGTCTCACAACGGTTGTACCACTCGAGACTTGACCTTCTCCCCGTACTCAGGTATGATACGTCTCCAACATATATTTAACTTTTGATTGTTCCATGATGTTATATTATTAATCTTGGATGGTTTACAACCATTTTATAGCAACTTTATATCATTTTTTGGGACTAACCTATTGACATAGTGCCAAGTGCCAAATGCTATTTTTTGCTTGTTTTTTTACTTCGCAGAATATCAGTACCAAATGAAGCCCAAACACTGCAAAATTTCATGGAGATTTTTATTGGGCCAGAAGACAACCATAGGACCAAATAAGCACATGAGAGGAGGGCCGAGCAGTCCACGAGACACCAGGGTGCTCTAGAGGCCCGTGGCGTGGCCTGGTGGGTTGTGTCCTCCTCGGGACCCGTCTCCACTGTCTCTTGGCTCTATAAATACCCAAATATTCCAAAAACCCTAGGGGAGTCGACGAAAAACAGTTCCAGCCACCGCAAGTTCTAGAAACGCGAGATCCAATCTAACAGCATCACGAAGGGGTTCATCTTCTTCATAGGTGCCTCTCCGATGATGCGTGAGTAGTCGACACAGACCTACGGGTCCGTAGGAGGTAGCTAGATGGCTTCCCGCCTCTGTTTTGATTCACAATACAAGGGACTCTTGGAGATCTAGTTGATGTAATGAATTTTGCGATGTGTTTGTTGGGATCCGATGAACTTTGAGTTCATGATCAGTTTCTATGCATGAATATTATTTGAGTCTTCTTTGGTCTCTTATATGCATGATACTTATAGCCTCATATTTACTCTTCAAATCTTTTGTTTTGTCAAGCCAATTACATCAATTTTTCTTCACATGGGAAGATGTGCTTTGTGATGGGTTCGATCTTGCGGTGTCCTTTCCTAGTGGAAGAAGGGACAACGAAGCACACATGTATCGTTGCTATTAAGGATAACAATATGGGGTCTATTTATACATGAATAGATCTTGTCTACATCATGTCATCGTTCTTATTGCGTTACTCCATTTCTCCATGAACTTAATACACCAGATGCATGCTGGATAGTGGTCAATGTGTGGAGTAAAAGTAGTAGATGGAGAATCGTTTCGGTCTGCTAATCTTGGAGGTGATACCTAAATAACGATCATTGCCTTGGATATGGTCATGATTATTTGATCTTCTATCAATTGCCCAACTGCAATTTGTTTACCCGCCGTGTGCTATATGTTGGGGATATAACTTCGTGGTATGACCCGCCCGGGATGGGCCGGGTCATGAGTTGGCGGCTCATACTTAAGGTCATAAGTGGGCCTGAAGATTGAGACAAGCCTGGAGATGATTCAACAAGCGGGCTTGGTGAAGGCCCAAAGCCAGAAGACGGCACGAGACCCTGGCGTGTGAGCCGCCCGGAAGATGGCTTGCCAAAGAAGGCAAGGTGACTTAGAGACCTGATCGGATACTTAGCATGACCCGGTCTGGACTCTTGTAAGCCCAGGGCCTCGGCCTGCTTATATAAAGGTGAGATCCTGCGGAGGCTTAGGGTACGAAACAACTGATCGAGAGTTAGGTCAACCGAATACGCTCCCTTGTAATCGATACCCAATCAATACAACACAAAGCAGGACGTAGGTTGTTACCTCTTTACGAGGGGCCAAACCTGGGTAACCTAGTGTCTCTTTTCCCGATCAACCCCTTTGAGTTAACCACCGTAGCGATGGCTGATACGTCTCCAACGTATCTATAATTTTTTATTGTTCCATGCTATTATATTATCTGTTTTGGATGTTTTATACGCATCAATATGATATTTTATATTATTTTTGGGACTAACCTATTAATCTAGATCCTAGTGCGAGTTTCTGTTTTTCCTTGTTTTTCAGTTTTGCAGATAAGGAATATTCCATCATTATTAGAACGAGCCATGCAAACACTTTTCCACCGCCAAAAATCTCCATTCCCGAGAGATCCAATCTTGGAGCCTATCTGGTAATCTTTCGGAGGGGGATTCGATCACGGTGGGCATCTACATCAAGTCCATTGCCCTATGATGATGCGTGAGTAGTTCACCACTGACCTACGGGTCCATAGCTAGTATCTAGATGGCTTCTTCTCTCTCTTTTCTTCTCAATACCATTTTCTTCATGATCTTCATGGAGATCTAACCGATGTAATACTCTTTTGCGGTGTGTTTGTTGAGATCCGATGAATTTTGGGTTTATGATTCAGATTATCCATGAATATTATTTGAGTGTTTTCTGATTTCTTATATGCATGATTTCATATATTTGCAAGTCTGTTCGAGTTATTGGTTTGGTTTGGCCAACTAGATTGGTAATTCTTGCAATGGGAGAAGTGCTTAGTTGGGTTCAATGTTGTGGTGTCCTCACCCAGTGACAAAGTAGGGGTAGTGAGAGACTTATTGTATTGTTGGCATCAAGGGTAAAAAGATGGGGTTTTCATCATATTTCTTGATTTTGTCCCTCTACATCATGTCATCTTACTTAATACGTTACTCTGTTCTTCATGAACTTAATACTCCAGATGCAGGCAGGAGTCGGTCGATTTGTGGAGTAATAGTAGTAGATGCAGAATCGTTTCAGTCCACTTGAAACGGACATGATGCCTATATGCATAATCATTGCCTTGGATATCATCATAATTATTCGCTTTTCTATCAATTGCTCGACAGTAATTTCTTCACCCACCGTAATACTTTCCATCATGAGAGAAGCCATCTAGTGAAACCTATGGCCCCGACGTATATTTTCCATATTATACTTTCAGATGTAAAACCAAAAATACTTGCTGCCATATTTTTACCTTTAGTTTTACTTTCCGTTCAAGCATCCTATTATATCTATTCTCTATTAGATTTCATCCTTGCAAGTAACCGTGAAGGGATTGACAACCCCTTTATAGCGTTGGGTGCAAGAGTTTAATTCTTTGTGCAGGTACATCTATTGGTGACTCGCTTGTATCTCCCACTGGATTGATACCTTGGTTCTCAAAAACTGGGGGAAATACTTATCTACTTTGCTGCATCAAACCGTTCCTCTCCACGGGAAACAACCAAATGCTCGAGAAGTAGCAAGAAGGATTTCTAGCATCGTTGCCGGGGAGATACATAGCAAGTCAGGATAAGAATTCTCTCGTCAACATGCCAATTTCTGGTTTTGTTGCCGGAGAGATCTACGTCAAGCCTACCAAGTACCCATCACAAACTCCTCTCTTGCATTTAGATTATTTGCCATTTGCCTCTTGTTTTCTCTCCCCCAATTCTAAAACGACTCTCAAAAAATACCAAAAAGATTTGCCGTTTTATTCGCCCTTTTTCGTTCGTCTTTTCGTTTTCTTTTTTCTTACTTGTGTGCTAGATTGCTTGCTTTGTTACGATGACTCAAGAGAATAACAAGTTGTGTGACATTTCCAATACTAATAGTAATGATTTTACTAGTACTCCGATTGCTCCCGCCACATGTGCGGAATCTTGTGAAATTAATGCTGCTTTGCTCAATCTTGTTATGAAAGAACTATTTTCCAGCCTTGCTAATGAAGATGCTGCATCCCATCTAAATACTTTCGTTGAGTTGTGTGATATGCAAAAGAAGACAGATGTGGATAATGATATTTTTAAATTCAAGCTCTTCCCGTTCTCACTACGAGATCGTGCTAAAACTTGGTTTTCATCTTTGCCGAAAAATAGTTTTGATTCACGGAATAAGTGTAAAGATGCTTTTATTTCCAAGTATTTTCCGCCCACTAAGATCATCTCCCTTAGGAACGATATAATAAATTTTAAGCAACTTGATCATCACCATGTTGCACAATCTTGGGACAGGATGAAACTTATGATTACGAATTGCCCTCGCACATGGTTTTAGTTTATGGATGATTATACAAATTTTCTATGCTGGGTTGAATTTTGCTTCTAGGAATCTCTTAGATTCCTTCGCGGGTGGTACTTTTATGGAAATCACATTAGGAGAAGCTGCTAAACTCCTAGATAATATTATGGCAAATTACTCTCAATGTCACACGGAAAGATCTCCTACTTGTAAAAAGGTGCATGCTATTGAAGAGATTAATTCCTTGAATGAAAAGATGTATGAATTGATGAAATTGTTTGCTAGTAAGAGTGCTCCTATTGATTCTAATGATATTCCTTCTTCTCCTTTGATTGGAAATAATAATGAATCTATGGATGTGAATTTTGTTGGTACGAACAATTTTGGTAATAATGCCCATAGAGGTAATTTCAATGCTAGGCCGTTTCCTAGTAATTCCTCTAATAATTATGGTAATTCCTACAGAAATTCTTAAGGAAATTATAATAATATTCCCTATGATATTTAGAATAATATTAAATAATTCATTAGTACGCAAAAAGGTTTCAATGCTATGATTGAAGAAAAAATGCTCAAGATTGATGATTTGGCCAGGAACGTTGATAGAATTTCTCTTGAGATTGATTCTTTAAATATTAGATCTATTCCACCCAAGCATGATATTAATGAGTCTTTAAAATATATGAGAATTTCTATTGATGAGTGTAAGGAAAGAACTACTAGAATACGTGCTAAGTGTGAATGGCTTGAAAAAGTGTGTTCTTGTGATAATATTGATGAAGCTCTTAAAGTGATTGATGTTACTCCTATTGAATATTTGTTTTCCAATGTTAATATTGTTAAACATGGTACTGTAGATGAGTCACCTTTAGTTAAAAGGCGTCCCAATGATTCGGAATTTATAAATCTTAATGCTAAGATTGATAAAAGTGGGATTGAAGAGGTCAAAACTGTAAATAGCAATGAACCCACTCTTTTGGATTTCAAGGACTTTAAGCATAATAGCTGCTCTTTTATTTATTGTATATCCTTGTTTCAATCCATGTTGAATTCTCCTAATGCTTATAATCAAAACAATGCTTTTACTAAACATATTGTTGATGCTATGATGAAAGCTTTTGAAGAAAAACTTGAGTTGGAAGTTTCTATACCTAGAAAGCTATATGATGACTGGGAACCTACTATTAAGATTAATATTAAATATTATGAGTGCCATGCTTTGTGTGATTTGGGTGCTAGCGTTTCTACGATTCCAAAAAATTTATGTGATGTGCTAGGTTTTTGTGAATTTGATGATTGTTCCTTAAATTTGCATATTGTGGACTCCACTATAAAGAAACCTATGGGAAGGATTCATGATGTTATTATTGTTGCAAATAGGAATTATGTTCTTGTAGATTTCATTGTTTTTTATATAGATTGCAATCCTACATGTCCTATTTTTCTTGGTAGACCTTTCCTTAGAACGATTGGTGCAATTATTGATATGAAGGAAGGGAATATTAGATTTAAATTTCCATTAAGGAAAGGAATGGAACACTTTCCTAGAAAGAAAATAAAATTGACTTATGAATATATCATGAGGTATACTTATGAATTGCATACCAAAGATGAAAATACCTAGATCTATTGCGTTTTGCATAGCTAGGGGCGTTAAACAATAGCGCTTGTTGGGAGGCAACCTAATTTTTTTTGCTTTCTGTTTTTTTGTTTATGTTTTGGTGTGTTTTTCACATTATTACTTCTGTATTAATTGTGTTTTTGTGTTTTAATTAGTGTTTGTGCCAAGTAAAACCTTTGGGTGATCTATGGTAGTTGTTGATTTGATCTCGCTGAAAAACAGAAACTTTTGCGCTCAGTCCAGGAATTTTCTAATTTTTTCAGAGCGTCTAATTGATCTTAAATTTTTACACAAGATTTATTAAAAAAATTACCTTATTTTGCTAACTTTTTCGAACTTTTAGAGTTTCATAAGTATTATCAATCTACAGATTGCTTCAGACTATTCTGTTTTTGACAGATTCTCTTTTCTTTGTGTTGTTTGCTTATTTTGATGTATCTATGGGTCGTATCGGGGGGTATGAACCATGGATAAGGTAGAATACAGTAGGTATTACGCAAATATAAATAAAGAATGACTTCACAACAGTAACTAAAGTGGTGATTTATTTTTCTTATACTAACGGATCTCATGAGTTTTCTGTTGAGTTTTGTGTTGTGAAGTTTTCTTGTTTTGGGTGAAGATTTGATGGACTATGGAATAAAGAGTGGGAAGAGACTAATCTTGGGGATTTACAAGGCTCACCAAGCCATATTCAGGTATACCAAAAATACAAAGCTTGGGGATGCCCCGGAAGGCATCCCCTCTTTTTTCTTCAATCCATCGGTAAATTTACTTGAGGCTATATTTTTATTCATCACATGATATGTGTTTTGCTTGGAGCGTCTTGTATGATATGAGTCTTGGCTTTTTAGTTTTCCACAATCATCCTTGATGCACAAATATTTTGAGAGAGACAATCTCAATCGTGAATTTATTAGAATACTCTATGTGCTTCACTTATATCTTTTGAGCTAGGCAATTCTGCTCTAGTGCTTCACTTATATCTTCTTAGAGCATGGTGGTGTCATATTTTATAGAATTATTGAACTCTTGTACCTCACTTATATTATTTTGAGAGTTTCTTGAAACAACATGGTAATTTATTTAGTCCTAATATAATGGGCATCCAAGAGGGACATAGTAAAAACTTTCATATTAAGTGCATTGAATGCTATGAGAAGTTTGATTCCTTGCATATAGTTTTGAGATAATAGAGATGGTAGTATGAGAGTCATGCTAGTGAGTAGTTGTGAATTGGAATATATACTTGTGCTAAAGTTTGTGATTCCCGTAGCATGACGTATGGTGAACCGTTATGTAACGAAGTCGGAGCATGATTTGTTTAATGATTGTCAACCTTTGTGTGAGGGTCGGGAGTGCGCGATGGTTAACTCCTACCAACCTCTCCCCTAGGAGCATGAGTCTAATGCTTTGTTCGATAACTAATATAATTTTTCAATAAGTATGTGAGTTCTTTATAACTAATGTTGAGTCCATGGATTATACGCACTCTCAACCTTCCACCTTTGCTAGCCTCTCTGGTACCGTACAACTTTTGCTCATACATCAAACCCTCCTTCCTCAAAACAGCCACCATATATTTTCCTCTAAATGGACACCATATATCTTCCTCAAAACATCCACCATACCTAACTATTATGGCATTTCCATATCCATTCCGAGATATATTGCCATGCAACTTCCATCATTTAGTTTTTCAGGACATGCACCATCACTTCATCTTGCATATAGAGTCATATTTTGTTTTAGGTATCGAGTTGTAAGTAAATAAAAGTGTGATGATTTGCATTAATAGAGCATTTTCCCATGAGAGAAAAGTATGATAGAAGCCATGACTCCCTCACAAGTTGGGATGAGTATCCGGACTTTACAAAAAATAAAAGAGGCCAGCGAAGCCCCAATAAAAAAAAGAGGCTAAAGATTCCCACCAAAATAAATAAAAAATAAAAAATGATATAAATAGAGAAGGGACAATTGCTACTATATTTTTCCACGCTTGTGCTTCAAAGTAGCAGCATGATCTTCATGATAGAGAGTCTCCTATTTTGTCACTTTCACATAATTAGTGGATATTCATCTTGCGCGACCACTTAGTTTTCTTTTTGAGCTTTCATACACTTATAGCTCTAAGTGCATTTGTTGCATGGCAATCCCTACTCACTCACATTGATATCTATCGATGGGCATCTCCATAGCCCGTTGATACGCCAAGTTTATGTGAGACTATCTTCTCCCTTTTTCTCTGCACTCATGGGTTTTAGTACTTTCTGGTGTTGACTCCGTGGCCCTTTTATGGAGCAAGTCTCTTAACATAGCCTTTGTTGGGCATGACGGGAATGGTCTCTATGAGGTTAACTTTTAGGAGCGTCCCACTAAGACCGTGTCTTGCTTAATGGCTAAAGTTTATGTGGGATAGCTTTGGCATTGCTAGCTAGCCCATGTCAAGATGAGATCTTTGCAAAGTCTTCTCAAAGTGGATCATGTTCTTGGACAAACAAATGTGAGTTTTTCCAAAGATCTTGCTTGTAGTGCTTGTATTGAAAGAAAGCTACATGAGACGGCTCACCGACCCATGACTACCATATACTCAAAGAGGCCCTTGGAGCTCCTTCACATGGATCTCTTTGGTCCTCAATCTTTCGATAGTCCTGGGGGAAGAAAGTATTGTTTGGTGATTTTGGATGACTACTCAAGATATACTTAGGTATACTTCTTCAAGAGGAAGAGTGAGACTCAACAAACCGTCATCAACTTTGCCAATGAAGCTCAATGACAACATGAGGCAAAGATATAGATGATAAGAAGTGATAATGGCACGAGTTCAAGAACTACACCTTGAATGAGTTTCTTAGTGATGAGGGTATCAAGCATCAATACCCCGCACCATACACCCCTCAACAAAACGGTTTTGCGGAAAGGAAGAACCGGATGTTGATGGATGTGGCAAGGACCATGATGGCAGAATTCAAATCTCCATACAACTTTTGGGCCGAAGCCATCAACACCACATGTCATGGATCCAATCGTCTCTACCTTCGCAAAGGCTTGAACAAGACTCCTTATGAAATCCTTACCGGTAACAATCTCAACCTCAACTACTTCCGGGTGTTCGGGTGTAAGTGTTTCATCCTCAAGAAAGATGCTCGTTTGTCTAACTTTGAACCTAGAGCTCAAGAGGGTATGTTTGTTGGTTATGCTACAAACTCTTATTCTTACCGTGTCCTCAACAAGTCTAATGCACTCATTGAGGAGATCTGTAACATCGAGTTTGATGAAAATAATGGCTCCCAAGTGGCACAAAGTGGTCTTTGTAATATAGGTGATGAAGTCCCCCCCCCCAAGACATAAGAAGAATGGGTGTGGGACACTTCCTACCCATTGATGAACCCCTTGTAGCCGAAGGAGAAGGACAATATTCCACTCAAGTGGAACCATCACCAACGCAAGACGCACATGCTTCCGTAGAACAAAGTGAAGGCCCTCAACCAAGTGATCAAGATCGATTGCAGTATCAACCTCATGATAATGGTGATACTCCAAGTGATGCCCAAGGTCAAGTTAACACCCGTCAACAAGCTCAAGACCAAGATCATGCTCGAGATCAAGAGCAAGCTCATGACGATGCTCAAGGTTATCAAGATGATGCTCCTTCACCATCCTAAAACGATGCTCCTCAAGCTTCCATGGACGAGATGTTAGAAAGACGAGCCGCCAAGATAGCTGCCAAGCTTTAAAATAAACAACATATTTTGGAGAACGTCTACGTTAGTTTGAATAAAGGGGTAACCACTCGTAACCAATTAACAATTTTTTTTGCACATGACGTGTTTGTTTCTTGTATTGACCCCCTTAAGGTACAAGAAGCGCTCGAGGACACAAAATGGCTTGAAGCCATGCGTGATGAACTCAACAACTTCGAGCGTGATAAAGTTTGGCGATTGGTGCCGAGATCAAAGGAGAACCACAATGTCATTGGAACCAAATGGATCTTTAAGAACAAGCAAGATACGAACAGTGTCGTCATTCGCTACAAGGCAGGATTGGTGGTGCAAGGCTACTCCCAAGTCGAGGGTATAGACTACGGTGATACCTTTGCTCGCGTTGCACATGTTCAATCTATTCGCAGGTTGCTTGCATAGCTTCCCATCATGATTTTAAATTATATCAAATGGATGTGAAGAGTGCATTCCTCAATGGTCCTCTCAAGGAGATGTTATATGTCAAGCAACCCCTGGGGTTCAAGGATCCCAAGTTCCCCAATCATGCATACATCCTCGATAAGGCTCTCTATGGACTTAAACAGGCCTCACGTCTCTTGTATGAGAACCTTGCCGAGATGTTGCAAGATTGTGGGTTTGCAATTGGGAAAATTGATCCCACTCTTTTCAGGAAGAGGATTAAATGGAACTTGTTCATATGCCAACCATATGTTGATGATGTTATATTTGGTTCTCCTAGCAAAGCTTTCAATGATGAGTTTTCCACAGTAATGACCAAAGAGTTTGAGACGTCTATGATGAGAGAGTTGAAGTTCTTCCTTGGATTTGAAGTCAAGCAACAAAGTCAAGGAACCTTCATCAACCAAGCTAAATATACTCAAGACATGCTCAACAGATTCAAGATGGACGAGATCAATCCGCCCAAGGCCAACACTCCCATGCCTCTCAAATGCTATCTGAATAGTGATCCCAGTGGTACAGCCGTTGATAAGAAGATATACCACTCCATGATTGGACCCTTGCTTTATATTTGTGCATCTTGACCGGATATTATGTTGAGTGTGGGCATTTGTGCTTGTTTTCAATCCGCACCTAAGGAGATCGACTATGTGGTTGTCAAGTGAATCTTTCGATATTTGGCTCATACCCCAAACTTTGGCTTATGGTACCCCAAAGGTGATTCATTTGATCTCATAGGATATTTAGACTCGGATTGGGCGGGAGACCGTGTGGAGAGGAAAACAACTTCCGGAGGTTGCCAATTCCTTGGTCGCTCTTTGGTAA
Organism: Hordeum marinum; assembly: GCA_022496015.1. Lineage (NCBI taxonomy): Eukaryota > Viridiplantae > Streptophyta > Magnoliopsida > Poales > Poaceae > Hordeum > Hordeum marinum. Next base: position 475,970,896 of record CM039672.1, on the reverse strand, counting down.
GTTGGTCTTCGAAGAAACAAAATTGTCTTTCTCTCGTCCACCGAGCCCGAGTATGTAGCCGTCGCAAGCTGCTGTGTACAGATTCTTTGGATGAGGCAAACCTTAAAGGATTATGGTGTCAACTGTGACAAAGTGTCTCTTTATTGCGACAATGAAAGTGCTATCATGATCTCCAACAATCTGGTTCAACATTGCAAGACAAAGCATATTGAGATTCATCATCACTTCATACGGGAGCACACCAAGCGCGGGGATATTTATCTTATTCATTTGAATACTAATGAAAAACTTATAGATATGTACACGAAGCCATTAGATGAAGCTAGATTTTGTTGTAAATATGCCCTAGAGGCAATAATAAATTGGTTATTACCATATTTCCTTGTTCATGATAATCGTTTATTTTCCATGCTATAATTGTGTTGATCGGAAACTCAGATACATTTGTGGATACATAGACAACACCATGTCCCTAGTATGACTCTAATGGACTAGCTCGTTGATCAAAGATGGATATGGTTTCCAAGTCGTGGACATGAGATGTCATTTGATAACGAGATCACGTCATTACGACAATGATGTGATGGACAAGACCCAAACTACAAACATAGCATCTGATCGTGTCCGTTTATTGCTACTGTTTTCTGCATGTCAAGTATATGTTCCTATGACCATGTGATCATGCAACTCACGGACACCGGAGGAGTGCCTTGTGTGTATAAAACGTCACAACGTAACTGGGTGACTATAAAGGTGCTCTACAGGTATCTCCGAGGGAGTCTGTTGGGTTGGCATGGATCAAGACTAGGATTTGTTACTCCGTGTGATGTAGAGGTATCTCAGGGCCCACTCGGTAATACGACCAAACAAAAAGCCTTGCAAGTAATGTGAATAAGTGTTAGTCACATGATCTTGTATTACAGAACGAGTAAATAAACTTGCCGATAATGAGATTGAACTAGGTATGGAGATACCGACGATCGAATCTCGGGTAAGTAACATACCGAAGAATAAAGGGAACATCATACGGGATTAACCGAATCCTTGACATAGAGGTTCGACCGATAAAGATCATTGTAGAATATGTAGGACCCAATATGGGCATCTAGGTCCCGCTATTGGTTATTGACCGTAGAGGTGTCTCGGTCATGTCTACATAGTTCTCGAACCCGCAGGGTCTGCACACTTAAGGTTCGGTGACGTTTCGGTAGTATAGAGTTATGTATGGTGATGACCGAAGGATGTTTAGAGTCCCGGATGAGATACCGGACATCACGAGGATCTCCGGAATGGTCCGGACGTAAAGATTGATATATAGGAAGTCCTTTTTTGGTCGCTGGAAATGTTTCGGGCTCATCGGTAGTGTACCGGGAGTGCTGGTAATGTACCAGGGGACCATCGGGAGAGGTATTTCGACCCAAGAAGCTACATGGGCTGTGGGAGGAGGTAAACCAGCCCTTGGTGGGCTGGCCGAAGCCTCCTCTAAAGGCCCATGCGGCTGGAGTGGTTTGAGAAGGAAAAAATCCAAAGGTGAAGAGGTGGAAAGAGTTTCCAAGTGGAAAGGAGGAATCCTACTCCTAATGGGATTGGAGTAGGACTCCTCCACCTCCAATTTCGACCAAACCTTGAGGGTTTGAGGCTGCCTCTCCCCTCCCTCCCTCTTATATATACTAGAGGATTTATAGGAAAAATCTTACCCTAATAGCCACGTGCTACCTCTCCTCTAGATCGCAGTTTCTCCTCTATATCGGTTTTCAGCGGTGCTTAGGAGAAGCCCTGCTGGAATAGCTCCACCACCATCGCCACAACGCCATCGCGCTACTGGAGAACTCATCTGCCTCGCTTCTCCCTCTTTCTGTATGAAGAAGGCGGAGATCTTCATCGAGCGGTACATGTGCTGAACGCGGAGGTGCCGTCCGTCGGCGCTAGATCGGAAGGACCACGATCAAGATTGCAAGACGGATCATGATGAGATCGCGGGACAAATCATGATGAGTTCGCGGGACGGATCGTGATTGGATCGCGGGACGGATCATGATGGGATCGCGGGATGCTTGGCGATTTGGATCGCGAAGACGTTCGACTACACCAACCGTGTTTCTTAACGCTTCCCTCTTAGCGATCTACAAGAGTATGTAGATCCACTCTCCCTCTCGTAAATGCTCATAACCATGGATAGATCTTGCGTGTGTGTAGGAATTTTTTGTTTCCCATGCAACATTCCACAACAGATTTCACGAGTTAAGGCATGAGCTAAATATCATTGATTCGAGCAATGTGGCTTGAAACCTTGCACATCCTACCTCATTCATCATTATGTCTAGCTTAGAAGTAGACATGGACATAGGGGGAGTGTTGCTTTCTCCATGAAATGTCCCTCCCCCTATTATGCATCAATCAATCAAGTCTTTCACTTTAACCATTTTTTAGTACTAGTGCTTCAAAGACGAGTTTTGGCCATGGATCGAAGGTTAAAATATTCGCGGTGTCATACCAATTGACTCAAACATAGGTGGCCTCGGCCATCAGCCATCCATATGAGGAAGTGGTCATTGATCTTGCTTGAGGTGTTCTGTTTCTTGAATTTTATTTGCTCTTGCTAGTTTGATTAGGACCTAGGTGTGGGTATCCTCCAATGGATGTTCTTTTGTGTCTCCTGTTTTTGCAACCTTGGGATTTACCTCACCATATCTTTGTGTCTTGTCTCTAGCTGAAGCTTTCCTCATCTCATAAACCCTCTAATTCCCGTTGTATGCAAATTGATCATGTCGTTGGTGATTGTGGCCAGGCGGTACAACCAGTGTCTCTAGCAGTTCAACCGCTGAGTCAACCAGTTGTACCACCCCAATGGTACAACCGGTGTAGCTCTGGCAGTACTACCTCTAACTAATAGTTGTACCACCCCAGAGGTACAACCGGTGTAGCTCTGGTGGTACTACCACTAACTACTAGGCTGTATCAGGTGTGGTACAGGTACAACCGCTCGTATCGAGTGGTACAACCACTCACAGTGGAACGGGTACTTAAAGGGGGCCGAGCCGAAAGGGTATTCTATTTGCCCCCTCGTGCTCGACCCCTCTTTTGCCCTAGGCGTCGGCCTCCGTCACCATTGTCTCGGAGTGCCCTCCAACACCCGTGATCTGCGGATATCTCTTGGATACGCTCCATGGAGGTCCCCCCCTCTCCAATTTCTTCCCATGGACACCTAAAATGTCTCGTTCTTCTCCCCTTTGGGTCCTCTCTTTGGACCTTTCATTGTTAGGGCATTGCTTGATTTCCCGCATCTTTAATCAAACTATTGGATGGAAGAGATCACTACTACACCTCCTATTACTTGTGTTTCTTAGAATTTCAAATATTGGTGCGTGGTTCGAATCCGGATGTGCTGGTTCCCCACCGATGTGGTGCTGTCTGTACATGCAGTACAACCGCCTCCGGCAGCGGTACAACCGCCGCAGCGGTACCATCACTGGGTCGACTGGTTCAGCTGGCTTCTTTGAATCTCGTACCATCGTTTTTTCTTCTCCGCTTCACAACTAATATATTCCCCTGTTTGCGTACAATCCTCTCATCTTTTCTGGGTTTTCTTGTCTGCTTCTCGTGTGTGTTTGCAAGTGGCCGAGGCTATTTCTTAGCTCCTCATAAAGGTTCAAAGAAATGGGTTCTTTGCAGATGTAGGCTTACTGATGAGACAGAAGGAGAAGAAGTCATGATCCCCACCAAGCCAACTCATCATGAGAAGTATTTGGCAGCCAAGAAAAAGTCTGCAATGCCTGTGCACAAATGGGAGTAGACATATTGGGAAAAGTTTCGCATTCAAAAACCCTATGAGGTTCCTGTTGCTCCTAGATGGACCCCTACTCAGTTCAGGAATGAGATGTAGATGCCGATAGTCCATGAGCTTTTTGAGCACCACAAGAACAGGTACACCAAGCAATGGACCGTCGATCATGAGCACCGACAAAACAACTCAGACAACTTTGCTGAGGCTTCGGCACTGTGTGAGGAGTTTAACCTTATCAAGCTCATGACCATCAACTGTGACTTTGTCGTGCAAATTATTCATCAGTTCTATGCTACAATCCACTTTGGCACCGATGATGCTCGCCATCTATCCATCATGTGCCGTGATGAATTCTTTCATGTTCCCTAGAGGGCCCTCTGTAATGCTCCGGGTTACGATAATACCGGTATCACCAGGAATGGTGGCATTTGTCCTCACGACCGCACTTTATCCATGGAGAAGGAGGAGCTCGCCCCCTTGTACATTCCTGGGCGGGTTATTCTTGGTGAGTCCAAGCATTTGCAGCAAGTTTTTAATATTATTCATTTTGTCTTCCACAGTGTGCTTCTTCCCATGGTTGGCAACCAAGACAAGATTCATGGCTATCTGATGGATCTGCTTGTGGTTATAAATATTGAAGTCGGCACTAGTGCTACATTTGATGTGTCCAAGTGGCTGTGGGAGGAGATGTACAACATGGTCCTGTACCGGAAGGTTCCTCTCTATTGTCCATTCATCATGTGCTTTATGTACTCTGTCTAGGCAGTTCATAGAGTCGGGGAGGCCCTTTCCTCTCTAGACACCCTCACCATGCATGAAGCCAAGCAACTCAGAATGAAGAAGCATGCCGATCCTCGTTTTCTAGCTAACCACCCTGAGGATGTGTTTTCCACCTCTAGCAATAGTGACTTTGAGCTTCCAAATAGGGACAAGCCATCTTGGGTCACCAAGCTCACTACTAAGGTTAATAAGACCTTCTTCCTGCAAGTCCATGTCCAAAGTAAACTCTATGAAGCCCATGTTAACGAGAAGCTGGCCATGCACAAACAGGTTCCGATTACGAGGGCTCTCCACCTGAAGGCTGATTCTGGCTCTGAGAAGAACATCACTCTCGAGGACAAGTGGTTATATGAGCACATCACCTGGACTGATGACGAGGCCTCGGGCCAGCCTGTTGCCTCCACCTCTGCTGATGCTGATGATGATACCATGGATGATGATGATGATGGTGATGATGATGCCGAGGAGTATGCTAGTGATGATTAAGAGGCGGTCGAGGGGTCTGACGATGTCTACTGAGCTTTGGGGCGCTAGCATCGCTCTTTCCCTTTTTGGTGTCTTGATGCCAAAGGGGGAGAGAGTTCCATTAGTTTGGGATTTGCATGAGTGTGGTTCCTGCATTGCATCTTTCTAGTTGAACTCTTTATCTGCTTTCAGTCGGTTGTTAACTTATCTTATGTGGAGACTTTATGCGATCCCTTAGTTTATTTATTTTTCTCGTTAATTAAGTGGAGCCCGAGTTTCATTGCTACCCTGGTTAGGATGCTCTACTTCTTATCATGTACAAATGCATGTTGATTTCTATCCTTTCATTTGTACCCATTGGTCGGTCTATAAAATCAAGGGGCAGTTCCCTTGTTTTGTGCATATCTCATTTGGTGCACACATTGAGGGGGAGCTCCGTTTATATTTTCTAGACCCTCAATACAAATTATGCAGTTGTCATCATCCACCAAAAAGGGGGAGATTGTGAGGGCATTCTCATACCTTAGTGTTTTGGTGATGATGGCACCTCACTTTTTGATCTAATTGTGTGTCAAGTTATCCAGGTACCCTGTTTATGACACAAGACAGTTAAACATTCCCTTCGGATGGAAAAGAACAAAGACGATGTTCTCTAAGTGTTTATTTCTTTAGTAGTAGGGAACCTGTACTATTAAGAGGGAATCCACATCGAAAGGTCTTGGGTGAATCAATGCACCTACATATTTCGAGGTATCCACCTCCTACCCTTCTGCCCTGACAGAGAGAAAGAGAGAGATCCTCATTTCAAACTCTATAACCTTTTTTCCCGAGCGGTTGTATTGCTGGTTCTAGCGGTTGTACCACTTGCATCAGTATGTCCGGCATAACAACCGCACCAGGGGTGATACCCTGGGGTTGATGCTCTTCGGAAGTCGCCAGCGGTTGTACCGCTGCCTCCAAGCAGTTGTACCGCCAACAGTTGGCTAACCCTAAGTGGCAGCCTCGGGCGGTTGTACCAGCCCAATACCGCCCAACCAACAGACACGGTTCTATTGTGGTGCGGTACATGGGAGGAAGAAGGTCGGTTGTTCCGGTAGATCTCCGTTGACCGGTACTACCAGTGTCTCACAACGGTTGTACCGCTCGAGACTTGACCTTCTCCCCGTACTTAGGTATGATACGTCTCCAACATATATTTAACTTTTGATTGTTCCATGATGTTATATTATTAATCTTGGATGGTTTACAACCATTTTATAGCAACTTTATATCATTTCTTGGGACTAACCTGTTGACATAGTGCCAAGTGCCAATTGCTATTTTTTGCTTGTTTTTTTACTTCGCAGAATATTAGTACCAAACGAAGCTCAAACAGCGCAAAAAAAATTGGAGATTTTTATTGGGCCAGAAGACAACCATGGGACCAAAGAAGCACATGAGAGGAGGGCCGACGAGGCCACGAGACACCAGGTTGCTCTAGAGGCCCGTGGCGTGGCCTGGTGGGTTGTGTCCTCCTCCGGACCCCTCTCCACCATCTATCAGCTCTATAAACACCCAAATATTCCAAAAACCCTAAGGGAGTCGATGAAAAACAGTTCCGGCCGCTACAAGTTCCAGAACCGCGAGATCAAATCTAACACCATCACGATGATGCGTGAGTAGTCGACCATAGACCTACGGGTCCGTAGGAAGTAGCTAGATGGCTTCCTGTCTCTCTTTTGATTCACAATACACTGGACTCTTGGAGACCTAGTTGATGTAATGACTTTTGCGGTTTGTTTGTTGGGATCCGATGAACTTTGAGTTCATGATCAGTTTCTATGCATGAATATTATTTGAGTCTTCTTTGGTTTCTTATATGCATGATACTTATAGCCTCGTATTTATACTTCAAATCTTTTGTTTTGTCAGGCCAATTACATCGATTTTTCTTGACATGGGAAGATGTTCTTTGTGATGGGTTCGATCTTGTAGTGTCCTCTCCCAGTGGCAGAAGGGGCAGCTAGGCACACATGTATCGTTGCTATTAAGGATAACAATATGGGGTCTATTTCTACATGAATAGATCTTGTCAACATCATGTCATTGTTCTTATTGCGTTACTCCGTTTCTCCATGAACTTAATACACCAGATGCATGCTGGATAGCGGTCGATGTGTGAGTAAAAGTAGTAGGACGTGATGCCTATATAATGATCATTGCCTTGGATATCGTCATGATTATTTGATCATCTATCAATTGCCCGACTGTAATTTGTTTACCCACCGTGTGCTATATGTAGGGGATATAACTTCGTGGTATGACCCGCCCGGGATGGGCCGGGTCACGAGTCGACGGCTCATACTTAAGGTCATAAGTGGGCCTGAACATTGAGACAAGCCTGGAGATGATTCAATAGGCGGGCTTGGTGAAAGCCCAAAGCCAGAAGATGGCACGAGACCCTGCGTGTGAGCCTCCCGGAAGATAGCTTGCCGAAGAAGGCAAGGTGACCTAGAGACCTGATCGGATATTTAGCATGACCCGGTCTGGACTATTGTAAGCCCAGGGCCTTGACCTGCTTATATACAGGTGAGCCCCTGCGGTGTCTTAGGGTACTAAACAACTGATCGAGAGCTAGATCAAGCGAACCCGCTCACTTGTAATCGATACCCAATCAATACTACACAAACCAGGACGTACGCTGTTTACTCTTTACGAGGGGCCGAACCTGGGTAAACTCGTGTCTCTTGTCCTGATCAACCCCTTTGAGTTAACCACCGTAGCGATGGCTGATACATCTCCAATGTATCTATAATTTTTGATTGTTCCATGCTATTATATTATCTATTTTGGATGTTTTATATGCATCAATATGCTATTTTATATTATTTTTGGGACTAACCTATTAATCTAGAGCCTAGTGCCAGTTTTTGTTTTTTTCTTTGTTTTTGAGTTTCATAGATAAGGAATATTTAATAGAGTCCAAACGGAATAAAACATTGGGAATGATTTTTGCTAGAACAAAAGGAAACTACGAGACTTGAGAACCAAGGCAGAGGAGCCACCGTGGGGCCACAAGCCCTAGGGCCACGACTAGGGGGTACCCCACGCTGGGCAGGCTAGTGGGCCCACAACAGCTCCCCTAACCCTAATCTTCGGCCCGTAAATTCCCAAATATTCCATAGTTATCACAACGAGCCACGAAAACCCTTTTCCACTACCAGAAGCCTCCGTTCCCAAGAGATCCAATCTTGGAGCCTATCTGGTAATCTGCCGGAGGGGGATTCGATCACGGAGGGCATCTACATCAACTCAATTGCCCCTCTGATGATGCGTGAGTTGTTCACCACAGACCTACGGGTCCATAGCTAGTAGCTAGATGGAATCTTCTCTCACTTTGCTTCTCAATACCATGTTCTTCATGATCTTCTTGGAGATCTATCCGATGTAATAGTCTTTAGCGGTGTGTTTGTTGAGATCCGATGAATTTTGGGTTTATGATTCAGATTATCCATAAATATTATTTGACTCTTTTCTGATTTCTTATATGCATGATTCCAAATATTTGCAAGTCTGTTCGAGTTATTGGTTTGGTTTGGCCAACTATATTGGTAATTCTTGCAATGGTTCAATCTTGCGGTGTCCTCACCCAGTGACAAAGGAGGGGTAGCGAGGCACGTATTGTATTGTTGCCATCAAGGGTAAAAAGATGGGGTTTTTATCATATTTCTTGAGTTTATCCCTCTACATCATGTCATCTTGTTTAATATGTTACTCTGTTCTTCATGAACTTAATACTCCAGATGCAGGCAGGAGTCGGTCGATTTGTGGAGTAATAGTAGTAGATGCAGAATCGTTTCAGTCTACTTGAAACGGACGTGATGCCTATATGCATAATCATTGCCTTGGATATCATCATAATTATTCGCTTTTCTATCAATTGCTCGACAGTAATTTGTTCACCCACCGTAATACTTGCCATCATGAGAGAAGCCATCTAGTGAAACCTATGGCCCCCAGGTCTATTTTCCAAATTATACTTTCAGATCTAAAACAAAAAAAATACTTGCTGCCATATTTTTACCTTTAGTTTTAGTTTCCGTTCAAGCATACTATTATATCTATCTCTATTAGATCTCATCCTTGCAAGTAACAGTGAAGGGATTGGCAACCCCTTTATAGCGTTGGGTGCAAGAGTTTAATTCTTTGTGCAGGTACATCTATTGGTGACTCGCTTGTATCTCCTACTGGATTGATACCTTGGTTCTCAAAAATTGAGGGAAATACTTATCTACTTTTCTGCATCAAATTGTTCCTCTTCACAGGAAATCAACGCATGCTCGAGAAGTAGCAAGAAGGATTTCTGGCGCCGTTGCCGGGGAGATACATAGCAAGTCAGGATAAGAACTCTCTCGTCAACTTGCCAATTTCTGGTTTGGTTGCCGGAGAGATCTACATCAAGCCTACCAAGTACCCATAACAAACTCATCTCTTGCATTTACATTATTTGCCATTTGCCTCTTGTTTTCCTCTCCCCCAATTCTGAAACGACTTTCAGAAAATACCAAAAATATTTGCTTTGTCACGATGACTCAAGAGAATACCAAGTTGTGTGAATTTTCTGATACTAATAGTAATTATTTTATTAGTACTTCGATTGCTCCTGCCACTAGTGTGGAATCTTATGAAATTAATGCTGCTTTGCTCAATCTTGTTATGAAAGAACTATTTTCCAGCCATGCTAATTAAGATGCCGCATCCCATCTAAATACTTCCGTTGAGTTGTGTGATATGCAAAAGAAGAAAGAGGTGGATAATGATATTATTAAATTGAAGCTCCTCCCGTTCTCACTACGAGATCGTGCTAAAACTTGGTTTTCATCTTTGCCTAAAAATAGTATTGATTCATGGAATAAGTGTAAAGATGCTTTTATTTCCAAGTAATTTCCTCTCGCTAACATCATATCCCTTAGGACGATATAATGAATTTTAAACAACTTGATCATGAGCATATTGCACAATCTTGGGACAGGATGAAACTTCTGACATGGTTTTAGTTTATGGATGATTATACAAATTTTCTATGCTGGATTGAATTTTGCTTCTAGGAATCTCTTAGATTCCACCGCAGGTGGTACTTTTATGGAAATCACATTAGGAGAAGCTGCTAAACTCCCTAGATAATATTATGGCAAATTACTCTCAGTGGCACACCGAAAGATCTCCTACTAGTAAAAAGGTGCATGCTATTGAAGAGATTAATACCTTGAGTGAAAAGATGGATGAATTGATGATTTTTTTGCTAGTAAGAGTGCTCCTATTGATCCTAATGATATGCCTTTGTCTTATTTGATTGGAAATAAAAATGAATCTATGGATGTGAATTTTGTTGGTAGGAACAATTTTGGTAATAACGCTCATAGAGGTAATTTCAATGCTAGGCCGTTTCCTAGTAATTCCTCTAATAATTATGGTAATTCCTACAACAATTCTGAAGGAAATTATAATAATATGCCCTATGATATTTAGAATAAACTAAAGAATTCATTAGTACGCAACAAGGTTTCAATGCTATGATTGAAGAAAAATTGCTCAAGATTGATGATTTGGCTAGGAACGTTGATAGAATTTTTCTTGAGATTGATTCTTTAAAAATTAGATCTATTCCACCCAAGCATGATATTAATGAGTCTTTAAAATCTATGAGAATTTCTATTCATGAGTGTAAGGAAAGAACCACTAGAATACGTGCTAAGCATGAATGGCTTGAAAAAGTGTGTTCTCGTGATAATATTGATGAAGCTCTTAAAGTGATTGATGTTACTCCTATTGAATCTTTGTTTTCCAATGTTAGTAATGATAAATACGGGAATTTAGATGAGTCAACTTTAGTTAAAAGGCGTCCCAATGATTCGGAGTTTATAAATCTTAATGCTAAGATTGATAAAAGTGGGATTGAAGAGGTCAAAACTTTGAATAGCAATGAACCCACTCTTTTGGATTTGAAGGACTTTATTGATGATAGCTTCTCTTTGATTGATTGTATATCCTTGTTTCAATCCATGTTGAATTCTCATCATGCTTATTATCAAAACAAAGCTTTTACTAAGCATATTGTTGATGCTATGATGAAAGCTTTTGAAGAAAAACTTGAGTTGGAAGTTTCTATACATAGAAAGCTATATCATGAGTGGGAACCTACTATTAAGATTATGATTAAAGATTATGAGTGCCATGCTTTGTGTGATTTGGGTGCTAGCATTTCCATGATTCCAAAAACTTTATGTGATGTGCTAGGTTTCCGTGAATTTGATGATTGTTCCTTAAATTTGCATCTTGCGGATTCCACTATAAAGAAACCTATGGGAAGGATTAATGATGTTATTATTGTTGCAAATAGGAATTATGTAACTGTAGATTTCATTGTTCTTGATATAGATTGCAATCCTACATATCCTATTTTTCTTGGTAGACCTTTCCTTAGAACGATTGGTGCAATTATTGATATGAAGGAAGGGAATATTAGATCCAAATTTCCATTAAGTAAAGGCATGGAACACTTTCCTAGAAATAAAATAAAATTACCTGATGAATCTATCATGAGAGATACTTATGAATTATATACCAAAGATGAAAATACCTAGATCTATTGCGTACTGCATAGCTTTTCTATCAATTATTTGCTTTTCATAATTATTCGCTTTTGTATCAATTGATCGACAATAATTTGTTCATCCACCATAATACTTGCCATCATGAGAGAATCCTCTAGTGAAACCTATGGCCCCGGGGTCTATTTTCCTTCTTATACTTCTAGATATTAAAACAAAAATACCTTGCTGCATTATTTTTACCTTTTGTTTTACTTTCCGTTCAAGCAATTTATTCTATCTATCTCTACCAGATCTCATCCTTGCAAGTAATCGTGAAGGGGTTGACAACCCCTTTATAGAGTTGGATGCAAGTGTTTGATTCTTTGTGTAGGTACATCTATTGTGGAATTTCTTGTATCTCCTACTGGATTGATACCTTGGTTCTCAACAACTGAGGGAAATACTTATCTACTTTGCTACATCAACCGTTCCTCTGCACGGAAACCAATGCATGCTCGAGAAGTAGCGCCGACGACTCGCATCTTTCTGTATTTAACGACCATACATGAGTTATAAAGGAATGAAAAACTATATAAGAGCGGATACTACTATCGTTGGAAGTTGTAACAAGTCTTCGGACAAATTACATAGATCATTCAAATATTCTTTCACCCGAACACTGCAACGCTATCATCCGAGCACTTTCCATTTCTCCATCAAAGTAAATCTCGAGGCGTCGGTGCTCCTTCCCAGGAGGCGGTGGGTCGGTGGCGACCTTCATTGGATTGACCCCCGGCCAGTGCACTTTGGCCTTGGCAAGGGCCACCCGAACTCCTTCAATGCAGGAGGAGCGCTTGACGGCGTCGAGGCATGGCGCATCATCAATCAGCCGTTGCACCAGGCTGAAGTAGCTGCCTGGCAGTGGCTCGCAGGGAAATAAGAGGACACAAAGGTCCTTCATGGCCGGCTTCGCCAGCTGGTGCAGCTCCGTCAACTGTTTGAGCTCTTCCACCAATAGAGGGGGATGCTTGGGGGCTCCAAACGGTGCCCTTAACGTCCGAGCTTGGTCTTCCTCTCCCTACGAGGCGAGCAACTGATTGGCATCCGCCATGCTCTTCAAGAGATCGGTAGATGCGCCTAAGGATCGCCACACCCGGGTCAGCAATTCGAATCTGCTATCCTCGAATACACACATTAGGGAGTACACCTTACCATCGGTTATCTCCTTGGCTTGGCGAACTTGTTCCTCGAAGAACCGTCTGTCCGCCCGCTCCTACTGGAGATCAGATTTCATGGCGGATAGCTCGGCCAAGAGCGCCTTATTCTTTTGCTCCAATGCCTCGCACTTGTTGCTGGTGTCCTCGAGCTCCTCCTATATCTACGCCACACGAGCCTTGTGTTTATTACTGGTCGGTCGTAGGGCGGAGAGTGCGCTGGCCACCTCCTTGGCTGCCGCCTTCTCCATGGCCGCTTTATCTTTGGCGCGTTGAAGCTCGGCCTTGAGGTTTTCCATCTCTTTCGACAAGGCTGCAACATGATAAAACCTTACATACAAGGAATTTGCGTTGACAAAATTGGGGGAGAATACTAAGATTTGATTTGAACTTACCTTTGCCTCGTCGCACCTCTTGTTGAGGGCTTCCACCTCATGCTCGGAGCACTTGAGCTTGCGATGTATCTCGTCCAGCTCGGCGCCGTTTTTGGTCGTCACCGAAGACAAGGCCTACACCACACATAAATACATATATCACATCAACACTTACTTCCCGAACTATAGAGATGACCCCTAGGCGAGTTTGTTCAACTCACCTATGGCTCGGGGGTTGTCATGTATACAATACGACTAAATAAAATCTTAACAAAAACGATGCGCAACTTACTTGAAAGCCTGCAAGGAGACCTTTGAAAGCTTCCTTCAGTCTGTTGTCAACGCACTGGACGCTTTGTAATACCACACCCATAAGGGCGCGATGCTCATCGAGGATGGAGGCGCTTGATAGAGCCTTCCCCATGGCCGACCAGCCGTTTGTTGGCGGTGTCGGGGATGCTCGGATTTCCTGATCACCCACCGGGGATTGGACCGATGCCTCCGGAGGCACCATGCGCTCTGGAGACATTCTCGGAGGGGACTGATTGCCCGCCTGTCCAGTCTCCTCGGTGACCGGGCAGGGGATCATCCCCTGTTCTTCGGTGGCCTAAGCATTAGCCTCGACCACGGTGGTATTCTTATTACCCCGTGTGTCCGCCTCCATTGGAGTGTGCTGGGACGACACCTCCGCGGCGTCCTTCGTAGCGCCTGGAGTGGGGGGTGCGAGGCGTCCCCGCTCTCCGCTAGTTCGGCAGGCGGGGTCTCACATCTGATATAACCTCGGTGGGGATGACAGGCGGAGGGCTGTTGAACCAACAACCTGCATGTTAGCGAACTCTTAGCCTACTAGTGACAGAAAGAAGGGTCTTCGGATCCTAACCTGGATGGAGGGGGCTTGACCCTGAGGCTCCATTGAGGAATCTCCTCGGCATCTTCGGACGCGGAGCTTGAGTCTGAGCTGCTGTCGGACAGGACCATCCACGCTTGCCATGCCCTCTTCGGGGCAGGAGAAGCTGCCGCCCTGGAGCGTCCGAAGACGCCAACCTCTTCTTGTCGTGAGGGGATCGTCTCCTCCCTCGCTCTCGACCTCCTCCTCCTTCGCCTCTTCCTCCTCTTCGGTCTCCTCTTGATTCGAGGAGACAGGGGCGTCTTCGGAAGCAGCATCAGGCTGATCCTTGATGTGAAGGCCAGCCTAACCTGGTTTATTCTTCTTCTCTTTCTTTGTGGGAGCCTCGTAAGGCTTCTCCACGAGCATATGGGGTAACATCCCAATCCTCTCATCTTCAGGCTGAGGAGCCGGTCTCCGGATGTTGGTGGCTTTCTTTAGCCATCTCCACATAAAACATATCGGACACAGGGTTATGGACCTTCGATGTAATAAGCCGATCAGGCTAGGTTGTGGTGTACCTCGGAGTCCAACTTGGCGGCGTGTAGGCCCTTGTCCTGCTCCTCCGCTGGCTAGATCTTCATGGATTTGAAGAATGCCTTCCACATCTTCTCCCGCATAGTGCGGAAGAATTTCCGGATTGTGGGCTCGGCATCGAGTTTCCTAGCCCACATGGGATTGTACCGGCACTGGCAGGGAAGGATGCGTCTTCAGAACATTACCTGAACCACATCGGCTAGCTTGGTGCCGTTCTCGACCAAGGAGCGGATCCGCTTTTGCAGATCGGCCACTTCCTTGCCTAACCCCGAGACGAGGCCCTTTTCGAGCCATGAAGCTAGTCTGGTCGGGGGACCAGATCTGAATGCGGTGGCAGGGTGCAGACCTTGTTCTTGTGTCTCGGTGATGTAGAACCACTTCTTTTGCCACCCCTTGATGGTGTCAATGCGGGTGCCCGCCGGCCAGTCGACGCGCGTGAGTTTGCCGATGACGGCGCCGCCGCAGTCGGCGTGTTTGCCGCTGACGCACTTTGGCTTGATATTGAAGATCTGCAGCCAAAGCCCAAAGTGCGGCTCGATGTGCAGGAATGCCTCGCAGAGGAGGATGAAGGTGGAGAGATGCATGGTGCTGTTCGGCGGGAGATCGTGGAAGTCAAGGTCGTAAAAGAACATTAGACCCCTGACGAAGGGGTGGAGCGGAAAGCTCAACCCCCTGATAAAGTGGGGGATGAACACCACCCGCTCGCCTGGCTTGGGGGTGGTGATTACTTGTCCCTTCTCCGCCGCGCGATGAGGGATATCGGTGGGGAGGTAACCAGCCTTCTTGAGGTCGAGTATGTCTTGGTTGTTGACCGTGGCAACTTCCCACTAGCCATTAGAGCCCGCCATTACTGAGCTCGGAGGCGGGGGTGGAAGAGATCTAGATCTATGCTTTGGGGGAGCAAGGAAATAGGAGGCGGAGACGTCGAATGGAGAGCGTGAGGGGCCTCTGGGGTTTTGTTTCCCTTTTATGAGGACTGTCGATTCGTGCTCCCATTGATGCGCCATGAATCCCTCCACTTCCCGATATGTGTGAGCCATTGCGGGTATATGATTAAGTATATCCCGTATAAAACGGGAGACGATCGATGTGTGGATAGATCATGTGGATGAAACGGCCTCGAAACGCGCATCGAGTGCCTGTGACTGGCCTATCGGTCGTGGTGGGCTGTGACCTTTCGTCAGAAAGGTCGTCAGGAAATATTACCTTTTTCCCGACGCTTGGCCTTGAAAAGCCAACTTACCTGACAGAATTCGGACATGCCACAATGCGGAAGGCTATTTGTCATCGGAGGCCGAACTATGGTTAGGCGGAAGGAACTCACCTAGCAAACCGAAGACACTGTTCACAAAGCAATTGAAGCTGAAGACCCTTGGCGTTGGAGGTAAGTTCGGGGAATACTGAGGGAGTCCTGTATTAGGGGGTCCTCGAATAACTGACCTGTTGTGTATGGGGCGGACTATATGGGCCACTTGCCGAACACTGGATGATTTGGAGGCCCAGGTACTAGGATGGAAGCTTCGAGGAGCACGGCTTGCGCTCCATGTTTGATGTAGTAAATAGGCACGTTTATCTCTTCGGCATGTAACCGACCATGTGTAAAGCCTAGGCCTCTTCATCATCTATATAAGCTGGAGGGTTCAAGGGTATAGAGGGAGAACAACTCATCTAGGGTTACACATACGATCTCGAGGTAGATCAACTCTGTAACCCCTTACACCATCAATCTAATCAAGCAGGATGTAGGGTATTACCTCCATTGGAGGGCCCAAACCTGGGTAAACTCGTGTTCCCTTCGTCTCCTGTTACCATCGATCCTAGTCTCACAGTTCGGGACCCCCTACCCGAGATCCGTCGGTTTTTACACCAACACATATGCATCATGATGCTCTCTTTGTTTTTATTATTATATTTCAGGAGGGCATTATTGAAATCTCAAGCCTATCTTAATGGCTATAAAGAACGAGCTTGTTGGGAGACAACTGATCTGGCTTGAGACAGCGTCGGTATTTCCCCAAAGAGGAAGGATGATGCAGCACAGCAACGGTAAGTATTTCACTTAGTTATGAAACCAAGGTATCAATTTGTAGAGGAAGATCACGCACACACGTAAACAACACCTGCACACAAATAACAAATTCATGCAATCTGATGCGAAAGAGAGGTTGTTAAGCTCTCTACGGTAATAAGATACACTAGGTAATGATAATTTTGGCAAATAGATCTCGCAAGAACACAAAATAAAATAAGTAAACAAAAAGTGCAGCAAGGTATTTTTTGGATTAATAGATCTGAAAACTAGCATATGGAAGGTAACAAGTAAACAAAATTCATCGGATCCCAACACACACACCGCAAAAGTCATTACATCAAATAGATCGCCAAGAGACCATTGTATGGATAATCATAGAGAGAGAGGAAGCCATCTAGCTACTAGCTACGGACCTGTAGGTCTATGGTGGACTACTCACGCATCATTGGAGAGGCACGTATGATGAAGATGAACCCCTCCGTGATGGTGTTAGATTGGATCTCGAGGTTTTGGAATCTGCGGCGGCTGGAATTGTGTTTCATCGAGTCCTCCAGGGTTTTCCAAATATTTGGGAATTTATAGGGTCAATTGTCGGTCGAGGGGGGTCACGAGGTGGCCACCCTCCACCAAGCCATGCCAGGGGCCTCTGGCTTGCCTTGGTGGAGGGTGGCCACCCTGGCCCCCCTCTCTTGTTGCTCTATGGCCCATCCTGGCTCTTCTGGTCCATCAAAATTCTCAAAAAAATTCCTGTAGTGATGGGGGGATTAACCCCGGGTAGGCTCAAGGAGACGACTCAACATTTTGAAATATTCGGGAACCCATCTCCTTTATGCAAAGCCTCACGAATCAACAAGATAAATGAAGAAGTCAAGACAGAAGACAGAGTTGCGGCCTGGCTGGCTCCTTTGGGCAGCCTCCCCTCGGGTGGCTCCTCCCGGCAGCATCCTCCCGGCTGGCTCCTCCTGGCAGCCTCCCCCTGTCGAGCTCCTCCTTTTCGGCTCCCCTGTCCTGCTCCCCCTGTCTGGCTCCCCCTATCCTGCTCCTCCTATTCGGCTCCCCCTGTCCGGCACCCCCTGTCCGATTCCTCCTGTTCGGCTCCTCCTGTTCGGCACAACCTGCCTGGCTCCTCCTATCCAGCTCCCCCTGTCCGGCTCCTCCTGCCCGACTCCTCCTTTTTGGCTTCCCCTACACGGCTCCTCCTGTACGGCTCCCTCTGTCTGGATCCTCCGGTCCGGATCCTCCTGTCCAGCTCCTCCTGTCCGGCTACCGCCCGACGAAGTCAGCTCCCGACGTCCCATCGGACACGTGCAGACTAGACGAACCTATCTCATGGCGGTGCACTATCGGCGGGCAGGAGCACACTGTACATGCGTCATGTGGTACTATCTACAATGTAACCTTCCCCCTTGACACTGATTTAAGAAGTGCACCAGGGGACAAACATAGCTTAGTCCACAAGCTACATGTGGCTTGACATGTAAGCTACCCATGGTAGCTTACACCTCAAGCTGCTTGGGATGTAAGCTACCCGCTACGGCTTACATAGCAAGCTACCCATCCATGCCTATATAAAGTCCCCCTCTCACTCTCTTAAGGGGGATAGCTTCCCTCACATCCTCTCATCTCCCACTCTCATACTCACGTATGAGGCAAGAAGCCTCATGGATCTCCTCCCCAAATAGCTCCAGGAGCAACCATGTACTAGATGTACCTTAGTTATACAGATATGCAGGAGTAGGGGTATTATCTCCTCGGAGAGCCCCGAACCTGGGTAAACCACTGCGTGCTATTTGCATACCCATCCCGGATCATCCACGACAGCCTTGACCTCACCTCGATAAGCCACTCCATGGCATCTGCCATCTCGTGTCCCCTCCTCCCCGTGAGAAAATGATGACAGTCAGCGCCTGCCGTGGGGCCAGCTGCTATTGGGACTGCTGTCTGGGTGGGACCCACTTCGTCACCACTGCCGCGGCATTGCCGCTATCTTTCTGGGGGCCTGACTTAAACACGCCCCCGGGTGAATGCACGCGATGCCGCGTCCTCGCTGCCGGTCTCGCCACCGCCGCCGCGGCGTTGCCGCAATCTTTCCGAGGGCTTGGCTTCAACACACCCCCAGGCGAATGCGTGCAACGCCCCGTCCTCGCTGCCTGTCTCGTCACCACCACCGCGGCGTCGCCGCTATCTTTTTGAGGGATCGACATCAACATGCCCCACGGCGAATGCGCGCGACGCAGCGTCCTCGCCATAGGTCTGGTCATCGCCGACCGCTCCTGCAACCCCGCGCGCTGCCTTCCGCGGCTCCCAGCCACGGCAGGTCGCCGCTAGCTCCTCCTCGTGTCAGCGTTGATCCCGGTCGGTGCGCTCACGCTGGAGCCGTCCGTGTCGGCACCGACGCACTTCATCGCTACACTGTGCCCTCGTGGCTACACTGTGCATGCGTCGGCACCGACGCACTTCCACCAAGCGCGGCCGCCCGCGCTCACCTACTCTAGCAGTCCGCCCCTTCCAGCGCGTCGACGCCCCGTCTGACCGGCACCACCATGCATCCATAGCTCCTCTATGCACAGCCCTGCCCTGTGCAGGGTCCTCACACGCGCGAGGCCTTCCTCCCGCGGCGGACCGCCCCTGCTCCACTGCCGCGTCGGCATCGTCCGCCTGATGCTGACTTCCTCCCGTGCCTCCCGCACTCCACCGCTCTGACGGTTGCCGCACCACCGCTCGTCGCGGCGTCCTTGGTTGTCCTTGACCCTCTCGCCTCCTCTGCTTCCCGCCGCGAGGTGCTCTTGCAAGTGCCTGGGAGCTCGTCCCGTCGTCTTCATTCCCCATCCACCCACGCGTGCCGGCTCTACCCCGCCACTCGACCTCGCGTTGCATCGCCTTGGATGCTAGCTCCTCCCTTGTGCACTCGCGCACCAGTGCCCCCTTGCCGCGTGTCCACGCGCCTCACTGTCACCAGCCTCGCTCGGCTTCGACTCCTAAGCGCCCGCCTGCACATCCGCCCCGTCGTGGGCTGGCTGCCGGCTCGCCACTCCACTGCATCCCCGCCGTCCCCGTGCCCGGCCGGCTCTGCCTTCTCTGCCTGGCCTTGCGCCCCGTGCGCCCCAACCGGCTCCGTGCTTGCCTGCTAGCACACCAGCTGTAGCTGCCGTGCCCCACGGCCGGCTAGCGACTCCGCACGCCGGCCCCGCCTCGCCGCCCAGCCTACGGCGCCGGGTCGCCAGTCCGCCCGGCTCTGTCTCACCGCAGCATCGGGCGCGCGGCCTCCTCCTGCCCGCCGGCTCGCCCCCCGGCCGCGTCCTTGCTTGCCGTCCTACACGTGGCCCTAGCCTCGCGCACCACCAACTCCGTGACGCTGCGCCGATTCCACACGTAGATCCGGCCCCGTGCCCCCCGCGACCGGCTCCGCACCCCCGCGACTAGCTCCGTGCCCCTGCGTCCGGCCCCCGCTCCCCACGGAACCACCGGCTGTGCCCCCGACCCGGCTCGCCAGGGCCGGCTATATTCCCGCATGGTCTCTTGTGCCAGCTGGAGAGGTGGGATGGGTGACCGGCTGCCCAGTCAGAAAAATCAAGAAGAAAAAGTGGATCCGGCCAAAAAAAGCGTGGCCGGCCATAATAAGAAGAAGAGGAAAAGAAGGCACCACCCGTCCACCTCAACGCTCGTTCGGTCGGATCCGACCGACCGGGACCCCCTTTGAGCACCCGGAGGCTTGAAGGCTACACCCAGCGGGTGTGCCGGCGCGCTCCGCAAGCACCAAGCCGCGCCAGCTATCTTCAACAACAACCGTCTCGCCTCCGCGAAAATTAACGAACCTCCTCGCCTGGAGGCACGGAGGCCACTTCCAGTAGTGTTTCGTGCACACCAGTCGATGGACCCCGCATCCACGCCCGGCTGCGCCGCGCGCTCATCAGCCGGCAGACCCCCACGTCCGCGCTTAGCAGCGCCTCGCGCACATCAGCCGATGGACCCAGCGTCCGCCCTCGGCAACGTCTCGTGCATGCCCTTGCTCCGTACACACAAAACAAATAACCCCGAGCGACCCTCGGGGGCCATCTCCGCATTTATTCTGCTGCCCTACTGTTCGCCCCGGCGCCAACTAGTCTTGGCCCAGGGCTGGTCGCTTGGCCCGATACGTTCGTTCCCACAGGACGGCTTAGTAGCATGCACAGGACCGAAGGCCCACTCCTTGTCTAAGCTACAGGCCACACCGTGGCTGTCCGGCTAGCGAGAGCAAAAGCTGGAGGTAACCGCACGCGAAAAGCGTCCAGGGAGAAAACGGCTTGGGCGACCAGGCGTTTTCATTTATGAGTATCTGCTCGGTCGAGTCTTCTCCCAGAGTCCGAGTACTGTACACTCCATTCCACGGCCCACTCTTCATCTTAGCTATAGACCGGCTCCCGGCTATCTGGCTAGGAAGAGAAAAACCCAAAGAGGGGAGAGAACATGAAAAAGACTTAAGGGGACTCGGACGAAACCGAGTCGGCACCCTCTGCACAAACTTGCACTACCAAAATGAAATATTTGATGTATCTGCGCCGACTTAACCTTGTCTTCTGCACGGTTGTTTTCATGCAGAGCCTTCCTCACCCATAGGCTCGGAGGCTACTCCAGGCAGGGCACCGCGCCCGTTTGCCAGCCGGCCCTCCGTCTGCGCCCTGCACCACCTCGCGCTCGACAGCCGGCGGACCCCGCGTCCGCCTTAGGCAGGGCATCGCGCCCGTCTGCCAGCGGACCCTCCGTCCACACCTGGCAGCGCCTCGCGCTCGACAACCGACAAACCCCGCGTCCGCCTTCGATAGGGCTCCGCGTCCACCAACCAGCGGACCCTCCATCCGCGCCCGCAGCGCCTCACGCTCGACAACCGACAGACCCCGCGTCCACCTTGGGCAGGGCTCCGCGCCCACCAGCAGCTCGTGCTCGACAGCCGACGGACCCCGCGTCCGCCATCAGCAGGGCTCCGCGCTCATCAACCGGTGGACCCTTCGTCTGCGCCCCGCAACGCCTCGCGCTCGACAGCAGACGAACCCCGCGCCCGCCTTTGGCAGGGCTCCGCTCCCACCAGTCGGCGGACCCTCCGTCCGCGCCCAATAGTGCCTCGCGCTCGACAGCCGGCGGACCCCGCGTCTGCCTTTGGTAGGGCTCCGCGCCCATCAGCCGGTGGACCCTCCGTCCGTGCCTAGAAGCGCCTCGTGCTCGACAGCCGGCGAACCCCGCGTCCGCCTTCGGCAGAGCTTCACGCCCACCAGCCGGAGGACCCTCCGAATCGCCCGGCAGCGCCTCGCACTCGGCAGGGCTTCGCGCCCATCAGCCGGCGGACCCTTCGTTCGCGCCCGGCAGCGCCTCGCGCTTGACAGCCTGCGGACCTGGCATCCCCCCATCGGCAAGGCTCCACACCAATCTACCAGCGGACCCCGCATTCGCATTCGGCTGTGCCTTCCGCCCTTCAGTCGGCGGACACCGTGTCTACGCCCGACATCTTTGATGCCACCGTTTACTTTAGCAACAGCAAAGACCCTCCGCCCGACTCGTCGAGTCGCTCGAATTCTCGGAGGTACACCCAGCGGGTGTGCTGGCGCGCCCCTGCTAGAAGCAAGCTGCATCGTCCCCAACCCGCGGTCGTCCGTCATCAACTACTTCTGCAAACGACAACTCCACCGGCATAAACCCTCCGTCTGAGTCTCCAAGTCGCCCGGAGACTCGAAGGGTATTGTCGGGGGGATTACCCTCGGGTAGGCTCAAGGAGATTACTCAACATTTCGAAGCATCGGGGGACCCACCCCCAGTATGCGAAGCCCCACGAATCAACAAGATAAACAAATAAGTAAAGACAGAAGACAGAGCTGCGGCCCGGTTGGGTCCTCCGAGTAGCCTCCCTCGGCTGGCTCCTCCCGGCTGGCTCTTCCTGGCATCCTCCCCTTGTCCGCTCCTCCTGTCAGGATCCTCCTGTTCGGCTCCTCTTGTCCGGCTCCCCCTATCCGGCTCCCCCTGTCCCGCTCCTCCTATCCAGCTCCCCCTTTTTGTCTCCTCCTGTCCGGCTCCCCCTATCCGGCTCCTCCTATCTGACTCCTCCTATCCGGCTTCCCCTGTCCGGCTCCTCCTGTCCAGGTCCCCCTGTCTGGCTCCGCCTGTTTGGCTCCCCCTGCCCGGCTCCTCCTGTCTGGCTCCTCCTGTCCGGATCCCCCTATCCAGCTTCTCCTGTCTGGCTCCCCTTGTCTAGCTCCTCCTTTCTGTCTCCTCCTGTCCGAGACCCCCTGTCCGGCTCCTCCTATCCGGCTCCTCCTGTCCGGCTCCTCCTATCTGGCTCCTCCTGTCCGGCTACGTCTTGACGAAGTCAGCTCCCGACGTCCCAAAAAATAGGTTAGTCCCAAAAAACAAGCAGAAACAACAACTGGCACTTTGGCATTATGTCAATAGGTTAATCCCAAAAAATGATATAAGGTTGCTATAAAATGATTGTAAAACATCCAAGATTGATAATATAACAACATGTAAAAAGCAAAAATTATAGATACGTTGGAGACGTATCAGAATCCCCAAGCTTAATTCCTAATCGTCCTCGAGTAGGTAAATGACAATAACAATTTTTTTGATCTGGAATGTTGCCTAACATGTTGATCATATATTCCTTTCTTTGTAGCACAGACATTTGGACTTTTAAATGGTTCAAAGCAATAGTCTAGTTTAGATATGAAACTTCAATACTCAAGCATATCAACAAGCAACCATGTGATGACCCACAAGTATAGGGGATCAATCATAGTCCTTTGATAAGTAAGAGTGTCAAACCCAACGAGGATCAGAAGGAAATGACGAGTGGTTTTCAGCAAGGTGCTCTCTGCAAGCACTAAAATTGTAGGTAACAGATAGTTTCAAAGCAAGGTAATTTGTAACGAGCAAGTAACAGTAACGGTAAACAATGTGCAGCATGGTAGCCCAATACTTTTGAGGGAAAGGAGATGCCAAAACAATCACTAGTAATAGGAAAAGTGTTCTTGAGGGTACACAGGGACTTCGTCTAGTCACTTTTATCATGTTGGTTTGATCCGTGTTCGCTACTTTGATAATTTGATATGTGGGTGGACTGGTGCTGAGGTGCTGTTCTTAGTTGAACTAACAAGCTAATTATGATTAACCCCCTCGCAAGCATACACAACTACGACAAAAGTACTAAGACGAAGTCTAACCATAGCATTAAACATGTGGATCCAAATCAGCCCCTTATGAAGTAGCGCATAAACTAGCGATGAAGATCCTGTCACTCTAGCAAACCATCATCTAATAAATACTCCACAATGCATTCCCTTAGGCCCATGAATGGTGAAGTGTCATGTAGTCGACGTTCACATGACTCCACTAAGGGAATCACAACATACATATCATCAAAATATCTAACACATATCACATTCACATGATTACTTGCAACATGATTTCTCCCGTGTCCTCAAGAACAAAGGTAACTACTCACAAATAATAAACATGCTCAAGATCAGAGGAGTATTGAATAGCATAATGGATCTGAACATAGAATCTTCCACCAAATAAAGCATATAGTAATCAACTACGCAAGGAAATCAACACTACTAGTCACCCACACGTACCAATCTGAGGTTCCGGTACAAAGATTTAACACAAGAGATGAACTAGGGTTTGAGAGGAGATGGTGCTGTTGAAGATGTTGATGAAGATTGGCCTCCCAAAGTTGAGATGGATGTTGGTGATGATGATAGGTTCGATTTCCCCCTCCGGGAGGGAAATTCCCCAGCCGGAATCGCTCCGCCGAAGGGCAAACGTTCTCTTGCCCAAGTTCCACCTTGAGGCGGCGGCGCTTCATCCCAAAAGTCCTTGTCTGATCTTTTTCTAGGTCAAGAGTGACCATAAGATGGGCAGCGGAAGCGGGCCAGGCTGAGCACAACCCATCAGGGCGCGGCCAGGGGGGCCTAGCACGCCCTGATGGGTTGTGCCCACCTAGGGGCCCTCCTCCAGTAGTTTCCAGCTCCAATATTTTTATTAAATACAAAAGTAATATACGTAAATTTTCAGATTCATTGGAGTTGTGCAGAATAGGTACCTCTGACGTGCTTTTCTTGGGTCTAGAGTTCCAGCTGCCGCTATTCTTGCTCTTTGTGTAAACCTTGCATATTATGAGACAAACGGCATTAGAATCACTCCCCAAAGCATTATTACTTAACAAAACAAAGTAAATAACAGTAGGAAATTATGATGCAAAATGGATGTATCAACTCCCCCAAGCTTAGACCTCGCTTGTCCTCAAGCGAAAGCCGAAATTGAAAAGCATGTCCACATGGTTTGAGAGAGGTGTCGATAAAAACAAAATACGGACATAGAAACATCATGCTTAACGTAACAACAACAAACTCTAACATAAGAACTTAATTCAAGACATTTTTATCATAAAGCTTCTCATGAACAAGTAACAGTTCATCACAACATACAAGTATGAAGCATAAACCTTATTGGAAACCAACAAACTGTGTTCTCTGTCAACTTTGCAACTACAATTCATCATATTTTCAAGAAGGGTCTCATGTCGGAGCATGTCGGCAAGTCCAGATACTCAACTATCATTTAGTCTTCTATGATTTCTAACGCTCACCGCATACCCATGAACAAAAAGTTTCAACCGGACACGTAGGAAGATAGGGGCTTATAGTTTTGCCTCCCGACTCACTCACCTCAAAGGTGATGTCAACAATAATAACTCATGCCCACCCATATCCAACTGGATATATGTGCCTAGATCTTTCCTCACCACATGATGCTTGCAAAGGGAAAAGGTAAAGAGGGAATAGAGAAGAATACTTTGACTCTTGCATAAAAGTAAGTGCATAAAAGTAAAAGATAGGTCCTTCACAGAGGCAAGCAGAGGTTGTCATGCGCTTATTGATTTGTATGCCCAATCCCTTAATATAAAAGAACATAAACTATATTGCCCCCTATGATGGCAACCTTTATTATAAATTCCGTCACTTTTGTTACTTTGCCATCATTTTGTATAACGCTCAATTTTCTCTTACACTAATTGATCAAAACACTTTTAGAAGCAAGTTTTATTGCCTTATTTCACCGATTACAACTTACTTGAAGTATCGTTCTCGATCCATAGTTAGGTATGGTGGACAATCAAAGAAAGAGTTTGGTTCGGGTTTTTGGAGCACAAGTAATATCTGTACTTAGTGTAAAATGTTTGGCTAGCAAAGATTTTGGGAAAGCACCACGTGTTAAAGGATCTATGACAATATATCTTCTATGTCGATATGAACAAACATAAATCATTACGTTATCTTCCTCGTCCAATGAGACGTCTCCAACGTATCTATACTTTATGAAGTATTCATGCCATGTTTACAGAAATTCTATATGATTTTGGGATGATTTTATTAGAACCAACCTGGATTGACCTTATTTTCAACAGAACTACCGTGGTCCAGGGAGAAAACGGCTTGGGCGACCAGGTCGTTTTCATTTATGAGTATCTGCTCGGGCAAGTCTTCTCCCAGAGTCCGAGTACTGTACACTCCATTCCATGGCCCACTCTTCATCTCAGCTACAGATCGGCTCCCGGCTATCAGGCTAGGAAGAGAAAAACCCAAAGAGCGGAGAGAACCTGAAAAAGACTGAAGGGGACTCGGCACCCTCTGCACCAACTTGCACTACCAAAATCAAATATTTGATGTATCTGCGCCGACTTAACCTTGTGTTCTGCACGGTTGTCTTCATGCAGAGCCTTCCTCACCCACAGGCTCTAAGGCTACTCCAGGCAGGGCACCGCGCCCGTCTGCCGGCCGGCCCTCCGTCCGCGCCCTGCACCACCTCGCGCTCGATAGCCGGCGGACCCTGCGTCCGCCTTAGGCAGGGCATCTGTAACATCCCAAATTTTGGAATGTTATAATTAATATTAGAATGATTGTTTGTTTTCTTGAGTGATTGAAATTGAGTGAAAATTTGAAACTTTTGAAAACTTTTGAATGAGAGGGAATAAAAATGACTTTCCCATGAGATTTGAATTCCATTTTGAAAATATTTCAAATTCAGAAACTTTATGCAACTCAATGATTTTCATGAGAGAGGATAAAAGGACTTCTTCAAATTATATGAAATATGAGTTGGAAGTTTAAAGGAAGGATTTGAAAGTGCTTTTGAAAACCTCTGAATTATTCTTTTGGAATCCATGTCATATTTGGTTCCTATTCAAATTTTAAAAGCATTCAAAACCCACAACAAATTTTTGAGAGGAGTAATGTGACACTCCAAACCAGGGGGTATTTTGTGAAGTTTTTGAATCATAAAACCCAAGGGGTAATTTGAAAAATATGTGCAAAAATAAATAAAGCCAATTAGGCATTTTCCGAAAAAATAAATGTTTTTGAAAGTATTTATTTTGGCCGAGGAAAAATGTTCACCTAATGGCATTAATTCTCCTGGTCATTTTGTATAAATATATTTATTTTGGGGAAAGTATTTAATGCCATTTATTAGATTTCATTCGCTAGAAATAGAAAATAGGAAAAAAAATTAAAGGCTTTTAAATCCAGCTGGCCCATCTGCCCTAAACAGCTACCGAAACCCCTCCCGACCGGCCGCCCGATGAAAGCGCCCCTCTCTCTCTCTCTGACCGCGGGTCCCACCGCCCGACGCAAATCCCGCGCGGTCACCTCTCTCCTCCTCCCCTTACCTTGCCGGAGCCGGCCGGATCTGCCGTGGATCTCCCTCCCCTTGCCATCTAGAGCACCCCGACCCCTCCTATATAAAGGCTGAGGCCCCCTCCCTCCATTCTCCTCCGAAAAACCCCTTTACCCATGCCCTCTATCTGCCGTAATACCTCGCCGGACCCGAGAGCCGCCGCCACGCCATTGCCGAGCTGTCGCTCGCCTTTGACCACCCCGCCACCTCCCGAGGCCACCATCCATCCTCCCACGCTTGTGCGCAGCTCCCCAACCTCTCACCCGAGCTCCACACCCACCAGCACCACCTCCCCGACGACCCCCAAAGGCCACCGCCACCTCGAAGCTCCCTGTCATCGCCACGGTCGACCCCGAGCTGCGCCAAGTCCGCCAACCGACTCGTCGTCCTCGTCCGCATCGACTGGAGGCCTCGCCATCGCCGGAGACCCCCCTGGAGCCGTCGCCCGCTTTGCTCCCAAGCCGGCGCCGCCGTCAACCTCGCCGGAGTCAACCACCGTCGGCAAGCCCCCCCCCCTTGGTGAGACTCTTCTCCCTCTCCCACCGTCAGATCTAGGACGAAGGGCCCAGATTAGAAGTAACTTACCCCTTAGGTTTAGTTAAAAGAACCGGCTAGGTTTTTCCTTTTAGTTAATTAGACGGAATCGTTTTTCTTAGTTACCGGCCGTCCGCCCGAATCGCTCTAGCATGCACACCCCTCAGCCACTCAGAACCCGACACGTGTACCCCTGTCCGTTAGTTAGGTTTTTTTTTTTCCGTTTTCTGTTTTAAAACAGAATAGTCCTGATTTTGTTTTTAGCATATCTTTTATGTTTTTAAGTGTTTTAATTTCATTCTTTTTGCATTGTGTCACAAATTTCCTCTAGTTTCGGTAGATACCACGTTTGACTATATTTGAATACTTAAATTTGAATTTAAACAGATTTGATTTAAATCTTGTTTTCTGAATAACTTGAGTCTGATAATATATTTTTGATTGATTCTTTTTGCTACTTGTCAGTAGTGATCTTAGTTATCAGTAGGTAAAGTATGACAAATTTTAGAATAAATTGGTTTGGTTTTAACTAAAAACACAATCTGTTTAGTTTCGTATTAGTTTAATTAGTTTGATTTCCTTTGTTTTATTTTTTGAAATCTGAATTTGATTTAACTTATGTTTTAGATTTCATTTAGTTATGTTGTTCTAAACTTTAGTAATTTACTTGCTGTTAACAACAGATAATTATTTAGATTATGATTTTTTTTGTAGGAATCTATACCTTTTTTTCAAATAAGTATAGTTTTAAAAAAAAATAGTTAGTAATAATTCTTTTAACAAAGTTTTAAGTAATTAGATTCTGTTTCAAATAAAGTTTTTAGTAATTCCTTTCTATTAAGAAATATTTTAGTTTTACTCTATTGTTGTAGGAAAACTATATTATTCTTCATTAGGTAATGTGTTATAAAACAATTTAGTTTTAATAGAAACTCTTTTCACAAAAGTTTTAGATGATTTAAATATGTTTTATAATAAAGATTTTATTATTTACCTCCTGTTAACTTAGTTGTTTTATAAGTTGTCATATCTTATTTTGTGGTTTTACTTGTTGTTAAGTTTATTAGACAAAAACCTTTGTTGTTTAGAGTTTTGTTTTCATAAGTTTTACTTGTTCTTCAAAAGTAATTCTTTTACTAAAATACCTTTCTTATATTTACTTTGTTTTTGTTTGCTACTTTAGAAAATTAGGATGTACTTGTAGAGAAAACCAACCTTGGTTGTGTTGATGAAGTTTCGTTGATTTTAAATTTTGTCTTAAGTATTTCCTTCATCACCACCTTAGTTGTGTTAATATAGTTTTGTCATTTGAGTTTTGTCTTAAGTATTTCCTTTCATGACCACCATGTTGCTTTTGGTTTGGTGTTGCCTTTTTGATTGTTAGTATTGATTGCTAGTATGATTGCTTATATGAATGCAATGTTTGATTATATAGATTCTATCGGAGAGTGACGTATAGTTCTATCAAGTATTTCTGAGAGCGATACTTATCTTCATCAACATTACAGGCAAGTTCACTTTGACTATCTATTTCATACCTATGTTTTATTGCAGGTAGAGACATCATTCAACCAATTCCTTCCGTAGTGTTATTGAAATTCTTGTAGTTGAGTAGAATGCACGAGGTAGGAACCCACCACTTGTTACTAAAGCCCCGGGAATGCTAGTTAGTGCAATGCTATGCTAAAGTAGACGGGGTCTGGTATGAGTGTCCTTGAGTGGTGTGAGAAGGAGGACTCCACGTCAAAACGACGACTTCATGATGGCTTCTTCAAGACCTGCATATTCAAGACACCAAGACTTCGAGACTCGAGAAACAAGTTTTTCAATACACACTACTGGGTGAGGGATGGTTGGAACGGCACCCTGGAGAAGCCAGTGGATTTTCCTAGGTGTTGCTGGAGATGTGCCAGTATTCACGCGGAAAGCCTCACCCAGACTCAAAGGGAAGGATGAATACTTCATGCCCGGAAGCTTACCTGTGTAGCCAGAAGACATTATGGGCTCTGGCCTGGTTGATCTTAGTTGTCACTCTGTCTAGGCAGTGCTACGAGATGTAGTCGACATTAGGATTGGATGGGCACTGTCGTATAGTCAGGGAAGCACTCTGAAAGACCATGTTTCGTTCATCCTGTTCTCAAACACCATGCAGTGTGGGTAAAGTACACAACACTCTGCAGAGTTAAACCTAATCGATTAGCCGTGTCCCCAGTTACGGACAAATTGAGCCTCTGGACTTGGATCTATCTCTGAACTCTCAACACTGGACTGATAACTAATTGTGGGCAACTTAATGATACTTGTGGGCATTTGGACATCGGTTGGTGGAACCATGTCATGATAGGTAACTCCATAGTGAAATTCCTGATATTCCTTTGTTGTAGGGAAAATAAAATCAGCTTTTACGCAAAAACTTAGACACAGAGCCCCAAAGCCTTTGCATATAGAATAGTCTTTATTCTTCTGTTCTTCTTTGGTGATCTTGCCAGTACATTCAATGTACTGACCTACACAGCTGCAACGTCTTATGTTGCAGATACTCTTCTACGATGAGTAAGAGTACGATTCAGGGTTACGGCCCGCACTCAACTTGCCGTTGATGTTATTGGGACTCCACTCCCATTGACTGTATCCGCTGCTATTTTAAGGTATATATCAGTTTTATGTTAATTACATGAGATTGCACTTTGATATATACATTGATGTACTGTGTGTGCCAGCATACTGATCTAGGGATGGCACAGAATACACAGAGGCTTGACCTTTCCAGGTCGGGTCGCTACAGAAATGGTATCAGAGCACATGTTGACTGTAGGACGTGACCCTAGAAACTGGAAAGCCTTAGGAAAACGATTTCTCAAAAAACTTTGTTTTCAAAGGATCTTTTACTTCTCCTCTCTTCTGAGTTTTATCAAACAAGTTAGAAAATACCCATTCCCCTTGACCACACTAAGGATCAACTGAGACCACTTCGAGAAGGACAAGAAATCGAAACAACTGATGGTCACTTCAAAGTGAAGAAGATTTCACCCTGCATTAGACGAGTTGAAGTTACACGAGTTGAATACTATGAAGACCTGAGGAAATCGAAGACCATGAAGAATTTCCAAGATATTATGCCCCTAGAAGACCAAACCCCTGTTGTATACTTACGTTAGATACGATGATTTGTGAGCTGTCATTTGTGTGTAATTTTCGACAGCCACAACAAAAATCTATTTTCAAAACCATTGTTTGTATTATGTGTATCCCCTCCTTTCTCTCTCTTACCCATCTCATCCCCAAAACCTTGAACCCAATAGATGATGAGTGAAGCTAGACTCGTGTATTCTGGATCGATGACTCGGTTAGAGACAGAAGAATGGATTCAGAACATGGAGGATCACCTAAGGAGTAACCTTGTTACAAGGAACAAGATGTTCCAATAGGCTCTTCGGTACTTTGCAGAAGGTGCTGCAAATTGGTGGAAGATGCATGAAGATATCCATGATAGGCAAGCATCAAACACTTGGGAAGAATTCAAGATAACTCTGCAAGGATCTCATGTGGTTACCAACACCCAGAAGCTCCATGGCAAAGATGTGAAGAAGATTTGTGCGTGCAGGATATGTGGAGAGATAGGACACACCCAGGAAGAACACAAGGAAGGATGGCCTCATTGTGAAGAAAATCACCGAGCTGAGGAATGCCCAACTGGGCAGGTGACATGTTTCTTGTGCGAAGGAACTACGCATTACCCGACTCAATGCCAAATGTACCCCAAGGTACAAGAAGTCATCAAGCAGCAGAAGGAAGCCATGAAGGAAGCCTTCAGAGAAAATTTAGGAGGACTTGTGATGAAGGAAGATGTTGAAGACCCTGATGGAGAAGGCCTAACCAGATTTTACTCCAATGCCTCCTATTCATGTGGAGAAGAAGGACATTCTCACAGGACTGTACGAAGGAAAGAAAAGAGTATCTAGGAAACTTTCCAACAGAAGAAGTGGAGTTTGATCCACAAGAAATTCAAAGTTTGATCGAAACAAAGGAACCCAAGAAGAGAAACCGAAGACGTTCTCAGAACAACCCAATTTCTGCAAAGAAGGATCTGAGTCAGATCATGTGTTTCTCGTGCAAGAATTTAGGCCACTATGCCGATAAATGCCTAGAGAAGAAGGCTAAACATGAGTAGTTTGAGTTTTGGATTTCGGAAGTAATAAATGTACTAGGTAGCACTCTTACCATTTTGAAGTTATGTAACGAAAGTTTCAGAGTTTGTAATAAATTCATGAGTCAATGGAAATTTATGGTGTCATGATTTATCTTATGTTGTATTACATGAGTTCTTACTCTATGACCCAAGATCTCCGACCATTTTCGAGGATATGAGAAAATATGGTCTATGCAGACATGAGTGCATTTCATTTTAAGTGTGGTAGTAACCACAGGTACCTTTCTGGATAAGTGAATACATGTGAAGAGAATATAGAACCACCTCAAACTATCTGGATGATAACCTTTGTGACAAAATGATTTTGAAGTTGGAATATTGAGAAAAGGAATGATTGTGATGCAACCATACCCAAGGTTAAACAGACCAATGGAAAGGAAAATGAATTCCGCAGAGTGGAATCTAAACAAGAATAAGTCTGTGAAGAGTATAATGGAGTGAACTGAAGGTAATGTTGGAATGTGGAATGGTAGAGTGAGTTAAGGTTGTTCAAGTATTCAAGTGAACCCGCAATTCACTACCCTCAGGATTGATAAGGATCAAGCTCCACCTTGGTGAAGGAAGAAAGTTGGAAGAAGCTACGCCTCATGAGCAAACGTTTTTTTCTTAGGAGTATACGAAAACCTGAGAGTTGTGAAGAAACGATAGATGTTTTTACTTAGCTTGCGAAATCAATGGATTTATCCGGACCTCGTTCGTTGACAAGAGAAATTTCTGCAATGCTTGTGAGGAAGCCCAAGTGTTAGAATACGAGATTCACTAAACCTTATACAAGGTAATGATTTCAGTGCGACATGGCTTGGTCACCATGACGACTTACTCTTATCATTCTCTTGCTATTCGGATAGGTAAATCTGAGTGACTTACCCATAGTAAAGAGACGACGTTCTTTGAAGCTTTTGTTTAAGCCTTAGAATGGTATGATGTAAACCCCTTGTACATGGCAGTCGTTATCATACGTAGGAATTTTACGGCGAGGAATCTAGCCAAGACCCATTTCACTGCAGGACAACCACTAATGGTAGACCACCATGAGATCATCGATAAGTTACTTAGAATGAACGCGAGACCTATCAGTTAAGAAGACCCAGTGTTGGAAGAAATGCATTTTGTTGTGAGAACACAGGATTTGGATATAACGAAAGATCGTCACCAAGGAACTATTGGGAAGAATGGGAACAGACAGAGGCACCCACAGGATGTGTCATGATTTCTGAAGGACCAATAACTCTCATTTGAAGTGTGGTAGCACCCACACCTTGCAGGACAGTGGATTTGTTAGAACACCCCCAAACCCTAACCTTTTCTTGCTAGCCCCTTCGAATCTCGAGGACGAGATTCATTTTAAGTGTGGTAGGTTTGTAACATCCCAAATTTTGGAATGTTATAAGTAATATTAGAATGATTGTTTGTTTTCTTGAGTGATTGAAATTGAGTGAAAATTTGAAACTTTTGAAAACTTTTGAATGAGAGGGAATAAAATGAGTTTCCCATGAGATTTGAATTCCATTTTGAAAATATTTCAAATGCAGAAACTTTATGCCACTCAATGATTTTCATGAGAGAGGATAAAAGGACTTCTTCAAATTATACGAAATATGAGTTGGAAGTTTAAAGGAAGGATTTGAAAGTGCTTTTGAAAACCTCTGAATTATTCTTTTGGAATCCATGTCATATTTGGTTCCTATTCAAATTTTCAAAGCATTCAAAACCCTGGACAAATTTTTGAGAGGATTAATGTGACACTCCAAAACAGGGGGTATTTTGTGAAGTTTTTGAATCATAAAACCCAAGGGGTTATTTGAAAAATATTTGCAAAAATAAATAAAGCCAATTAGGCATTTTCTGAAAAATAATGTTTTTTCAAAGTATTTAATTTGGTCGAGGAAAAATGTTCACTTAATGGCATCAATTCTCCTGGTCATTTTTGTATAAAACTTTTTACTTTCGGGAAATTATTTAATGCTATTTAGTAGATTTCATTCACTGGAAATAGAAAATAGGAAAAAACTTTTAAAGGCTTTTAAATCCAGCCAGCCCACCTGCCCTAAACAGCTCCCGAAATGCCTCCCGACCGGCCATCCGATGACAGCGCCCCTCTCTCACTCTCTCTCTCTGTCTGACCATGGGTCCCACCGCCCGACGCAAATCCCGCGCGATCACCTCTCTCCTCCTCCCCTTACCTCGCGGAAGCCGGCCGGATCTGCTGTGCATCTCCCTCCCCTTGCCATCTAGAGCACCCCCGACCCCTCCTATATAAAGGCCGAGCCCCCTCCCTCCATTCTCCTCTGAAAACCCCTCTGCCCCTGCCCTCTATCTGCAGTAATACCTCGCCGGACCCGAGAGCCGCCGCCACGCCATTGCCGAGCTGTCGGTCGCCTCTGACCACCCCGCCACCTCCCGAGCCCACCATCCATCCTCCCACGCTCGTGCGCACCTCCCCAACCTCTCACCCGAGCTCCACAACCACGAGCGCCACCTCCCCGACAACCACTGAAGGCCATCTCTGCGTCGAAGCTCCCTGTCGTCACCATGGTCGAACCCGAGCTGCGCCAAGTCCACCACCCGACTCGCCGTCCTCGTCCGCATCGACTGGAGGCCTCGCCATCGCCGGAGACCCCCTGGAGCCATCACCCGCTTCGTTCCCGACCTGGTGCCGCCGTCGACCTCGCCAGAGTCCAGCACCATCGGCACCCCCCCCTTGGTGAGACTCTTCTCCCTCTCCCACCGTTAGATGTAGGACGAAGGGCCCAGATAAGAAGTAACTTACCCCTTCGGTTTAGTTAAAAGAACCGGCCAGGTTTTTCCTTTTAGTTAATTAGACCGAATCGTTTTTGTTAGTTACCGGCCGTCCGCCCGAATCGCTCTAGCATGCACACCCCTCAGCCACTCAGAACCCGACACGTGTACCCCTGTCCGTTAGTTAGGTTATTTTTTATTTTCTGTTTTCTGTTTTAAAACACAATAGTCCTGATTTTGTTTTTATCATATCTTTTATGTTTTTAAGTGTTTTAATTTGATTCTTTTTCCATTGTGTCAAAAATTTCCTCTAGTTTCGCTAGATACCAAGTTTGACTATATTTGGATATTTAAATTTGAATTTAAACAGATTTGATTTAAATCTTGTTTTCTTAATAACTTGAGTTTAATAATAAATTTTTGATTGATTATTTTTGCTACTTGTCACTAGTGATCTTAGTTATCAGTAGGTAAGGTTTGACAAATTTTAGAATAAATTTGATTTGGGTTTTAACTAAAAACACAAACTGTTTAGTTTCCTATTAGTTTAATTAGTTTGATTTCCTTTGTTTTATTTTTTGAAATCTGAATTTGATTTAACTTATGTTTTAGATTTCATTTAGTTCTATTGTTCTAAACTTTAGTAATTTACTTGCTGTTAACAAAAGATAATTGTTTAGTTTATGAATTCTATTGTAGGAACCTATACCTTTTTTTCAAATAAGTATTTTTTTTAAAACAAATTAGTTAGCAATAATTCTTTTAACAAAGTTTTAAGTAATTAGATTCTGTTTTCAAATAAAGTTTTAAGTAATTCCTTTCTATTAAGAAATATTTTAGTTTTACTCTATTGTTGTAGGAAAACTATATTATTCTTCATTAGGTAATGTGTTATAAAACAATTTAGTTTTAATAGAAACTCTTTTCACAAAAGTTTTAGATGATTTAAATATGTTTTATAATAAAGATTTTATTATTTACCTCCTGTTAACTTAGTTGTTTTATAAGTTGTCTTCTCTTATTTTATGGTTTTACTTGTTGTTAAGTTTATTAGACAAAAACCCATGTTGTTTGGAGTTTGGAGTTTATTTTATAGTTTTGTCATTTGAGTTTTGTCTTAAGTATTTCCTTTCATCACGACCATGTTGCTTTTGGTTTGGTGTTGCCTTTTTGATTGTTAGTATTGATTGCTAGTATGATTGCTTATATGAATGCAATGTTTGATTATATAGATTCCATCGGAGAGTGACGTATAGTTCTATCAAGTATTTTTTGAGAGCGATACTTATCTTCATCAATAGTACAGGCAAGTTCACTTTGACCATCTATTTCATACCTAAGATTTATTGCAGGTAGAGACATCATTCAACCAATTCCTTCCGTAGTGTTATTGAAATTCTTGTAGTTGAGTAGAATGCACGAGGTAGGAACCCACCAATTGTTACTAAAGCCCCGGGAACGCTAGTTAGTGCAATGCTATGCTAAAGTAGACGAGGTCTGGTATGAGTGTTCGTGAGTGGTGTGAGAAGGAGGACTCCACGTCAAAACGACGACTTCATGATGGCTTCTTCAAGACCTGCATATTCAAGACCTCAAGACTTCGAGACTTGAGAAACAAGTTTTTCAATACACACTACTGGGTGAGGGATGGTTGGAACGGCACCCTGGAGAAGCCACTGGATTTGCCAAGGTGTTGCTGGAGATGTGCCAGTATTCTCGCGGAAAGCCTCACCCAGACTCAAAGGGAAGGATGAATACTTCATGCCCGGAAGCTTACCTGTGTAGCCACAAGTCATTATGGGCACTGGCTTGGTTGACCTTTGTTGTGACTCTGTCTAGGCAGTGCTACGAGATGTAGTCGACGTTAGGATTGGATGGGCACTGTCGGATAGTCAGGGAAGCACTCTGAAAGACCATGTTTCGTTCATCGTGTTCTCAAACACCATGCAGTGTGAGGACTTACCGGGAGGGAACGAATCTTGTGGGTAAAGTACACAACACTCTGCAGAGTTAAACCTAATCGATTAGCCGTGTACCCAGTTACGGACAAATTGAGCCTCTGGACTTGGATCTATCTCTGAACTCTCAACACTGGACTGATAACTAATTGTGGGCAACTTAATGATACTTGTGGGCAATTGGACATCGGTTGGTGGAACCATGTCATGATAGGTAACTCCATAGTGAAAGTCCTGATATTCCTTTGTTGTAGGGAAAATAAAATCAGCTTTTACGCAAAAACTTAGACACAGAGCCACAAAGCCTTTGCATATAGAATAGTCTTTATTCTTCTGTTCTACTATGGTGATCTTGCTAGTACATTCAATGTACTAACCTACATGGCTGCAACGTCTTATGTTGCAGATACTCTTCTACCATGAGTAAGAGTACGATTCAGGGTTACGGTCCGCACACAACTTGCTGTTGGTGTTATTGGGACTCCACTCCCGTTGACTGTATCCGCTGCTATTTTAAGGTATATATCAGTTTTACGTTAATTACATGTGATTGCACTTTGATATATACATTGATGTACTGTGTGTGCCAGCATACTGATCCAGGGATGGCACAGAATACACAGAGGCTTGACCTTTCCAGGTCGGGTCGCTATAGCATCGCGCCCGTCTGCCAGCGGACCCTCCGTCCACGCCCGGCAACGCCTCGTGCTCGACAGCCGACAGACCCCGCGTCCGCCTTCGATAGTGCTGTGCGCCCACCAACCGGCGGACCCTCCATCGGCGCCCGACAGCGCCTGACGCTCGACAGCCGACGGACCCCACGTCCGCCTTCGGCAGGGCTCTGCGCCCACCAGCGGCTCGTGCTCGACAGCCGGCAGACCCCGCGTCCGCCATCAGCAGGGCTCCGCGCTCATCAACCGGTGGACCCTTCGTCTATGCCCGGCAGCGCCTCGCGCTCGACAGCCGGCGAACCCCGCGCACGCCTTTGGCAGAGCTCCGCGACCACCAGCCGGCGGGCCCTCCA
This sequence comes from Hordeum marinum, assembly GCA_022496015.1. Classification (NCBI taxonomy): domain Eukaryota; kingdom Viridiplantae; phylum Streptophyta; class Magnoliopsida; order Poales; family Poaceae; genus Hordeum; species Hordeum marinum. The sequence continues at coordinate 475,933,083 of CM039672.1, read as the reverse complement.
TCTACGCCCAATAGCGCCTCGCGCTTGACAGCCGGCGGACCCCGCGTCCGCCTTTAGTAGGGCTCCGCCCCATCAGCCGGTGGACCCTCCGTTCGTGCCTGGGAGCGCCTCGCGCTCGACAGCCGGCGAACCCCGCGTCCGCCTTCGGCAAGCCTCCGCGCCCACCTGCGGGAGGAACCTCTGTCTCGCCTGGCAGCGCCTCGCACTTGGCAGCCGGCGGACCCCGCGTCCGCCTTCGGCAGGGCTTCGCACCCATCAGCCGGCGGACCCTCCGTTCGCGCCCGGCAGCGCCTCGCGCTCGACAGCCTACGGATCTTGCATCCCCCCATCGGCAGGGCTCCACACCAATCTACTAGCGGACCCCGCATTCGCATTCAGCTATGCCTCGCGCCCTTTAGTCGGCGGACACCGTGTCTATGCCCGACATCTTCGACGCCACCGTCTACTTCAGCAACAGCAAAGACCCTCCGCCCGACTCGTCGAGTCGCTCGAATTCTCGGAGGTACACCCAGCGGGTGTGCTGACGCGCCCCTGCTAGAAGCAAGTTGCTTCGTCCCCAACCCGCGGTCGTCCGTCATCAACTACTTCTGCAAACGACAACTCCACCGGCATAAACCCTCCGTCTGACTCTCCAAGTCGCCCGAAGACTCGAAGGCTATTGTCGGGGGGGATTACCCTCGGGTAGGCTCAAGGAGACGACTCAACATTTTGAAGCATCGGGGGACCCATGCCCGGTATGCGAAGCCCCACGAATCAACAGGATAAACGAAAAAGTAAAGACAGAAGACAGAGTTGCGGCCCGGTTGGTTCCTCCGAGCAGCCTCCCTCGGCCAGCTCCTCCCGGATGGCTCTTCCTGGCAGCCTCCCCTTGTCCGCTCCTCCTATCAGGATCGTCCTGTTCGGCCCCTCCTGTCCGGCTCCCCCTGTTTGGCGCCCCTTGTCCCGCTCCTCCTGTATGGCTCCCCCTTCTTGTCTCTCCCTGTCCGGCTCCCCCTGTCCAGCTCCTCCTATCCGATTCCTCCTGTCCGGCTTCCACTGTCCGGCTCCTCCTGTCCAGCTCCCCCTGTCTAGCTCCACCTGTCTGGCTCCCCCTATCTGACTCCTCCTGTCTGGCTCCTCGTGTCCGGATCCCCCTATCCAGCTTCTCCTATCTGGCTTCCCTTGTCTGGCTCCTCCTTTCTGTCTCCTCCTATCTGAGACCCCCTGTCCGGCTCCTCCTATCCGGCTCCTCCTGTCCGGCTCCCCCTGTCCGACTCCTCCTATCTGGCTCCTCCTGTCCGGCTACGTCTTGACGAAGTCAGCTCCCGACGTCCCATAGGACACGCACGGACCAGACGACCCTATCTCATGGCGGTGCACTGTCGGCGGGCAGGAGCACACTGTACACGCATCATGTGTTACTATCTACAATGTAACCTGCCCCCTGGACACTGATTTATAAAGTGCACCAGGGGACTCACATAGCTTAGTCCACAAGCTACATGTGGCCTCACATGTAAGCTACCCATGGTAGCTTACACCTCAAGCTGCTTGGGATATAAGCTACCCGCTATGGCTTACATCCCAAGCTACCCGTCCATGCCTATATGAAGGCCCCCTCTCACTCTCTCAAGGGGGCTAGCTTCCCTCACATCCTCTCATCCCCACTCTCACACTCACGTATGAGGCAAGAAGCCTCATGGCTCTCCTCCCAAACAGCTCCAGGAGCAACCATGTACCAGATATACCTCAGTTATACAGATATGCAGGAGTAGGGGTGTTATCTCTCCGAAGATCCCCGAGCCTGGGTAAACCATTGCGAGCTATTCGCATACCCGTCCCGGATCATCCACGACAGCCTTGCCCTCACCTCGATAAGCCACCCCATGGCATCTGTCGTCTCGTGTGACCCCCCGTGAGAAAACGATGACATGTAGCATCTGGGCTCTGTTTGGTACTGATTTTCTACAAAGTAAAAAGCAAGCAGAAACAACAACTGGCACTTTGGCACTATGTCAACATGTTAGTCCCAAAAAATGATATAAGGTTGCTATAAAATGATTGTAAAACATCCAAGATTGATAATATAACAACATGTAAAAAGCAAAAATTATAGATACGTTGGAGACATATCAGAATCCCCAAGCTTAATTCCTACTCATCCTCGAGTAGGTAAATGACAATAACAATTTTTTTGATGTGGAATGCTGCCTAACATGTTCATCATATATTCCTTTCTTTGTAGCACACACATTTGGACTTTTAAATGGTTCAAAGCAATAGTCTAGTTTTGATATGATACTTCAATACTCAAGCATATCAACAAGCAACCATGTGATGACCCACAAGTATAGGGAATCAATCATAGTCCTTTGATAAGTAAGAGTGTCGAACCCAACGAGGATCAGAAGGAAATGACGAGTGGTTTTCAGCAAGGTGCTCTCTGCAAGCACTAAAATTGTAGGTAACAGATAGTTTGAGAGCAAGGTAATTTGTAACGAGCAAGTAACAATAACGGTAAACAATGTGCAGCAAGGTAGCCCAATACTTTTAAGCGAAAGGACATGCCATAACAATCACTAGTAATAGGAAATGTGTTCTTGAAGGTACACGGGGACTTCGCCTAGTCACTTTTATCATGTTGGTTTGATCTGTGTTTGCTACTTTGATAATTTGATATGTGGGTGGACCGGTGCTATGGGGTTGTTCTTAGTTGAACTAATAACCTAATTATGATTAACCCCCTCGCAAGCATACGCAACTATGAGAAAAGTATTAAGACGAAGTCTAACCATACCATTAAACATGTGGATCCAAATCAGCCCTTCTGAAGTAGCGCATAAACTAGGGTTCAAGATCCTGTCACTCTAGCAAACCATCATCTAATAAATACTCCACAATGCATTCCCTTAGGCCCATGAATGGTGAAGTGTCATGTAGTCGACTTCACATGACACAACTAAGGGAATCACAACATAGATATCATCAAAATATCGAACACATATCACATTCACATGATTACTTGCAACATGATTTCTCCTGTGTCCTCAAGAACAAAGGTAACTACTCACAAATAATAAACATGCTCAAGATCAGAGGAGTATTGAATAGCATAATGGATCTGAACATAGAATCTTCCACCAAATAAAGCATATAGTAATCAACTACGTAAGGTAATCAACACTACTAGTCACCCACACGTACCAATCTGAGGTTCCGGTACAAAGATTGAACACAAGAGATGAACTAGGGTTTCAGAGGAGATGGTGCTGTTGAAGATGTTGATGAAGATTGGCCTCCCAAAGTTGAGATGGATGTTGGTGATGATGATAGGTTCGATTTCCCCCTCCGGAAGGGAAGTTCCCCAGCCGGAATCGCTCCGCCGGAGGGCAAACGTTCTCTTGCCCAAGTTCCACCTTCAGGCGGCGGCGCTTCATCCCAAAAGTCCTCCTCTAATTTTTTTTTCTAGGTCAAGAGTGACCATATATCAGAAGATGGGCAGCGGAAGCAGGCCAGGCTGAGCACAACCCATCAGGGCGCGGCCAGGGGGGCCTGGCACGCCCTGATGGGTTGTGCCCACCTAGGGGCCCTCCTTCGGTAGTTTCCAGCTCCAATATTTTTATTAAATACAAAAATACTATCCGTAAATTTTCAGATTCATTGGAGTTGTGTAGAATAGGTACCTCTGCCGTGCTTTTCATGGGTCCAGAATTCCAGCTGCCACTATTCTTGCTCTTTGTGTAAACCTTGCATATTATGAGAGAAAAGGCATTAGAATCACTCCCCAAAGCATTATTATTCAACAAAACAAAGTAAATAACAGTAGGAAATCGTGATGCAAAATGGACGTATCAACTCCCCCAAGCTTAGACCTCGCTTGTCCGCAAGCGAAAGCCGAAATTGAAAAGCATGTCCACATGGTTTGGGAGAGAGGTGTCGATAAAAACAAAATACGGACATAGAAACATCATGCTTATTAACATAACAACAATAAACTCTAACGTAAGAACTTATTTCAATACATTTTTATCATAAAGCTTCTCATGAACAAGTAACTGTTCATCACAACACTACTAGGAAAAGGCATTCTAGTGGCGCACCACTTTTGCCTACTAATGGCGCACTGGTGGTGCGCCACTAGTACCACGCCATTAGAATTAAATTCTAATGGCGCACCCCTGGTGCGCCATTAGAATCTGGTGTACTAATGGCGCACCAGGCCGTGCGCCATTAGTATAGCCAACAGTGCGCCATTAGTATGCCTCCCAGGGGGCCATATGTAACCGTGTGCTTTGGCATACTAATGGCGCACTAGTGGCTGATGCGCCATTAGAATATTTTTTACAGTGCGCCATTAGAGTCTTGTGTGGTGCGCCACTAGTATGAATATTAGGAATTATTATTATTTTCTTTTCTGATATTTTCACAGGTTACAAAATATATTATTGGACAGAATTTATACAACACCACACAGAAACAGCAGATTCATCGAATACAATAGAAGATTAGTATCCGAATACAAATCATCATATTAGTCTCCGAATTCAAAAGACCGAACAAAGATAGAACATTACAACTCTCGAGACCGCAAGTAGCGAGTTTGTCTTCACATTAGAAGTCGATATCGATCATCTAAACTACCATCACATAGAAGAGAGCTGCGGTCATCACGATGAGCATACTCCCGATGAAACTGGTCTTCATCCGGTTCCTCCAACGCTCCCTCCTCTCTCCCGCTAGATAGCGCGCGTATCTAGATTCCGCCTCCGCCCTAGTGGTGTACCCTTTGTAACTGTTATCGTTGAAACGGTGAACCTGTCTCCGACACTCCTCCCAGTCGTTGTAGACTCCGGGAACCTTACCCTTGTACACGACATAAGACGGCATCTCTATGCACTAGCCAAACAAAACGTTAGTAGCAATTCACGGACAATACATAAGCAATATATAAGTATGCAACAAAAGTATCGGAAGAGAAAAGCAAGACATCAGTAGCATCGATTACATCTAAGTTGAACGACTGTCCAAACCAAAGAGACATACAAGTTCATTAGAGTTTAATTACAACATGAGCCAATCGATGTTTCAGAACTACACATAGCATCACTACTTTGGACTCGACTCAAGGGATCGGAGCGTGGATGAAGCCGCCGTCTCTCGTGATGGTCATGAAATCGCGGGCGTTGTCAGCCTGCATTTGTAGCGTTGTGTCTATTTCACTGTTGGACGGTTGATTTGCGAGGTTGAACTGCCCCGAGGTACGAAGGACATCTTGATGGATGATTTCTGCAAACTCGGACTGGATGCGAAAGAATTCTTGTCTGATGTCCGCGTCCTAGATTGCCGACAAGTTCTCGGCCCAATCTTTGAGATTACTTGGTAGCAGAAGGTGATGAAGGTCCCATACTATCGCCCGCATGTAATGGATGGCGTAGTAGGCATCCTTCTAACCGCCAGGCGGCTGCTTGACGCAGCAGAACATCGTATTGTGGGCGAACACGTGCTTGCCGTACTTACGAACTGCCCTGGTGAAGGTGCCTCCAGATTTGGCGTAGTCGGGGAGAACATCATCAAGAACTTTCTTGACATTTGTGTAGCCGGGGATCGAGATCGAGATGGAGGGGGATAGCGATCGAGATGGAGGGGGATAGCGATCGAGATGGAGCGGGATAGAGATCAAATTGGAAAATATATTCATGAATTCAAAAAGTGCCCATGAAATTTAAAAATCTTCATGATCGAGTTCAAAAAGTGCCCATGTAATACAATCGAGAAATGAAGACTACGATTTAAATACAATTGATCTTAGCTAGCTATCTGTTCACAATCTTCTTGCCCTTCTTTTTCGATAACGGAGTTCTTCTGTGGAACGGACGTCCTTTAGGTAGGGTCGTCCTGCTTCTTCTTGTGGTGTATGCTGCTACTTCATTGTCGTTGTCATGTTCCATCTTCGGGTCGCCGTACTTGTCGAAGTCTTGCTCATTGGAGACTCCATCCATTCCGATGATCTTCCTTTTGCCTCTCCTCACGACAACACGACTAGACTTTGACGGGTCGGTAATGAAGAAGCATTGGTCCACTTGGGAAGCCAGTACCCATAGCTCATTTTTCGCGGTGACGTTTGCGCCCGCGGTCTTGGATTTGGCTTCGGGTATAACCATGGTGGTGAAATACCGGTCTTCTTTTAGGACGCTCTTGGCCCATCTGACACGGAACACCGGGACCTTCTCTCCAGCGTAGCTCAGCTCCCAAATCTCCTCGATCCTTCCGTAGTATCTGTCCTTGTCGTTACCGGTGTAGGATTCCATCGTTACCCCGGAGTTCTGATAACCATTGCCCTTCATGTCCTTGTCCTCGGTGTAGAATGTGTAGCCGTTGATATCGTACGCCTCATAGGTCATCAGGTTGTGCTCGGCGCCCTGTGACTAGGCGAATATGAGTTGTTCTTCCGCGGAAGAATCCTCATGTAAAGGGCACGACAGAAGCTTCTGCTTGAACCAATGCGTGAAACATGAGTTGTGCTCTTTGATTATATCTCCGTCCGTCCTCTGTTGGCCTCGGTCATTGTACGTCTTCTCAATAAAGGTTTTGTGCTCTACCAACCAAGGATCGACCATGTCGATGTGTTGTAGCGCGACTAGGTTTGCTCTTTCAAAGTCGGCGAGTCGACCCTCGAAGTCGACATGCATTTCGCGGCGCCCCTCATGGTGACCCCATCCAGCAAGCCTGCCGAGGTGCCTGTTGACGGGCAGACCAACGGGGTTCTCGATGCCTAGATAATTCGTGCAGTAGGAGATGCACTCTTCGGTCAGAAAGCCCCTGGCTATGCTTCCCTCTGGACGTGACATGTTGCGAACGTATCCTTTGATGACACCATTCCTCCTTTCGAACGGCATCATGCTGTGCAGGAACGTCGGCCCGAGTTGGATGATATCCTCCACGATATGGACCAGCAGATGCACCATAACGTCAAAGAATGCGGGCGGGAAGTACATCTCAAGCTCGCATAGTATCACCACGATCTCTTCCTGTAGCCTTCTGAGTTGCCTCACGCCAACCGACTTCTGAGAGATGACGTCAAAAAAGTTGCATAGGCCAAATAGCGTTTCACGGACGTGCGCGTCCATGATCCCACGGATTGCAACTGGAAGTATTTGCGTCATCAGCACGTGACAGTCGTGAGACTTCATCCCGCTGAACTTCTGCTTCGCTGGGTCTAGGTATCTGCTTATCTTCCCCGCGTAACCATAAGGAAGTTTTACTCCTACGAGGCAGGTGAAAAACTGCTCGATCTCCTCCTAACTTAGAGTGAAGCACGCGGGAGGGTAGTCATTTCGGCTCTTCTTGGCCTTTTTGCCTTTGCGATGACTTTTTGTGTCCTGCTTCGCCTCATCATCATCATCATTAGCGTGAAGCTCCTCCCTGATGCCCATTGATTTCAAGTCTGCCCTTGCTTTCGGCCCATCTTTGGTCCTCTCTGGCATGTTGAGCAGGGTACCAAGCAGACTCTCGCACACGTTCTTCGTGATATGCATGACATCAAGGCTGTGAGGCACACGGTGGATCTTCCAGTACGGCAAGTCCCAGAAAACTGACCTCGTTTTCCATACCTTCAGCAGCGGCTCTAGCGCCTTTCGCTTCTTTCCCGGCTCTGGCGCCTTTTCCTTCTTTCCCGGCAGTGGGCAATCTTTCCAATTTTTCAACAGCGCGTCTATTTCCTCGCCGCTCCTCGTACGCGGGCGTCTTCGGGGTTCGGTTTCACCATCGAACAGATCCTTGTGTTTTCTCCATGGGTCATCGTCGCGAAGCCACCTTCGATGTCCCATGAACACGGTTTTCGAAGACCCGGGATCTCTATCTAGCTGGCGATACGTTGTGTCATCCATGCACCTGACACATCCAGAAAATCCGTGGACCACCTGCCCCACGAGATATCCGTAACCAAGATAGTCGTGCACCGTCGTGAGCAGTGCGACTCTCATAGGGAAATATTCTTTCTCTGCGGCGTCCCACGTATTGGCTGGAACTTTTCCACATCATGTCTAGCTCCTCTTTCAGCAGCCCTAGATACAGATTGATGTCGTTCCTTGGTTGTTTCGGCCCTTCAATTAGCATACTCATGTGAATGTACTTCCTCTTCATGCACAACCAGGGGGGAAGGTTGTACATCCACACAAACACAGGCCAGGTGCTATGTGTGCTTCTCTGGCTGCCAAATGGATTGACTCCATCGGTGCTCGCGCCCAGCACGATGTTCCTTGGATCGTTCCCAAATTCTGGGTCTTCGAAGTTCAACGCTTTCCACTGGCTCGCATCCTTAGGGTGACTCAGCATCTTGTCTTTTTATTTATCTCCGGATCATTTCCGTCATCTTCCCGCTTCTTCTCCTCCCTATCCGCGTGCCAACGCAGGAGCTTTGCTACCTTAGGATCCGCGAAATACCGCTGCAGACGAGGAGTGATCGGAAAGTACCACACCACTTTTCGAGGAGCTTTCTTCCTCTTCTTGTATCGAGTGACGCCGCACACCGGACATATGGTAGACTCCGCGTGCTCCTCCCGATAAATGATGCAATTGTTCATGCACACATGGTATTTCACGTGCGGTAAATCGAGAGGACACACGATTTTCTTCGCCTCCTCAAAACTGGTCGGGCACTTGTTCCCCTTGGGAAGACGTTCGTGCCAGAATGACATGATCTCATCGAAGCATGCGTCGGTCATTTTGTGTTTTACCTTCATCTCCAGAGCCATGAGCGTTACTTTCAGGCGGGTATCCTGGGGCCTGCATCCTTCATACAATGGAGTAACCGTGTCTATCTCTAGTTGATCCAGCTTGGCTTTCTCTCGGGCGGCAGCTCTTGCGTTATCCGTCTGCTTGAGAAGGAGCTCTTGAATATGAGGGTCCTGCACCCAGCCTCCATCGTTGTCTGCTCTGGCATCTTCATCTTCATGATCATGCCCTTCGTCTTGATCTTCCTCATCATCATGTCCGGCATCTTCTACATGATGACTGCATACAGCATCACCGTCGTGATCATGTCCTGGAGATTCTTTGTCTTCTCGCCCGCCCTCGCCGCCGTGGTTGTCTTGCTGCCCTTCCTCATTTCTTGCCCGACCCCCATGGATGACTTCATAGTCATCTTCATCACCTTGCCACCAATAGCCATCCATGAAACCACGCAAGGGCAGGTGGTCCCGCACCTGCCCGGAATCCGAGTCCGTAATAAGGATCTTCAGCTTGCATCTTCGACACGGACATCTTATCTCCGTCTCGTTCTTTTGAAGCATCTCGGCCTTCATGGAGCTCAAAAACCTATTCACGATGCCTTCAGTCATCGTGCGGACCATGTTCGCCTGCGGGGTAGAGCAAAACGATATTTTAGAATCAAGAATTTGTTTTGCATGACTTTCCCTAAAAATAGGACCAAAAATAATGCATAGTGCAAAAATTCTCGCCGAAACGGAAATGAATCAACATTCCGGCAAAATATTGGCAACTATCGCATTTCAAATACCGGTACCTGCAAACACAAACATATATGCAACACCACAAACATATGCAACACCACAAACATACATAGATCTAGCAAGGCCATAAAAAGTGCATGTGCACGTTGTTGGAGCGAGCTAGGGAGAAAAAAAGTAGATCTACAACATAAAGATAGCTTTCCCCTTACTTACCTATCAAAAAAGGTAATTTAACCACTTAATTTTGATGAATCTATGGTGCAAATGAGGTGAGGAGGAGGAGGCAGCCGACACAAGCTTGGAGGAGGATGTGGAGAGAATGAAGTGGGGAAAGTGAGTGTGTAGGTGTGGCTGTCCAAAATATCTAGCTGGCCCCAGGTTACTAATGGCGCACCACAGACAGATGCGCCATTAGTAACCTTGGTTACTAATGGCGCACCGGCTGGAGGTGCGCCATTAGAAGTTTGCAAAAAAAATTTTGTTACTAACGGCGCACCAGCTACGAATGCGCCATTAGTAACCCTGGTTACTAATGGTGCACCAGATGGAGGTGCGCCATTAGAATTTTTGCAAAAAAAAAATTGTTACTAATGGCGCACCAGCTACGAATGCGCCATTAGTAACCGTGGTTACTAATGGCGCACCAGATGGAGGTGCGCCATTAGAATTTTTGCAAAAAAAAATTGTTTCTAATGGCGCACCGTGTGTATGGTGCGCCATTAGTGTCTACCACACTAATGGCGCACCAACTCGCGATGCGCCATTACTATATATTAGTGGCGCACCACTTGTCTGGTGCGCCATTAGTGGCCATATCATCTATAGCCCTTTTCCTAGTAGTGCAACATACAAGTACGAAGCATAAACCTTATTGGAAACCAACAAACTATGTTCTCAGTCAACTTTGCAACTACAATTCATCATATTTTCAAGAAGGGTCCCATGTCGGAGCATGTCGGCAAGTCCACATACTCCACTATCATTTAGTCTTCTATGATTTCTAACGCTCACGGCATACCCATGAACAAAAAGTTTCAACGGGACACGTAGGAAGATAGGGGCTTATAGTTTTGCCTCCCGACTCACTCACCTCAACGGTGATGTCAACAATAATAACTCATGCCCACCCATATCCAACTGGATATATGTGCCTAGATCCTTCCTCGCCACATGATGCTTGCAAAGGGAAAACGTAAAGAGGGAATAGAGAAGAATACTTTGACTCTTGCATAAAAGTAAGTGCATAAAAGTAAAAGATAGGCCCTTCACAGAGGGACTCACAGGTTGTGATGCGCTTATTGATTTGTATGCCCAATCCCTTAATATAAAAGAACATAAACTATATTTCCCCCTATGATGGCAACCTTTATTATAAATTTCATCACTTTTGTTACTTTGCCATCATAAGTTTGTATAACGGTCAATTTTCTCTTACACTAATTGATCAAAACACTTTTAGAAGCAATTTTTATTGCCTTATTGCACCGATGACAACTTACTTGAAGTATCTTTCTCGATCCATAGTTAGGTATGGTGGAAAATCAAAGAAAGAGTTTGGTTTGGGTTTTTGGACCACAAGTAATATTTGTACTTAGTGTAAATGTTTGGCTAGCAAAGATTTTGGGAAAGCACCACATGTTAAAGGATCTATGACAATATTACTTCTATGACGATATGAACAAACATAAATCATTACGTTATCTTCCTCGTCCAATGATATGTCTCCAACGTATTTATAATTTATGACGTATTCATGCCATGTTTACAGAAATTCTATATGATTTTGGTATGATTTTATTAGAACTAACCCGGATTGACCTTATTTTCAACAGAACTACCATGGTGTTGTTTTTGTGCAGAAATAAAAGTTCTCCGAATGGGCTAAAAATTTACGAAGAAATTTTTTGGAAAATATAAAAAATACTAGAGCGAAGACCTGGGCCATGAAGTGGACGAGGAAGCCACAAGCCTGCTGGGCGCGACCACCCCCCTGGCCACACCTAGCAAGCTTGTGGGCCCCTCGAGCACCGCCTCGATGTGCGATCGATGCCAAAAATTCCTATAAATCCATAAACCATCTAAAATAAACCTAGGCCGGGAGTTCCACCACTGCACACCTCCATAGACTCGAAAAACCAATCTTGGCCCTCTCCGGCACCCTGCCGGAGGGGGTCACCATCACCGGAGGTCATCTTCATTGTCCTCGAGGGGCCATCAACACCTTGGAGGCGAAGGACCGGAGGGAGAACCTCTCCCCACAGAGGGGGAGGCCATGGAGGAGGAAGCACAAGGGGAGAACCTCTCCCCCTCTCTCCCGGTGGCGCCAGAGTGCCATTGGGGAACCATCACCGCGGTGGTCATCTTCATCAACATCACGTTCTTCATCACAATTCTCATCTCCTTTTAGCGGTCCACTCTCCCGCACCCTGCTGTAATCACCTACTTGAACATGGTGCTTTATGCTACGTATTATGATCCAATGATGTGTTGCCATCCTATGATGTTTTGAGTAGATTACTTTTGTCCTTTGGGTTGATTGATGATCTAGATTAGTTTGAGTTGTATGTTTATTTTGGTGCTGTCCTACGGTTCCCTCCGTGCCGCAAACATGTGAAGGATTCCCGTTGTAGGGTGTTGCAATACGTTCATGATTCTCTTATAGTGGGTTGCTTGAGTAACATAAGCATAAACCCGAGTAACGGGTTTTTTGCGTATGGGATAAAGGGGACTTGATGCTTTAATGCTATGGTTGGGTTTTACCTTAATGATCTCTAGTAGTTGCGGTTGCTAGCTAGAGTTCCAATCATAACTGCATATGATCCAAGTAGAGAAAGTATGTTAGCTGATGCCTCTCCCTCATATAACATTGCAATAATGATTTCCAATCTTGTTAACAATTTCCTAGGATAATTCCGCACACCGACCCATCATTATTCCACACTCTCTATTTGTAATATATTGTAATATTCACTACTAGGAAAAGGTCTATAGCTAATATAGACCTTAGTGGCGCACTATGTATGTGGTGCGCCACTACTATATAGCAGTGGCGCACCATATACTGGTGCGCCATTAATGGCCATATTACTAATGGCGCACCTGGTGTGTGGTGCGCCATTACTAGTTGTGTCCTGGCCCCACACCCCTCCCCAGACTTAGCAGTGGCGCACCAGGTGAAAATGCGCCATTACTAGTTTTAACTAGTAATGGCGCACGACAACCATGGTGCACCACTACTAACATTTTTTTTAAAAACTAGTAATGGCGCACCACACACCAGGTGCGCCACTACTAAATTTTTTTTTCCAATTTTTTTGGTTCTAAAAAATTGTTTTGCTCTACCCCGTAGGCGACCATGGTCCGCACGATGACCGAAGGCATCGTGAATAGGTTTTTGAGCTCCGCGAAGCCCGAGATGCTTCAAAAGAACGAGACGGAGATAAGATGTCCGTGTCGAAGATGCAAGCTGAAGAGCCTTATGGACCCGGAATCCAGACAGGTGCGGGACCACCTGCTCGTGCGTGGTTTCATGGATGGCTATCAGTGGCAAGGTGATGATCAGATGATTATGAACTTGTCCATGGGGGCCGGGCAAGAAATAAGGAAGGGCAGAAAGACAATAGTGGCGAGGGCGGGCGAGAAGACGAAGAATCTCCAGGACATGATCACAAAGTAGATGCAGGACACGGTCATCACGTAAAAGATGCCAGCGAAGCAGAAGTTCAGCGGGATGAAGTCTCACGACTGTCACATGCTGATGACGCAGATACTTCTACTTGCAATCCATGGGATCCTGGACGCGCACGTCCGTGAAACACTATTTGGCCTATATATGCAACTTTTTCGACGTCATCTCTTGGAAGTTGGTTGGCGTGAAGCAACTCAAAAGGCTACAGGAAGAGATCATTGTGATACTATGCGTCAAATCCAAGACCGTGGGTGCAAACGTCACCGCGAAAAATGAGCCATGGGTACTGGCTTGCCAAGTGGACCAATGCTTCTTCATTAATGACCCGTCAAAGCCTAGTCATGTTGTCATGAGGAGAGGCAAAAGGAACATCATCGGAATGGATGGAGTCGCCAATGAGCAGGACTTCGACAAGTACGGTGACCCGAAGATGGAAGATGACAACGACGATGAAGTACCATACACCACAAGAAGAAGTAGGACCACCCTACCGTTCAAGAGGAGAACTCAAGGGGTTCCGGGGCTAAATTATTCAACCGCGAGAAAGAAGGCCAAGAAGATTGTGAAAATATAGCTAGCTAAGATCGAATCACAATGTGTCGGCCGCGTGTGTGTGTCATTGGCAAGCTCAGTCCCTTTGATGACTGTTATTTCATGTCACTTGATTTCAACACTGTGTATCTTGTTGGCTTTCCATCCCCATAAGGATTCTACATGTGGTTTCTACGCAATACATAACATTGTATCATAGTGAACCAACTACACAACAACGACCAACATACACACTTTGTATCATACCATGTCATATAATTCTAAATTATTACATGCAAACTAAAATCAGGAAAAATAAAAAAAAGTTAGTAATGGCGCACCAGTAGAAGGTGCGCCATTGCTATCTCTGTATCTATGGCGCACCCCTAGATGGTGCGCCATTGCTATCTCTATATCTATGGCGCACCCCTAGATGGTGCGCCATTGCTATTGTTGTTTCTATGGCGCACCCCTCAGAGGTGCGCCATTGCTAACCCAAAACCCACTACGACCTTCTCCCTCCCTTCCCTCCCGCCTCCCGCCTTCCCCTTCTTCCCCCACCATTACGGTTTCGCCCTGCCACCGCCGCTCCGCCGTCTCCTCCCACCCCCGCCCTGGCTGGCCACCGTCGCCCGTCGCCGCCTGCCTCTCTGTCCCGGCCCGCCCGCCCGGCGCTCGGCGCCCCTTCAAGCCGCCGGTCGTTGCCTGCCGCTCCAGACGCCATCGCTGCCACCCCATTCGCTGGTCGCCATTACCGTTTCACCCTCCTCCTCCTCCCTGTTCGCCATCGCCGCCACCCCACCTGTCTTCCCACGGCTGTGGGAGGCGTCCCCGATGGTAAGTTCCTCCTCTGCCTTCCTCTCCCAGCTCCCAAATCTAGGGTTCTTGTAACCGTAACCGAAAATGCTATGGAAATGCTATGAAAATCTATTTAAATTCATATGACAAATGTAAACTATCTGCCCCCCTATGTTAGTGTAAACAATATACAAGTCAAATAAAAATGGTATGATTTGCAATTTTCCTTTATCCTATTGTAGCTGTTCAAGTTTTTGATTTGTGAAAGTAATTGTTAAAATCTGTTTCTAGTTAATGAGTTACATCACATCTTTATAATTATATGGTCAAATTGAATTATATGGTCAAATTTGTGACCTGGTTGCTCTTGGATATATCTAGTATCAAACAATCAAGGTGTCTGGTATAGGTTGATTATGTGGGGTTAAATGGGCTCCTTCTGAACCTTTTTTATGTAGAGAAGTTATACTTCTATTGTATTGATTGTGTACTTGGTTGGGAATTAAGTTACTATGTGGCCATTTCTTAAATGAGACTATGAGAGGGAAATTTCATGATATGTGGGTTACTCAGTTCTCATCTTTTGAAAACAAATGGACTAATACATATAACATGACCTCAGTCCTATTGTTGCTTTGAAGGTTGCTGTTGTGCAGTGTAGGCCTGGCACATTTATGCTCTTGAAAGTGTTTGCATGAGTTCTTATGCTCTAAGTGTCATCACTGCCTATAACTCTTGACATTCATATTCCGGTTTAGAAAATCTTGACTATCATATGGGTCCATGCACTGCCTATAGCTCTTCATGACCATATGGCTCCGCAAATTGGGTGGCAAGCCGCTCTAGTCTGTAGCTGATGGGACAAAATCACTGTTTTGATGTTTCCGCAAAAATTTGAACTATATTTGACCTCTGTTTATATATAAAAAATAAATCAAGTCTTCTCTTTTCGTTACCGCAGCAAGTGTTGGTAATAGCTTATGTGATTTCCCTGTTATGTTTATAAGTGTCCTTTTAAAGTTAAGTTGAAACTACACAGATAATTGTGGGCATGTCTTATTTCTTAATTACAATGATGTTGAATTTAAATAAAATGCTGCCAATTTTCAACCATGGTGGTTGTAATAACAGAGTACTTTCATTTCAGAAAAGCTTTCATTCATTCATTCATTCCATAGGCAACAGATTGCCGATTCAGACTTGCATCCAGTAAAAATATTGCTTCTGTCATCTTTGTATAAGAATCATATCTGTCCTCTGATCTACATATCATGTTTCTGTCATCTTTGTATAAGAATCATATCTGGACCTCCCGTAGGTATCTTTTCACATCATCGGGTTAAATATGTTTTGGTAACTGAACTCATGTTAGGTTTGTGATATTAATATATTTTCTTCACAATCGTAATAAACTTCAAATTTCCAGTACTAAAAAGATTGAAAGGGGACAAGTTTCATAATAATTGTAATTCGGGATTATCTAGGTAGCCCTTACATTGCCTAATAATTGTAACTCTGTGAATGGATATGTTGATATTGGCACTTACAAACACCATAAACAAATAGTTACCCCTTTCTCCTGAAATGTTGATTAACTTCTGTTTCGGTTGAGAATGGGGCACTCCTAGGTCAAGAAAATTAGCAAAGGTCATGCCCAATTTTCTTGACCTAGAAGGTGCCCGATTCTCAACCGAAACAAAATAACTCTAGTAGCCTTTTTTCCTATTTAGAGCGAACATGGCCAACAACGATGAGGCTAGAGTGGGGGTCGCTTCTCCTTCTTCTCCTTGTGCTAGACCTTTGTTATGCACTAGGGGGAGAAGGAGTCGCGATCATCATCGATGGTCAAAAAAACAGTGAGGGAGTGTCCACCATATATGAGAGAGGAAGGAGAATCCCGACAGACCGATAGTTAACTCGTGATGAATAATAATGATCTAATTTAGTTTTTGTAGTACATATATTTAATTTAGCAGTTTATTAATTTTGTATTCATAATTAAGCATTTGTTCTCGACGTTGATGATGCCTGGCCCGCATCCTCATCGTCGAATAGGCGGAGGAGGCCTGCTTGATTATAGGGGCCATGTCCGGGACTGGGCTCCGCCGGGCTGGTACAGTGAGGTCCTACCTTCCGGGGCATGCAACTTGGTGAGGACACAGCCCGTCATCGACCCAGAGGTTGTTTGGTGGCGGTCGCGTGGGCCACTGTCGGTGCAGAGGGAGCCGGCCCCCACGGAGGTGATACGTCACCGTGTTAGGGAGGAGGACGAGCATGTCCGACGCTATATGGCTGCGTTGGATGCCAGGTTCTCCAATACCTGGCAGGTTCTTCAGGGATCTCACCCGATCTATGATCCTGTGATGGTTCCTTCTCTTTGGGTGTCCACCGCCCGCGCCGATACCCGTCCTTCGCTATGGTTCTAATTGTATTAGTGATGTATTAGTGATACTATTCGATGATGTACGGACGCAAGAGATGATTTAGTTTTGCTTATTGAATGCATGCTAATTTGAATACTAATTTGTTTTATGATTTAGTTTTGCTTATTGAATGCATGTCTGTTTGGTGTATGGAACGGGTTGACTTTAGGTCTGTTTTGGCTCCTTGTGTATATATATGAGAGAGGAAGAATCCCGATTGTTGTCGTGGGGGTTGCTTTTCCTTCGTTCCCGTGTGCTAGACATTTTGGTGTAATGCACTCGGGGACGAATGGAGGAGCCACCATCACCGACTATCGCAATATCAGAAGAGTGTCCACCATATACGTGAGATGAGAGTCTAGGAAGGAAAGACTCGACAGATCTAAAGTCAACCTATTGCATATTGAGTAATTTAATAGTGATATGTGTGTTGATCAGTTTTCTCTTATTTTCCTTCGATCGGTTTTAGATGTTTCAACTATGAACATAGGAAATGTTTGATGATGAAAGTGAATTCAGTATGTGCGAATACTGCGAAGACGAGCGCGACCTCTATGACAAGACTTTCCTAGTTGATGGTAGGCGCTTCAACATCATGCTGGATGAGACCTTCGAAGTGGATACAGTAAGTCATAATGACAAGTCTTTTTTCGTGATTAAGCATGACTTCTACCTCTTTTGCTTCAACTTATAATTAATTTTAATTTTATACTGTTCTACTAGCGTATTCGCTGCCATGCAAGAATTGTTGTCTTGGATAAGATTGGTTTCGATACTAAAGAAGAAATGAAGGTAAAGATAGTTCACTTGAGGACCAAGCATGGTTTTACTTTTGCGGTAAAATTGTTCCATGCAGACACCTATTGCTATTTTGAATGCAAAACTGTCAAGCACTATGCAAGGCTTATGCATTTGAGCCTAATATGCTTATCACCTTTGATATTCGTCCGGAAGATGATATAGAAGGTAACATCGACATCTGGGTCGATGTGCAGACGCCTCCAGTTCTACCGTTATGTGAGTTTCTCAACCATATTTATTAAGTAATTTATATTGTTTATTTAAAAATAGTTGACAACTTATTTCCATTTACATCTTATTTTCATTCTTCAAAAAATGTACGGAAGATGGTAGACAGAACCTACTACTACAATGATGAAGTAAAATTAACTTATAAGGAGAAAGATCATCTTACCGCATTTCTTAGTCATCTTGAGAATTACAATAGCTATTATCAAACTCCTGCACATTATGGTCAATACGTGCCACTAGTGCACGCGATGAACTATGGTAACATCCATGGACATTGCATGGTAAGATTTTAATTCTACTATTACGACATCCGTGCATCTTTTGCCTAAATTCTTCTAAAACTAAACTACATTGCTAACTACAAAGTTATTACTGTGTTTTTCAACAGAAAATCCCGGAGGATTGTGTGCCTCATCTGATGTTTCCGAGAGGCCACGTTGTTGTTATGAGCTTAGGGCCACCACGGACAGGTCAGCCTACGCATCACTCCTGTCCATACCGGATTTCTAAAACCGATGGAGTCATGACAATCAAAGATTGGAAAAAATATATGCTCAATTGTAGAGAGCTACTTGGAAGCAACATTGTGCTAGGCGAAGACTGGGAGATAGGATGATCTCCGTTCTCCATAATGGAGAGTCAGGGCCTATTTTGTTTTATGATATTGTACCTAAGAGAGGGTAGAGTAGGTCCTACGAGAGAGGACTAGGTCCTAGGTACAATGTGTTATTATGTGCTACAATGTGTTAGAGTTGATGATGATGAGGAGGAGGAGTTGTAATTATGAATAGTGACCAACTTGTTATATGATGTCTCATGGACGAAAATGATGATGAGGAGGAGTTCTTATATGACAATGATGTATTATGTGTTGTAACGTATTCTGTGTTGTTTATATTGTGTGATGTTTATATTCTGTGATGTAACATATTTTGTAACCTGTGCAAATACCAGAAAAGAAAAAAAATACTAATACTCATAGTAGCGGCGCACCATATTGAGCGTTAGTGGCGCACCAGGTCCAAATACCAGTGGCGCATTATCGGGCATAGTAATGGCGCACCTGGGGGCATAGGTGAAGAGAAATATGGCCCCCTAGGAGGCATAGTAATGGCGCACTGTTGGATATAGTAATGGCACACTCTCTGGTGCGTAACTATTATCTGGGATACTAATGGCGCACTAGAGGTGCACCATTACTATTTGTTACTAGTGGTGTGTTAATAGTGGCGCACCTATAGTGCGCCATTAATAGTAAAAACAGGTGCACCACTAACAGCCTATTCCCTAGTAGTGATTATGATAACAGCAACTATTTTTATATTTTAGTTCTCCTATATCATACAAAGCTATCCTCTTTTCTAGATCGAAGCAAACATTCGGTGTACGTAGAGTCGTGTCGGTGGTAGATAGGACTTGAGAGAATATTGATCTTACCTTTATCTCCTTGTGGGTTCGACACTCCATACTTATCACTTCCACCTTTGGAAATTGCTACGATGATTCCCTGCACTTGGGGATTATCGTCCAACGTCAACAATTTTGACATATAATATTTGATGGGGGATCACAATCATAAAAGATGTCCAAGACAGTGTATTTGCATGTGAATCTTCTCTTCCCTTATTAATTCTTTCATGAATTGCATTATTGACCAATGCTACGCTTGTCAATCTCCAACAAATTTTATTGCTTATACTTGTCATTATGTGATGTCATTACTCACCATGAGATTAGAATATGATTCTTTTTATCTTTTTTTCTTTTCCTTTATTTTGATTGCAACCAGAAAGTAAAGAGGCAAAAACTAAAACTAACTTTATTATATAACTGTCACCCAATTACATAGATAGATAGGCCCCAGAACTAACACACGAAAATAGATCGTGCTAAACTTTTATTCAATTAAAGCAAAGCGAAACTAAGGATCAAACTGAAATAAGTAAAGGTGAATAAAAGTGGTGGCGATACGATACCGGGGCACCTCCCCCAAGCTTGGCTTAAGCCAAGGGGAGTGCCCATACCTGTGTGCTTAAGTCTCCTTTGGTGGTGGTTATGAAGAAGGTGGAGGAGTTGATGTAGGTAGTGGTGATGATGCAGTAGGCTTGTCCTCCAGCTTCCAGGGCATGGGTTCTCCATCGAAGATTGACGCGAAAGTCCCCTGAGTCCTGCAACTGGCAGCTAAACTCATACCTTTAAATCTTGCTGCATATTTGAAGACTTGGTTTTGAAGATCATAAACTTGGCTTCGCAGATAATTAATTTGCTCATTGAGGGTGAAGATGGTGTCCTTCACAGAACGGCCATGCACTGTCTAATCACGGGTGAATTCCATGACGATGGAGTGATTGGCACTAAGTGGACTCACCAGCATCTTCTGGCACTTGAAGATTTCTTGTTCCATCGCCTCGAGCCTAGACTCCATGCTTCCGGTCTTCTTGGGTCCTTGAACATCACGGATGTGGAGCACTCCCTCACACATATCAATGGCTTCAGGGTGCTTCATCAGCTCCGCCAAGTAGGGGTTGATCACCTTCTCAAAGAACTTGTCCTTGGAGGAGCTTGGTGGAGCCCTGAAGATCTAGATCTAGCGAGCAAACATCAAGAAACAAGAACAAATGATTTTTCTACGATGTGGTCATCAAAACAGTTGGGGGTAAATAAAGAGAATTTTTATTCTTGGGAAACAAGTATTTGGAAGGAAAACAGAGTCGGGAAGGCATTCGAGGTGGGCACAACCCACCAGGGCGTGGCCAGGGGTGCCTGGAGCACCCTGGTGTATCGTGCTCACCTCGAGCTCCTTCCGGTTTATTTATTTATTTACACAATTCTAAAATATTCCAAAACTATCAGAAAATATTTTGGCAGATTTCCGGAGTCCGTTTACTTACCCAATCACGCACCTCCTATTTTTAAGAATTCTGGAGTGTTCCGGAAGGTCTCTTTTATGTGCTCCTCCATTGTCATGGTTTGGATAACATTACTTTCAACATAAATAGCCGTACCTGAGATATAATGCTTTATTATTTGTCCATTGACCACCTTCGGGTCAGTACCTTCAACATTATTAATCTTGATAGCTCCAGAACGATAGACCTCTTCGATAATATATGGTCCTTCCCATTTGGAGAGAAGCTTTCCTGCAAAAAATCGTGAACGAGAGTTGAAAAAAAGAACATGGTCTTCTATTTTGAATTCCCGCTTTTGAATTCTTTTGTCATGCCATCTTTTTTATTTTTCTTTCAATAGCCTAGCATTTTCATATGCTTGGGTTCTCCATTAATCTAGTGAGCTAATATCGAATAGCCTCTTTTCACTGGCAAGTTTGAAATCATAGATGAGTTATTCAATAGCCGAAAATGCTTTGTGTTCTAGTTCTAGTGGAAAATCACAAGCTTTCCCATATACCATTTTATATGGAGACATACCCATAGGATTTTTGTAAGCTATTCTATAGGCCCAAACTGCATCATCTAATTTCTTAGACCAATTCTTTCGAGACCTATCAACAGTTTTTTGTAATATTATTTTTATTTCTCTATTGTTAAGTTCTACCTGACCACTACATTGGATGATAGGGTGATGCAATTCTATGGTTAACATCATATTTAGCAAGCATCTTACAGAAGGCACCATGAATAAAGTGTGAACCACCATCAGTCATTAAATATCTAGGGACTCCAAACCTCGGGAAGATAACCTCTTTAAGCATTTTAATGGAGGTGTGGTGATCAACACTGCTAGTTCGAATAGCTTCTACCCACTTATTACATAATCAACTTCAACTAAAATCTGAGTGTATCTGTTAGAGGAAGGAAAAGGTCCAATATAATCAAAAACCCATACATCAAATGGTTCAACAACAAGTGAATAATTCAAAGGCATTTCTTGCCGCATACCGATATTACCAACTCTTTGGCATTCATCATAAGAGAAGACAAATTACAGGCATCCTTGAAGAGAGTGGGCCAATAAAAAAAGATCGCAATACCTTGTGAGCAGTTCTATCTCCTGCATGATGTCCTCCATAAGCTTCGAAATGAAATTTCTGTAGGATTTGTTCCGGTTCATGCTCAGGTACACAATGTCTAATAATACCATCCAATCCTTCTTTATAAAGGTGTGGGTCATCCAAAAAGTAATGTCTCAAGTCGTAGAAGAATTTTTTTCTTTTGTTGATATGTAAAGCTAGGTGGTATATATATATTTAGCGACAACGTAATTAGCATAATCAGCATACCAAGGTGTGTTGTGTGAGACACTTTCTGCAGCTAGCTGTTCTTTAGGGAAACTATCATCAATAGGTACTGGGTCATCAAGAATATTTTCTAATCTAGACAAGTTATTAGCTACAAGGTTCTCAGCCCCCTTCCTACCAACGATATGTAAATCAAATTCGTGAAGCAAGAGAACCCGCCTAATGAGTCTAGGTTTAGCATCTTTCTTTTCCATAAGATATTTTATAGCAGCATGATCAGTGTGAACAATAACTTTGGAATCAACAATGTAAGGTCTAAATTTAGTACAAGCAAACACGGACAATAGGTGTAGTGGTTAAGGCTTTCTTGCGTGTTTCAAAGGCTTATGTACATTCGTCATAAAAAACAATACGGACATCCTTTTGCAAAAGATTAGTAAGAGGCCTAGAAATTTTAGAGAAGTCTTTAATGAACCTCCTATAAAAACCAACATGAACAAGGAAACTTCGAATACCTTTAATATCTTTAGGACTTGGCATTCTCTCAATTGCATTAACTTTAGATCTATCCACCTCAATACCTCGTTCTGATATTTTATGCCCCAAGACAATACCTTCATTAACCATAAAGTGAAACTTCTCCCAACTCAAGACAACATTCGTTTGCACACATCTCTGCAAAACTCGATCAAGGTTGCTTAAGAAATCATAAGAAGAAGTTCCATAAACGGAAAAATCATCCATGAAAACCTCCACAATTTTTCACAAAAATCAGAGAATATAGCAGCCATACATCTTTGAAAGGTAGCAGGTCCATTGCATAAACCAAAAGGCATACGTCTATAAGCATGTGTTCCAAAAGGGCAAGTAAAGGTGGTTTTCTCTTGATCGGATTGTTTTTTGTTGAAATCTTGGGACACTGGGGGCAAACCCCCACTGACTTTGTATTACTCAAGAACGTATAGTGTTACAATAGTGAGATTACATGGGAGTGAAATAAGAGGGAGAGCCTTACTCACTAGGGTACAAATAAGAGTTATCTAGCACAAGGGTATTTTATGGGACTAGATCGATGCAACAATGTGCTCAACAAATGGCACAAGGATCTATTTAACCCTATGCTTCATCATACCAAAATCATCTTTAAACCTTTGCAGCCAACCGCCCTCCGAGGGAGAGATCCCTTTAAAATGTTTGTTGTTATGTTCCTTCCATATGCTCCAGCTCGCGACAATGAAAACCTCCATGAACATGGGCTGGTCCCACGTCCCTTTCGCCCCATGCACAAACTACAATCTGTTTCCACCACTAGGCCACACGACACCCAGCTTCCCCCAGCACCTCTGGCTAAAAGTACAGTTAAAGAACAAGTGCTCTACCGTTTCTTCCATGGGGTTGTCGCACAGGCATGTATAGTGATCGTATCTTAGTTTCATATTATTCCTCCTCAGTAGGTTTCGAGTATTCAACCTGTCTACAAGCAGTAGCCAGGCGAAGATTTTCCATTTGTTAGTGCATTTGGTCTTCCGGACCCACTCGAATGCCCTATCAACCACCATCTCACGGAAGCAATGCAGATAATATCCCCGGGATGTGAAACCATCCGAGCCCCGTACACATTTCCATTTGTCGGTCGCCTCCGTCAGCTCTGTCGTAGCCAGGCCTGATTAAAGGTCTTCCAGCTCCTCCATGGCATGAACGGACAGTGGCAAGTGGAAGATATGGTTCAACATAGGGGCTGTCAGGAGTTTTTGTACCGAGACGTCCTCATTCTTAGCGAACGAGAATATCCGGGGGTGGCTATCAGAGAGTATATTGCCATGCCATAGGTCTTTCCAAAATAGCACCGTGCTCCTGTCTTTCACATCCATAGACGTGACCCCTCTATAGATTGGTTCTAGTTGCATGACATCTCGCCACCAGAAAGAGCCACACGGGTCCGTTGCGTGCGACACCAGGCCATCGTAGTGTGATGACCACACTAGTTTCACCCAAGGCAAGTCCACTCGATTATAGAACTTATGCAACTGCTTCAGGAGGAATCCTTGGTTCTAAATCTTTAGATCAATTATCCCAAGCCCCCCTTTTTTTGGGACGACAAATCAGTTCCCACGCTACTAGGGGGTGGCCCTGGAACCATCTTCCGTGTTTTTAGCCCATAGGCAATACCTTCTGAGTTTATCAAGGTGATCAAGGATCCTAGGCGGCAGCTTGATGGAACACATGGAGTATATCGCTAGGGATGTTATCACTGAATTAACCAAGGTTAGCTTGGGTCTGAGGTCGAGGAGCGTGGCAGCAGAAGAGAGTCTGTGTTCCACTGACGTGACCAGCGGCATAAGGCCAGCCACCGTAGGCCTGACGGTACCCATGGGCATCCCTAGATATGTGAATGGCATAGTGCCAATCGCATAGCCGAATACCTGCGCCAGTTGTGCGGTCACGTCCTCCTCCATGTTGATAGTGATCAGGGTGGATTTTATAAAGTTTATGCATAGGCCGATTGACGAGGCATAGTCCTGAAGAATGTTTTTGATCGTCTCTACTTGGTTTTGGTCTGCAAGCATCACAAGGATCGTGTCATTTGCCTATTGTATCACGGGGTATTCATCATCAGGCCCTGGTATAGGGAGATGGAGATCGCAGAATCTATATGCATCATTGATCACTGCTTGTAGCAAGTTCACCACGAGCACGAAGATGAGCGGGGACAAGGGATCCCCTTGACGCACCCCTCTTTTGTAGAAGAATTGTCTGCCCGGCGTTCCATTGAGAAGTATAGAAGACTTGGCTGTTGAGAATAGGCATTGAATCCACCTGAGCCATTTATCATCAAATCCCATGCATCTCATAATATCCATCATCGGGGCATGTTCGATCGTATCAAAGGCTTTGGCCAAATCCAGTTTCAAGATAGCTATCTCCCGCCCTGATGCTTGGCACAGATGTATAAATTCGAATGCCCATGCCACACAGTCCTGAATCAACCTCCCCCGCAAGAATCCATATTGGTTGCGATGGATGATCTTGAGGATCACTTTTTGCAGTCGATTGGCTAAGAGGTTGGTTACCAGCTTTAGGCAGTAGTTAAGCAGAGTTATTGGGCGATAGTCGTTGGCCGTCTCCGGTGACTGAATCTTCGGGATGAGTGTGATGAAGCCCATGTTCAGACTTTCGAGATCCAATGCCCCTACATGGAATTCAAAGCAAACCCGATAGAAGTCATCCTTGATTATGTGCCAGCAGGATTTTATGAAGCTTCCACTAAACCCATCCGGGCCAGGAGCTCGGTCAGGTGGTAGTTCTTTGATAGCTTGATCAATTTCCTCCCGCGTGAAGGGTATAGATAGATCCTGCAAAGCATCCATTTTTTTGATGATACGCCGTAGATCGAAGCGCATGTTGGTCTAATTAGAGCATCCAAGTCTGTCCTTGCAAGTCTGAAAGAGGACTGCTTCTTTACCCCCATGATCATGAAGGATCGAGCCATCAGGCAGTCTAAGAGAAGCAATGTTGTTTCTACGAAATCTTTCAGTCGCCACCCTATGGAAGAATTTCGTATTGCCATCGCCATATTTGAAATATCTGATAGTACAGCGATTCTTCCAGTATACCCTTTTGCAGTCCAATAGATTGAGCAGGTGTTGTTTCAGTATTATCCCCAAGTTAGTTTTAGGTATAGAGAGGTGTCTACGTTCCTCCAGCCCATCAATCTCTAGCAAGATTTTGTTGTAGTTGTGAATTAGGGTTGACAGCTTGGATATTTTCTTGCTCCACTCTTTCAAATCATAGCGAAGATTTTTAAATTTTTTGCATAAGATTGCGGCTGCATTCGGGGCATAGCCATTTCGGTCCCAAGAATGCTGCACTACCTCAAAGAATCCGGGCTGCTTGATCCAGTAGTCCTTAAAACGAAAGATTTTAGACTTGGGGTTTTGGTTTGGATGCTCGCGTAGCATGGCACATGGTCAGACATGGGTTTTCCAAGAGGCATAACAACTGTATTCGGGTATTTGACTGCCTAGTCTATCGATGTGAAGTGCCAGTCCAGTTGCTCAAGCAGAGGATTGGTTTGCATATTACTCTATGTATTTGACCGTCCTTTGATCTAGAGTTCCATGAAGGATTGTCTGCGGATGAATTCACTAAAGAGCATCATATCGTTAGCATTTCCTCCCCCTCTATTACGATTATCTGGTGCTCGAATAAAGTCAAAATCTCCCAAAATTAGCCAGTCTTCCCCTGTTGGGATTTGCAAATCAAAGAGCCACTTGGTGAATAACGATCTGTGGGGGTTAGCACATGGGCCATAAACGTTAACTAATGTCCACGAGTCATTGGACTGAGTTGAGGTGAGCCTGACGCCGAGAGCAAACGATTCAGAGAACACCAACCCACCCGTAAAAGCAGAGCTCATCCACGCGGTGATTATACCCCCAGAATTACCCACAGATGGTACAAATTCAAACATGTAAAACTTTTTAGGACAGAATAGTTTGATAAATGCAGCATCGAAAGAGGTTTGTTTAGTTTCTTGAAAGCAAACTATGGAGCAGCCACTAATTTCTATCGCATTGCGTATCGCCAACTGCTTCTTATCGGAGTTGATTCCTCGTACATTCTAGCAAAGAACGTTCCACTGCTTATTGGGTGGCATCATCGTTTTAAGTGTTGTTGAGATCCCTCCCCTTTATCTCCCGCCAGGAGTTTCTGAGTGTTGAGATCTTCGGTAGGTATCCGACACATGACAGTGCGAACATACTAGAGTTTCTGAATTGGAGTTGGAGGTGGCAAGTCCCCTGATTGATCTGGAGAGGGCTGCAGCATCAGTTGAGAGCATGGATCAGTCGCACTGGAGGAGCATACGACCAATGGTGTCTTCCTGGGCTTGACCTTGGATAACACCTTCTTGGCGTCAGTAATTTGAGCAGGCTTGAGTCCATCGTATCTTGTGGACCTGGTACTGCGTCTTAGGCCAGCGGTGTCGACAGGCGCCTTCTCTAACAGGATCATCCTTTGGATGTGTTCATTCTGTGGCTTAGAACTAGAGGAAATAGAGGGTGCATCAACTGTAAGGTCCCCAGACTACGTGTTGCTGTCAGTCTCCCCGTCTTTAGGCGATCTGAGGGCTTGTAGTGAGACGCTGCTCATGGTGTCGGCTATGTCGCCCTCATACTTTGAGATCTGTATCGCGAAAGCAGCCCAGAGCTCTAATGGGATGCAAATTGGCCCCTCCAAGAAGAAAGGAAGCTCAACCATGTTTTGAAGCTGACGCCATTCAGTATACACAAACTTGACAACAGCAGGAGTGAACGCATGTAAAACTGTAAGGGGGTTCACCAGCAGCATGACATGGTTTGGGTGTGCATCAGTAGCATCAATGCAGCGGGTGCACCTACCAAAGGATATCATCCAGAGAAAGTGCAGTAGTGAGATTCCTTCCTCTGAATGCAATTCAATTGTGTGTGTGTTGCCCGTAGCACGCATGAACTGTAAGCCAGAGTTGTGTCGACCATTGATCCGGGCATCAGCAGCTTCCTCAATTTCTGAGTAGACACACCATTCATCTTGGGGATCATCAGCAATATTGCTCTGCTGTTCCACACCATCCATTTGTGAGGGTCCCGTGTACTAGAACAGAGTCCTGAAACTGAATCCACGATATGGAAGGGGGTGCGACCGACCATACCCCCCAACCATCATGATGTACCTACTACTGTGGTGGCACCTGCTGCTCCCAAGCCTCGTCAATCTGTTGCTGCATCATTTGCTGGTGTTCCAAAGCCCATTGATGGGAAGCCGTCAGGTACGGAAGCTCATGCGGATGAGGGATGCATTCAGGGGGGGCTTCATCTTCATTGCCCACCAAACCAGGGATGGTGTCTCTGCCATTGAGAATATAGACAGAAACCGACCAGGATCTGCCCATGCTTGGTAGGGTACCAATCCTCTTAAGCACCAGACTATGGGGCACCTGGGCAGTGTTGCTTATGATCACACACACCAGCACCCGTTCCTTGTTCTGCCTTGGCCGGTGCCACAGGTCCAGCTTCCCAAAACAGGAAACAACTTTGTTGATGTAGTGGTCAGTTTGATAGTCCATTGGGAAGGCTAGAAATAGGACCCAAGATACATACTGGAACGGGCAATGTCGCATGTTTTCTCCTTCATCATGTGGGGCAAAAGAGAAAGTCATCTCCCCGTCAATGGGGTCTAACTGATGCGGGCTTTCTTGGATGAAGTGATCTCTCAGGGCAACGTCCGCAAACACAACCATTCCGACCCTAATAGGATCCACAAAAGAATTAGGTACTTCTAAGAGAAAATCCTTTGCCATGATGCGAACTACTTCATTCAAGACGAGCTGCTTGTGATGATCTGGTACAAAGGGTGTGACAGTGATAATGGCATACCTCTCATGGCTGAGTGGCGGGTCATCCACCACAATCATGTTGCACGCCAATCTGTGGTCAGGGCCATGCTCGATTTGGGCTCCCAGTGGCATAAACTGAAAAGGGCGGACAGGGAAGTTGGCCATGGTGGTGGAGGACTTGTCGCTGCTAGTCCCTTCTTCCGACGGTGGAGGTAAACAAAGCGGGGTGGTCTCTCTTTGTTCGTTGGTGGTCAGAGGTGGCTGTATCGGCAACTAGCGTGGAGTTCGAAGCGGAAACGGCAACCCAATGGCATTTGAGGAAAGGTTCCCATGTTCCGAGACTTTCTTTTTGGGTCGCCATATCTTTGTGCCTGCTGGTCTACAAAGATTCCGTTTGCGTGGCACGGGTCGGGGATGTGGAGGATCCATACTGATTGCGACCTGCCTTTCTAGCTTCCTCTTATGCCAAAAGGATCGAGGAGCAAATTCATAAGAGCAGTGTTTCTGCTCGTGACCCAGAAATTTGCAATGAGTGCAGAAGATGAGGCCCGGCCAAAAAATTCGTTGATGGGCTAGACTATTGCATATACCACATGGGCTAGCAAGTTGGCCCTTGTATGGTTGGTCACAGCAACAGGCCCTTTCGAAATTGCGGCAAGAATCGAAAAATTTGGTAGTAAAGGTGAGAGCTGCATGGCCAACCGCAAAACATCTGTAGAATCTCCCTAACAGATCGTGGATGGTCTCCGAGGAGGGCAACTCATTTATTCCACAGATTTTTTGGATATTTGCCTCCTCATAATGAGCTTGCCAAAAGTCCAAGATCTTTTCCAAAGTTGACAATGGTATGTTGCGCCAATTGTGATCACGATGTTTGTTGCCAAAAAAGATTTGGGTAGGAGAACAATGATTGTCCACAGAGACCGTAATTACGAAACTACCAAAATGCATGGATTCATGGCTTGAACTCGCTACCATACGATGATCATTCTGGGGATCTTCATGGTGAGAGACAGCCTCATCAAAAGAACTAATCAAATTAGCTGATATGTGTTTGGAAAAGCCAAATTAGCTAGTTCCGTATCAAATGAGGCATCATTAGCAACACTTTTCCGGAGAAATGCAAGATTAGAGCGAACAGCTTTGGATGTTCTGGCTGAAATTTCTGTGATCTCATGTGATGAACTCCATTTCGTAGACCCATCAAAAGGGACATTCCAAGGCTGCCTAAATAAACTGAAATGGCAAACAAAATCTGGCCACACTCTATGCCTCAGGGCATAGATGAAATGACCCACTTTATTCGAAGCCACTGAGAACCGAAAATTCCTTGATCCAAGTTGTGTCACATTGAAACCAGATGCAAGACCCCCAATGCAACATTATAAAGCCAAACCAATTGAAGCACATGAGAGAGGGAAGGAGGCATAGGAGAAAGTGACCACCAAGAAAAAATCCTTGGCGGAATTGGGGGAGAAATGAACCGTGCAGTTGAAATGCCTACGAACCTGGTCCTCGACCTTAAGGCCGGGGTTGAAATCCCAATGGACTAGTCCTTCCATGATTCGTTAGAAGGAGTCATGGTTGCCGAAGATGGTGATGGAGGTGGGAGTCACCGCCAATGGTGGTGGAGGTGGTGGGAGAGGCATGCCGGTCGGTGGTGGAGGTGGAGGTGATTCCAGGCCATTACAGTTGTTTCATAACCCCTCGTTCTTCATGCTTGGTCCAAACATTATAGTGTCACATGAAACCCTTCTCCATGATCGGATTGTGACACAGGTATTTTAGAGAAACCAGAATATCCATCTAGGAAACAAAAGTGTGTGTGCTTAGATAGTCTCTCTAGCATTTGATTAATGAAAGGAAAAGGGTAATGATCTTTACTAGTAGCTTTATTTAATTTTCTAAAATCAATTACCATTCTATAGCCAGTGACAATTCTTTGTGGAATGAGTTCATTCTTATCATTGGGAACAACAGTAATACCTCCTTTCTTAGGGACAAAGTGAACGGGACTTACCCATCTACTATCAGTTATGGGATAGATTATACCTGCTACCAGAAGCTTTAATATTTCAGTTCTTACCACTTCCTTCATCTTAGGATTCAATCGCCATTGGTGATCAACAACGGGTTTAGCATCAGGTTCCATATTGATCTTGTGCTAACATAGAGTGGGACTAATGCCCTTAAGATCAACAAGAGTATATCCAATAGCAGCCCTGTGCTTCCTTAGAACTTTCAATAATCTCTCTTCTTCATGTTCAGAAAGGTTAGCACTAATAATAATATGATATATCCTTTTCTCATCAAGATAAGCTATTTTTCAGAGTATCATGCAACTGCTTTAGTTCAAAAATAGGACCACCTTTAGGTGGAGGAGGACCTCCAAGAGTTTCAATAGGAAAATTGTGTATCAAGAGAGGTTATTGTTCGAAGAAAATTTGATCTATTTCATTTCTTTCATGTAAGTGCATATCATTATATGGTCAAGCAAATATTTTTCTGGTGGATCAATAGGTGGCGCAACAATAGAAGCAAGACCAATTATCTCATCCTTATTAGCTAATTCTCTATCACGAGGTTGTCTATTAAACTTGGAAAAATTAAACTCATGAGACACATCACCAAAATCAAGACTAACAATTTCTTTTTTGCAATCTATCTTAGCACTAACAGTGTTCAAGAAAGGTCTACCAAAGATAATAGGACAAAAGACATCTTGTGGGGAACCAAGAACAAGAAAATCCGCAGGATATTTTATTTTCCCACACAAGACTTCAACATCTCTAACAATCCCAAGTGGTGTGATAATGTCTCTATTAGCAAGTTTAATAGTAACATCAATATCTTCTATTTCAGCAGGTGCTATTTCATTCATAATTCCTTGATATAAGGTAAAAGGAATAGCACTCATGCTAGCACCTAAATCACATAAGCCATGATAACAATGATCTCCTATTTTGACTGAGACAACAGGCAAGCCAACTACAGGTCTGTGTTTGTCTTTTTTATCGGGTTTAGCAATTCTAGCAGCTTCATCACATAAGTAAATGACATGCCCATTAACATTTTATACCAAGACATGTTTAACCATAGCAACACTAGGTTCTACTTTAATTTGTTTATAGGGCTTAGGTGCTCTAATATTGCTTTTACGAACAATAATCTATACCTTAGCATGTTCCTTTATCCTGACAGGAAAAGGTGGGTTCTCAATATAAGCAACTAGATAAACATTGTAAACGATAGTTTCGTCTTTAGCTATGACTGCTCTTTTATTCATTCTTTAATAGGGGGATGATATTTAAACCATTTCTCCTGAGGGAGGTCAACCTGAGTAGCAAATGCTTCACATAAAGAAGCTACTATCTCAGAGTCAAGCCCATATTTAGTGCTTTATGAAAAGTATTGGTATTGATAAAAGATTTAACATAATCAAATTCAAGCTTTATACCTTACTAATTACCTTCATCGAGTTCCCAATCTTCATAGTTGAGTTTAATTCTTCCTAAGATATCCCACTTGAAATCAATTGTTTTATTCATATAACAATGAGCACAAGAAGTATCGAGCATGGTTTGATCATTATGACAAAGCCGAGCATAAAAAATTCTGAATGATAACTTCCCATGGAATTTCATGTTTGGGGAATGAATATAACATTCAATTAAGCCACCCCAAAGCTAGAGAGATACTTTGTCCTTCACGACGCCACAAATTATATATATAATTCCGATCACGATGAACTAGATGCATAGGATAAAACTTTTGATGGAATTCCAACTACAAACAATTCTAGTTCCACGATCCAAGATCATCACATAGCCTATACCATGTAAATGTTTTTCCCTCCAAATATAAAGGGAAACCCTTCTTATTAAATTCATCTTAAGATAAACCTGCAAGCTTAAATAATCCACATATTTCATTCGCATATAAAAGATGCATATCCGGATGTTGAGTTCCATCTCCTGCATAAGGTTTAGCAAGAAGTTTCTCTAGCATACCCGAAGGAATATCATAAGGAACATTTTCAGTAGTTGATGTAGGTCTAAGGGTAACTAGTTGTGGTTCCGGTCGAGGTGAATATACCCAGAACCATTCCCTCAAAGGATTGTTCTCCATAGTAGCAAGTGACAATAAATTTCGGCATGTAGTTTAAATTTTTCCTTACCGTTTTCCACTTACCAAGAGTGCTTCACTCCCTAGCAACAGCGCTAGAAAAGAGTCTTTATGACCCACAAGTATAGGGGATCAATCATAGTCCGTTTGATAAGTAAGAGTGTTGAACCAAACGAGGAGCAGAAGGAAATGACGAGCGGTTTTCAGCAAGGTACTCTCTACAAGCACTGAAACTGTAGGTAACAGATAGTTTGATAGCAAGATAATTTGTAACAAGCAAGTAACGATAATGGTAAACAAGGTGCAGCAAGGTAGCCTAATCCTTTTGAGGCAAAGGACATGCCAGAACAATCACTAGTAATAGGCAAAGTGTTCTTGAGGGTACACGGGCATTTTGTCTAGTCACTTTTATTATGTTGGTTTGATATGTGTTATCTACTTTGATAATTTGATATGTGGGTGGACCGGTGCTAAGGTGTTGTTGTTACTTTAACTAAGAAACTCCTTATGATTAAGGATTTTTTACATCTCTGCCCTTGGTTCCTCAGTTTCCCCCCTTCCTTGGCCAAAACCCTCAAAACAGGTCACAACGGACGTTCCCATCAGGTCAATGGCTTGACCGTTAACTCTGACGAGTGGGGCCGCAGTGGAGTGTGTCACCCGTTGGACCTGACAAGTGGGGCTGCATTGGGCGGTGTCGCTGATCGACCGTGGTTTCGTTGGGCCATGGTTTTGTTGGGCCGTCCCTCGCATTAAACCACCTACGCATGCCGCCACGACAGAAGCCTTCTATCCATGCACCCAGCAAACCTGCCTGCATGGGTCGATGCATGCCGCCACGATGTGTCGACCGAGCCTGCATTCGCCGACCAAGCCTGCATGCGCCGATGCGTGTCTCCATGATGCAGTGACCGAGCCGCTTTCGTGCACGCCAGCCACCACGGATGTAGTGACGGTCGTTGTTGCCGGTTACTCTCTTCTTGCACGCTTTTCTCCTCGATTTAGAGCATCGTTGTTATGATCAATTTCAGACTTTTCCTTGTGGATGCACTCTCTAGGTGGTAACTAACAAAGCGAGCTCTCTAAGAAAACAATCAACAAATATGTAGATAGGGCCAACAAGCCCGTAGCACGATCACATAGTTCACACTAGCAAGAACTTAATAATAGAATAGATAGAAAACTTGATAATAGAACTTAATAAAAGGGCCAACAAGCCCATATCTCCAACATAGTTCAATTACAACTTAATTAACATAACATAGATTAAAAAATAGATAGAGGGTTTAGATACCTAGCCACCGCCTTCTCCACCTCTCTCCTCCTTCATGCGCCCACTGCTCCTCCGGGGCGTTGTCAATGGGGTACGTAGGAGTGTGCATGCGCAACGCAGTGGGGAAGATGTTGGTGTACTCCATAAACATGTTGTGGGTGGTGAAAGCAATGATCTCGCAGCCACACCAAAACACCCGGCCGAGGAGGTAGAACGTGTCGAATGTGTTGGTGAAGTGGGCAAGGAGAGAAACCACCACCCCGTTTTGGATGACCTCCTCGATGCGGAACATCATTGGAGATCCCCGCGGGAGGTGTCTGCAGCTGGCCCCGAGGGAGAACTCGGTGAATTTCCTTGCGGTCCTCCACCTTGATATCACACAAACACGTAGTTTGCGCTCAACGTACACGCCGGTAGGGTAGAGCCTCTCCGGCACGGTGGTTGGGAAGCGGTAGGTTGGTCCGGTGTACTGCATGGCCGAGGGATGTGCAGAAGAAGGAGAAGGGGGCAAAGAGCAAGAAGGGCAGATGGCAGAGGCTGGGAGATGGATGTGGGATAGCAAAGGCAGATGGTGGCTTAAATAGCCGTAGTGCTATGTGTTATTTGGCCGTGGCAATAACGGGGTCAAATGTGAAGTAGCCTGTTTTCAAACCCACCACAGCATCGGGAGTGTACACGCATGGGAAACGGTGGTTTGAAAAGAAGAAGAAAAGGAAGCTAATTGCACGCATGGGAATTTGTGGTCATATATATTATATGAACAAATACGTCAAAAAAATCCCAAAAATATATACTATATCAACAAAAAGAGACAATTTTTGAATAGTTTGTGGCCATTTTGCAAGATAAAAATAAATTTGGCCCTTATAAATTTGGTCATTTTGCATTTGTATAGAACAAAAAGATCTAAATTTTCTACGCAATGTCATTTGTTGTGTAATGTCAAACGATGCAACCAAGAAACAAAGCCAACACGTCCACAATAAACAGAGCAAACGATACACATAAAATGACGCAATTCGACGGCCCAACCAGAGCTTGGTTTCCTTTTGGGCCCAATAACAATTCGACGGACATGATCCATTTTTTTTGCGGAGTCAGTGTTGGGCGAGCAGCCGAGCACAACCAATAGGATTGCATCTCGCGGATTGCCCCACGATCCAACAATGCAGAGTCGTCCTTATGATCCAACGACACGGAGCCTGCCCACCAAGAAGACCACATCTGAGGGCTATCGCATGGTGATAGGGTATGATCGGACGGCTAACATGCGGAGCTAGGGTTAGGCGAAACCCCACGGGGTTTAGAGGGGTTTTGAGCTGGTCAATGGGTTTTCGAAGTCTTTGACTGACCATAACTAATTTAAACAAAATCAAAAAAATATGAAACCTTCGCCGTTCGTCGTTTTATAAGACACACTAACGAGGAAAAATACTAAACTTGGTCTATGGTCAATATCATGAAAAAAAACCTAGTTGGAACGACCGAGGTCAAATGACCACTATTAATTTAAAAAAATCAAAAAATATATAACCTATGCACAATGTTGTCTTATGTGAAATGTTACCAAGCAAAAATCTTAGGGATGGCGACTCCATGGCGATCTGGATTTCTGACCGATCATCTGGATTTCCTCTCCGGTCATTCTCTCAGGTGATCTCTCTTGGCCTTGAGGGTACCCATCTCAATGGGTTCTTCCTCGGGGTCTACTCTGGATCTGGATTTTTCTCATGGTGCACTTTTTGCGGAAGATCTCTTCCGTCAGTCTGGCCTTTCGGTGCACCTATTAAGTCACCGACGTGCTTTTGTCATGGTTGTCTCATTCAGCCGTCATGCTTTCAGGCTAACGGAACACTCTGTCGCCGCTGCTCTTGAGTCGACGATCGGTGGTTCTGCCATTGATCTGAGGGTGGAATATATCAAAGATACGGTTTTCTCATTCAGTGTCTCTTGCAAGGAAGTTGGTTTTCATATTCTTCAATTGCGCTCTTACGCTTGTCTGGGTTTTAAGTGTTACTTTCAGCTTTGGGGTAATGGTGGTCCTAATTGGTGGCATGAATTCAAGCTATGGAAAAAGCAGTGTGATGCGGAATGGATCCTGGTGAGTCCATCCAAGCACCATTCAAGCTTAGGTATGATGGCCATGCATTCCAGACCGCTTAAATCTGCGTTCAAATCGATGTCTTCAATCCGCAAGAAATTATCCTTTGCAACCTTACAATAGTATGATGTGTGCAAGGGATATCGTTGCATTAGATGTTGCTAGTTACGACCTCCCACAGGGTCAATAGGCAATCGTCGCACCGCCGGCGGTGACCGGTCTCCGGTGGACGGTCGCTACTCCTCATATCACGTTTGGCACTATTCCGCAATCTCCGATCATCAGAGCTTCTGTTTCGGATCGGATGGTCAATCTAGCGGGAATTCAGGCTCTCCTGGGATTCGTATTTTGGCAAATCTTGATGGGCCTACTACAAGTTTAGCTCTTGGGCCGACCGTGGAGGAGGTTTCAAGTGGGCTGCAAATTCCCTCTTCGCGGGAAGCCCGGATGAATTTTCAGGGCATGATTGATGATATGGTTAATCAGATTATGACATGTCCTGTCTGTAATCAACAAGGTCATTTACCATCGAACTGTTGTCAGGTGGGCCAGGACATGTCTGACGGTGCTACTTCTGCGCATAATAATAACCATGCTGGGAAACGGAAGAGTCACCCCACGTCTTCGGATTTTTCGGAAACTCATTCTTGCCTCGATGAGCACGCGCAGCCTGCAGCGCCGCCCTCTCCTGTCTCATCACAATCAATCTTAAATTACCCTCCTCTTCCATTGGAACCGCCTCCAAGAACACCATCGCCACCATCCTCATCGCCGTCGAACCTGCTGACACCAATGGCCAACTTCGAGATTGACCCCGACCGCTTCCTCCCGCCTGGTCATCAGATTTTGGATGGTGGCCCTCATCGTCTTCCTCGGACCTTTGTGACACGGGCAACGCTGGTGGTTCTTCGCCATGAGCAGTATTTGGTGGCGGAAGTGATGCCTGCTCCCCCAGTTCAAAATATTGGACAGGTACGACATCAAGTTGTCGATTTGCTCAACAATGAAGGTTTCCATGTACGCTCTGCTCAGCCATGGATTGCGGGAGTTGGTTTGATTGAGCTTAGGGATGTTGGAGAGAGATTTGCCGCTGTTCAGATGGTTCCGCAAGCACTTGGAGATTACTCCTTTGTGCGCTTCATGAAGCACAATGAGGGGGAGGGTTTTCGGGCGGTCGCTGGTTTTCGTTAGGGTTTTCTGATGCTTCTCGGAGTCCCTCTGGATCTTAGGAACATGGAGGATTTGAGAGCAGCGGTTAGTACATTTGGGGAGTTCCATCATTGGGCCAGCGATGACCCCTTCCTGGTCCGATCAATTGTGTTTGCATCTTTCCTAGATGATGCCCTTGTCCCGCGAAGTGTGGTCTTCCCTGAATACGCTGCATGGGGGGCGAGGGTCTCTTGGTTTGTTCTAGTTTATATACTTGGCGCCAACTTTGCTAAACAATTGCCGCAAGATGAGGAGCCAATGCCTCTCAATGGTAACCCGCATCCTTTGCCTGGTAACTTAGTCCAGGATAATTTGATGTTTGCACTGCCTCCATACCCAGCAATGGGATGGAATGATGTTCTACTGCCTTCGAAGCCTGAAGTGCCTCCTCCAAAGCATGGTGATCATGGCTGGGGTTGGAATGATGCTGCACAGGACATTCAGCGGGAGGAGCAGGTACAGGAGCAGGAGTCCATGGTGCTTGATCAGCCCAGTTCTTCTGACTCTGTCCAGGTGGTACAGGTGGATAGCCCTCAAGCAGAAGTGGAGAACCAAGAGGAGAACCAAGTGGAGCAGGACCCACCAGAGGACAACAACCCCCTGGCAATTGTTCCATATCAGCAGCCATTGGTACAACTAGTCAACATTGTGGTCGGCATGGCCAGTGTGTTTTTTGGGCCGGAGCTCCCGCCGGAGATGGTTTGGAAGCACACATTTGACTCGTTGTTGCATGCCTTCCCACCATCGGAGATCCCCAAATCAATATGTCTTCCGTTAGTGGAGCCCATAGTGATCTCTAAGCGTACATGGGGTATGGCTTTTGATGCTGACATGTCCAAGTTCCAGGTGGTGCAGGCTGATGGAGGCCACATCGATAAGCCACGTGCACGACCGGTTGCTCTGAGCCTGTTCTCCGAGGCTGCTGGGTCTTCTTCCCGCAGCACCGTTGCCTCATCTGATGACGACGAGCAGTTCACGTTTTCGGCCCAGAATGTCAAGAGGAAGGTCCCCAAGAAGAAGCAGACGCCCCTGGTGGATACATCGCTCCGGCGGTCTACACGTAGCTCACTCAAACGCGATGGCTTCAAGCCTATCTTGCAGGAGCTGCCGGTGCCACTGCCTAAGAAGAGGAAGCCCAAGGCCAAGCCACTCGATCAAGAACAGTGGGAGGAGGAGAAGGGGAATGAAACTTTGGAGATCCCCCCTGCAACACCTATCTGAGTGCTTCAATCAGTTGGACAAAGGCTGGGTATAGCGCCAGAGAAGTTGACTGCGGAGCTTCTTACAGAAGAGCCATCTACTGCGTCAAAGAAGGCCAATGATGATTAAATCTATCGCTTCAGATTTCTTTGGGGGGGCTAGGTCTTTTGGTCCTTGGTTATGATATCATGAACTTATTTCTGCTGGTTGTTTATGTCTCTGGGAACTTAAGCACGTTATGTCGCTGTTGATGTGTGACTGCGTAGTTACTTTTGATTAATTAGTTTTTATGGATTGTCATTCTTCCAGAAGTTGGCATGTCCTGTGCTGGAATGTGCACGGACTGAATTCCGATGCAAGGCAGAGGGCGGTTCGGAACAAGATAGATGAAAGTTTTGGCTCTGTTATTTGTCTGCAGGGAACTAAAATGCAGTCAATTGATTTTCGGAGTGTTAGAAGTTTTTGTCCTAAGAGATTTGACCATTTTGCTTATTCACCGTCATCGGGGGCTTCTGGTGGCCTGATTGTTCTCTGGAATTCATCCATATTCGAGGGTGTGTTAATAGATACACATAGTTTTGGTATAGTTGTTTCCTTCACCTCAAAGTTAAATTCGAAGAAATGGACCTTGGTGAATGTTTATGGGCCTTGCACTGGTGAGGCCAGAGATTTGTTTGTTAGGTGGCTCTATCATCTCTCTATTCCTGTAGATGAAAATTGGTTACTCCTTGGGGATTTTAACTTCATTTGTTCTCCTTCAAATAGAAATCGCCCTGGTGCTGATATAAATGATATGTTCATCTTCAATGAGATTATTGGACATGTGGGACTTCTTGAGCTTCCTATCAAAGGTAGAACTTTCACCTGGTCCAATATGCAAGACTT
The DNA here is from genome assembly GCA_022496015.1 of Hordeum marinum. NCBI lineage: Eukaryota > Viridiplantae > Streptophyta > Magnoliopsida > Poales > Poaceae > Hordeum > Hordeum marinum. Next base: position 475,893,798 of record CM039672.1, on the reverse strand, counting down.
CCCACTGCTTGAGCTGCTTGATTGGTTTTTCACTTCTACAAACTGGATTTCATCTTATCCAATGTCTCAAGTGCTTCCCCTGGCCAAAACTACTTCGGATCATGTGCCATGTGTGGTGGTGATAAACTGTAACATCCCAAACTTTGGAATGTTATAATAAATATTTAGAATGATTGTTTGTTTGCTTGAGTGATTGAAAGTGAGTGAAATTTGAAACTTTTTGAAACTTTTGAAAATTTATTGAGAGGGAATGAAATGACTTTCCCAAAACTTTCAATCTGCATTTTTATCACCAGGAATTCAAATTCATTTCATCACAAAACCCCAGAGTGAAGATGACATGACTTCTTCCATTTAAAGAAATGAAAAGGGATTTGAAAATGATTTGAATTTCCATTTTGAAAATATTTCAAATTCAGAAAACTTTAAGCAACTCAAGGATTTTCAAGAGAGAAGATAAAATGACTTCTTCAATTTATATGAAATAGGAGTTGGAAGTTTGAAAACTATTTGAAAAGTTTCTCCTATGGAATTTCAATTTCATATTTGAAATCCATATTTGAATTTATAAATATTCAAAACCCTTGACAAATTTGAGTGGAATAATATGACACTCCAAATCAGGGGTCATCTGAATCATATTTGAATATATAAAAAACTCAGAAAAAACTATTTCTGAATTATTTCCTATTAGGTTTCGAAGCCATTTTGAAAAGTGATTTTAAAAATATATATCTCTTCAAAATTAAAATATGTGGCAAATAGGGTAAAGTGATTTATTTCAAATTAAAAATGTAGAATTATAAATTTGAAGTCATTTTGATATTTTCAAAATGTTTTAAGTGCATTTTATTTAAAACAGTAGCACTGTTTGATTTTTTATGATTTTGCAAGTATTTTATTTTACTATGAAATTATGTTCATGATTTAGGAAATCTTTTTCTGGTCATTTTGATATATATATTCACCAATGTTTGTAAATGTTTTGAATGCTTTAAATGTGTTTGAAAACGCTTTGGAAATTATTAAAAAGAGAATTAACGCGTGTATTAAAATGGGCCAGCCCACTGCTTTTAAAACCCGAATTTATTTCGTAACGGTCACCGCTAATAATGCCCCTCTCGCTCTCTCACGGACAAGCCGATCCAACCGCCCGATTCCCTCTCCCGCGCGGTCGTCCCCATCCTCGCGAGCGCGCCGCCGACGCCGGAGATTCCCCTCCCGTGATCTCCTCCTCGTGTCGCTCCCCTCGAGTCCCGACCACCCCTATAAGTAGTGGCCACCATCCGCTCCTCATTCCACCCTGAGCCCCCTCTTTCTCCTTGCCGGAACGCTACCCGAACCCTCGCCGGAGTTCCACCACCCAACCGGATCCCCGAGCTCGAGCCCCTCGCCACACTCCACCCCACACCCCTTCACTACTCTCCAACATCACCGGAGCATCCCCGCTATCACCTGGTACCCTCAACCTCGCCGTAAACCCATCAGAACATCGTAACCACCACCCTCGCCGGAATTTCCCTCGGCCACCACCATCCCGAAACAGCCTGAGCTCGTGCACGTCGACTCCGTCATCCCCGAGTCCCTCCGACGCCACCTACCTCGACGACGTCCTCGCCCGCGTCGTACGGAGCCATCCCCGACGCCGGAGGACCACCGGCGACGCCTCCTCGTCGCCCCCCCTCCTCGGCCTCACCGGAAGAACCATCGTCGGCGACCATCTCACTGTGAGCACCGCACCCCTCTCCCCTCCGTTCGATCTAAATCCCACGGCCCCGATTAGATCTATTTATTGCTCGAACCGTTTTCTGTTATGTCTCGGTCGTCCGCCCGAAACTCCCTAGCAGACGCACACCTGGACCAACCAGAGAACGCCACGTCACCCCCTGACCATTAGTTTAGTTTTCTGTATTTGTGTTTTGTTTTAGAAAACAGAGAAAGTTCTGATTTAATTTTCTTTATATCTTTTAAACTACTTAATGTTTTTAATTAGAACAACAATTTCATCTAGTTTTTGTGAATACAAAATTTGACTATGTTTGAACATTTAAATTTGAATTTAAACAGATTGGATTTAAATTATGTTTTCTGAATATCTTGAGTTTTAAAATGTATTTTTGATTGATTCTTTTTGCTACTTGTCACTAGTGATATTAGTTATCATTAGGAAGAGTTTGAGAATTTTTTGGATATTTTTAAAATAGTGTTTTCAAATAAAACAGATTCCGTTTAGTTCCTATGTTGTTTAGTTAGTTTAATTTTGTTTCTTTAGTTATTTTGAAAATCTGAACAATGATATAACTTATGTTTTATATCTGGTTTAGTTTTGTTGTTCCAAACCTTAGTAAATTGCTTACTGTTAACAAAAGTTAATTTGTTTAGTTTATAAATTTTGTTGTAGGGATCTATACCCTCTTTCAAATACGTATAGTTGTTTTAAAAGCAAATTTGTTAGTAACAATTCTTTTAACTAAAGTTTTAAGTATTTAGATTCTGTTTTCAAATAAAGTTTTTACTAATTCTTTTCTGTAAATAAATGTTTTAAACAAAAATAGTTTAGTTTTACCCTATTATTATAGAAAACTATATTTTTTTTCTTCATTAGGTAATGTTTTATAAAACAATTTAGTTTTAATAGGAATTCTTTCACAAAAGTTTTAGATGACTTAATTCTGTTTTATAATAAAGATTTTATTACTTTCTGTTAACTAAGTTGTTTCATAATTTCTTTTCTCTTAGTTTATGGTCGTGCTTGTAGTTAAGTTCATTAGGCAAACACTTATGTTGTTTAGAATATTGTTTTCATAGTTTTACTTGTTCTTTAAAAGTAATTCATTTTGTTCACAAAATATTTACTAAAATACTTTTATTATATTTTACTTTGTTTTGGGTTTTTGTGTTACTTTTGAATTTGTTGGAGTTTTGTGTTTCAACTTTGTCTTAAGTATTTCTTTCATCAACCTTGTTGCTTTTGTTTTGTGTCATTTTTGATTGTTAGAATTGATTGTTAGTATGATTGCTTATATGAATGCAATGCTTGTTTAGATAGATTTTCATCGGAGAGTGACGAATAGTTCTATCAAGTTATTTCTGAGAGCGATCTTTCTCTGCATCAACAGTATAGGCAAGTTCACTTTGACCATCCTTTCTTACCTATGTTTTATTGCATGTAGTGACATCATTCAATAGATCCCTCCCATAGTGTTATTGAAAGTCTTGTAGTTGAGTAGAATGCATGAGGTAGGAACCCACCACTTGTTACTAAAGCCCCGGGAACGCTAGTTAGTGCAATGCTATGCTAAAGTAGACGGGCTCTGGTATGAGTGTTCGTGAGTGGTGTGAAGAAGGACTCCACGTCAAAACGACGACTTCATGAAGACACCTTCAAGTCCTGCATCTTCAAGACCTCAAGATTTCAAGACTCGAGAAGACAAGTTTTCAATACACACTACTGGGTGAAGGATGGTTGATTGGGCATCCCTGGAGAAACCAGTGGATGGCCGGGATGCATGGAGAAGCTCCATGACATCTTGCGGAAAGCTTCACCCAGACTCAAAGAGAAGGATGAATACTTCATGCCCGGAAGCTTACCTGTGTAGCCACAAGTCATTATGGGCTCTGGCTTGGTTGATCTTTGTTGTGACTCTGCTGGGCAGTGCTACGAGATGTAGTCGACGTTAGGATTGGATGGGCACTATCGGACAGTCAGGGACACACTTTGAAAGACCATGTTTCGTTCATCCTGTTCTCAAACACCAGGCAGTGCGAGGACTTATCATGAGGGAACGAATCTTGTGGGTAAAGTACACAACACTCTGCAGAGTTAAACCTAATCGATTAGCCGTGTCCCCGGTTACGGACAAATTGAGCTTCTAGACTTGGATCTATCTCTGAACTCTCAACACTGGACTGATAACTAATTGTGGGCAACTTAATGATACTTGTGGGCATTTGGACATCGGTTGGCGGAACCATGTCATGATAGGTAACCCTATAGTGAAAATTCCTGATATTCCTTTGTTGTAGGAAAATAAAATCAGCTTTTACGCAAAAACTTAGACACAGAGCCTCAAAGCCTTTGCATATAGAATAGTCTTTATTCTTCTGTTCTACTGTGGTGATCTTGCCAGTACATTCAATGTACTGACCTACACGGCTGCAACGTCTTATGTTGCAGATACTCTTCTACGACGGGTAAGAGTACGATTCAGGGTTACGGTCCGCACTCAACTTGCCGTTGGTGTTATTGGGACTCCACTCCCGTTGACTGTATCCGCTGCTATTTTAAGGTATATATCAGTTTTACGTTATTTACATGTGATTGCACTTTGATATATACATTGATGTACTGTGTGTGCCAGCATACTGATCCAGGGATGGCACAGAACACACAGAGGCTTGACTCGTTTTGAGTCGGGTCGCTACAGAAATGGTATCAGAGCACATGTTGACTGTAGGACGTGACCCTAGAAACTGGAAAGCCCAGGAAATGATTTCTTGAAAACTTTGTTTTCAAAAGACCCTCTACTTCTCATCCCTTCTGAGTTTTATCAAGAGTTAGAAAATACCCCTTCCCTTTTGACCACACGAAGGATCAACTGAAGCCACTCCAAGAAGGACAAGATATTGAAACAACTGATGGTCCTTTCAAAGTAAAGAAGATTTCACCATACATTAGAAGAATTGAAGCTACCCAAGTTGAAGACTATACCGATCTGAAGAAATTGAAGACTATGAAGAATTTCCAAGTTATGCCCTAGAAGACCAAACCCCTGCTGTATACTTACGTTAGATACGATGATTTGTGCGCTGTCATTTGTGTGTAAGTTTTATTTTCGACAGCCACAACAAAAATCTATTTTTTTAAAACCATTGTTTGTATTGTGTGTTCCCCCCCCCCCCTTATCTCTCTCTTGCATCTCATCCCAAAACCTTGAACCCAATAGATGACGAGTGAAGCTGGACTTGTGTATTCTGGATCGATAACTCGGTTAGAGACAGAAGAATGGATTCAGAACATGGAGGATCACCTAAGGAGTAACCATGTTGCAAGAAAGGAGATGGTCCAGTATGCTTTTCGGTACTTTGAAGAAGGTGCTGCAAATTGGTGGAAGATGCATGAAGCTGTCCATGATACGCAAGCACCAATCACTTGGGAAGAATTCAAGATGATTTTGCAAAAGTCTCATGTTGTTACCAACACCCAGAAGCCCCGTCGCAAAGTTGTAAAGAAGATTTGTGCCTGGAAGATATGTGGAGAGATAGGACACACCCAAGAAGAACACAAGGATGGATGCCCTCATTGTGAAGGAAATCGCCCTGCAGAGGAATGCCCAACAAGACAGGTGACTTGTTTCGTGTGTGAAGGAACCAATCATTTCCCTGCTCAATGCCAAGTGTAGCCCAAGGTACAGGAAGTCATCAAGCAACAGAAGGAAGCCATGGAGGTAACCTTCATAGAAAACTTAGGAGAACTTATGACGAAGGAAGATGTTGAAGACCCTAATGGAGAAGGCCTAACAAGATTTTACTCAAATACCTGCTATTCATGTGGAGAAGAAGGACACTTCTCACAGGACTGTACGAAGGAAATAAAAGAGTATCTGGGAAACTTTCCGACAGAAGAAGTGGAGTTTGATCCACAGGAAATTGAAAGTTTGATCAGAACAAAGAAGCCCGGGAAGAGAAATCGGAGACATCCTCAGAACAACCCAATTTCTGCGAAGAAAGATCTAAGTCAGATAATGTGTTTCAGGTGCAAGAATTTAGGCCACTATGCTGATAAGTGCCCAAGAAAGGAATCAAGAACCCAAGGAGCAAGCACCAACATCAAGAAGCCCCGAGATTTGTCAGAGCTCATCTGTTTCCAGTGCAAGAAGACAGGACACTATGCCGATAAATGCCCAGAGAAGAATGGCTAAACATGAGTAGTCTGAGTTTTGGATTCTTGATGTAATAAATGTAATAGGTAGCACTCTTATCATTTGAGGTTATGAAATGGATAATCCATTTGTTTTAAGGATGACAACACTCTCTAAAGATGTTGGAAAGTGAATTTGAAGTTTGATTTTGGATAACATGGATGTTTACCCAAGTCGAGACATATGTCAATTCTGAGTACCTTTTCTGACACACGCAAATGACCACCCTTTATGAGTCTTTCCTCAAAGGCCCGGAAACAATCATGACCCTGACCAGTGATCATGACTACCCAAGGATCCTGAAGGATATGATGAAGCACATCCATCTTGAAGGAGATGCAGTCTACAAAGGCTACCCATTCATGGATAATGGAGTGAAACTTTGGTATGTGGAGGTACACCTTCACCGTGCAAAGGGAGTTTGCCCAAAGACTACTGGACAATACTTTTACATATCTCATGTACCACAAGCTATTTTTTTCACGCTGTTCGTGAAGCTGCCATGGAAGCCATACGCCATATTGGAGAAATACTTGAAGCAAGACTCCGTCATACTCAGGAATACCTGCAAGAGGTGCATATGGAGATGATGGAGATGAAGCTCATGTCCACCCTAACCAAGGAAAAGATGGAGGATTTCAAGGAGCACATCGCAAAGTTCCAGTGGTACTAAAATATCTCCAAGAGGAGATAAAGGAATAAAATTGGGAGTGAAGCTGAACCATACCAAACCATGTGGATGGCAGCATTTGTAATAAAGTACTTTCTAGGAGTTTTAAGAATGATTGAGGATGTAACCAAGGATTGAATATGAGAAGAAAACTAGAATGGGATAGTTACGTGTTGAAGATGGAAATACCTGTATCATGAAGCACTTTCGTTTTTTTTCATGAGCTTATCTTGTAACGGAAGCCTCAGAGTTGTAATAAGTTCATGAGATCAATGGAATTTATGGTGTCATAATTCTCCTATGTTGAATTACATGAGTTGTCATCCCATGAACAAAGATTTCGAACCAATTTCGAGGATATGAGAAAATATGGTCTATGCAGGCAGGAGTTCATTTCATTTTAAGTGTGGTAGTAACCACTGGTACCTTTGCCGGATTTAGGAGTTTGGATAAGTGAATACGGATGAAGAGAATGTGGAACCACCGCAAACTATCCGGATAATAACCTTTGAGACAAAGTGCTTTTGAAGTTGGAATATTGAGAAAAAGAATGATTGTAGTGAAACCATACCCAAGGTTAAACAGACCAATGGAAAGGAAAATGGATTCCGCTGAGTGGAGTCTAGACAAGAATAAGTCTGTGATTGTTACCTCAAGGGCATGATCTATAGAACTGAAGGTAATGCTGGAATATGAAACGATAGTAACCCCAAGAGTGAGTTAAAGTTATCCAAGTATTCAAGTGAATCCACAAGTCACTGACCTCAGGATTGATAAGGATCAAGCCCCACCTTGGTGAAGGAAGAAACTTGGAAGAAGCTACGACCGATCAGCAAACGTTTTCTTAGGAGTTTATGATAACCTGAGAGATGTGAAGAAAACGATAGATGTTTTGCTTAGCTTGAAGAATCAATGAATTTATCCAAACTTTGTTCATTGACAAGAGAGATTTCTGCAATGCTTGTGAGGAAGCCCAAGTGCTAGAATACGAGATTCACTAAACCTTATACAAGGTAATGATTTCAGTGCGGCATGGTTTGGCCACCATGACGACTTACTCTTATCATTCTCTTGCTATTCGGAATGGTAAATCTGAGTGACGGACCCATAGTAAAGAGACGACGTTCTTTGAAGCTTTTGTTTAAGCCTTAGAACGGTATGATGAAACCCCTTGTACATGACAGTTTCTGTCACACGTAGGAATTTTACGGTGAGGAATGAAGCCAAGACCCATTCCACTGCAGGGTAACCACTAATGGTAGACCACCATGAGATCATCAATTAGTTATTTAGAATGATCACGAGACCTATCAGTTAATAAGAACCAGTATCGGAGGAAATACATGTTGTTATGAGGACACAGGATTTGATATAACAGAAGAGCATCACCGAAGAAGCTATCGGGAAGAAGGTGAACAGACAGCTACACCCAGAGGACTGCCAAGATTTTGATGGACCAGTAACTCTCATTTTAAGTGTGGTAGACCCACATTTCTTGGTCAATGGATTTGTTAGAAGACCCCAAACCCTAACCTTTTCTTTCTAGCCCTCCGAATCTCGAGGACGAGATTCATTTTAAGTGTGGTAGATTTGTAACATCCCAAACTTTGGAATGTTATAATAAATATTTAGAATGATTGTTTGTTTGCTTGAGTGATTGAAAGTGAGTGAAATTTGAAACTTTTTGAAACTTTTGAAAATTTATTGAGAGCGAATGAAATGACTTTCCCAAAACTTTCAATCTGCATTTTTATCACCAGGAATTCAAATTCATTTCATCACAAAACCCCAGAGTGAAGATTACATGACTTCTTCCATTTAAAGAAATGAAAAGGGATTTGAAAATGATTTGAATTTCCATTTTGAAAATATTTCAAATTCAGAAAACTTTAAGCAACTCAATGATTTTCATGAGAGAAGATAAAATGACTTCTTCAATTTATATGAAATAGAAGTTGGAAGTTTGAAAACTATTTGAAAAGTTTCTCCTATGGAATTTCACTTTCATATTTGAAATCCATATTTGAATTTATAAATATTCAAAACCCTTGACAAATTTGAGAGGAATAATATGACACTCCAAATCAGGGGTCATCTGAATCATATTTGAATTTATAAAAAACTCAGAAAAAACTATTTCTGAATTATTTCCTATTAGGTTTCGAAGCCATTTTGAAAAGTGATTTTAAAAATATATATCTCCTCAAAATTAAAATATGTGGCAAATAGGGTAAAGTGATTTATTTCAAAATAAAAATGTAGAATTATAAATTTGAAGTTATTTTGATATTTTCAAAATGTTTTAATTGCATTTTATTTAAAACAGTAGCACTGTTTGATTTTTTATGATTTTGCAAGTATTTTATTTTACTATGAAATTATGTTCATGATTTAGGAAATCTTTTTCTGGTCATTTTGATATATATATTCACTAATGTTTGTAAATGTTTTGAATGCTTTAAATGTGTTTGAAAACGCTCTGGAAATTATTAAAAAGAGAATTAACGCGTGTATTAAAACGGGCCAGCCCACTGCTTTTAAAACCCGAATTTATTTCGTAACGGTCACCGCTAATAACGCCCCTCTCGCTCTCTCACGGACAAGCCGGTCCCACCACCCGATTCCCTCTCCCGCGCGGTCGTCCCCATCCTCGCGAGTGCGCCGCCGACGCCGGAGATTCCCCTCCCGTGATCTCCTCCTCCTGTCACTCCCCTCGAGTCCCGACCACCCCTATAAGTAGCGGCCACCATCCGCTCCTCATTCCACCCTGAGCCCCCTCTTTCTCCTTGCCGGAACGCTACCCGAGCCCTCGACGGAGTTCCACCACCCAACCGGATCCCCGAGCTCGAGCCCCTCGCCACACTCCACCCCACACCCCTTCACTACTCTCCAACATCACCGGAGCATCCCCGCTATCACCTGGTACCCTCAACCTCGCCGGAAACACATCAGAACGTCGTAACCACCACCCTCGCCGGAATTTCCCTTGGCCACCACCATCCCGAAACAACCTGAGCTCGTGCATGTCGACTCCGTCATCCCCGAGTCCCTCCGACGCCACCTACCTCGATGACGTCCTCGCCCGCGTCGTACGGAGCCATCCCCGACGCCGGAGGACCACCGGAGATGCCTCCTCGTCGCCCCCCCTCCACGGCCTCACCGGAAGAACCATCGCCGGCGACCATCTCACTGTGAGCACCGCACCCCTCTCCCCTCCGTTCGATCTAAATCCCACGGCCCCGATTAGATCTGTTTATTGCTCGAACCGTTTTCTGTTATGTCTCGGTCGTCCGCCTGAAACTCCCTAGCACACGCACACCTGGACCAACGAGAGAACGCCACGTCACCCCCTGACCGTTAGTTTAGTTTTCTCTATTTCTGTTTTGTTTTAGAAAACAGAGAAAGTTCTGATTTTATTTTCTTTATATCTTTTAAACTACTTAATGTTTTTAATTGATTTCTTTTGAATTAGATCAACAATTTCATCTAGTTTCTGTGAATACAAAATTTGACTATGTTTGAACATTTAAATTTGAATTTAAACAGATTGGATTTAAATTTTTTTTTCTGAATATCTTGAGTTGTAAAATGTATTTTTGATTGATTCTTTTTGCTACTTGTCACTAGTGATATTAGTTATCATTAGGAAGAATTTGAGAATTTTTAGGATATTTTTAAAATAGTGTTTTCAATAAAACAGATTCCGTTTAGTTCCTATGTTGTTTAGTTAGTTTAATTTTTTTTCTTTAGTTATTTTGAAAATCTGAAAAATGATTTAACTTATGTTTTATATCTGGTTTAGTTTTGTTGATCCAAACCTTAGTAAATTGCTTGCTGTTAACAAAAGTTAATTTGTTTAGTTTATAAATTTTGTTGTACGGATCTATACCCTCTTTCAAATAGGTATAGTTGTTTTAAAAGCAAATTTGTTAGTAACAATTCTTTTAACTAAAGTTTTAAGTATTTAGATTCTGTTTTCAAATAAAGTTTTTACTATTCTTTTCTGTAAATAAATGTTTTAAACAAAAATAGTTTAGTTTTACCCTATTATTATAGCAAACTATATTTTTTTTCTTCATTAGGTAATGTTTTATAAAAATATTTAGTTTTAATAGTAATTCTTTCACAAAAGTTTTAGATGACTTAATTCTGTTTTGTAATAAAGATTTTATTTATTTCTATTAACTAAGTTGTTTCATAATTTGTTTTCTCTTAGTTTATGGTTGTGCTTGTAGTTAAGTTCATTAGGCAAACACTTATGTTGTTTAGAATATTGTTTTCATAGTTTTACTTGTTCTTTAAAAGTAATTCATTTTGCTAACAAAATATTTACTAAAATCCTTTTACTATATTTTACTTTGTTTTGGGTTTTTGTGTTACTTTTGAATTTGTTGGAGTTTTGTGTTTCAACTTTGTCTTAAGTATTTCTTTCATCAACCTTGTTGCTTTTGTTCTGTGTCATTTTTGATTGTTAGAATTGATTGTTAGTATGATTGCTTATATGAATGCAATGCTTGTTTATATAGATTTTCATCGGAGAGTGACGAATAGTTCTATCAAGTTATTTCTGAGAGCGATCTTTCTCTGCATCAACAGTACAGGCAAGTTCACTTTGACCATCTTTTCATACCTATGTTTTATTGCATGTAGTGACATCATTCAACAGATCCCTCTCGTAGTGTTATTGAAACTTGAGGATCTGACAGTGCCCTTCACAAAATATGAAATGCCCTATGATAGGGCTCCTGGTCCTGATGGTTTTAATGGGTTGTTCTTTAAGAAATGCTGGCGTATAATCTGTGATGATTTTTATGAACTTGCTAGGGTTTTTCATGAGGGATCAGCTCAACTGGAATGTATGAACTCGTCCTACCTCACACTTATTCCCAAGAAGGGTTCACCAGAAGTTACAAGTGATTACAGACCAATCTCTCTCACTGGGATGGGTTTAAAGTTCCTGTCAAAAATGACTGCGAATCGGCTTTAGGAACACATAATGCAATGTATCCATAAGAATCAGTATGGCTTCATCAAAACAAGGACAATACAAGACTGTGTTGGCTGGACTCTATAGTACCTTCATCAATGTCACCAATCTAAAAAGCCGATTGTTATTCTCAAACTGGACTTTGAGAAGGCTTTTGATTCCCTTGAGCATGAGTTTCTGTACCAAGTATTGGAACATAAGGGCTTTTGTGCTAAGTGGATTCAGTGGGTCAGACAGTTTCTCTCCACTGCCTCCTCTTCAGTTTTGCTCAATGGGGTTCCTGGCAGGAAATTTGTTTGCAAAAAGGGGGTAAGATAGGGTGATCCTATGTCCCCTTTGCTCTTTGCTATCGCGGCAGATTTCTTGCACATGCTAGTTAATGATCTATTGTTAATAGGGAAGCTTTGTCTCCCCATCCTATGTCATGATAAAGATTTCCCAATTATACAATATGCTGATGACACTCTCATCATATTGTCTGCGGAGGAGGCCCAACTGTTAGAGCTTAAAGCCATGGTGCTGAGGTTTTCACAATCTTCTGGGTTGCATCTTAACTACCACAAATCGGCTCTTCTTTCTATCAATGTGAATTCTGATGTTCTGAATAACTTGGCTGCTTCCATTGGGTGTAAGGTGGGTACTCTACCATTCACATATTTTGGCTTACCTGTGGGCATTACGAGACCCAAGATTGCTGATTTGATGCCATTGGTGGATAATATGGAAAGAAAGCTCTCGGTTAGCTCTGCTTTTCTAGCTCAGGGGGGTAGACTACAATATTTGAACTCTGCCCTGTCATTGGTTCCTCTATTCTTTCTTTGCAGTTTGGATATTCCTCCTGGCATATTGAAACAACTGGAGAGGATACAAAGACAATGCTTATGGCGACGGAATGGCCAGGATATAGCACCCCCTCTTGCTGCTTGGAAACTTGTCTGCAAGCCCAAGTCAAAAGGAGGGCTTGGCACCTTAAAGCTGAACATCCAGAATAATGCTCTCCTTCTCAAATATGTTGACAAGTTCTTCAATAAAGCCAATGTTCCTTGGGTAAACCTGATTTGGAACTCCTACTATGAAGGCAAAGTGCCTCAAGGTACCTCCTTATGTGGTTCCTTCTGGTGGAAAGACATCTGCAAGAGATTGGATAGCTTTAGAGCTGTCACATATGTTCTGCCAAACAAGGGTGATACTTTTCTCTTCTGGACTGATTCTTGGCTACTGGATAACTCCATTGGAAACCTGGCGATCAGGTTTCCGCGTCTGTTCTCATATGCCAGGGATTCCCTCATCGCAGCTAAGGAGGCTTTCCAGGCTTTTCAGGATGATGATATAACGTCCTTATTTCATCTACCACTGTCGGAGCAGGATTTTGCTGATCTAAATACACTCTGGGGTTCCCTCCAGCAGCTCACAAGAGAGGACTCTGCGAATGATGTGTGGTTATGGCAGGAAGACGGTTGCTCTTATTCGGCAAAGAAATTCTACCTGCATGTCCATAAAGCCCTGCCTAGTGAACCTTTGCTTGCATCGATTTGGAAGAGCTGTTGTACCATGAAAGTCAAAGTGTTTGCTTGGATGATGATTATGGATAGACTGAACACACAAGATATGTTACAGCGAAGACATTGGAATGTCTCTGAATCCAACTTGTGTGTACTCTGTATGCTCAAATTAAGGACGATAGGGACCACCTTTTCTTCCAATGCACGTTTGCCAACAGAATTTGGAATTTCATAGGCATCGAATGGCAAGGGAGTAACATGTGTGAAGCGACCAGACATGCGCGACGTGACTTTCAACACCCCTTCTTCCTAGAGGTGGTCTTTACTGCTTGCTACAGCATCTGGCTAACTAGAAATGCTAAGGTTTTTCGGAATGAACGGCCTAGTGTTAACAAATGTACTGGTTTATTTAAGCATGATGTATCTTTGTTAGCTCATAGGATTAAAGCTAGATTTAAGGATGACCTAATCAAATGGGTCTCTTATCTCCCCCCTTGAGGTTAGTTGCTTCTTATCTTTTTCAATAGGTTAGATGTTGTATATTGTATTTGGTGACGTGTTTTAATAGAAAAGGCTGTGGGGTGTTTTGCCCTACAGTAGTCGGTCAAAAAAAATCTTAAACTTGGTCTATGGTCATTTTCATGAGAAAACCTTCACACATATGAGCTATCACGTACAAGATTTCATGCAGTTCAAGGAGAGGAGGTAGGGTTACCTACAGGGTCTGAAAAATTTAAAAAAAATCACCACAGCTTTATTTCAAAGTGAATAAGAAGGATCTGAACTTAGTTTTCCATTTTCATATTTTAAACGTGTTTTTAATCGTTTTAATATTAAAGCATTTTTGTCAAAAGAAAATGTAAAAATATGAAGATTAAGTCAAAAAATAGAGAGACTTCAAATCTACACTATATAGATTGAATAGTTGTTAATAAAAAAGATTTGGCTGATTTAGAGTAGGTCCAAAAAAAACTTGATTACAAATGGGTTGTTTACCCTAGCGTGGGAGCTCATTTGGAGCACATTTCTCAAATTCATTTCTTTGATCTCCTCTAAATCACCTCAAATTTTGCGCACATGATCTCCTACACAAACATAGATAGTTTGCAAAGTTATTTTTTGCATTTTCTTGACTTTATACTGTCCTGTCAAATGTCAGTTCAAAACATCAGATAATGAGACATGCTCGTGGGAAAAAGCATGCATTTGATTATAAAACATGAGACAAATAATTTTTGTACTCCTTTATTAAAAAAATCATTACATCTTCATTCAAATGTTGTTGTTTTCTCTATTATTGGAATATTTGATAAATTATGGACTATTTGCTCTTTTTTCTTATTCTTTGCAGCATGTCTGATTAGTGAAGCAACACTGAAACAACATGTGTAATCATTGCAGCGCCTAAGCTTTGAAAATAAACACGAAACTAATCATAGAAGACAAACTTAAAAACACACAAATAAGCAATATAGATAGCCACATGCATATATAGAAGACCACATAGTACCATACCATCCATAGACCACATAGTACCATACCATCCATAGAACACATCCAGTTCACAAACAAAGTTCCCAAACAACCAAACACATCCGCATGCATATTAGGAAGACCACATATTAACATACCATCCATACCATCCATAGAACTCATCCAGACCACATAGTACCATACCATACCATGTTCTATTAGTTGGGAATGGGAGTCAGGACTTTCGTGAGGGCAGCATGTTGGCCCCTGATCTTGTAGTCCTCACCGTGGATGGCTACATCTTCTGCATGAGCTAGAATGTGAACGAAGTGGACGGACTTTGGCTTTGCCTTGGTGGTGCAGTAGGGGCAGCGCCAAATTTTGGTCCTGCTCTTGTAGTAGTAATCATCTCCCTTGGCCCTAATCTTCTCCTCTTCCTTCGCTTTGAAGGACGCAAAGTTGCCCTCGTCCACATCCACATCTCCTCCAGAGATGTACTACACACACGAATGAATTTAGATATATACATTATAGTTTCATATACACTCTTCGTCGAAGGAACTAGGGTAAATGAACCATCTAAATTTCAAGCAGGTTTACCTCACACTCTTCGTCGATCCAATACCCTAGATCGTACGGGTCCTTGAAGTCAGTAAGGTCCAGCTTCCTCTTTTTTCCCCAACTATCATCCTCCTGAATATACAATTACATCCCATTGAAAATTTAGATATGCATTTTACTGATCATAGGGCTAATATACTATGATCCTATTTGCATCTTCAATTGTCATGCACACACATTGAACAATAGAGCTAATATAAGTACATATTGTGGACAAATTTATATACTAATGAATCAAATAACTTCTTAATCAATGGATTCCATTTGGGCATATGCCATTCAAAACTCCAATCTGAGTAGCATTCAAAAAAAATCTAATAGAGACCCAATCTAATAAGCATACATGTCTATAGCGTTAAAAACCTCAATTTGTGAGCATTAAAAACAAAATCTAATAAGCATACCACTACTAGAAAAAAGGCTTTTAGTGGCGCACCAGTTTTTGCTATTAATGGCGCACTATAGGTGCGCCATTATTAACACGCCACTAGTAACAAATAGTAATGGCGCACCTCTGGTGCACCATTAGTATCTCAGATAATAGTGGCGCACCACATAGTGCGCCATTACTAGCTATGTCCAATAGTGCGCCATTACTATGCCTCCTAGGGGGCCATATTTACCTTCATGTATGCCCCCAAGTGCGCCATTACTATGCCCCATGATGCGCCACTGGTACTTAGCCATGGTGCGCCACTAATGCTCAATATGGTGGGCCACTACTGGGGCCATATTTGCCTTCAGCTATTCCCCAAGTGCGCCATTACTATGCCCGCTAATGCGCCATTGGTATTTATCTTGGTGCGCCACTAGTTCTCAATATGGTGCGCCACTACTATGAATATTAGGAATTATTATTTTTTGCTTTTCTGGTATTTGCACAGGTTACAAAATACGTTACAGCACATAATATAAACATCACACAATAGAATTCATCATATTAGTCTCCAAATTCGAAATAGCGAACAAAGTTCAAACATTAGCCAAGTTTAGGCTTGAGACATTAGCAAAGTTCATCATATTAGCCGAGTTTGTCGTCACATTACAAAGTCGATATCGATCATCTACAGTACCATCACATAGAAGAGAGTCGCGGTCACGATGAGCATCATCGCGATGAAACTGGTCTTCATCCGGTTCCTCCTCCGCTCCCTCCTCTCTCCCGCTAGATAGCGCGCGTATCTAGCTTCCGCCTCCGCCCTAGTGGTGTACCCTTTGTAACTGTTACCGCTGAAACGGTGAACCTGTCTCCGACACTCCTCCAGTCGTCGTAGACTCTGGGAACCTTACCCTTGTACATCACATACGACGGCATCTCTATGCACTAGACAAACAAAACGTTAGTAGCAATTCACAGATAATATATAAGCAATATATAAGTATGCAACAAAAGCAACACATTAATAGCATGATTCATGGAACTACTAATAAATAGCATCGATTACATATAAGTTGAACGACTGTCCAAACTAAAGAGGCATACAAGTTCATTAAAGTTTAATTACAACATGAGCTAATCGATATTTCAGAGCTACATAGCATCAATACTTTCGACTCGGCTCAGGGACCGGAGCATGGATGAAGCCACCACCTTTCGTGATGGTCATGAATGTGCGATTGTTGTCAGCCTGCATTTGTAGTGTTGTTTCTATTTCACTGTTGGACGATTGATATTTGAGGTAGAACTGCCCCGAGGTACGAAGGACATCTTGATAGATGATTTCCGCAAACATGCATCCTGCCCGTGCTAATCCGGGTCAGAAGCATGTCTTCGTAGGCTTCACTCAAGGTACGGATCTGGAAGCTTCCAGATCACAGGAAACTCTCGTCTATTCGGAGAACGAATCTTCAAGTGGAGAAACGGAGTCGGTGTACCAGCTCCGCAACGGCAGCCTTGGGGGCTACGGCGACGTCTGCCTTGAGTCAGATCACTCTGAGTCGGATGAACTTTAGCTTCCGGTTCATGCTACCGTGTTCATGGCGGGGTCAGCCCCAGGCACGAGTAGTACAGCCGCAGGAGCTGCCACCTCGAGTGATAACCCGCCGCCACAGGCTCAAGTTCTTGTGGAGCTGATGGATGAGCTCGTGGCTTTAATGGCCACTGAGGACACAACAGATAATCAAGCAGCTCGGAATTTAGAGATCGCAAGGATCAAGTGCCGGATGATAGAGGAATGGCAAAGGATGGCCGAGCTAAAGATCTAGATGGAGGAAGAGGCAGAACGTATCAAGGCAGATGCTTTCCGTCTAGGGCTGGAGCAAATATCAGCAGCAACGGAAAATCGAAGGAGGCATCAATCCCATCTACTAGAGCGCTATGAAGCAAGGAACCTCTTCAATACTCCTCCTGGCGCGAGGCGAGTAACGGACGCGCCCGAAAGCCGCCCGACGAAGCGACAAGCGACTCATCCGGCCCGGTGTAACCAAGCTTCACCCGGTGGCTTCCCAACGCTGGCGGGTCTAACCCGGCCGAGAATATGGTGGCGGCGACCACCCGGCTTGAGACAATTCCTATCCCAGATGAAGCACCCTTTGCAGAGGATGTGCGGAACGCCATTGGGTACCTGCAGACGGCCGTGGCTCAGCAGGAGAAATATACTCATAGCCGGTGCCGTGTTCATTCAACCCCTCTTCCTAGCCACAGCTTTAGCCGGCGCGATGAGTCACCAGCAGGTTCCAGCAGCAACCGGCATAGAGAGATTCCGGCGGGTCACCGGCCGGGTAGAGACACATCAGCATTTGTAAACCATGCGGGAAGCCCGCAAGAGGCGCCAGCTAGGCCGGCTTACCAGGAGCCTGTGCCTTCCATTTTGGTAGGGGCAGGAGTAAACTCCAGGATGGGAGGGCTGCCGTGTTTGTTGCCAGCTCTACAGAGCGAACGACTGCCAAGAGACTTCAAAGGGCCCCGCAAGGTCCCAAATTATACCGCTGATTTACCCCCGGAGGTCTGGGTGGAGAGTTATGAACTGGCCATGGAGATGTTGGAGGTCAATGAGGCGGTTTATGCCAAGTATTTCATCATGATGCTTGAAGGCCTGGCTCGCACGTGGCTAAACGGGTTACCACCTAATACCATCAATTCATGGGCGGAGCTCCGGGCCCGGTTCATTAAAAACTTTCAAGGAATGTGCAAGCAGCCGATGAACATTGTGGATCTTGATCACTGCGTACAACAGGAGAACGAGTCGGCCCATCATTGGGTACGGCGGGTCTCGACAATCATCCACTCCTCAGAACAGATCACGGCGGCCCAGGCGGTACTGATCTTGGAGAAGAACTGCCATTTTGTTCTTCTAAAATAGAAACTCGCCCGGCTCAAACGTACGTGCCAGGACATGGGAGAGCTCATGACGGCTCTCACGAAATATGCTGACTCTAACAGTACGAAAGATCCGGGTTCTGATGATGAGAAAGTTGGCCAAGGTAAGAAAGGCAATCAAGGCAAGGGTGCGGCAAACAAAGGTAGCCAGAGCAAACGTAAGAATCCATAGGCCGGGTCAGAGCTGGTGGCTAATACAAACACCCAGTAGAATTACCCCAAAGGCAATAGGAGGTTTAGACCGCCCTTTGGCAGAGATAGCTCTTCCTCGAACATGGAGGAGTTACTTAAGAGACCTTGTCCAAATCACACTCTGCCTGATAAGCCGGCAAACCACACATGGGGGAATTGCAATTTCATACAGAAGTACAAGCGGTATTTCACACAACCTAACAATCGAGATGGTGGTCCGCCAGGCGGCTCAGGACATGACGGGTCAGGAGCTGGTTTTGGTTCTGGCGGCTCAAGGTCCGGTCATCCGGTCCACCGTCATCCAGGTCAGGATAGTCAAGGGGGACACCAGCCACATTCTGGTAACAATAATCAGCATCAACAGCATAATCAGTCCGGCTTTCAGAGTAATCCGAAGCAGCTCAGCTCCGGGCAGTACCATGTTTTAACGACCGGTCTCAACAAATGGGACCAGAAGTTGCGAAAGCGGGCAGTTAATGCGGTTACACTGGCTCTTCCACAGTACTTAAAGTGGTCTGAATATGACATAACTTGGAGCCGAGAAGATCACCCGCCCCGTGTCGATGACCCGGGGCGGCTGGCTTTAGTTGTAGCCCCCTAGGTGGGCGGGTATATGGTGAACAAGGTGCTTATGGATGGCAGCAGCAGCATAAGCATCCTTTACTATGACACTTTCTGGCGGATGAAGTTGCTTGACAAGGGTTTAAAACCTTCATCCACCGTCTTTCATGGTGTGGTTCCGGGTAAGTCGGCGCGTCCGGTGGGCAGGATTTCGTTGGAAGTGGCTTTTGGCGATGAGTACAATTACAGGGTGGAATCCTTGTGGTTTGAAGTGGTCAAGATCAAGAGTCCTTATCATGCGATATTTGGATGCCCGGCTTATGCTAAGTTCATGGCCAGGCCTTGCTAGGTTTACTTGCAGCTCAAGATGCCCAGCTTAAATGGTACCATTACCGTTCATGGTAACCGAAATACGGCTATTGAGTGTGAAGAAGGAGACGCGGCTTACGCAGAGTCTAGTTGCGCACAGGAGGATCTTAAGTTCTATAAGGAGAATGTTGATCTAGAGGATATGACGCCGCTGAAAAAGCCCACCACAGAGGTTGAGCCGCCCCTCAAGTGTTCAGCGGATGATACCAAGACAGTAGATTTCACTCCGGGCGACTCATCTAAGTAGTTCATCATTGGATCTCACATGGATCCCAAATAGGAAAGCGCGCTCATCGAATTCATTCGTGAGAATCGGGACATCTTCGCATGGAAACCTTCTGACATGCCGGATGTACCGATAGAGTTCGCTGAGCACAACCTTAATGTGGATCCAAAGTTTAAGCCGATTAAACAGTTTTTGCGGCGGTTCAATGAGGAGAGGCACAAGGCTATTGGGGAAGAAGTTGCCCGGCTCTTGGCAACAGGTTTTATCATTGAAGTTTTTCACCCAGAATGGTTGGCTAACCCGGTGCTCGTGCTCAAAAAGAATGGCACATGGCGAATGTGTATGGACTACACGGACCTTAACAAGGCATGTCCGGCTGATCCATTTGCTCTCCCTCGTATTGATCAAATCATTGATGCTACGGCGGGGTGTGAAAGTTTGTGCTTCCTGGATGCGTACTCAGGTTATCATCAAATCAAGATGGTGGTTAAAGACTAGGAGAAAACGGCTTTTATTACACCCTTTGGGGCGTTCTGTTATGTCTCTATGCCTTTCGGGCTCAAAAGTGCCTAGGCGACTTACCAGCGATGCGTGTAGAACTGCCTTCACAGTCAGATTGGCCATAATGTTCATGCTTATGTAGATGACATCATGGTCAAATCCAGAAAGAAGGAGACTCTCTTGGAGGATTTAAAGGAAACTTTTGATAATCTCTGGGTCTACAAGATGATGCTCAACCCGACCAAGTGTGTCTTCGGTGTTCCAGCGGGCAAGCTTTTGGGTTTCCTGGTCTCTGAGCGCGGTATCGAGGCTAACCCGGACAAAATCAAGTCTATTACCTCTCTGGGAGAGCCGACTTGCATTAATGATGTTCAGCGCTTGGCAGGGCGGATTGCTGCGTTGAGCCGGTTCATAAGCCGTCTTGGAGAGAAGGCTATTCCTTTATATCAAATGATGAAGAAGACAGACAAATTTGTCTGGAGTAAAGCAGCGGGTGAAGCGTTTGAGGTGCTTAAAAAATAGCTCACTAAGCCGCCGGTGATGGGTGCTCCTGCTGAAAAAGAGCCGTTACTCCTTTATGTGGCGGCTAATAACCGGGCAGTGAGTGTTGCAATCGTGGTCGAGCGCAAGGAGGCTGGAAAGGAGTATCCAGTGCAAAGACCGGTTTATTATATCAGTGAGGTCCTGACAGAGTCTAAGCAAAGTTATCCACATTGGCAGAAGCTGGTATATGGGGTCTTCATGGCCAACCGCAAGTTAAAACACTATTTCTTAGGGCACCAGATAACTGTGGTCAGTTTTGCTCCGCTAGGGGATATTATCCAGAACAAAGAAGCCACAGGAAGGATTGCTAAGTGGGTATTGGAGTTGGGACCTCTCAATGTAAAATATGTGCCCCGCATAGCTATCAAATCCCAAGCCCTTCTGGATTTCATAAATGATTGGACGGAGTGTCAAGCTCCCGAGGAAAAACCAGATAACACATACTAGACTATACACTTCGATGGATCCAAGCAATTAGAGGGATCAGGGGCAGGAGTTGTTCTGACATCCCCCAAGGGTGATAAGTTTTGTTATGTGCTCCGACTGATGTTCCCCTGCACTAACAATGTGGCTGAATATGAAGCTTTGCTTCATGGTCTTCAGTTAGCCAAGGAGATGAATTTGAGCCGAGTCAGGTGTTTGGGCGACTCGGATCTGTTGGCTCAGCAAGTTTCTGACACTTAGGATTCCAAGGACCCGTGGATGGCGGCTTACCGTCAGGCGGTTGATATTATTGCAGGGCACTTCAAAGGATATCAGGTAGATCACATTGATCGTCGCAGAAATGAGGCGGCTGATGCCTTATCACGGTTAGGCTCTTAACGAAAGCCGGTGCCACCCAATGTCTTTCTGGACGTCTTACACCATCCAACTGTCAAGGTACCTTCAGAAGAAGATTTGGTTGTTCCTGACCCGGAGGCAGAAGTAGTGGCGGCTCTGCATGCTATCCCAGATTGGACTATTCCCTATTTGGCCTATTTGACCCAGGGCGAGTTACCTGAGGATGAAGACCTAGCCAGAAAGATCACCCGGCGTTCTAAGTCCATGACAATAGTCAATGGTAAGTTGCATAAATGCAGTGTGACGGGAGTTTTCCAACGTTGTGTTTCACCAGAGGAGGGCCGGCAGATCTTGATTTAAATCCATGCTGGCGATTGTGGACACCATGCCGGCTCAAAATCTTTAGTGGCCAAGGCTTTCCGGCACGGGTTTTTCTGGTTGACGGCTCATGAAGATGCAGAGTACCTAGTCCGTAAGTGCGGTGGCTGTCAGAACTTTGGCTGGCGTGTTCATATCCCGGCTCAGGAGTTAAGGATGATACCAATTACTTGGCCGTTTGCGGTCTAGGGGCTTGACATGGTGGGACCTTTCAAGAGATCCAAGGATAAGAAAACACACCTCCTAGTGGCGGTGGACAAGTTTACCAAGTAGGTAGAGGCAGAGCCGGTCGGCAAATGTGACGCGGCTACGGCGGTTTTATTTATCAAAAAGTTGATCTACCGTTTTGGTTACCCACACAGCATCATCACTGATAACGGTACAAATCTGTCCAAGGGGGCTATGAAAAAATTCTGTGACGAAGAGCATATCCGGCTTGATGTTTCAGCAGTGGCGCATCCACAATGCAACGGTCAGGCAGCGCGAGCCAATCAGCAAATTCTAAGAGGGATTAAACCGCGGCGTATGGTTCCTTTGCAACGAACGCCCGGGTGTTGGGTAGAAGAATTACCCTCCGTCTTATGGAGCATCAGGACAACCCCGAACAGATCCACGGGTTTCACGCCTTTCTTTACGGTGTCCGGGGCCGAAGCAGTTTTGCCTAGTGACATCCGGCATGACTCGCCAAGGGTGGCGGCTTACGTTGAGGCGGACAATGAGACGACACGTCAAGACGCATTGGATGCTCTGGAAGAGGTGCGAGAGCTAGCAGCGGCCCAGTCGGCAATTTATCAACAAGACTTGCGTCGCTATCACAGCCGCAGGGTCAAGACACGGACGTTCCAGGAGGGGCGACTTAGTGCTCTGGCTGATTCAGGACCAGAAAAATGTGCATAAGCTCTCTCCTCCATGGGAAGGACCTTTTGTAGTCAGCAGAAATCTTAACAATGGGTCATATTACCTCATCGATATCCGAGATAACTCAGATACGGCGGGTCAGGAGACCCGCCGACCGTGGAACATTGCGCATCTCCGACCTTATTTCACCAAAGGATGTAGAGACCCTTCATTGTACACTATCATTGTACATGTTACAGTTATATTAAGAAGTATCACTGCCAAAGAAAAATCCCAGCTCAGGAAAATGAGTCGCGGCACCGGGCGTTATACCACAAAATCCCGACTCGGGAAAATGAGTCGTGGCACCAGGCGTTATGCCACAAAATCCTGACTCAGGAAAATGAGTCGCGACACCAGGCGTTATGCCACAAAATCCCGACTCGGGAAAATGAGTCGCGGCACCAGGCGTTATGCCACAAAAAAACGGCTCAGGAAAATGAGTTGTGGCGAGGGCGGCTTCTTACATTTGGGTACAGCTTCTAATGCCTATCCCCCGGCGTCGTACGCCTTACTACTGAAGGGGGCTTCTTACCGACGGGTATCGCTTCTAACACCCTATCAGCCGGCTTTATGCCAAATTTCCGGCTAGCACATTTAGCCACAGTTGTGAGGGTTTTTTACCGATGGGTAGCTAACACCTCATAACCGGCGAGGGCGGCTTCTTACCTTCGGGTACAACTTCTAACGCCTATCCGCCAGCGTTTATGCTGTATTATTACCTTTGGGTTAACAAAAATCCGGCTAAGCAAAATTAGCCGCGGCGAGGGCGGCTTCTTACCTTTGGGTACAACTTATAATGCTTGTTAACTGGCTTTATGCTATAAAACTCCAGTTAACATAATTAGCCACGGACGGAAATCATGAAGTCCTTTCGGTCGACTCTTGACCCAAGAAGAAGAGACAACCGACGGAAATTATTAACTCGAATGCATACAAGGAAGATGGCACTTGGAAAGCCGGATTTTTTCATTTAAAAGATCAGCACAGCAAATATCACAGGACATATATTACAAATGCTCTCTGTAGAGCACCAAACAGTGTTGATCAAAAGTTTTTCAAAGTCCCCTATGACGGGTTAAGGAGAGCCAACTATTACAAATTGGAGTTAAATCAACTGGCTGGCGGCTCATCCTGCTCCGGCTCTTCGGGTGCCTGGATCTGAAGGTTGTCCAAGTTCCAGTTGCAGTCAGCTAGAGCTGCAAAAGTCCCTTCTTCAAGGAAGGGAGACGGGTCAAGATCAGAAGCGCAGAGGTCCTTACTGCGGGTAGGCATCAAGTCCTTCCATTCGTAGAGTGGGATACGAATTCTCTTTTGGTCAGCATCATAATCCGCCTGGTAAGTGTCCAGGTCAGCCTCTCCTGCTAAGACGGAAGCCAGAAACCTGGAATCCTTGACGCACTGGATGTAGTCAGCTTCTGTAAACTTAGAGCCGTCATCCTTCTTGGAGGGGAAGCCTTCCATCATATCAGCCAGAGTAAGCTCTGGAGCGAAGGCCAGAGCCCGGCTTATGCCTGCAATCGCTCCCTGGCGGGCGGCTGATTTCTTCAATTCAGCAATCTGCTTCGGCATGGTGGAAAAAAATTCCAAGACCCCTTTGAGAGTCGAAGGGATCTTGTCCTTGTACTGCACAGACTTGATGGTAAACATCGCGCCGCAGTACAGTTGCTCCGCCAGGGTGTAGATAGCCTTCAGAGGCAGTAAGTTGTCGGACGCCAGTTGACGGCTTCTAGGACCTCTAGGAGCCGGAGGTTTTAATGATAAGTCACCGGTTCAGATGTTATAACAGCAGTTAAGGAAAAGTTGTCAAGAGCTCACCGAAGAGGGCGGCTCTCATCTTTGTGATATGGCGTTTCAAGGATTGCAGCTCGTCAGAGACGATCATCATCCGCTGATCAGCGTCGTCCGCCTGTTTGATCAGCTTGGCCTTCTCAAACACGGAAGACTCTCTGAAAGTGGCGAACTCTGCCTTAACTTTAACCAACTCTTCGGTCAAGAGCCGGCATTACTCATCGGTGGCGCTCCGGGCAGCCTGTTGATCAGCCAGGTTGGTCCTTAAGCCAGCCAACTATGACTTGGCTTCAGTCAAGAATTCCTGCAAACATTTCAAAGCAGAGAGTAAAACGGACAAGTCTCAACCAGATTGCAATCAATATGCATGACACTTGGGGGCTAATGTCTATATTTTAGAAGGTCACTATCAAGAGTCCCGACTCAACTTTGAACAGGTTTGAGCCGGCCCTTGGGGGCTACTATTAGCTCTCTTAAGTTATCTTCTAAAAAAGTTCCGACTCAACTTTGAACAGGTTTGAGCCGGACCTTGGGGGCTACTATTAGCTCACTTAAGTATCCTCTAAGAAGTCCCGACTCAACTTTGAACAAGTTTGAGCCAGGCCTTGGGGGCTACTATCGCCTCTTTTGATTATTTTAAATAGAATAATTCGATCTAAAAAGCAACTGTGCAAAGTCCCGACTCAACATGTCGAGAGATTAAGCCGGTACTTGGGGGCTACGTAAGGATATAAGGAGGAAAAGAATACCTCATACTTCTTCTTCATGAGATTAACCAGTTGGAGCTCCAGGTCCCGGCTGGTGGATAGGCGGGTCATGTAGCCAGCATGAAGCTCTTCAGCTATCATTTTCTCTAAGGCAGAGGGCTCAAATTCAAGCTTCCTAGAAGTTTCGGTTGTTTCACCCCGCTTGGTCAGCACGTGAGCCGGGGGATAATGCAAACCAGCGCCAGTGACCTCAACTTCTGGGCCAGTCGTGTCCATAGCCGCCTGGGCTGGGTTTAGCGGCTTAGCAGGATTCACTGGTGGATTATCTGGCACAACATCATCAGTGGTTAGCTCTGTAGAAGCGTCTGGGATATCTTCAGCCGGCCGCAAGTCATCCGGCTTTGAATGCTCCGGTTCTTGGGCAGCAGGGCCGGGGGAGGACTTGTTGGTTTTCCGACACTTGGCTTGAGCACTGTAGATATGAGGACAGAATCCAAAGGATACTACTGCCGCATAAAGAGTCAGATGTCATAATGGGAAATAGTTACAGCGGCTTGATCTTGGGAGGTGGCAGGGAAGTCGCCGAAGAGTCGCCAAAAGAGGGTGATCTCTAAGAGACAATTTAAGAAAGATGAGGCAACGTTGAGGTTGCAAAGTGAAACTAATTAAAACGGAGATACATACCTCTATGGGGCATTTCTTCGGAGCTGGCGAGTTTGGCAAGCCGGACATAAGTTCAGTAGAACCAGCGCTCCGGGTCTGGCGACGATCAACCTATTGTTGCTTCTTCAAAAGAAAATCGGGAGCCATATAAGCAAGAGGATGAGAAAGAGGAACTTTTCCAATAACCCGCCGCGGCTCCCGGGGGACAAAATATTCTGAGCCGGAAGAAATGTATATTACCTCAGGGGCGTTGGCATGGCTTGCTTCAACATCATCCTGTGAGTAGAACAAGTGTAAGTAAAATAAAGTAATAAAATGGCAGAAAGCAGCCAAGGTTTACCTCTGAGTCGGACGATTGCGGCGGGTCAAACCATCCTTCTTGTGGGGTGGTCTTCTTGGACTTCTTAGCCAGAACTTTCTTCTTAGGCTTCTTCAAAGGAGGAACATCGAAGGGGGATTCTTACCGACGGGTATCGCTTATCTCACCCTAATGGCCGGCTTTATGCCACTTCCGGTTACTTATTAACCGCGGTTGTCGAAGGGGGCTTCTTACCGACGGGTTCGCTTATCTCACCCTAACAACCGGCGTTTACGCCAAACTCAGTTGCTTATCAACTGTAGCTGTTGAAAGAGGCTTCTTTCCTTCGGGTATAGCTTACTTCTCCTTTCAAACAGCCGGCTTTATGTCGTCTCAGGCTGATTATTAGCCACGGCTGTCGATGGACTTCTTGCCTTAAGGTATAGCTTACATCTCCCATCAACAGCCAGTGTTCACACATTTGCTGTTAAAAGGAGGCTTATTACTGTCAGGTATAGCTTACATTACCCTTCATGCAGCCGGCTTTAAGCCGCTTCCGGTTCATAAATAGCTGCAGTTGTCGATAGAGGCTTCTTACCATCAGGTATAGCTTACACTATCCTACGACAACCAGCTCCTTAATGGATTCATCCGACAAGAATCGGAGCCATGTTGCTCCGGTTGACAAAAATTGAGTTTTCAAAGAGTTTATCCGACTCTAATATTCTGGCGAAGGAATGGCGTCTTCAAAGATAGACACCCCTCATTAGAAAAGCTCAAGGTATATCCATGGAGAGTCGGCAACACATTACATTGAAACACAGAGAGAAGGAAAGTGCACACAGAGAGGTGGAAAATATATGCAGCCGCCAAATGGCCGAGTCATGCTTACTCTATTACAAAAATTACTCTCAGAAAGAGCAGAAGGCATTGTCAACCGCTTACAGCGGGTCATTACATGAGTCTGTGCTTAGAAAGGTTAAAAGAATAAAGTTCAGTTATTGGCCGGCTCATCCTGCTCCGGGTCTTCTACTGGCTTTATCTGGAGATTTCCCAAGTCCCAATTACAGTCAGCCAGAGCAGCGAAAGACCCTTCAAGGAAAGGGGACGCGTCAAGCTCACAAGGGAAGAGATCCTTACTATGGGGGTGTCAGATCTTTCCACTCGTAGAGAGGCCCGCGGATCCTTTTCTCCTCTGCGTCATAAGCCTCCTGATAAGTGCTCAAGTCAGCTTCATCCGCCAGTACAGAGGCCAGATAACGCGACTCTTTGACACACCGGATGTAATCTTCTTCGGTGAATTCTGAGCCGTCATCTCTTTTGGACGGGTAACCATCCATCATTTCAGCCGGCGTTAGCTCGGGGGCGAAGGCCAGAGCCCAGCTCAATCCAGCGACGGCTCCTTGGCAGAAGGCAGACTTCTTCAGCTCTTCTATCTGCTTGGGCATTATGGAAAAGAGTTCCAACACCCCTTTCAGAGCGGTGGGGATCTTCTCCTTATATTGAACACTCTTGATCATGAAGATGGCGCTACAGTATAGTTGTTCCGCAAAGGTGTAGATGGCCTTCAGTGGCAGAAGGTTGTCAGAAGCCAACTGCCGGCTCCCGAGACCTAGATAAGCCGGATAAAGCTAATGAGTCACCAGTTTTTCACTAGCAATGTTAAAATACAAAGTAAAACAGAAAACTTACCAAATAGGGCGGCTAAAATCTTCGCTATGTGCTGCTTCAGGCCTTGGAGTTCTTCCGCCATAGCTGTAAGCCGCTGCTCGGCGTCGTCCGCCCATTTGGTCAGAGTAGCCTTTTCAGATTATGCCGTCTCTTTCAAAGAGGTAAGCTCAGCAGTGACATTGGCTAGCTCCTTAGAGAGAAGCCGGCACTTTTCGTCAGCAATGCTTCGGGCTTCTTGCTGAGCTGCCAGATTGGCCTTCAGATCCGTCAACTGAGAGCCGGCTTTATTTAAAGCTTCCTATAATACATCAAAATACAAGATAAGTGATCAAAATACAGGACAAGTGTTAAAAGCAAATTTATGCAAGTCTCAAACAGATTGCAAGCAATATATTTGACACTTGGGGGCTAATGTATATTTGATCTTTCAAAGAGTATGCAATGCAGTTCCGGTTCATCTCCTTCGAAGCTAATCCGGAACTTGGGGGCTACACTATGGCTCTTCAATGTACTAATAATGGAAGCACCGACTCAACTTGATCAAGTTTGAACCGGCCCTTGGGGGCTACGATTAGATCTCCAAGCTGTCTATATTAAAGACCCGACTCAAATATAATCTGAGATGGCCCTTGAGGGCTACGATTGGCGTTTCACTTTATCTACAGTACTAAGCTAAAGCAATTCTAAGGGAATTTGGCATGACAATATCTACAGAGGTCAAAGAAAGACCCGGCTCAACAATTGAGTACGTTAAACCGGCTCTTGGGGGCTAAGTAAGGATATGGTAAGAAGGAAAGGTACCTCATATTTTGTCTTCATTGAAGAGACCAACCGAAGTTCCAGATCCCGGCTGGTGGTAACCCAGTTTATATACCCGTCATGGAGCTCTTCGATTGTCATCTTCTCGTACGAAGAGTCAAAGTTCAGCTTCTTCGAGGCTTCAGCCGGCTCTGTATGTTTGGTCAACACATGAGCCGGAGGCGTTTGATGACCAGACCCGGTGATAACAACATCTGGAGTTTTAGGGGTCTTGGCAGGAGTCGCCGGCTTTGAAGGAGCCCTTGGAGGGCTCTCCATGATGACATCTTCAGCGGTCGGCTCAGTGGAGGCAGCCGGGGGGTTTTCTTCTGGTTGAGTCTCCTCCGGTTTTTCAGGTTCCGGCTCTTCGATAACTGGGCCGGAGGAGGGCTTGTTGGTTTTGCGATGTTTACTTTGAGCACTGCAAATAGAAGGATCAGCAGTTGAAGAAGTTTCTATCATGTTAACAGCCGGAGATCCAGATATCATGGTAAGGAATGCTTACAGTGGATTGATCTTGGGCGGTGGTAGAATTGACGCTGAAGAGTCACCGGAGGAAGGGGATTTCTAAAAAGAGTAAAACAGGAAAGATGAGAAAGTGTCAAGATTACAAAGGAAAGTCAAAAGAAAAGTAGAGACTTAAACCTCGGCAGGGCGTTTCTTTGGAGCCGGAGAGTTTGGTAGCCCGGACATGAGCTTAGTAGAGCCGATGCTTCGAGTCTGTCGACGCTCGACTTGCTGTTGCTTTTTTAAGAGAAAATCGGGAGCCAGATAAGCAAGAGGGTGATAAAGAGGTACTTTTCTGATAACCCGTCGCGGCTTTCGGGGGACGAAACATTTTGAGCCGGAAGAAACGAAATTTACCTCAGGAGCATTGGCACGGCTGGTTTCCACTTCATCCCGTGAGTAAAACAAGCATTAATAAAGCAGGAAGGTAAAAGGATCAAACAAAGCAGTTAAAATTTTACCTCCGAGGTGGATGATGGTGGCAGGTCAAGCAAATTATCTTGCGGGGCATCTTTTTTGGCGCTCTTACTCGCGACCTTCTTCCTAGATTTCTTCGGAGGGGCAACATATTCCTTCTTCTAGAAGTCTGAGTCGGCCTACAGGAGTGACCCGGGGAAGGAGTAATAAGTCAGCAAAGTACAAGCAACATCCAAGAGACGGATGGGAAGAGATTAACTTACGTCCGGAGCCGAATGATTGACGCAGAAAGGCGCCAGCCTGATGGCGCTGCTAGAGCTGGAGGCTTCATGGACAAGGCTCTGGATGGTCATAGTGATGTCATCTTCGGTCAAAATTGATTGACTAAAGCACAAGGAACTATCGTACTTGCCTTCGTATTCACACATAAGCCGGCCCCTGTAGCTTAAGGGCATGATCCGCCAAGAAACCCAGCAGCGGATCAAGCCTATTCCTGTTAGTCCATTGGCCATGAGTGCCTTGAGCTTGGTATGAGCCGGTTCAAATCTGGCACGCTCCGAGGCTGTGAGCCGGCCCGGAAGCTCTGAATCTGTCTTGAGTCGGGAAGGACGATTGCCCGGCAAGGGGCGTTCACCCTCAGGAGAGGTATCCTTGCAGTAGAACCAGGTTTTATTCCAGTCCTTTGGGTGACTCGGCATTTGCATAGCCGGAAAAATGATGTCTCTACGATGCTGAATAGAGATCCCTCCAAGCTCCAGACTTTGACCACCCTTCATCTCAGTTTGGCGGTTGGCATAAAAGAACTCCCGAAACAACCCCACAGACGGCCTGGACTGCAGATAAGCCTCGTAGAGCACTTGGAAGTTGCATATATTTGAAACAGAGTTGGGGGCCAAGTCTTCAGGGTGCAACTTATACAAATGAAGAATGTCCCGGAAAAATTTAGAGTCGAGCGGCATGAACCCTCGCTCAATGTGGTCGGTGAAAATGACTACTACTCCTTTTTTGGGTGCAGGCTGGGTCTCATTACCCGGAACCCGCCAGTGAAGAACCTCTTTGGGATGGAGAGTGCCTACTTCGACAAGATCTGCTAAATATTCTTCCGTGCGCAGGAGCCAACCCAGTTGCATGAGTTGGATGCACGAGACATGACGGTGGTTTAACTACTGTACAAAGGACATAAAGACGGCAAATCAAGAACAAGCAGGAATCTGCGGCGGCTTACAATTTTAAGGACTCTATGATATCATGCTTCTGTCTGGGTGACAAGAGCCGGACGAGGCTTAGCGACTCATACAGGGGAAGGAAGATTGAAAATTGGCGAAGTCCTAAAAAACAGATTCCTCAAAATATTACTATGTCTACGGATCTACAAAGGCAGAGAAAATAAATTTTATCCTAACCTAGCGATGAACAGCGAAAGAAAAGGAAATGGACTGGAGCCATCATGGTTCGCGCATTACGCATAGCCGGCCCGTGCACGCCGGCGAAGCAAGAGCGCATTCTAAAGGCGTTAGTGGTGTCGAGATACAGTTGCGAGGGCGGTGCCGGAGCCCGAGCGGCGGCGGCGGAGCCCCCGGTGAAAACACTACTACGGCAGCGGCAATCTAAGGAGCAGGAGAACTCACCGAAGATGGCGCAGCAGAGGCGGACGAATCTCTGGTACGTTCAGGGTGATGCAGCGGCCAAGTTGGGGACGACATATGGACGGCGCCGGAGCGAAGCACGAAGATGCTGGGGCGGTGACAGGAAGAAGACGAAGAAGAAGAGGCACGACCGGGAGGATGGGAAACTCCGACCCGCACGGGTCATATTTAAAAGGGGGTTAAGGAAGGCGTGAAAATCCAGGCGATGACACCGTTTGACCAAGGTGGACGCCTCGATTCTCGGGGTGACAGTTAATGAAAGATTTGGTGATACGTCAGCAGATCTCATGACGTCATGACGGGTCACTTCCGGGCGACTCGCCAAAAATGGAAGAGAAGGATGAAGTGAGCAAGCTCAATTCAACCTGGGGCCTAATGTTGGGGATATGACCCCACGATATGACCCGCCCGGAGGCTCCGGGTCATGTTGCTAGCTCCTGAGCCGGCCCAAAGGTGAGCCGTAAGACTGATGGCCCAGGAACATAGGCAGCTCAAGGTGTAGGCCATACAAACGGGCCGGACGGAGAAGACCCGGGCGTGCAAGCCGATTCATAGACGGCTTGGACAAGAGGATAGAGAGAGACTTGATTAGCAATTGTGACGGCCCGGTGGTCCTAACCTCTTATATAAGCAGACCCGGGGCGACTTAGAGGTAGGTAACCGAGAACTAGGTCAAGCTTCTAGCTCCTTGTAATCTATACACAAGCAATACAAACACAAGCACCTCGACTCGAGGGGCCAAACCTGGGTAAATCCGTGTCTTTCGTCCCAACTAACCCCTTTGAGTCCACCCCGTTAAGCGATGGCCTCGAATCCAAGTCCGTTCACCCGGACATCTGCCGTGATAAAACCACGACATACTCCTTCTTCCAGAAATCAGAGGTGGCCCGGAAAGGTTAAACCGGTTAAACGGTAATGCGTTAGAAAGGTATAAGTGACAAGCAGAAAAGATGGTGAAGGGTCTCCTTACCTCTAGAGCCGGATTTTTGGCATTAAAAGGCGCCAGGCCAATGGTGCTGCATGATTCGGATGCTTCATGGACAAGGCTCCAGATGACGGTGGTGATGTCATCCTCCGTCAGGGTTGATTGGCTGAAGCATAATGAACTATCATACTTGCCTTCGTATTCACACATGAGTCGGCTTCTATGACTTAAGGGCATAATCCGCCAAGAAATCCAGCAGCGGATCAAATCTATCCCGTTTAAACCATTAGCCACGAGGGCCTTGATCTTGGTGTGAGCCGGCTCATACCTTGCACGTTCCAAAGCTGATAGCCGGCTCGGAAGCTCTGAAGTTGTCTTGAGACGGGAGGGACGATAACCCGGCAGTGGACGCTCATTCTCAGGAGAGGTATCCTTGCAGTAGAACCAAGTCTTGTTCCAGTCCTTTGGATGACTCAGCATCTGCATGGCTGGAAAACTAATATTCCTATGCCGTTGAATGGAGATCCCGCCAAGCTCTAGACTCGGACCGGCTTTCACCTCAGTTTGTCGGTTGGCATAGAAAAACTCTCGAAATAACCCCACACACGGCTTGGCTTGCAGATAGACTTCACAAAGCACTTGAAAATTGCATATATTGGAGATGGAGTTGGGGACCAAGTCTTGGGGGTGAAGCTTGTAAAAGTGAAGGACGTCACGAAAGAACTTCGAGCCAGGAGGCACGAATCCTCGCTCGATATGATCGGAGAAGACCACTACTTCGCCTTCTTGAGGAGTGGGCCGTGTTTCATCACCCGGGGCCCGCCAATTAAGGACCTCCTTGGAAGGAAGGGTACCCACGTGAACAAAATACAATAAGTATTCCTCCATGATGCAAGACCCGACCGAGTTGCATGAGTTGAGGCGCGAGACATGCTGGCGGCTTAAGGACTGTGCAAATTAAAAAGTACGGCGAGTCAAGAGAAAAACAAATATCTATGATGGCTTACAATTTTAAGGGTTCTACAAATAATATGCCATGCTCCAGCTGATGAGAGCCGGAGGGGCCTGGTGAGTCAACAAAGAAAAGAGGAGGAGCGAAAAACAGCTAAGTCCCAGGAAACAAATTTCGTGAAGTTCAGCTAAAATGACAGATCTACAAAAGCAGGAAAAATGCCTATATTTTCATACCTAAGGACGAACGGGCGAGGCGGACGAAACCTAAAATGGCAGGATGAGTAAGGGCCAATCTATGTGTTATTACTCACTGCCTATTACGCAGCAGCGCCGTGAGGTCGGGCGACTGTCCGGAGTTCATACGCTGAGCACGGCTAGCGGCAATGGAGTCCGAGTTCTAAGCGACGATGGCGGCAAAGCTTTATAGAAACCCTACCGGAGACCGTTATGGATCTAAGGGAAAAAGACTTACCAGCAACGACGAGAGGAGCGCGAGATGAACTTTGGTTCGCAACTGGTTGATGCAGTGGCCAGTCGACGGCGGGACGGAGACAGCGCCGGAGCAGGA
The DNA here is from genome assembly GCA_022496015.1 of Hordeum marinum. Taxonomy (NCBI): domain Eukaryota; kingdom Viridiplantae; phylum Streptophyta; class Magnoliopsida; order Poales; family Poaceae; genus Hordeum; species Hordeum marinum. The sequence continues at coordinate 475,859,913 of CM039672.1, read as the reverse complement.
CCGGAAGTATCGGAGAGGAAGAAGATGACGGTGCGAGAGGGAGCAATTAAATGCCGCCCACGGTAGTCCTATTTAAAAGGAAAACGGGGAAGGCACGAAAATCCAGGCGACACAAATCGTCTGACCGAGGCGGACGCCTTGACTTTCGGGCTAACCATTTAATGGAAGGATTTGGTGGTGCGTCAGCGAATCTTTTTTGCAGAGTCTGCATGACATCACGGCGGGTCATTACCGGGCGACTCATCGAGGAACAGAAGAGAAGGAGGAAATGAGCAAGTTCAAATCAACCTGGGGCCTAATGTTGGGGATATAACCCCACGGTGAGACCCACCCTGGAGGGCTCTGGGTTAAACTGGATGCCTCGTAGCCAGCCCAAGAGTGAGCCGTCAGGACTGGAGGGCCCAACAAGCATAGTGGCTCACAAGATGGGCCGGCGGGGTGGCCCGGATGAGAAGACCCGGGCGTGTAAAGCCGCCCGGGGACAATTTGGTCAGGATAGGCAAGAGAAGATAGAGGCAGACTTGGACATGTAATGAGAGTCGGCCACAACTTTTATGACCCGTGGTCATGACCTCGGTATGTAAAGGCAAGACCCGGGGCGACTTAGAGATCAAGTTATCAAGAACTAGGTCAAGCTTTAGCTCCCTTGAAATCGATACAACAAGCAATACAAATACAAGCAGGACGTAGGCTATTACCTCACCTTGAGGGGCCGAACCTGGGTAAACTCGTGTCCTTCGTCCCTATCAACCCCTTTGAGTCCATCACGATAGCGATGGCCTCGAATCAAAGTCCGTCACCCGGACATCTGCCGTGATAAATCCATGATAGTTGGTAACATGTCACATAAGACAACATTGTGTGCATGTTTTATATTTTTTGAATTTTTTAAATTAATGGTGCTCATTTGACCTCGATCGTGCTAGCTAGGTTTATCTTGAAAATGTACATATACCAAGTTTAGTATTTTTTTTCTCGTTAATGTGTGTTATAAAACGACGAACGACGAATGTTTCACATTTTTTCGATTTTTTAAATTAGTTATGCTCAGTCAAAGCATTAGAAATCCCGTTGACCAGCTGAAAACCCTGCGGGGTTTCGCCTAACCCTAGCTCCGAATGTTAGCCGTTCGGTCATATGGATGGCTCCGCATCATGGGTTCGTGGGGCGATCTGCGAGAGGCGATCGTAGGAGTTTTGCTCGGCTGCTTGCCCACCATTGACTCCGCAAAAAAAACATAGTTATTGAGCCCAAAAGGAAACCAAGCTCTAGTTGGGCCGTCGAATTGCATCGTTTTTTGCATCGTTTGCTCTCTTTTTAGTGAACGTGTTGGCTCCGTGCTTTTGCATCGTTTGAAATTACACAACAATTGACATTGCCTAGAAAATGTAGTTCTTTTTGTTCAATACAAATGCAAAATGACCAAATTTATAAGGGCCAAATTTATTTTTATCATGCAAAATGGCCACAAACTATTCAAAAATTATCTTTTTTGTTCATATAATATATATGACCATGGATACCCACGCGTGTAATTAACTTCTTTTTCTTGCTCTTTTCAAACCACAGTTTCCCACGCGTGTAATTAACTTCTTTTTATTGCTCTTTTCAAACCATAGTTTCCCACGCGTGTACACTACCGACGCTGCGGTGGGTGTGAAAACGGGCTACTTCACATTGACCCCATTATTGCCATGGCGAAATAACACATAGCACTACGGCTATTTAAGCCACCCTCTGCCTCTGCCATCCCTCATCCATCTCCCATCCTCTGCCATCTGCCCTTCTTGCTCTTCGGCCCCTTCTCCTTCTTCTGCACATCCCTCAGCCATGCAGTACACCGGACCAACCTGTCGCTTCCCACCCACCGTGCTGAAGAGGCTCTACCCTACCGGCATGTACATTGTGCGCACACGATGTGTGTGGGCGATATCAGGTTGGAGGACCGAAAGGAACTTCACCGAGTTCTTCCTCGCGGCCTGCTACCGCCAGCTCCCGTGAGGATCTCCAACGATGTTCCACGTCGAGGAGGTCATCCAAAACGGGGTGGTGGTTGCTCTCCTTGCCCACTTCACCAACACATTCGACGCCTTCTACCTCCTCGGCTGGGTGTTTTGGTGTGGCTGTGAGTTCATCGCTTTCACCACCCACAACAAGTTCACAGAGTACACCAACATCTTCCCCACCGCGTCGTGCATGCACACTCTTCCGTACCCCATCGACAACGCCCCGGAGGAGCAGTAAAGGGCGCCCGAAGGAGGAGCGAGGTGGAGAAGGTGGCGGCTAGGGTTCTAAACCCTCTATCTATTTTTTTGAATCTATGTTATGTTAATTAAGTTGTGATTTAACTATGTTGGAGATGCTATGGTCTTGTTGGCCCTTTTATTAAGTTCTATCATTAAGTTTTCTATCTATTTTGTTATTAAGTTCTTGCTAGTTTGAACTATGTGATCATGCTATGTGATTGTTGGCCCTGTCTACATATTTGTTGATTGTTTTCTTAGAGAGATCACTTTGTTAATAACCACCTAGTGCATACAGCCACAACCAATCCTTCTTTTTCTTTACACAAGCCACAAATATGTAGCCACTTAGCTAGTGCATGCAGCCAAAAAAATATAACATATTGTTCAGTTTATTTGTCGTAGCAAAATGGGTGCAGATGCGAGTGGATCGAAAAGGCTGAAACTGGTCGTAAGAAAATGATGCTCTAAATCGAGGAGAAAAGTGTGCTAGTAGAGAGGAACCAGCGGCACGGACCGTCGCTGCATTCATGGTGGCTGGAATGCGTGAAAGCGGCTCGGTCAGTGCATCGTGGCAGCGTGCATCGATGCATGCAGGCTCGATCGGTGCATGTAGGCTCGTTCGATGCATCGTGGCGGCGCATCTCGACCCATGCAGGCAGGCTTTCTGGGTGCATGCATAGTAGGCTTCTATTGTGGCAGCGCGTGCAGGCGTTTAACGCAAGGGACAACCCAACGAAACCACGGCCCAACGGTCAAACAACGACACCGCCGAACACAACCCCACTTGTCATATCCAATGGGCGACACAGTCTAGCACGGCCCCACTCGTCACAGTTAATGGTCAAGTCATTGGCCCGACGACAACGCCCATTCTGACCTGTTCTGAGGGTTTCGGGCAAGGGAGTGGGGAAAACTGAGCAAAAGTTAAGAGCACGGGGATGAATGAGTAGAGCTAAGGAACCAGGTGACACAAATGTAAAATAGCCTTTATATAAAGAGAAACACATAACACTAACACCAGCTCCCAAATCACACAAAGCATTTTTTGACATAATTTCTTTTAATGGAGCAAGGTATAGTTGGTATTCCAGGATCTCCAAGTTTTTTAGGTACTCGATCCTTAAAAGAATAATTAGAAAGCATGGTGGAGATTTCAGCTTCAGGTATCTTTGTTTTATTAGTGATGATGTCTTCCATGTATTTTGCATAAGGGGCCATCTTTGAGATGTCAGTTAAGTGGGTAAGCAAAAAGACTGACCTAATCATTTCAGCAAAGCACTCAAGAATTCTTCATCGTCCTTTTTCTTAGATGGTTTAGCTGGAAAAGACATCAGTTTTTGAACCCATGGCTCTCTTTCCTTACCATGTTTTCTGGCCACGAAGTCTTTTTTATCATATCATTTATTTTTAGGTTGTGAGTTATCAGGATCAACAACGGGTTTTATTTCAACATCATCGGCTGCTTCTTTATCATTGTTTTGTTGAGTACCTTCATGAACATCATCCTTATCATTTTCATTATCACTAGGTGAATGTTCATTACCAGATTGAGGTTCAGCATCATAAATAGAGACACCATTATTATCACGAGGTTTTTCAATCTCAGGTTCAGTAGAGTTATGCAAAGTCCTATCATTTTTCTTTTCCATTTTTCCTTTTAGAAGGACTAGGTGCATCAGCATTAATTCTTTGAGAGTCTTGTTCAATTCGGGTGTCCCTCGGGATAAAGTAGTTCCCGAGTCATTTTACCTCATCTAGTTGCTACTCTAACAGGAAAATCATTCATATTGTACATTTCATTAAGCAATTCTCTTCGAAATTTAGCAGCTTGTTCTAACTGGGTTTGAACCATAGAGGCATGTTTTCCTACACCTCTAACATCATTACTGATTCTAAATAACAAGTCACTCAAGAGAGCAATCATATCATAATTATATTTCAATTGTTTCAGAACATTTGCATTGAAGTGATCTTGTTTCCTAATATAGTTATCAAATTCATATAAGCATTGTCTAGGATGTTTATTGTGAGGAATGTCACCTTCATCAAACTTTAATAAATAATTTACCTTTACCACCTGTGGAGGTGGTGGTGTGTCGAGTCCATGTATTTCTTCAATAGGTGGTAAATTCTTTACATCCTCAGCTTTAATACATTTTTCCTTCATACATTTCTTTGCCTCCTGCATATCTTCAGGACTGGGAAATAAGATACCCCTCTTCTTCGGAGTGGGTTCGAGTGGTGGTTCAGGGAGAGTCCAATCATCATAATTCTTCAGTATATTATTCAATAGTTCCTCAGCTTGTTCAAAGGTTTGTTCCCAGAAAACACAACCAACACAACTATCTGGGAAGTCCCTAGAAGCATCAGTTAGTCTATTATAGAAGATATCAAGTATTTCATTTCTCTTAAGAGGGTGATCAGGCAAAGCATTTAGCAGTTGGAGAAGCCTCCCCCAAGCTTGTGGGGGACTCTCTTCTTCAATTTGCACAAAGTTAATTATTTCTTGTAAGGCAGCTTGTTTCTTATGAGCAGAAAAATATTTTTCAGAGAAGTAGTAAATCATATCCTCGGGGCTACGCACACAATTATAGGATCGAAACTAGGTCTATAGGGGGATGATTAGACTACTTGACCAATAAAATTTCTACCTATTCCCAATTTTAGTTGTGGGCAGATTTTAGCGATGATAACAAGTCAAGGACACCCTACACATGCATGTCTATGAGTATAGCACCGTAAAGTAAAGACGAGCACATGTAATAGAGGTGAGGGTTAGAAGATAAAACACAATTGTTGACACGAATATTTTTCTCGTGGTTCCGACCTATCGTACATCCATGTTTATGGAGTCTTCAACCCACTGAGGGGGTAACGGTCGCGAGAGTCCACGGAGGGCTCCACCCATAAGGGTCCACGAAGTAGCAACCTTGACTATTCCATAACGGCTTCCGTCCAGAAAGGACTACCCTCACTATGGGTAGATCTTTATGAAGTAGGCGATCTCCTTGCCCATACAAACTTCTTGGTTAAAGTCCACAACACGGAGTAGGAGGCTCCCAAGCAACACCTAACCAATCTAGGAGGCACCACCCTCCAAAAGGTAATATGCTTGATAATGGTGATGAATTCCTTGCTCTTGTGCTTCAAGATGATAGACTCCTCAAGACTCAATTAGTCTCTCATAGATTTGACTTGGAAGAAGATATTGATTGGGTGGAAAACAACTTGGGGAGCCTAGAAATCAAGATCCATATGGTTGGAATGGATGATGTTGATCTCAACAAAAGGGTAGGTGGTTTTTTCTCGGAAATTTGGATATGGGAAGTGGGGAACTGTTCTGAGTGCTTCTCTTGCGAGTGGGATGTGGTGGAGGGGTATATATAGGCATCTCCAAAAGTCCAACAGTGACAACATTATTTACCATCTCGATGCAACCGATGCAAAACTCGGTTGTACCGATCTATTCAAAATGTGGCAACTTTCGGAATCTCAGTGAGACTGATATAGGAAACTTGGCAGTGCCGAAGTCAGTGGCTGAGGCAGTTTCCAAGACTCGGTGAGACCGAAACGCAAAACTTGGAAATTCTGATTTTATGAAATCAGCTAACAGAATCGTGGTCACTGAATTAGGTCACTGAAACGCAAAATAGTCCAATGAATTTTGATGGTGGAAATTCCAATTTTATGTGAACTCGGCTGCACTGAAGAGATATGGTTTGGCTACGGTTCTGTCTTAGGTTTTGACTCGGTGTAGACGATGTGGAATTCTGGGTTGCGCCGATTTTGAGTGGTAGGGTTTTGACAAAGTATTTTGTGGGAGTGGCTAGCACTTGTGCGTATCGAGCAATTTATTCACCAACAATACCTTACCCCCTTTTAATAGTATTGGCTTTCCTATGGACTCAAAGTGATTTTTCACAAAGTAAAAAGAGAGACTTCTAGCTTGATCCTTTGCCAATCCATTCCTTGCATCTTGGGGTATCTCCTCACAATTTATAGACATCTCATCATTGGACTTTTCCAGAAATATGCTTAGTGAAAACATGAGTCCAATGACATCTGTGTTGTTATTAATTACCAAAACCACAAGGGAGCAAATGTGTTTTCAATCTCCCACTTTGTGGTAGCCCAAGTGAACAAAGAAGATTTGGCCCGGGAAACTCATGTGCACTCAATGAAGGGCTTCGTACAGCCCACGCATTGGATGTTGATTTCTTTCGTGTTTTTTTGGCCGAGGTGGCAGATTTATTGAGTTGATTGGCTGCATGTTAACAAAACCTGACATGATCTTGAGTGGGACTGCATGAGGTGTGATGCGGCTGGATGTGATTGGATGATGACGTGGCTATGCTGCATGTTGAGATTAATCAAGTAGTGGGGGTGAACTTCTTAAGTACTTCCTCTGTAAACAAATATAAGATGTTTTAGGTCACTACTTTAGTGATCTAAAACATTTTATATTTATTTACGGAGGGAGTATATAGGATATTTGGAGAATGTGTGGATTGGAGAGACTATGGATGAAGACTCATACAATCTTTCAGTTTCGGTGCTTCATTGGAATAGAGTAGTTTCCGCTTTCCAGTATGTAGTGTTTTGTTGTTTTGTTATCTGTGTTAGAATAAGGATGTACCTGAATTAGTTTGCGATTTTATGCGCAACCTGACAACATCTACCTTTATGACCATTTGCTTGTTTACTATAGTATTCCCTCCGTTCTTAAATATAAGCCTTTAAAAAAAATTCATTACGTACGAAGCAAAATGAATGAATTTACATTTTAAAATACTTCATATGCATCCGTATATTGTTCATATTAAAATTTTCAGAAAAGTCTTATATTTAGAAACAGGGGAGTACTTTACTACCGTTTGTGCTCCGTTCAGCGTGCCTTTCTGTATGATCATGGTTCAGAGGGGAGCACATACATGTTTAGATGCATACAACTTAGACATATCGGATCATGTAGGCTGGAACATGGACTGAAACTAATTGGTAAAATTAAGTAGCAATGGTTACAACAAGTCTTTATGCCATTACTGATTTATCCTCATGTTTTTGCCATTAGAAGACCTATCCTATTCTCTTTTGCCCTATTGTTCAATATGTAAGCCATAGCTTCACGAGTGTGATATTTCTGTTTACTATATTGCATTTGCCTCCTTTTGTGGAATTTGGAACATCGATGCAAAATAGACTTCCACATACTCTGAACCATCGTCCATCCAATTATTTTCAGATTTGATTTATAGATGGGGAAAATAATTGCTCGTCTTTTGGAGGTAACCATTGTTCGTTACAAATCACGATTACAACTTCACACACGGCCCAATTCTAGTCAGAGTCAATAGGACACATATCTCGCTCTAATTGCAAGAAAGACATTACTAATCTCTACCTAATAATAAAACACCCATAACTTCTGGTCTTACGTTGTCGACAAATTTGCACAAAAGTCCCTCTGTTTATGGGAAATCAACCCGCAGTACGAGAAATTAGTAAAAAAAGTTTCATTTTTTACATAAACACCCCGGACAATCACCATCGGGCACCACAACCGCTTAATTTAACAGGTTCACCACTCGCAGCTGGCGTTGACGAATCCATTCCCGATGGCAGCGTCTTCCGGCGAGGAGGCGAGGGAGCTGTCGCCCGCGATGCGAGGCCGAGACGGCGTCCCGCGTACGCGAGGAGACGGGGTTGAGGAGGTGCAGGAGGACACCGGGAGGCGTGGTCGAGGAGGAGTAGGAGGACGCCGACCGGTGACCCTCCGACGAGGTCTTGGCGAGGGCGGCGGCGATCACGAGGACTTGACGATGGAAGGTGTGCTACTTAATCCCCTCGATACCCCCTAAGACAAAGGACACAACTGTGGTGGAGCAGGCATGGGCGAGGCTGCAGGTAGGTCATGCCTGGACGAGGTGCTGGCCTCCTCGCAATCAACACGAGTAGATGAAGCAACGACGATGAAGAAGCGATCTGAATCGACTTCCGAGGCGCCAGGCTGCTCGCCGGATACAGAGACAGGACGATGACTGGGCGGGCCAGATCGGACGATGGCAGAGGAGGAGCTCGAGGATGAAGCGGGCAGGGGACGGAGGCTTCTGGGCGGTCCGAATCCGGCGACTTGATGCGGGCGTGACGACGACAGTTCAGAGCTCCATGGTGGCGGCCACATTATTGTTGTTCCGAGTTCTCCTGCTCGACAAAGAAGAGAGAAGGTGAGACGAGAGATGAGACTGGTGGTAGAATTAGGAGGGAGAAGCGCGGGGAAGAGATGGGTCACCGGCGGTGTCCTGCTGTTGTTGCCTTCTTCTTGGACGAGGGTGCGAGGAGGCGCTCGGGCACGGTGTGATCTGGCGGGAAGGGGGCTGCGCTGTGCCGATGTTTGCAAGTCTCTCGATGTGGAATTGATCTAAAATCCAGTAGAGCCGGCGAGCCACCTTGCACGAGATACACACGTGTCCATGGGGGTCCCACGCACCGCTAGCTCATCTTGCCTGGTCCAGTCGTTTCTTTGCACCGATCCCATCCACATGTGAGCTCCTTGACGGTTTCCAGGCGATCGCAGGCGACTGCTCCTTGCCGGCCAGCGTGTTGGCTCCCCTTCCCTCCCCTCGTCGCTCCGGCGGCAGCGGGAGGGTGGGGGAGCCCGGTTTCTTTTGTCCGACCTGGAGATTGGTTTAGGATAGGTATGTCGGGTGACTGTGTTCGGTCGGTGCCAACGTCGTTACCGTGAATAAAGTTTTCCAGGCCATCGTCTCGACGTCGTTCTTCCACGACGTCGAGGTGCCATGAATTTGTATTCGAGCGAGTTTTTCAAGACGTCGGTGGAGATCTTGCTCAGGTTCTTGTTTTTTCGGCTTCGTCCGCATTGCGTCGGCTGCGTCTCCAGCGTCGTCGTGGAGCCAGAAGTTTGGGTCTTGGAGTTGGCCGCCGCTGCAACACCGGTCTTGTCCAAAGGATGATCCACATGGAGATTTGGCGGTGGAAGATGGTTGCCAGTTCTGAAGTTTTTCGACGATTCTGCCTGTCGAGATCTTCAAGACCGCGATCCAAGATGTGTGAAGTATTTCTTTGGCCCATGACTCACATCGATATGTGCGTCGCCACTTGTGACGACGCCTGTTCAGAGGCTCATAACGCAGATTGACTGATATGGCACTATCTTGGATCTTGGCAAGTTGGAGGCCTATGTTTCTCTTCTTCGGCGGACGCTTCAGCGGCGGCGGCGGCTGAATTCTTTGGCGATGATGATGTAAATTTCCTTGTGTGTTGTTTCTATGAATTGTTCCAAAGAAAAGCCATGTGTGTTGTATGTTACTACTATTATGAATAAATACATGGTTCTTTCTAAAAAAAGTAACACACAAGGTTATTTTTATCACGGCAAGGGATCCGAAGGTGCCAGAAGCTACAGTAGATAATAGAACTTTAGTCGGACCCTATTTCATTTCTAAACGTATGAAACGTCTCTTCGATACGGTCAGTGTTCGGTCTCAAAAATATATTCAATGGGACTTCTTATTTTTTTCCTTAATCGCTCAGAGTTACCGGTGTATCTCAAATCAAAACCAAATTTAAGGGCAATATAAGAGTGACCGGACATGTCAGAGCACCCTACTCCATGGCATAGCCATTCCAGACGGTCCCAGCTATGGCCACCCACTCCTTCTCACTTTAGCGCGGCAACGACACATGCAGAGGCAGTGGTGCCTCACGGTGGCCATGGCGTTGGCAGAGGATGCGGCTAGAGCTCGCGCCCGCCAAGGATGGAGCTCGTGCGCAACGGGGACAGCACGCTGCGGTCGAGCTGGATTTTAACCCCCCCCCCCCCCCCCCCCGCCGTTTGTATAATCAACCCGCAATCCATCTAGAAAAAATAATACTTTTTAAAAAATACCCATATATTTTAAACCCTAACTCCAATTTTAACATATTATATATGAAATTTAATTAGAGAAATATATAGAATATCAATATGATATTATTTTAGCTCTTAAATATTTTTTAAATGACATTTAGGATGCAACATTAATCAATAGCGCACAATTCATCTTTGTTTCGTACTGACACCGACCCTGATTGCAATACACCTCGTCAAAGCCAAATTAGAGACAAAAGAAACCGTCAATACCCCTGCATGTATGCCTCGGCAAAATTTGCGTGAAAAAGAAACAAATTTCTCGTCTTATGCCGAGAGAGACGGTTCAGCAAGACCTAATGGAGTCTTCATCATGGTTACTCAGTTAGGGTCGTGCGGTGATTTATTCTCCCATTGCAACGCACGGACTCTTTTGCTAGTAAAATTTAAAATGCAAACCGGCCCGAGGGGGAGGGGGGGCACTTTTGCAAAGAACATTCATCAATCGTCATCAATCCCTGCCGTTGCTAAAGCGCCACCAGATTGGAAGGATATGAACCTTCACACCATGGTCCAGAGGAGCACCATCACGACAAAAGCCGATTTGTGAGCCGATGAAATTGTCCTCCACGAGCGAGAAAACCATCTCCAATGTGGTACCTTGGCCGGGGAACTTCACACACCTCCCGCTTGAGGTCAACACCGCCATCTTCATCCGAAAATGTCAAAGAAAAACACCAAGGCCGCCTGCCGTTAAGCGCTTACGCAACACCGAGCCATTTTTTGTCCCACCTAACCAATCGCAACAACCATCAAAGAGGACGGAAACCACCAAAGAGAAGTAACATCATCGATCTGATCGGCCAATGAGGAACACATGCCACTAACATCGCCGACGAGATGGGGAAAGTCGTGACACCTTTACTCACCGAATCACCGGTTCGTCGCCATTACCGCCATCAAAACAGCAAGTATCAAAGAAGACGGGTAGCGGCCTAGAGCAACTTTATTGTAATTTCTTTTGGGCCTGCTTATGGTGATGCAAAAATACTGCTCCCTTCATCCAGAATTACTTGTTGCTCAAATGGATGCATCGCTCCTTGAAAAACATCTTAGATACGCCCATTTGAACAAAAGTAACTTAGGACAGAGAGAGTACTACTGTACTTGTTTTTCATCCCCATGATGTGGGGGCTGCACTACATCATGCTCCCCACAAGATTTTTCTTCTACAACTTAACCTTTTTTACATGTCAGCCTTAAGCAGCAGCTGCGAACGCCTTATTTCAAATTCTAAATTCTTCAACAAACATAAAACAGGGAGACACCAAAATAGGTATACCATAAGATCTAGACAACTTATACCTATATAAGAACTCCTCATGTCAACTTCTACCATTCATAAACATGGCTCTCAATCACTTTGCTTCACTCCGCTTGCGTGCCTTCTCGATCCATCGCTTTTCATCTGGCTCCAATTCAACGATCCAACCAGTAGCCATGCGCGCGAGCACATACGAGGTAAACATACCAGCCGCATACCCAAATACAGTTAGCACTCGCAACTCACGCCTACAAGTTGGGTTCAGATGAGATAACTTGTTAACCCCACAAAAATCGTGTAAACAGAAGGTGATCATACATACCATGTGGTGTCACCGGGTCTAGGATCCACTTGCGTGGCGAGCTCGTCACGCAGCCGGCTGATATTTTTGCCTTCTCTGCCAGGGATATCATAGGTCCTTTCCTCATGTGAAACCTTATCGTACAGCTCCTCTCTCATGTTATGGATCTCTGCCAGGAGTTTATCCCGATCTTCACAGCCCTGCTTTGCAGATTGCAGTAGAGAACATAAGTTGAGTTCCTACATAAATGATCATGCAATGGAAAAAAACGTAGTACTAGCTGGTCCACGGATCAAAGCATTTAGATACAGGGTTTTGCTACTCGTTCCTCGGATTACAGATCTTGCCAGGTCGAAAATAATTGTCATTTTCTTTTCTTTTTCTTGAGCAAACATGAGAAGTGTATTCAATTTTGAGATGCCCTATCTGTTTGGCGAAACATGGAGTTGGATTATCGAACGAGCTATTAGCACAGCATATGTTAAGTCCAGGTTGCAAAAACGAGCTATGGCACAATTGTTTTTATGAAATTGGTGAGCCGACGGGGGTAAACTAAGTACCTTGCTGGCCGCCACATTGGTGTCTGCGGCAGCTGCAGCGGAGGATGTGGCAGACCTAGCCCGACCGACCTGGGAGAGCCTAGGGAAGACTCGGCGTTGCGCCTTGTCGACAGCCACCGCCGATGAGCCTCCTCGCCGCGACTCGAAGCCCCGCCATCGGTGGATAGGCTAGGGTTCCTCCGCTCGCCTCCCCCGACTCAAACTCCGATCCGTCCGATGTGCGGCGAACCAAAATTCCTTTCTTTCTTTCTTTCTTCTGGTCTATTCTCATTCTTTTATCCAACGAACGAGCGTGGCCCACCGCCCCGCTAGCAAGGCCCAGCCCGTCCACAGGCAGAACACCACTCCCTTTGAGCCCAGTTCGTTTTCTCTCCCTTTTCTTTTTCTTAATTTCTTGATTAAAGTCTGGAAACATTTTATAGAATTCGCGAATTTATCTATTCCATGATTTTTTAATTATGGTGAACGTATTTTTAATATCCATAAAGAAATTTAAAACACCACAATTTTTTTCAATTATTGATTTTTTTCAAATTTCTCAAAAATAGGTAAACGTTTTCCAAAGTTATAATATATGCCAGTTTTCAAATGCGATCCATGTAAATATTGATACAATGGAGGATCTAGATGGTCGATCTAGCTTCATTGTCTATACAATCTTGATGTGATGCGGTTTCTTGTTTGTCTGTCAGAGATAGTGCGGCCCTGGCTCGTGGAACCCGTACCATCTGCACGTCCTATGCACATGTGTTTTCTGAAGACTAGGCATATGCCTTCTGTTGTGCGTGTTGCTATGCTATCAGAGTTGGCAAAAAAGGAAACAACTCAGTATAAAAGTTCTTCATCTCGTTGAAACGAACAAATATAATTTTTGAGTCATCCCCTTCAAAATCGTATGCAACTTTTAAAGCAAAAGCAGTTCAGGTTGATGCTTTCTATGACCAAAAAATGGGGACCCGACCCTGACATATAATGATACTTGTCGTGTGAGCGATTTGGCTCTCAAGATGGCATCAAATCAAAAACTCGTCAACATGAAAATTGTTTGCCTCATAAAAAAAACAAGACTTGCGTTGGCGGTCATCTCCATCCGAGGTAATTTGCAAACTCAGTCAACATGGCAATACATATACATCCTGAAGGCATATGTTTGTACAGCGGGGCAGATATCTGCTTCAAGACAGCTTCAAACATAGAAGTGTTCAACATCAAAGTTATTCTCCTCGCCGAGGCAACCAACTTTGCTTTTTGAATAATCTCAATCTGAGTTCGAGCGCAATCTCCACAACCAATACAAAGTGGCATATTTTTCACCTCCGCAAAATATGACACCCACTTGTCCACACTAAGGTAGGTTTAGAGATTTGGAACAGTATTGGAGTTCTTTCCTTGTGCGAAAAGTCCAGCCGCCTCATATAGAGGCAATGGCCAAATGAATAGCAGCTCACAATTGCAAACACATCTACTCATTCTCACTAGTAGAAAATAGACCTTTTGTCCGCATCATTAGTCCCGGTTGGGTTTTGAACCGGCACTAATGTGCCCATTAGTCCCGGTTCGTGACGGGCATCATTAGTGCCGGTTCATGACGGGCATCAGTAGTGTCGGTTCGTTCCGGACCATTAGTCCAGGTTCGTGCCACGAACTGGCACTAAAGGTGTGGTAGCAGGCTGGCGTCAGCCTGGTGCCCCACGAAAACCTTTAGTCCCGGTTGGTGGCTCCAACCGCGACTATAGGCTAACATTTAGTCGCGGTTGGAGCCACCAACCGGTACTAAGGGTCCCCTATATGAAACCCTTCGGCAAGCCAGAGCACACTCCTCTCTGTTCTTCCCCTTTCATCTCCTCTCTGTTCTTCCTCTCTTCCTCAAGCTCATCCTTCATTTTTGCCAAACTTTGTCAAGATTTGGAGGCACCCCATCCATCCAAGTGTTCACAAAGGTTAGCAATTTTGTCCTTTCATCTCTCATTGCTAGATTAGCTCTTGCAATGCTCTATAAGTATTGTAATTTGTGGGTTCTAGTTTGTATGTGATAGTTTATTTGATTTATGCAATTTGATCTCAAATTAACTTCTTACTTTGTATTTGTAGGTGTGGTTTACTTAGTGCCTTCCCGTCCCCGTCCTGACCACCGTCGATCGCCGCACCGTCCCATCACCGGCACCACCTTGGTGAGCCTCTTGTTCTTATCCTTTTTATAAAAAAAACATGTTGTAAGATTTAGTTAGTTACTTGTATAGTTTTCTTACCTATATGGTTGTTTGTTATACATAGTGGCATGGTTTTGAAATCCGTCACCGTCGGCCCTTGTCCGGTTTATGATTCGGATGTGGTATATACTCTCTTTTATAACTCTTTGTTGCATTTCATGTTTATGACAATTGTGCCCATCAAGTTGACATAGATATTTTTATCTAGGAGGTATGTGAACCGGAGATTCCAACCGACATAGATATTCTGTCAAGAAGTTAAATTTAGTTGAAAAAGAAAATGAGTATTTGAAAGAAGTATTGAAAAGAGTTGAAGAGAAGATGAAACTGGAGTTGTATGTTGCCGATGTCGTCAATGATCACAAGATCAAGATGGGTGCAATGTGCTTGAAGATGAGAAAAATGTATAAGATATGCCATTGATAGTGAGGCTTGGTATCACCATGCTGTTGGATAAATTGTTACCTTAGTAGCGATGTTGATTGCATTTGTTGTTGCATTTAAATGCCTTAGCTAGAGTTGTTTTATGAGAACAAGTGTGTATGAACTTTATGTACGAACTTGTACTAATTTGGTCTTTTCGGTGTTGTGTAATGAAGATGCGGCGGTAATGGATGTACGACGACCGATGCTCTCCCCAGTTCATTAATGGCGTGCATATTTTTCTAGTTGTAGCTGAGGCAAACAGGCGGTCGGATGGTTTTATGTATTGTCCATGTGATGGCTGTAAGAATGATCGAAATTACTCTAATTCAAGAACCATTCGCGTCCACCTGTTTGAGTCTGGTTTTATGTTCGGCTATAACTGTTGGACCCAGCACAGAGAAAGAAGGGTCCTACTGGAAGAGAATGAAGAAGAAGAGGATGATGACAACTATCCTGGCCATGGGTTCCATGAATACGATGATACAACAATGGGGGAAGAAGCTGAGCCGGCAATGCGGGAAGGAGCTAAAGAAGAGGCATCAGATGAGCCCGCTGATGATCTTGGTCGGGCCATTGCCAATGCAAAGAGAAACTGCGCAAGTGAAAAGGAGAAGCTGAAGTTACAGCGCATGTTAGAGGATGATAAAAAAGGGTTATACCCAAATTGCAAAGATGACAAGAAAAAGCTGGGTACCACACTGGAATTGCTGCAATGGAAGACAGAGAATGGTGTATGTGACAAGGCACTTCAAAAGTTGTTGATAATGTTAAAGAAGAAGCTATCAAAGGACAACGAATTGCTAGGGAGTATGTACGAAGCAAAGAAGGTTGTCTGTCCTCTAGGATTAGAGGTGGAGAAGATACATACATGTCCTAATGACTGTATCCTCTACCACGGTGAGTACGAGGATTTGAATGCATGCCCGGTATGATGTGCATTGCGCTATAAGATCGGCCACAATGACCCTAGTGATGTTGAGGGCGAGTGCCCCAGGAAGAAGATTCCTGCCAAGGTGATGTGGTATGCTCCTATAATGCCACGGTTGAAATGTTTGTTCCAAAACGAAGAGCATGGCAAGTTGATGCGATGGCACAACGAAGACCATAAGAAAGACGGGAAGTTGAAAGTGCCCGCTGACGGATCGCAGTGGAGAAAAATCGAGAGAAAGTGGAAGGACTTTGCAAAGGACGCAAGGACGTATGGTTTGGTTTAAGTGCAGATGGCATTAATCCTTTTGGGGAGCAGAACAACAATCATAGCACATGGCTTGTGACTCTATGTATCTATAACCTTCCTCCTTGGTTGTGCATGAAGCGGAAGTTCATTATAATGCCAGTGCTCATCCAAAGCCCCAGCAACCCGACAACGACATTGATGTGTACCTAAGGCCATTGGTTGAAGAACTTTTACAGCTGTGGAATGGAAAAGGTGTACGTGCGTGGGAAGATTGGGAGGAATTTGACCTACATGCGTTGCTGTTTGTAACCATCAATGATTGGCCTGCTCTCAGTAACCTTTCAGGACACACAAACAAGGGATAGCACGCATGCACACACTGTTTAGATGATACCGACAGTATATATTTGGATAAATGTAAGAAGAATGTGTATCTGGGGCATCGTCGATTTCTTTAGAGCAGGCATCTCGTAAGAAAAAAAGGCAAGCATTTCTCAGGTGAGGCAGATCACCGGAAGAAGCCTTGCCACCTTACGGGAGATGACATACTTGATATGGTCTAGGATTTAAAAGTAATCTTTGGCAAGGGTCCTGGCGCACAATCTGTTCCGAATGACGCTGACAAACGCGCACCCATGTGGAAGAAGAAATCTATATTTTGGGACCTACCCTATTGGAAAGACCTCGAGGTCCGCTCTTCAATCGATGTGATGCATGTGACGAATAATCTTTGCGTGAACCTGCTAGGCTTCTTGGGTGTGTATAGGAAGACAAAAGATATGCCAGAGGCACGGGAGGACTAGCAATGTATGCACGGAGAAGACGACATGGATCCAAACAGTTTCAGGGTCATTCCAGCTACGCTCTTACCAAAGAAGAGAAGGAAATCTTCTTCGAACGCCTGCTCAATATGAAGATCCCGTCTGGCTTCTCGTCGAATATAAAGGGAATAATAAATATGGAAGAGAAAAAGTCCGAGAACCTAAAGTCTCATGACTGCCACGTGATTATGACGCAACTGCTTCCGGTTGCATTGAGGGGGCTTCTACCGGAAAACGTTCGATTAGCCATTGTGAAGTTACGTGCATTCCTAAATGCAATCTCTCAGAAGGTAATCGATCCAGAAATCCTACCAAGGTTAGAGAATGATTTGGTGCAATGTCTTGTCAGTTTCGAGTTGGTGTTCCCACCATCCTTCTTCAATATCATGACGCACGTCCTAGTTCACCTAGTCGAGGAGATTCCCATTCTGGGTCCTGTATTTCTACACAATATGTTTCCCTTTGAGAGGTTCATGGGAGTCTTAAAGAAATATGTCCATAATCGTTCTAGGCCAGAAGGAAGCATCTCCAAGGGCCATGAAACAGAGGAGATCATTGAGTTTTGTGTTGACTTCTTTCCTAACATTAAGCCGATTGGTGTTCCTGAATCGCGGCATGAGGGCAGACTGGGTGGAGAAGGCACGCTAGGAAAGAATTCACTAATATGCTGGGACAGGCATTCTTTGGCGCAAGCACACTACACGGTTCTACAAAGTTCCTCCTTGGTGGCCTCCGTATATCGAGCAATACAAGAATATTCTACGCTCCAAACACCCAGAAAAGTCTGACGACTGGATTACACATGAACAAACGGTGACTTTCGCCGGTTGGTTGTAGACACGTCTCATAAATGACGACACTGTTGAATATGACATTTACTTGCTTTCCAAGTTACCATCTTCGACTATATTGACTTTCAAAGGGTACGAAATAAATGGGAATACATTTTACACGATCGCCCAAGATAAAAAGAGCGCCAACCAAAACAGTGGTGTCCGCTTTGATGCTGCAAACAGCAATGGGCCAAAGGACACATATTATGTTTACATAGAGGAGATGTGGGAACTTTACTATGGACTTGTTTTGAAGGTACCTTTGTTTAGGTGCAAATGGGTCAATCTAACAAGAGGCGGGGTAAAAGAAGACCCGCAGTATGGAATGACAACAATGGATCTCAACAATCTTGGGTACGGAGACGAACCATTCGTCCTAGCCAATGATGTGGCATAGGTTTTCTATGTGAAGGACATGTCTACCAAGCCGAGAAAAATAAAAGATAAGGAAGCGAATACATCATGCGATGAGCCAAAGCGCCACATAGTTCTTTCAGGGAAAAGAAACACCATGGGAGTGGAGGACAAGACAAGCATGTTAGAAGATTATGAAAAGTTCCATGAATTTGCTCCCTTCACAGTGAATGTTGACCCGAGCATAAAGTTAAACGATGAAGATTGTCCAAGGTTACGACGCAAAGGGACACACGCGAAGAAAAAGTTTTATAGCCAAAGATCCCACTCTGGGATGTGACCGGCTTCTCTAGTTACACTAGTGGAAAAAGGCCCATTTGTCCTGGTTCTGGAACCGGGACTAACGTGTCGGGACTAAAGCCCAAGATCTTAGTCCTGATTCACTTACAAACAGGGATAGATGGGGCTACATGTGGCCGCTCCGCCGAGCCCAAGCAGGAGGGCCTTTGGTCCCGGTTGGTAACACCAACCGGGACCAAAGAGCGTCCATGCGTCAGCAGCTGAGGAGCTGTTTTTTTAAAGAGGGGGGGGGTTGAGGGTTTTGGAGGGTTAATTTAGGGGTTTCATATATTTTTTTAGATAGCTAATAGAGAGAAGTGATCTCTCTTATCTCTGTGCTTGGTCACGACACTACGTACTATACTTATAGATAGAACATATAACACAATTTAATCATCATTTTCGTCAATGAGACATCATATAACAAGTTGGTCACTATTCATAATCACAACCCCTCCTCCTCCTCCTCATCATCATCAACTCTAACACATCGTAGCACATAATAACACATTGTACCTAGGACCTACGTACTCCTATCTCGTAGGACCTATTCTACCCTCTCTTAGGTACAATATCATAAAACAAGATAGGCCATGACTCTCCATTATGGAGAACGGAGATCATCCTGTCTCCCATTCTTGGCCTACGCATAATGTTGCTTCCAAGTAGCTCTCTACGGTTGAGCATACAATTTTTCCAATCTTTGATTGTCATGACTCCATCGGTTTTAGAAATCCTGTATGGATAGGAG
This sequence comes from Hordeum marinum, assembly GCA_022496015.1. Lineage (NCBI taxonomy): Eukaryota > Viridiplantae > Streptophyta > Magnoliopsida > Poales > Poaceae > Hordeum > Hordeum marinum. The sequence continues at coordinate 475,840,704 of CM039672.1, read as the reverse complement.
TGATGCGTAGGCTGACCTGGCTGTGGTGGCCCTAAGCTCGTAACAACAACGCGACCTATCGGAAACACCAAATGAGGCACACAATCCTTCGGGATTTTCTGTTGAAAAACATAGTAATAACTTTGTAGTTAACAATGTAGTTTAGTTTTAGAAGAATTTATGCAAAAGATGCATGGCCACTACTATATTTTCTATTATAGCTGAGGGTCCAATCACCGTCAGATATCTAAGTTCACCGTCGGCTACCCTAATAACCGACGGGTCACCGTCAGTTATCTCCCGTCGGCCTTGCTTCGTCGGCCATTACACTTATAACCGACAGTACCATCAGATAATATCGTTTCCAACGGTAATAGGCCGACGGTGGACCGTTAGATATACTTTGATCATCCGAAGCTTGACGACGCTTATAGCCGACGGTTCCCCATCGGATATTTATTTTCCTACGGTTATTGCCTCCCGTCAACTTTCTTAATAGTCGACGGTATATTTGACTGTCAAGGTTATTTATAACACAGAGGAGTGCCAAACTATTAGTTAGTATGATTACCGATGGTGCATAGAACCCTTCGGGGATTCCTTTAGTTGAGAGCTTGCCAGCACCATTAATTCATAAATTCACCAACGTTCCGAAGTTCTCGTGGACATATTGTGTACCCAAGATGTATGTTGCACCGTAGGAAATAAGTCACCCTTACAAATTGCTTGCACCAAGGGTTTTTGCATACCAAGAAATTGTGATTCACGACGATAGTATTTCAAAATATTGTCATTTCAAATACATCTCATCACACAACAACACATGACCAAATAAAATATATTATCTTTATCATAGCATCAAAAAGTATATAACATGTCTAATGAGTTGAATCAATATTACATTTCCCATAATGATGCATCTAAGAAGTGTCAAATGCAAAAAAAAGTAACTAAGATATAATGATCCAAACATTTTGCATAAGCTAAATTGTCCATGAACTTCATAACTTCACTTGGTTGCATGACTTGAAGATTATCAGACTCATCACAATTATCGACGTATATATATATACATATATATATATATACATATATACATACACACACACACACACACACACACACACACACACACACACACACACACACACACACACACACACACACACACACACACATATATATATATATAATCTCCCACATTGCCATAGATACCATCGTCATCACTAGTATCATGAGCATTATCACAATTCAATTTATCTCCAATATTACTTCCCAATACCTAAGAAATTATAAGACGAGTTATAAGAGAGATTAAAAATGATATAATGTAGCTGAAATTTATTTGAGCTAGAGGGAACAAACTTACTTGTTCGGGAATCATCTACACATGGACTTAGAAATCACATCTTAGTAAGTATTATTGTGTTACGCCAGTACTTCAATCCTTTTCCAACAATTGGTCTTACGAATAGAAACTGAAAAGTAACATGAACAACAAAAATAAAACAACTCTATTGTTTTGTACTTTTTATACAAAATGTTATACAGACTAGTACTTCTAGATTTTTTAGTACACAATTAACTTCTATTTGTGATAACTTGTTTTAGTAATTAGCTCTAGAAGTAAGAGGAGCGGTTTATCAGCTTAAAGTAAAGAGTAAGTAAATCTAAAATCCACATCAATGCCTATGTGTTCATAAATCATTATATGGAAAACTGAAATGCCAACGCAACACATACAACATGATTCAGGAACAAGACAGGATGGCAAATCTACCATAGGTTGAAGAAAAAATCAGGATCGATACCATTAAAATGACACAACTTTGAGAAAATATCATGGCAAGATCTTACTTTAGATATATAGAACTGAACAGAACACTCCCTTAGAAAATACACCATTCCACGGGTCATATGTTTCAGTTCATTGCCTCAATTGATGCATTTTCCGTCTATTTTTGCCCCTGACCTACACACGCATGTCTCGACCTAAAGGTATTCACCTAGGGCCAGCAAACATAACACACGCACAATATACTACAATATCTTAGGATGTACTATCTCTTGTACTAGTAGTTTTGTAGTTGTGCGAATCGTACATATTTGACATCGTAGCTAGCAAGGATTTGACATCCAGAATCAATCAGATAAGATTAGCTTGGGTTGAAACCTTAAATTGTAGATAAGTACTGTATTATATTACTCACGAGTAATTATTACGATGGAACCAAAGTGGTGGTACGTACAACTACTAGAATTTGGCCATGTCAGGTGGATGGGATCTGCTTGGACAACGACTCGTACATAATCCAGATGAATGAAAACATATGTACTGCAGCATGTATGGATTAAGACAAAGCTGATGGAATGGATTTGATTATGGTGATACGGTACCTCTTGGGAAGGATCAAACTTCTGGCTGGGGAGAAGACCTTGCCTCGGGCGGCTGTTCAACTAGAGATATGAATCTCCCGCCCCGATCAGCATAGAGCATCACCCCACGGCGCATGTGCCCATTAGCACGCCCCAACGCTCATCAGCTCTGCGCCCTGCCCCGCTCGCCCATCACCCCGGGCAGCCGCCGCTCCCACAACAGCATGAGCCGCCACTCGCCGTTTCGCTCTACCATCGCTCCCACGACAGCATGCGTAGCCACTCGCCCTTTGATGCTACAACCGCTCGCCGTACTTTGCTGGACGAATAAAAGAAAATAAGAGATCAAGGCGAGGGGAGAGAAGAAGTCCCAGGGAGACAGAGGAAAAGAGGCATTGACCTAGCACCGTAACTTGCCGAGTGTTGTCGGCCGCTGCCAGAACGGACGAGGGACGGGATCTGGATGGAGAACTGAATGCTCCAGGTTCCCCGGCCATAGGTGATGTGGAATGTAGAGGTGAGTGGGGATGAGGCTAATCTGGAGCTGGGCGGTGGCGAGGTTCACGACGTCCGAGTGGGTGGTTAGAGGCCGTTGAGATCGTGGCTTCGTGCCTTGTGGGCTATTTCAACCTTTTTTCGCTTCGAGTGTGTGTTTTTTTTTTTTGCACCTAGTCTTTTTTTTAGAACCTTCGCGCGTGTCGGTTCAAACTTTCATCCCGCGCATGTTGACAACACTTAAAAATACGTTGCAGAATTTTGAAGTCAATGGACGGGGCTGTCAAAATGCACTCTTTTTTCGAAATGGACCCCGGCCTCTGCATCGAACGATGCACACAATCATCTTACGAAGATATTACAAAGTAATACTTCCTCCGTCCGAAAATAAGTGACTCAAAAATTACTCATTTTTATACTAACTTTACTACAAGGTTGAGTCACTTTTGAGTCACTTATTTGAGGACGGAGGAAGTACATCAATAGATATGAAGCCACATACCTGAAAACATCTGTCGATACTCCTACCAACTTGTTGAAGGAGGTGCACATGGTCGGGACCGCCTGTCTAGACTTCACACCAAAGCCAACATCTAAAATCGGAGGCGTCAACCAAGCCACCCAACGGCGGGTCAGGGGCAGAAACCTGTCCAATGGACTCTTAGCGGGCACGGCATGCGCACGCTCAAGAGACTACCACCACCGTCTTTCGTTGATCCATCTTTAGAACATGTGATGACGCATTGGCCCTGTTAGGCATGTGGTCGATGCCACCATGATGTTGGACAACTTCACCTCCCTATACACGTACATCCTGACAACCGCCGTCGAAACCCTGCCGCGCCATGCCGTCGAGACTCCATGTTGTTGATGCATCACCTCGAACTCCGCTCCAATGTTCAACTATTCTCTTGAGCCGATGCACACCTCCAAGAATGACGGTCCCAAGGGGGGGAACAACACAAGTGTATCACCATCATCCGATCAACTCATCAAGGGTTTCCTCCGGAGATAGCAGGATCAGTTGAGAGCTTCACCTCGATGATGCCTTCAAAAAAAGGAAATGACGTCAGTGCATCGCCATAACTGACTTCAGGCACCGGTTGCATCTTCAAGACCACCTTCAAAGCCACATATCTTCCCACACGTATGATACGGAAATGATATGAAATATAACATCAGCCATTCCACAAGTTTGTCGATGTTGTCCATTGAAACATATCATCGAGAGTGAAAGTTAACCGTCAGTTATTGCTATCCCTCGTCAGGTATTTTCTCAAATACCAAGAGTCAAACAGGTACCGTTGGACAGTTTCACTCACAGGTGAGAGTTTTGTTTTCACCTTCGGCTATTAAATGTCACCGTCGGGCATTAGATGTAATACATGTGGGTGTACCAAAAACCGTCGAGCATTACATGTAATCACCATGGGTGTGGCAAAAACCGTCGGGCATTACAAGTAATCCGTGTTGGTGTAACAAAAACCATCGAGCATTACAATGAACCGTCGGGCATTAAGTTAGACATCTGAGAGTTGGATTGTCACCGTCGGGCATTCTAGTATACCTTCGGCTATTAATGGCAATACATGTGAGTTGGAAATTACCGTCGGCCATTGACACTATCGTTGGCTATTACTATAATAACCGACGACCCGTCAGCTATTAGATTTCATCGTCGGAAATATGGGGATTTCTAGTAGTGGGCTGTCGTAATAGTAGAATTAAAATCATACCATGCAATCTCCATGGATGTTACTGTAGTTCACCACGTGCACTAGTGGCACGTATTGACCATAATGTGCAGGAGTTTGATAATAGCTATTGTAATTCTTAAGATGACTAAGAAATGCGATAAGATAATCTTTCTCCTTATAAGTTAATTCTGCTTCATCACTATAGTAGTAGGTTCTGTGTACCATCTTTCGTACATTTTTTGAAGAATGAAAATAAGCTGTCAATGCAAATAAGTTGTCAACTATTTTTATATAAATAATATAAATTACTTAATAAATATGGTTGAGAAACTCACATAATTGGAGGCATCTGCACATTGACCCAGATGTCGATATTACCTTCAATTTCATCTTTCGGACGAGTATCAAAGGTGATAAGCATATTAGGCTCAAATTCATAAGCCTTGCATAGTGCTTGCCAACTTTTGCATTCAAAATAGCAATAGGTGTCTGCATGGTATAATTTTACCGCAAAAGTAAAATCATGCTCGATCCTCAAGTGAACTATCTTTACCTCCATATCTTTTTTAGTATTGAAACCAATCTTATCCAAGACAATAATTCTTGCATGGCAGGGGATACGCTAGTAGATAAGTAAAAAATTAAAATTAATTATAAGTTAAAGCAAAAGAGGCAGAAGTCATGCTTAATTACAAAAAAAGACTTGTCATTTTGACTTACTGTATCCACTTCGAAGGTCTCATCAAGCATGATGCTGAAGCGCCTACCATCAACTAGGAAAGTCTTGTCACACAGGCCGTACTCGTTTTCGCAGTATTCGCACATACCGAATTCACTTTCTTCATCAAACATTTCCTATGTTCATAGTTGAAACATTTAAAATCGATTGAAGGAAACTACGAGAAAACTGATCAACACACAGATCACTATTACTCAATATGCAATGGGTTGACTTTAGGTCTGTCGAGTCTTTCCTTCCTAAATTTCCATCTCACGTATATGGTGGGCACTCCCTCTGATATTGCGACCGTCGGTGATGGTGGCTCCTCCATTCGTCCCAGAGTGCATTACACCAAAATGTCTAGCACACTGGAACGAAGGAGAAGCGACCCCCATGACAACAGTCGGGATTCTTCCTCTCTCATAAATATATATATGGTGGACACTTTCCCTCACTGAAAGACACACAAGGAGCTGAAACAGACCTAAAGTCAACCTGTTTCATATATCGAGCAATGACATAGAAAAAATTCCCTATGTTTTACCGAAATGACTTGCAAATCACAAATACATTTATAATGAACTCGAATATAACATCACTAATACATCATCCCGAATAAGCCAGTTCAAGAATTACGACACACTTTGGATCCTAATGTGTGTGTGACTTTCGGTCCATCGAGGCTTTCCTGAAGTAATTGTCATATCTCATGGTGTGTTGGTGCGCTCTCTCTCACACTGGTATGGTGGTGTATATATGTTGGTGGGCACTCTCTCACAGTAATAGTTTGACCGCCGGTGATGGACGCCTCCCCTCTTCTCTTCTTGCACAATATATCAACGAGTATATCGCAAAGAAGAGAAAAAAGAGGAGGCGCCCCCCACGACAACACTCGGGATTCCTCCATCAAGAACACACATGAAAGTCACACAAGGAGCAACGACAGACCGAAAGTCACACACGCATTGTAGCGATAAAATATCACAAATACATTAATATTTATAATGACCTCGAATATAATATCACTAATACATCATCCCGAATAATCCAGTTAATGCATCATCAAATATTAACTAGTACATCTCGAATATTATCATGTAAGATCACTAATACAGATCGAATATCCTAGACTCCAAAGTGGAGGACGGTGAACTCGGTTCACTAGCGGTCTCTGAGTCGCCGGCGGTGGACACCCAAATATAAGGAACCATCACAGGATCATAACTCAAGTGAGATCCCTGAAGGATCTGCCAGGTATTGCGAACCGGGCGTCCAACACCGCCATATAGCGACGGACATGCTCATCCTCCTCCCTGACACGATGACGTACCACCTCCGCGGGTGCCCGCTCCGCACCGAAAGTGGCCTGCATGACCGCCACCACAGAAGGTCCGGGTCAACGACGATACCTGCATTCCTCACCAACCTCCGAGCGCGGAAGGTAGCACCTCCCAGTGCCAGCCCGGCGGAGCCCAGTCCAGGACATGGCGCCTGTCAAGCAGGCTCTCGCAGACTACTCGACGATGAGGATGCGGGTCGGGCATCGTCGACAAATTCCTATGAGAACGTTTTCTTATCGTTTAATCACTAATTTTTCATAAAATCCGAAATTTTTCTATAATCTAACATACACATACTAATTTTTCCTAGGACTCCTAATAATTAAATAAAACATAAAACAACATACTAATCTAACATAAACATTCATCATAAACATACTAATCTAACATAAACATTCATCATAAACATACTAATCTAACATAAACAATCATTATAAACATACTAATCTAACATAAACATTCATTATAAACATACTAATCTAACATAAACATTCATCATTAACATTCATCAGAAAAAACTTCTGTAATCTAACATACACATACTAATCTAACATAAACATTCATCATATAAAAAATCAACATATAATTTAAAAAGAAATTGTACAGAGTCGGGGCGGTGACGGCTCACAGCGGGGGCGGCGACGGGGGAGGGGCGGCGACGAGAGCAGGGCGGTGACAGGGGCGGCGGGGGCGGCGGGGGAGGGGCGGCGAAGGGGGCGGTGGGGGCGACGACGAGGGCGGGGCGGCAACGGGGGCAACGGGGGAGGGGTGGCGACCGGGGCGGCGACGAGGACGGATGGCGATGGGAGCGATAGGGGAGGCGATGGGGATGAGGCGGCGACGAGGAGGGGGGTGACGACGGTGGGGGCGGTGACGGGGACGGAGACGGCGACGACGGGCTCGGGGCGACAAGCGACGACGGGGACGAGGACAGCGGCCTCGGCGAAGTGGCAATGAAAACTGCAAAGGGCACCAACCGGGACCAATGCCCACCTTTAGTCCCGGTTGGTGCCACCAACCGGGATCAACGCCCTGTTTTCAGCAGCCCAAAGGGCGGGAAACAGGGACCTTTGGTCCCGGTTGGTGGCACCAACCGGGACCAATGCCCACCTTTAGTCCCGGTTGGTGGCACCAACCGGGACCAAAGCCCTGTTTTCAGCAGCCCAAAGGGCAGGAAACAGGGACCTTTGGTCCTAGTTGGTGGCACCAACCAGGACGAAAGGGGGGCATTGGTCCCGGTTGGTGCCACCAACCGGGACCACTGGTCCCTTTTCGTCGGCCGGCGGGGAAGCAGCAGATGTTTAGTCCCACCTCGCTAGTCTAGGGGAGACAACACCTGTTTATAAGCCTCGATGTGCTTGACCTGTCAAGCTCCTCTCATAGTGAAAATAGATGCCCTTATACACGACATTTGACCTAAATTCAAAATGCTAGTTAGGTGCCTAACTAGCACTTTGAATTTAGGTTGAATTTCAGTGTAAGCGCATCTATTTTAACTTTTGCTATTTTTTATGTTATTTCTTTGCTATTTTTCCTGCTATTTAATATTACTTTGTTTTAACATTATATTCATTTTGGTAATTTTTAGGTTTTATATAATTTTAGTTTCAAAAATAGTAGAGGTTTATAATTTTAGTTATTGACTTTTTTTGAGCTAAATGACCCTAAAATTGAAAAGCACTACAAATAAACTCTGAAAAGGTTGAAAGTTGGCATGGTATCATCATTTCACCCACATAACATGTGCTAAAAAGTTCAGAGGGTTACGGCAAAAGCTGGATGCACTTCGTGTACAAAATGGACAGTCTCTTTCGAACTATCAGGGTTTTGGACGGAAACTCATCGGTTACAAAAGGCATTTCATTTTCTTGAACTTATTTGAACTCCGGGCTTTTTGTGTGTTCAAAATGCACCATTCAAAGCCACATCATCAATTTTCAACCCTTTCTGACTCCATTTCATATTTTTCATGCAGTTATTGAATTTTTTTTTGAGCTAAATGACCTTGAAATTGAAAAGCACTACAAATGAACTCTGAAAAGGTTGAAAGTTGGCATGGTATCATAATTTCACCCACATAGCATGTGCTAAAAAGCTAAGAGGGTTATGGAAAAAGCTGGATGCACTTCGTGTCCAAAAGGGACAGTCTCTTTCGAAGTATCAAGGTTTCGAACGGAAACTCATCGGTTACAAAAGGCATTTTACTTTCTTGAACTTATTTGAACTCCAGGCTTTTTGTGTGTTCAAAATGCACCATTCAAAGACACGTCATCAATTTTCAAACCTTCCCGATATCATTTGTTATTTTTCATACAGTTATTGATTTTTTTGAGCTAAATGACCCTGAAATTGAAAAGCACTAGAAATGAACTCTGAAAAGGTTGAAAGTTGGCATGGTAACATAATTTCACCCACATAGCATGTGCTAAAAAGTTGAGAGGGTTACAGCAAAAGCTGGATGCACTTCGTGTACGAAACGGACAGTCTCTTTCGAAGTATCAGGTTTTCAGACGGAAACTCATCGGTTACAAAAGGCATTTCATTTTCTTGAACTTATTTGAACTCCAGGCTTTTTGTGTGTTCAAAATGCACCATTCAAAGCCACATCATCAATTTTCAACCGTTTCTGACTGCATTTGGTATTTTTGATACAGTTATTGATTTTTTTTGAGCTAAATGACCCTGAAATAGAAAAGCACTACAAATGAACTCTGAAAAGGTTGAAAGTTGGCATGGTATCATCATTTCACCCAGATAGCATGTGCTTAAAATTTTAGAGGGTTATGGCAAAAGCTAGATGCAATTCGTGTACAAAACGGACAGTCTCTTTTCAAGTATCAGGGTTTCGGACGGAAACTCATCGGTTACAAAAGGCATTTCATTTTCTTGAACTTATTTGAACTCCAAGCATTTTGTGTGTTCAAAATGCATCATTCGAAGCCACATCATCAATTTTCAACCCTTCCCGGCATCAATTGTTATTTTCGTGCAGTTATTGATTTTTTTTGAGCTAAATGACCCTGAAATTGAAAAGCACTAGAAATAAACTCTAAAAAGGTTGAAAGTTGGCACGGTATCATCATTTCACCCACATAGCATGTGCTAAAAAGTTGAGAGGGTTACGACAAAAGCTGGCTCCACTTCGTGTACAAAACGGACAATCTCTTTTGAAGTATCAGGGTTTCGGACGGAAACTCATCGGTTACAAAAGGCATTTCATTTTCTTGAACTTATTTGAACTCCGGGCTTTTTGTGTGTTCAAAATGAACCATTCGAAGCCACATCATCAATTTTCAACCCTTCCCGACATCATTTGTTATTTTTCATGCAGTTATTGATTTTTTTGAGTTAAATGACCCTGAAAATGATAAGCACTAGAAATAAAATCTGAAAAGGTTGAAAGTTGGCATGGTATCATCATTTTACCCACATAGCATGTGCTAAAAAGTTGAGAGGGTCACGGCAAAAACTGGATGCACTTCGTGTACAAAACGGACAGTCTCATTCGAAGTATGAGGGCTTCTGGCGAAAACTCATGTGTTACAAAAGACATTTCATTTTTTTGAACTTATTTTAACTCCAGGCTTTTTGTGTGTTCAAAATGCACCATTCGAAGCCACATCATCAATTTTCAACCCTTCCCGACATCATTTGTTATTTTTCATGCAGTTATTGATTTTTTTGAGCTAAATGACCCTGAAATTGAAAAACACTACAAATGAACTCTGAAAAGGTTGAAAGTTGGCATGTAACATCATTTCACCCACATAGCATGTGCTAAAAAGTTGAGAGGGTTACGGTAAAAGCTGGATGCACTTCGTGTACACAATGGACAGTTTCTTTCGAAGTATCAGGGTTTCGGACGGAAACTCGTCGGTTACAAAAAGGCATTTCATTTTCTTGAACTTATTTGAATTCTAGGCTTTTTGTGTGTTCAAAATGCACAATTCAAATCCACATCATCAATTTTCATCCCTCTCTGACTGCATTTGGTATTTTTGATACAATTATTGATTTTTTGAGCTAAATGACGCTGAAATTGGTAAGCACTACAAATGAACTCTAAAAAGGTTGAAAGTTGACATGGTATCATCATTTCACCCACATAGCATGTGCTAAAAATTTGAGAGGGTTACGGAAAAAACTGGATGCACTTCGTGTACAAAATGGGCAATATCTTTCGAAATATCACGGTTTCAAACGAAAACTCGTGTGTTACAAAGGCATTTAATTTTTTAAAAACTTATTTCAACTCCCGACTTTTTATGCGTTCAGTATGCACCATTCGAAGCCACGTCATCAATTTGCAACCCTTTCTGACTTCATTTGCTATTTTTCATGCACTTACTGATTTTTTAGCTAAATGACCCTGAAATTGATAAGGAATACAAATGAACTCTGAAAAGATTGAAAATTGGCATGGATCATCATTTCACCCACATAGCATGTGCTAAACAGTTGAGAGGGTTATGGCAAAAATTGGATGCACTTCGTGTACAAAATGGACAATCTCTTTCGAAGTATCAGGGTTTCAGATGAATACTCGTGTGTTACAAAGACATTTCATTTTTTAAACTTATTTCAACTCCAGACTTTTTGTGCATTCAGTATGCACCATATGAAGCCAATCAATTTTCAAACCTTTCCGACTTCATTTGCTATTTTTCATGCATTTACTGATTTTTTGAGCTAAATGACCCTAAAATTGATAAGCACTACAAATGAACACTGAAAAGGGTATAAAGTTGGCATGGTATCATTATTTTACCCACTGTCACGTCCAAGATGCGCGCCTATCCATATTTAGGCACGGGGGCCTCGACAGGGATAGAGGCGCATCTTGTCGTTCGCAAGTACAACATCATTACATACATTTATGAAGAGAGGAGTATATGAGTTGGCTTACACTCGCCACATGCTAAATTAAAATTCCACACAATTTATACAAACATCAATCCAAAGGCAGGGTCCGGCTACGGACGAAAACAGATGATAAAATGATGCAATGACACTGGCTTTGCTAGCCCCGAAGATCACGACCACGACCACTCTACTCGTCTGGATATGTGACGTACATCCTGCCACGCGCCTCGTCATACTCCCACTGGAGCTGCGTCACATCATCTGACACGATCTCATCTATACCTACATCTATATTGTTGTAGTAATCTGTGAGCTACGGGGACTCCGCAATCTTGCGCCCGAGCACCAGGACTATTCAAGCTTATAGGTTGGATGGGGGTGAGTGTTTAGTTTGCAGCAGCACTAAGCATTTATGGTGGCTAATCTTACGAGAACAAGAATGTAAATATGTGGTCTACGATAAACGATCGAGAACTAGAATTACCTCTAAGAGATCCTGAACAGCTACTTACGTGAAACATAACTCCACCGTGTTCTCTCTCTCTTCATGTTCACGAGCAGAGATCATCACGGTTACTCACATAGTTGGTGTATTTTATTAGAGTTTACTTCAAGTTAACTATAATCGGGTGTTAAAGAAATATCCAAGTTGCCACATAACCGCGGACATGGCTTTCTGAAAGTTTTAACCCTGCAGGGGTGCTCCAACTTGTCCATCATAAATTAACCACAATCCTCGGGAATAACCTCGACCACGGATCTCGTGATCATCCTAGGGAACTCCAAAGGAATTCCGACACCTTGAGATAGCCCGAAGAAAATCAGAGCCCCTCACACAAGCCACTCGATAAAGGTAAAACAAGTCCAGCAAGACCACCCGGCAGGCCAGATCCCAATACGAGCCACGCTTATCTCTGTCTTAGGGCACTACCATATGGGACTAGCTACAGGGAAATGTTAGAAATATGCCCCAGAGGCAATAATAAATTAGTTATTATCATATTTCCTTGTTCATGATAATCGTTTATTATCCATGCTATAATTGTATTGATCGGAGACTTAAATGCATGTGTGGATACATAGACAAAACCATGTCCCTAGTATGCCTCTAATGGACTAGCTCATTGATCAAAGGATGGTTAAGGTTTCCTAGCCATGGACATGAGATGTCATTTGATAACGGGATCACATCATTAGGAGAATGATGTGATGGATAAGACCCAAACTACAAACATAGCATATGATCGTGTCAGTTTATTGCTACTGTTTTCTGCATGTCAAGTATATGTTCCTATGACCATGAGATCATGCAACTCACGGATATCGGAGGAGTGCCTTGTGTGTATCAAACGTCGCAACGTAACTGGGTGACTATAAAGGTGCTCTACAGGTATCTCCGATGGTGTCTGTTGAGTTGGCATGGATCGAGACTGGGATTTGTTACTCCGTGTGACGGAGAGGTATCTCAGGGCCCACTCGGTAATACAACATCACAACAAGCCTTGCAAGCAATGTGGCTAAGTGTTAGTCACGGGATCTTGTATTACGGAACGAGTAAAGAGACTTGCCAGTAACGAGGTTGAACTAGGTATGGAGATACCGACGATCGAATCTCGGGCAAGTAACATACCGAAGAACAAAGGGAACGTTATACGGGATTAACTGAATCCTTGACATAGAGGTTCGATCGATAAAGATCTTCGTAGAATATGTAGGAACCAATGTGGACGTCCAGGTCCCGCCATTGGTTATTGACCGTAGAGGTGTCTCGGTCATGTCTACATAGTTCTCGAACCCGCATGGTCTGCACACTTAAGGTTCGGTGACGTTTCGGTAGTGTAGAGTTACGTATGGTGGTGACCGAAGTTTGTCGGAGTCCCGGATCAGATCTTGGACGTCACTAGGAGCTCCGAAATGGTCCGGAGGTAAAGATTCATATATAGGAAGTCCCAGTTTGGTTTCCGGAAAAGTTTCGGGCTCATCGGTAGTGTACCGGGAGTGCCGGTAGTGTACCGGGAGGCCTCCGGGAGGGGTATTTCGACCCCAAGAGGTCCATGGGCTGTGGGAGAATAATAACCATCCCTTTGTGGGCTGGGAAAACATCCACAAAGGCCCATGGCGTAGGAGAGAAAGTCCTAAAGCAAAAAGTGGAAAATCAGCCAATAGGAGGCAATCCTACTCCAACTAGGATTGGAGGTGAAGTAGCATTGCTTCCCACCTCCTATTTCGGCCGACCCAAAGGCCTTGGATGCCTCTACTCTCCTCTCCTCCTATATATACTAGTGTATTGGGTGGTTTTTGGACAGAATTTCCGGCCACGTGCTACCCGTTACACCGGTGCATCGTTTCTCCTCTAGATCGGTTTTCTCAACGCTTAGGCGAAGCCCTGCCGGAATTACTCCACCACCATCACCAAAGCGCCGTCACTCTGCCGGTGAACTCTCTCTCCTCTCCACATCCTCTCGCTGGATCGAGACGGTGGAGATCGTCATCAAGCTGCACGTGTGCTGAACGCGGAGGTGCCGTCCGTTCGGCGCTAGATCGGAAGGACCGTGATCGAGATCGCGAGACGGTTCGTGATGTGATCACGGAACGGATCGTGATGAGTTCGCGGGACAGATCATGATCAAGATCGTGAGACAGATCGTGATGAGTTGGCGGGACGGATCATGATGTGTTCGCGGGACGGTTCGTGATTGGATCGCAGGACGCTCGGCGATTTGGATCGCGAAGAAGTTCGACTACACCAACCGCGTTTCTTAATGCTTCCCTCTTAGCGATCTACAAGGGTACGTAGATCCACTCTCCCTCTTGTAGATGCTCATCACCATGGATAGGTTTGCGTGTGCGTAGGAAATTTTTTGTTTCCCATGCGACGTTCCCCAACAGTGGTATCAGAGCTAGGTTGATGGTTCGATGAGATCTCGAGTAGAACACAAAAGGTTTGTGGGCGTTGATGCTTAGATTGCTTCCTCCCTTGGTCGGATTTTGGCTCAGCGGGATTGTGAGATGAAGCGGCCCGGACCAACATTACTCGTACGCTTACGAGAGACCGGTTCCCTCGACGCAACTTGTTGCTTAGATGGCTTGCGGGTGACAGTTTCTCTCACTTTAGTTGGATCGGATCCGACAAAGGCGGTCCTTGAGAAGGTTGAAAAGCAATCTATGTATCACCGTTGTGGTTTATGCGTAGGTGAGAATCGTTCTTGCTAGATACCCGTAGCAGCCACGTAAAACATGCAACAACAATTAGAGGACGTCTAACTTGTTTTTGCAGGGTATGTTGTGATGTGATATGGACAATTACATGATGAGATATATGTGATGTATGAGATGATCATGTGATGTATAGAATTTCACGACTTGCATGTCCTTGCGTACGGCAACCGGCAGGAGCCATAGGGTTGTCTTTAATTATTGTATGACCTGCGTGTCAATCATTAAGCGCTATGTAATGCTTTACTTTATCGCTAAGCGGTAGCAATAGAAGTAGAAGCAGGGCTGGCGCCACAACCCCAATGGCAACACATTGATGGAGATCAAGATGATGGAGATCATGGTGTTGTGTCGGTGACGATGAAGATCATGCCGGTGTTTCGAAGATGGAGATCTTAAACACAAGTTCATGGCCATATCATGTCACTTATGAATTGCATGAGATGTTAATCCTTTTATGCACCTTGTTTTGCTTAGTACGGCGGTAGCATTATAAGGTGATCCCACACTTGAATTTCAAGATGAACTGTGTTCTCCCTGAGTGTGCACCGTTGTGAAAGTTCGTCGTGTTGAGACACCACGTGATGATCGGGTGTGATAGACTCTACGTTCACATACAACGGGTGCAAGCCAGATTTGCATGCGCAGAACACTCGGGTTAAACTTGACGAGCCTAGCATGTACAGACATGGCCTCGGAACACAAGAGACCGAAAGGTCGAGCATGAGTCATATAGGGGATATGATCAACATAATGATGTTCACCATTGAAGCCACCTTAACTCACGTGATGATCGGACTTGAGTTGGTGAATTTGGATCATGTATCACTCGAATGACCCGAGGGATGTCAATTTGAGTGGGAGTTCTTAAGTAATATGATTAATTGAACTCATTATCATGAACATAGTCAAAGTGTCTTTGCAAATTATGTTATAGATTACTAGCTCGCGTTGTAGCTCCCTTGTATTTTTATATGTTCCTAGAGAAATAGAATTGAAAGATGTTGGTAGAAAAATTGCGGACTGGGTCCGTGATCTGAGGATTGTCCTCATTGCTGCACAGAAGGCTTATGTCCTGAATGCACCGCTCGGTGCGCCACCCCATCTAGCGTCGTGTGTAGATGTTGTGAACATCTGACAGGCACGTTTCGATGACTACTTGATAGTTTAGTGCGTCATGCATTACGGCTTAGAATTGAGGCTCCGAAACGTTCTGAACGTCACGGAACATATGAGATGTTCTAAGAGCTGAGATTGAGATCTCAGGCTCGTGCCCGAGTTGTGAGATATAGGATCTCCAACGAGATTCTTTGCCTGCAAGATGAAAGAGAATAGCTCAATCGTTGAGCATGTGCTCAGACTGTCTGGGTACTACAATCGCTTGAATCGAGTGGGAGTTGATCTTCCAGATAAGATAGTGATTGATGTAGTTCTCCAAGTCACTGTCACTGAGCTACTAGAACTTGGTGATGAACTATAAAATGCCAGGAAAGAAATGTTGATCCCTGAGCTGTTCGCGATGTTTGACACCGCGAAGGTAGAAATCAAGAAGGAGCGTCAATTGTTGATGGTTAATCAAACCACTAGTTTCGAGAAGGGCAAGAGCAATGAGGGAAACTTCATGGATAGCAAGTCAGTTGCTGCTCCAGTGAAGCAACCCAAAGTTGAACTCAAACCCGAGACTAAGTGCTTCTGTTATGAGGTGAGCGGTCGCTGAAGCGGAACAACCCTAGATACTTGGTAGATAAGAAGGCTGGCAACATTGATAGAAGTATATTTGATATACGAGTTACTAATGTGTACCTTGCTAGTACTCTTAGTAGCACCCGGGTATTGGATACCGGTTCGGTTGCTAAATGTTAGTAACTCGAAATAAAAGCTACGGAAAAAACGGAGAACTAGCTAAGGGTGAGGTGACGATATGTGTTGGAAGTGTTTCCAAGGTTGATGTGATCAACATCGCACGCTCTCTCTACCTTCAGGATTAGTGACGAACCTAAATAAATGTTATTTGGTGTTTTGCGTTGAGCATGAACATGATTAGATCATGTTTATTGCAATACGGTTATTCATTTAAGTTAGAGAATAATGGTTATTCTGTTTACATGAATAATACCTTCAATGGTCATGCACCCAGTGAGAATGGTTTGTTGAAATCTTGATCGTAGTATTACACATGTTCATAACATTGATGTCAAAAGATACAAAGTTAATAATGATAGTACCACATACTTGTGGCACTGCCGCTAAATGTCATATTGGTATAAAGCGCATGTAGAAACTCCATGTTGATGGATATTTGGACTCATTCGATTTCGAATCGGTTGAGACATGCAAACCATGCCTCTTGGGCAAGATGACTAAAGGACCCCGTTGGATGGAGCGGGCAAGTGATTCATTGGAAATGATACATGTTGATGTATGCAATCTAGTGAGTCTTGTAACGTGCAGTGGATATCGTTATTTTCTTACCTTCACTGATGATTTGAGTAGATATAGTGTATATTTACTTAATGAAACACAAGTCTGAATCGTTTGAAAGGTTCAAGCAAATTCAGAGTGAAGTTTAAAGATCATCGTGACAAGAAGACAAAAATGACTGCGATATGATCGTGGAGGTGAATATCTGAGTCACGAGTTTGGCATACAACTTAAGACAATTTGAAAGTTGTTTCACAACTAAACGCCACCTGGAACACCATAGTGTGATGGTGTGTCCGAACATCATAGTTATGCTCTATTGGACATGGTGCGTGCTATGATGTCTCTTGTCGTTTTACTACTATAATTTTGGGGTTATGCATTAGAGACAACTACATTCACTTTAAATAGGGCACCATCTAAATCCGTTGAGATGACACCATGTGAATTATGGTTTGATAGTAACCTAAGCTGTCATTTCTTAATATTTGGGGATGTGACACTTGTGTGGAAAATGTTTTCACCTAATGAGGTCGAACCCAAGGCGGACAAATTGCATCTTCATAGAATACCCTAAGATCAGTTGGGTGAACCTTCAATCTCAGATCCTAGTGCAAAGTGTTTGTTGCTTAAACAGGTCCTTTCTCGAGGAAATGTTTCTCTCGAAAGAATTGAGTGGGAGGAAGATAGAACTTGATGAGGTTGTTAAACCTTTGTTCAACCAGAGAGTAGCGCAGCGCAAAAAGATGTTTCTGTGAAGCCTACGTTAGTTCAAAAGGAGGTTAATGATGATGATCATGAAGCTTCAGGATCAAGTTACTATCGAACTTCGTAGGTCGACAAGGATGTGTACTGCTCCTAAGTGGTACGACAACTCTGTCTTGGAGATCATGTTGTTGGACAACGATGAACCTATGAGCTATGGAGAAGCGATGATGGGCCCGGATTCCGACAAATGGTTAGAGGCCATGAAATCCGAGATAGGATCCATGTATGGAAACCAAGTGTAGACTTTGGTAGACTTGTTCGTTGGACGGCAGGTCGTTAAGTACAAATGGATCTTTAAAATGAAGACAGACACTGATGGTGAATGTCACTATTTGTAAAGCTCGACTTGTTGCAAAGATGTTTGTGACAAGTTCAAGGAGTTGACTACGATGAGGCTTTCTCACTCGCAGTGGTGCTAAAGTCTGTTGGAATTATGTTAGCAGTTGTTGTGTTTTCAATTATGAAATCTGGCAGATGGATGTCAAAACATCGTTTCCTTAACGGTTTACTTGAGGAAAGGTTGTATCTGATACAACTAGAAGGTTTTGTCAGGCCTAAGGATGCTAAAAGGTGTGCAAGCTTCAGTGATCCTTCCATGGACTGAAGCAAGCATCTCGGAGTTGGAATATACGCTTTGATGAGGTGATCAAAGTTTTGATGTTTATACAAAGTTTACGAGAAACTTGTATTTGCAATAAAGTGAGTGGGAGCACAATAGAATTTCTGATAAGTATATGTGGATGACATATTGTTGATCAGAAATAATGTAGAGTTTCTGGAAAGCATAAAACAGTCATTTGGAAAGTGATTTTCAAAGGAAGACCTGGATGAAGGTACCTAATTGTTGAGCATCAAAATCTATGGAGATAGATCAAGATCCTCGATGAGACTTTCAATGAGTGCATACCTTGACAAGATCTTGAAAGAGTTCAAAATGGATCAGTCAGAGAAAGAGTTCTCGCCTGATTTGTAAGCTGTGAAAGTTGAGTGAGACTCAAAGCTCGACAACGGCAGAAGAAAGAGAAAGGACGAACGTCGTCCCCTGTGCCTTAGCCATAGGCTCTATATTATGCCATGCTGTGTACCGCACCTGTGTGTGCCTTGCCATGAGTCCGTCAGGGGGTACAAGAGTGAACGAGGAGTGGATCACTGGACAGCGGTCAAGATTATCCTCAGTAACTAAGAGACTGAGGATATGTTTCTCAATTATGGAGGTGATAAAGAGTTCGTCGTAAGGAGTTACGTCGATACAATCTTTAACACTAATCCGGATGACTCGTAGTAGCAATCTGGATATGTATAGTGGAGCAGCCATTTGGAAATAGTACCAAGTGGAGTGTGGTAGCAGTGTTTACGGTTTGACATAGAGATTTGCAAAGTACACACGGATCTGAATATCGCAGACCCGTTAACTATAAGACCTCTCTCACATGCAAAGCATGATCAAGCCCCAGAACTCATTGGGTGTTAGATTCATAACAATGCGAATCACATGGTGATGTGAACTAGATTATTGACTCTAGTGCAAGTGGGAGACTGTTGGAAATATGCCCCAGAGGCAATAATAAATTAGTTATTATCATATTTCCTTGTTCATGATAATCGTTTACTATCCATGCTATAATTGTATTGATCGGAGACTTAAATGCATGTGTGGATACATAGACAAAACCATGTCCCTAGTATGCCTCTAATGGACTAGCTCATTGATCAAAGGATGGTTAAGGTTTCCTAGCCATGGACATGAGATGTCATTTGATAATGGGATCACATCATTAGGAGAATGATGTGACGGATAAGACCCAAACTACAAACATAGCATATGATCGTGTCAGTTTATTGCTATTGTTTACTGCATGTCAAGTATATGTTCCTATGACCATGAGATCATGCAACTCACGGATATCGGAGGAGTGCCTTGTGTGTATCAAACGTCGCAACGTAACTTGGTGACTATAAAGGTGCTCTACAGGTATCTCCGATGGTGTTTGTTGAGTTGGCATGGATCGAGACTGGGATTTGTTACTCCGTGTGACGGAGAGGTATCTTAGGGCCCACTCGGTAATACAACATCACAACAAGCCTTGCAAGCAATGTGGCTAAGTGTTAGTCACGGGATCTTGTATTACGGAATGAGTAAAGAGACTTGCCAGTAACGAGGTTGAACTAGGTATGGAGATACCGACGATCGAATCTCGGGCAAGTAACATACCGAAGAACAAAGGGAACGTTATACGGGATTAACTGAATCCCTTACATAGAGGTTCGACCGATAAAGATCTTCGTAGAATATGTAGGAACCAATGTGGACGTCCAGGTCCCACCATTGGTTATTGACTGTAGAGGTGTCTCGGTCATGTCTACATAGTTCTCGAACCCGCATGGTCTGCACACTTAAGGTTCGGTGACGTTTCGGTAGTGTAGAGTTACGTATGGTGGTGACCGAAGTTTGTCGGATTCCTGGATCAGATCCCGGACGTCACGAGGAGCTCCGAAATGGTCCGGAGGTAAAGATTCATATATAGGAAGTCCAGTTTGGTTTCCGGAAAAGTTTCGGGCTCATCGGTAGTGTAACGGGAGGCCTCCGGGAGGGGTATTTCGACCCCAAGAGGTCCATGGGCTGTGGGAGAATAATAACCAGCCCTTAGTGGGCTGGGAAAACATCCACAAAGGCCCATGGCGTAGGAGAGAAAGTCCTAAAGCAAAAAGTGGAAAATCAGCCAATAGGAGGCAATCCTACTCCAACTAGGATTGGAGGTGAAGTAGCATTGCTTCCCACCTCCTATTTCGGCCGACCCAAAGGCCTTGTATGCCTCTCCTCTCCTCTCCTCCTATATATACTAGTGTATTGGGTGGTTTTTGGACAGAATTTCCGGCCACGTGCTACCCGTTACACCGGTGCATAGTTTCTCCTCTAGATCGGTTTTCTCAACGCTTAGGCGAAGCCCTGCCGGAATTACTCCACCACCATCACCAAAGCGCCGTCACGCTGCCGGTGAACTCTCTCTCCTCTCCACCTCCTCTCGCTGGATCGAGACGATGGAGATCGTCATCAAGCTGCACGTGTGCTGAACGCGGATGTGCCGTCCGTTCCGCGCTAGATCGGAAGGACCGTGATCGAGATCGCGAGACGGTTCGTGATGTGATCACGGAACGGATCGTGATGAGTTCACGGGACAGATCATGATCAAGATCGTGAGACGGATCATGATGATTTCGTGGGACGGATCATGATGTGTTCGCGGGACGGTTCGTGATTGGATCGCAGGACGCTCGGCGATTTGGATCACGAAGAAGTTCGACTACACCAACCGCGTTTCTTAACGCTTCCCTCTTAGCGATCTACAAGGGTACGTAGATCCACTCTCCCTCTCGTAGATGGTCATCACCATGGATAGGTTTGCGTGTGCGTAGGAACATTTTTGTTTCCCATGCGACGTTCCCCAACAGGAAAACCAATCCTCAAGTTTCCTCAAGGCGGCCCTGCAGGCAGCCCGTTTTGGACCAACACTCATGAGGAGCATTGGCTCGGGTTGTTGATTAATTATCCATGGGGTAGCTAATCCCTATGCATTTTTATTAAGTTGTTTAAGAAATAGTACCAATGTTGGGTCTTGCCAGACAAGTTCTAATATCAACCGAATAATCAAGGGGGTCCCCATAACAACCCCGAGCATGTGAGGAGCGCAAAATATGGAAACGTAACACCGGTAACAAGAAACTATGGCGGTAAAAGTGGAACAGAACACCGAGCAAAAGGCCAAGCCTTCCACCATACCAAGATATATATGTGCATTAAATTAAATAGCAGTTAATATTGTGATATGCCAGATATCCATGTTATCACATGGAAACAACCTCCAGATGCAACTAAGAACGCTATAAGAGGGGCTGAGCAGTGGTAACTTAGACAAACAAGGTTTGCTAGGATGTGGAGGGGTTAGAGGCTATCATTGCAATGTAGGGGCTTGACGTTCAAGTGGTAGGTAATGCATATGTAACGATAAGAGCGAGATATCTAGCAAAGCAAAAATAGTGTCGGGATCCAGGTACGATCATCTTGCCTGTTGGTTCTTCACAGGGACAAAGAACGGGGTCTTCGTAGTGGTAATCTCCTGGATCCTCATACTCAGGTTCAACACTTGTGTCTACCCAAGAGAAACAGCAACAATAAACAACCAACCAAGGTGCAATGCACAAACAAGATGATGCATGATTCATTTGAAGTATTTAACATGGCAATCCTAAACGAGTCATGTTTCTAATGCAATAGTTTAGTTATTTACCATTCTGGACATAACCTTATGTTAAGTTGTTTGAACATTCATTATCATGGAAAATATGGATGCTTCATGCAAAATCGATACAAATACATATGTACAACGTAGGAAACAGAGTTACGGTTCTCATGTTATGCTCACGGCAAGTTACGAAGGCAAAACAAAAGACAATGAAGGGCATGGGCTATTCCTTCGCATTCCAAGGTAGCCACTAGTTAGGGAATGAAAAACCAACCACAATAGAGTCAAAGATCAAGCAATTCCATGGAGCATAGCTCCCACAAGTCGGAAAACTCTAAAACAAACAATCTGCCTCAAAACAGCAACATGGTAACTTTCACAGCAAATAACTAGAGCTAGAGGAAGTCTCCAACCACAAACAAGGCATTTACATAAACTACATAGCATTCTTATCAAATCATCCAACTACACAAACTGTAAACTAAGCACATATTAATAAGCATGAAGCTCACAAATTGGCATGATGAAATAGATTTTAGAGACTTAGTGAAAATCACAGTTTTCTGGAATCTGAGTTAAGCTGATAGCTAGTTGACAACAAAAACTAATGGTGATAGAGACCACCTCATGGCATGGAGATTAACAGGATGGTAGAGGGAAACATCTACTCAAAACACTAGCACTGAGCTTGAGCTAATTCACAATATATCACTTGATAGCATCCACTCTTAATGGCATAAAGATATTAACAGATTCTCAGACTTAGAAATATTTAGCAAGTTTGAAAACAACACCATTTTAATAGGCACTTTGGAGCATGGTTCCCACTCATATGCAAGTGAAACATGTCAAAAGAAAATACCATGGCATTCTACTCATCAAAGGCTACTATTTTCATGTTAGACACAATTATCATAGCATGCATGGATTAATTACCACTAAAATGATAAAATAACACTTTGAGGCAAAATGACATTTTGTCAAACTTGCTCAAATGGCCAAACAAGTTACACCGATGAATTCCTTGCGTGATTCTACCCCAAAATCATGTATCACACTCATATGTTTGCATGGAGCAACATGGCAAAACACTAGCTAGTAAAATACCAACAAATCATATATGCCAGGGCCCACTTGCCATACACTCACAACCACACACACACACATACACATCAACACACACACACACACTGGATCTGTTGCCACAGGAGATCCAACACACACACACAATGCGCACTGCCATACCAGATCTGGGTTGTGGCCGCACCAGATCCGAACACACACACACACAGCCCAACCAAACAATAAAAAGGGAACAAAAAGGGGGGGCGAGACGGGGATCGAACCCGCGACCTCGCGGTCGTCTCCCGAGCCGGTTGCCATTGCGCTACGCGTCGGATCACAACAGAAGGGGGCTTCGAGCCCACTAATACTAACAGGTCAAGCGCCTAACTGACGAAACTGAAACAAAACGACAACGCTGACAGAGGCACGACAGCGACAATCTCCGGCGGCACCGGTGACCAAACGAGCGGCGAAGGCTCCTATTGGATGACCTGCTCCTGCTCGCACACGCACACGCTAAAACAACCACCCGAGGTGGATGAGAACGACGCTGGTGACGACGACAGAGCGACGACGGCGGAGACCTACACATGCCACGCATGACGACGCCACAGGGAAGGAAAAGGATGGGGCATAATGAAAACAGACCCCTACGAGAAGCAGGAACTCGCACGCTACGCCCGCAAGCATGAGGTTAACAGAGCACTCGTCAGCGATGAGGTCCAACGGCGACGAAACACACTACACGTGGGCATGCACTACACGAGGCTAGAGGCTCGGGATCTAGCAAGAATGGACGAGGTGCTCATCGAGAAACGCTCGCGCAACTAATATAGCTCGAGGGAGCACGACGACGGAGAATTGCGGCATCGGGAGAGCTTGGCCGGAGGGGAAGAAGACGAAGCAGAGGCGCGGCCTTGGCGTCCCACGCGGATGCAGAGGACGTCAGGGAAGCAGACAGTGTTGGCGAAGCAATCCCGATGGTCGCCTGCTCGAGGGGCTCGCCGGAGAAGCTCCCGCGGTGATGAGCTCCTTCTGAACCTCTCTGAAATTTTTCTGAACCCCACCTTACCTGAGACAGAAAGAGGAGGGGAGGTGGAGGGCGGCGGCACGAGGAGGGAGAGGGAACCCTAGGGGGCGGCACGAACACCGAGGGGACTAAATAGGCGCGGGATGACAACGCCTCGACGTCTGAAGTTCACGGCGGATCTCGCACTCTCTCTGCTTCTCTGAACCTAACGGAAAGGAGGCAATGGAGCAGGTTGCCATTGCTCGGTTGGGTCGGGTTGGCGCGCTCGCTCGCTTAGCTGGGCCGCGGGGGAGAAAAGGCCCAGCGTTTGCTAGCTCTCTCACAGGAATAAAACCACAGGTTTCCTCTTCTTAAAATAACAGTCTAACTCGGAAAACCCCACATAAATAAATAAAAGGATTTTTGACAAAACAAAAATACTTTTACACAAAAGGAAATATGCCCTATTTAAATAAAATACCAAAGATGATTTTCAGAGCAAGTAAATTAAATACTTTTAAAACAACCAGCCCCTGTTTATATCAAAACCCCATGAGTGCAAATCTCAAACACCAAAGAGAGTAACACATCTAACCCCAAAATAATATTATCTACACCATCAACATTTTTAATAGAATTATTTAGCAAGTTAATTCTACTGAGAAAAACAAAAGGAATTAGGAGGTTTAGGTAGTTTTTAAAAATAAGGGAGAGGGAGGAAGTTGTTGCCCACACATGCACACATCCAGAAACAAACAAGATCTACTTACACCTCACAATAATGGTCACATGGAAGCACACCACAAAATATATTATGCATGACATGATGATGAGATGACATGATGTATGATGCATGAGATGTAATGGCAATGAGCAACATCATATCATTCAACACATGTCAACAAGGTTCACATAGGCTACATAACCATAAATGGCAAGGGAAGCACCTGGGCTGTTACACCCACATAGCATGTGCTAAAAAATTGAGAGGGTTACGGCAAAAACTGGACGCACTTTGTGTACAAAATGGGCAATCTCTTTCGAAGTATCAGGATTTCAAACGAAACTCGTGTGTTACAAAGGCATTTCATTTATTTAAATAACCTAAGTATTACCAAATTGAATATAATGATAAAACACAGTAAAATTAAACCGGAGAAAAAATAATCACGGAAAAAATTATTTTTAAAGTAAAGTTATTCACAAACTAGTTATTCACACAAATTTTAAATAATTCAAATTTAAACTATTCAAATTTGAAAACTACTAGCACTAACCGGAAGTTTATATTATTTTTTTACCTAAAGCAAAAGGATTCACAAAGAAACTCAAATAAAGAAAAAAACTCAGAAATAGATAAAAAATAAATAAAGCAGAAAACAAAAAAACAAAAAAAAAATCTCGCCTACTGGGCCACAACGGCCTGCATACAACTAGAAACCCAACCTGTAGTTAGGCCAAGATGCAGGCCCACAAGGCCCAGTAGGCCCACCAGGGATTCGCAACAGAGGTAGGCCTAGAAGGCCTGCATTAGGGAGGAGCTCAATGCAGTGCCCGTGCCGGGGCTTATAAACAAAGCATTAGGGAGGAGCTCAAAAAATTATTCAAAATTTCAAAAAATGTTCATATTTTTAGAATTTCTTTTAATTTGTGAAAATTATTTATATTTTCAAATTTGATTTAATTTTCAAAAAATATTCACGTTTCAAATTTTGTTTAAATTTTTGAAATTTTTCAAATTTCCATGATTTTTAAAACTTTCAAAATTGTTCAGATTTTCAGTTTTCGTTTACATATTCAAAAAATGCTTAGAATTTAAATTTTGTTTAAATTTTTAAAAATGTTGGAAATTCGAAAATTTGTGTTAATTTCCAAAAAAAGTTTTAAGAAAATTTGTTCACATTTTTAAAACTTTGGTCACCACTCAAAAAATACATTCGAAATTGTTAAGCATGTCTAAATAGATGCAGACTTTCAACAAAGCCCCACTTAGCATGTCTCAACACATAAATCGATGCACACAACATTAAGGGTGTGTTTGGTTGATATCTCTGTTTTAGGAGGTTTTGCATACTTGTTCCAGTTAGACCTGTTTAAGCTAATGTGCACGAAAAACCAACATTTGCATGTAGTTTGGTTGTCTGCATTAGGCATCCTCCATGAGGGAAGCAACTTCATGTTGTTTGGTTGCGTGCGTGGCTGTTCTTAGATAAACAACGTGTTGTTTGGTTGCAAACGTTTTAAGGTGTGAACATCACTTTTCACTAGTTAGGACATCATCTTGTCCTAACTAGGAAAATATGACAGTTTGTCCTATCTACTAACAAATGGTGGTATAATTTATTAAGATCCATATGGCTGAACAAGTAAAAATTCAACGATGCTAACTAGGTGGAAGTCCTTCTTCTTGATCTTGTTCTTCTTGTTCTTGTTCTTGTTCTTCTTCTTCTTCTTCTTCATATCCTTGTCCAAGCCTTTTGTTCTTCCACACTTTTTTGTCAAACGCCTCCACATCATCAGGCAGTGGCGGAGAGAGGGGGACCAGCAGGGGCCTTGGCCCCCCTGTCATCAGCCATTAGCTGCTAATTTGGTACGAACTGTCACAAAATTGGTCATTATTTGCTACTAAAAATCCATTTTTCAACAGCTTGGCCCTCCTCGATGTATTTTAGCAGTACTGGCCCTCCTCATGCGTATTTCCTGGCTCCGCCACTGTCATCAGGCATCACATCTTCCTCCTCCAGTAGAAGCTCATCAGAACCCCATTATAAGATCCACTTGTGAAGGATGCAACATGCAAGAATAAGCTTAATCTGGGTAAGGTAAGTTTGGAATGGCTTCTGATCTAGGATATTAAACCTATTCTTTAGAGATCCAAATGTTCTCTCAACTGTTACTCTAAGACTGGAGTGTCTAAGATTGAACAGTTCCTGAGGAGTCCTAGAATAGTTCCACGAGAGAACTCATTCAGATGGTGCTTGATTTTCCTAAGGGTGGACGAACACCTAGCCTACATACATAGCCATGGTGTTGTCAGCAATGGAAGGGTGGTGCCTACTAGCTTTGGGGTTGGGGGGGGGGGGGCATGGCTGAGACGAGGATGGCCGGACGGTAACGAAGAAGGGGAGAAGCAGCTGCCACCAACGCCGCTACCGCGGATTTAAGTCGCCACCGCCACCGGTGCCAAGAACAAAGGAAGGGCTTATCCTAGAGCCACGGGTGAGTGAGTAAATGGGGGTGAGGGTATATTCCATGTCATTTCACCTCCGTCGATGTTCGTCTCTCACCATCTCCGTCCGAATCCCCCTTGCACCGCGCCCTATGCCAGGACTAGTTTTTGCACCCGACTCGGCATGTCTCGCTGAAACTTCTAATTCAAGTGTTTCCATGCTTTAAGTATCGTGCCGATACGACCCAGATCTCATTACACGAAACCAAACGAGCATTTTTCATCCCATCCGGGCTTGGTTGGGCTATATACAACCTGCTAAATGCATCCTAAATGCATTTATACAGTATATATATCATAGGAAAACAACTATAAAAATGCTATCAAACGCACCCTAGGAGACTAGGTAGGATTAGGATGTGTTGTTGTTCCCCCCTCCCACCGTGCAGGGGCGTCTCAGACCAGGGGCGTCTCGGACTAGGAGACTAGGTAAGGCTAGGATTAGGATGTGACTTTGACCGGCACATGCACAGGTAACCGGCGCGCACTGGGTGCACGTTGCTCGTTTCACCAGCCAGCAAGCGCGGAGCTTCCGTCGTGCCTGCGCGGCCCTGACAAGGGCGAGCAGTCACTTTCAGAATCCGAGGAGAACGCCGCGTGTGCGGTGAGTCACGACGTGTGGATAACTGGCTACACGAATGGTTGGCAGCTCCGGCGCGTACGGACGCGACCTGGCGCCTGGTCAGCATCAGAGCATGTGATCCTGGCTAGGATCTCCATAGCTAGCGCTGGAGTCATCACTGACTGCCGCGGGGCAGGCAGCCAACAGAACAACACGGTCGAAAGTACAGCCCAGCGCGTGAACCTATCCGCTCCGGTCCTGTTCGTTTGACGGACAAACCCCACGACCCAGCACGCGTTGTTCTGAACGTATCTTGTTCGTTTTCTGTCCGGACCGACCCATTTCCAGAGTAAACATGCGTCCGGTTTAGGTCCAGGCGAACAGTGAGCGGACGCGCTCAAGGCCTCCTCTCGTCCGCCTCGGGGACGCGTGGCGGGCGGCCACCTACCTTCCACCGCCCGTATTTACTGCGCACGACCGGTAGGCCCCGCCTGTCATCCACTCAGGCGGGCGGTCGCCGTCCTTCTTAATGGGGGAAGTCGTGGACCGTCAGTCCACGCGCCCCACTCCACTCCTTCTGCCTTCTCAGGACCGACACCAAACCCAAGCCTTCTCCCCCCTCCCTCGAGCTCTCCGGCCGCCGGCAGCAATGGGATGGTGGAGCACCGGCCGCAAGGGGAAGGGGGCACACGACCAGGAGGCTGGGTCGTCGTTCGGCCGCCGCCGCCGTCCTTCTCCTCCGCCACGGCCTGCTCCGGCCCGCTTCACCATTGCCCCTACGGGCGCCCCGACGCGCTCTCGGCAGTACATCCATGCGGATGTCTGTCGCCGCTATTGGGAGACAAGGACGCCGCTCCCCTAGAGCGACGTGCACTTGCCGAACAACTGGCACTTGTCCGCGGATCGCGTGTCGATCCCGTCGGTGCCGTTGAGCGGCCGTGCCCGCCGCGACGAGATCCAGCGACGCCGACGCCGCCTCCCCGACAACCTCTACCACGACCCGAGGTTCGCCGTCGATTCGCCCCTATGGGACACATGGTTCTGCGATGAGCACGACGTCCGCCACATGTCGTACTTTGTCGGGGACACCAACAGCCCGCCTCGGACACGTGCAGAGGGTTGGGCGCGCCCTCCGAGCCCTCCCTAGGTGCGTGGGCGTATGCGGGTGCGCGGCCTGAAGCTGACCCCGTCGCCGTCACCCTCTCCTTCGCCACCACCACCTCCTCGCATTATCGAATAGGAGGAGGCCCGGCTCGTCCAGCGTGTCATGGAAGATTCCATGAACATGTACGATGAGCGCCAGTGGGTAGGGCTGGAGCAGATGATGGCCCTCTCTGCGACCGGCGACGTGACCTTCCCAGAGCTGGAGATGGACGACACCGTGGAGGAGAAGCCCGTGGCGGTGAAGGAGGAGGTGCACGAGGAGCAGCCAGTGGCCGCGTTTGACCCGCACCTGGTGGGCCAACGCTGGAGGTGGTCGTGCACGGCCATGGAGATGGCCCAGACAGTGGGGGTCGAGCATTGGTGCCCCACGCCGCCGCGGTCACCGGAGCACGAGTCATCGCCGCGCGGGGAGGTGGTGCAGGCGCCGCTAGCGCCGCCAACCTTCCAGGGGCCGCCGGCCCATCTCTGGATGGTGCCGCCGTACGCGACCTCACTGGCGACGATGACGGCGATGGCGACGCTTGAAGACGGCGACGGCCATGGCAGCAACGCGCGGCGATGCGTTTTTTCTGTTTTTTAATTATGTTAATTAAGGACTATGGGCCGTGGGCCATTGAACATTGTTTTACTAATGTATAATTATTAATGTTTGCGTTTTATTTACATTTTCCTGGCATTTATATTTTTTAATGCCCAGTCCGTCCTGGACGATTCGGGGTGCGGCCGCGCGTTGGGCGCACCGACCCCGCCACGGACCGATCCGTACATGGGTAGCCCCATTGTCACCCCAAACGGACAGAATTCGGTACAAACGGACGTTCGGATGGGATCGCGCGCTGGAGTTAGCCTATTTCATTATTACTAGCAGAAAAGCCCGTGCATTGCAACGGGAAAGAAAATTGACGTATTCATGAAAACACCCATCAACGCAACATGATAGCACTGGACGATGCCAAGACCGTGACTCCATGAGACATACGTCGAGGTCTAGAAGAAATGTATATCATCAGTGCATTTACCACGAAGCGAGCCTTCACGGTGATAGTGCGGAAACTTACTTCTCTTAAACATTAAAATCTACACTTAGTTAGCTTTACAAATTCACGGATCCAATTTCCAACAACATCTATTGACCTTGCAATGGTATGTGTCTGACTTTACATCAACGTTGGTCATCCTTGATGTGTTCATGCGGTCGGCTTTGGTACTGTTGGGAGACGTAATAGTAAATCAAAAAAAATTCTACGATCACCAAGATCTATCCATGGAGAAACCAGCAACGAGTGGGGAGAGATTGCATCTTCATACCTTTGAAGATCGCTAAGCGGAAGCGTTACAAGAACGCGGTTGGTGGAGTCGTACTCGCAGCGATTCAGATCGCGGTGGATTCCGATCTCCGCGCCAAACAACGGCGCCTCTGCGTTCAACACACGTGCAGCCCGGTGACGTCTCCTACGCCTTGATCTAGCAAGGAGGAAGGAGAAGTTGAGGGAGAGCTCCGGCAGCACGACGACGTGGTGACGGTGGAGCTACGTGGACTCCGGCAGGGCTTCGCCAAGCGCTAGGAGAACGAGGAAGAGCAAGGGTAGGGCTGCGCCGAGAGAGAGAGAAGTCGTGTCTCAAATCAGCCCAAACCCTTGCATATATATAGGAGGAGGGAGAGAGAGGGCTGCCTTGGCCCCTCCTCCAAGGAGGAGAGGTTTGGCCGAACTAGGGGGAGAGTCCACTTCCCACAAGGGAGGTGGATCTCCTCCTTTTAAATCTTTTTGCCCTTTATCTCTTGATCCCAGCCGCATGAGCCTTTCTAGAAGGTCTTGGCCAGCCCAAAAAGGGCTGGCACACCTCCTCTGAGGGCCCACAAAGTCCTATGGTCGTCACACCCCTCCCGAGGTTCCTCCGGCATCCTCCCGGCACTCCTGGTACACTACCGATGAGCCCGAAAACTTTCTGGTGACCAAAATTGGACTGACTATATATCAATCTTTACCTTCGGACCATTCCGGAGATCCTCGTGACGTTTGGGATCTCATCCGGGACTCCGAACAACCTTCGGTAACCATGTACAACATTTCCCTATAACCCTAGCGTCATCGAACCTTAAGTGTGTAGACCCTACGGGTTCGGGAGACACGTAGACATGACCGAGACACTTCTCCGGTCAATAACCAATAGCGGAATCTGGATACCCATGTTCGCTCCCACATGCTCCACGATGATCTCATCGGATGAACCACGATGTCGGGGATTCAATCAATCCCATATACAATTCCCTTTGTCTATCGGTATGATACTTGCCCGAGATTCGATCGTCGGTATCTCTATACCTTGTTCAATCTCGTTACCGGCAAGTATCTTTACTCGTTCCGTAATACATCATCCTGTGGCTAACTCCTTAGTCACATTGAGCTCATTATGATGATGCCTTACCGAGTGGGCCCAAAGATACCTCTCCGTCACACGGAGTGACAAATCCCAGTCTCGATTCGTGCCAACCCAACAAACACTTTCGGAGATACCCGTAGTGCACCTTTATAGCCACCCAGTTACGTTGTGACGTTTGGCACACCCAAAGCATTCCTACGGTATCCGGAAGTTGCACAATCTCATGGTCTAAGGAAACGATACTTGACATTGAAAAGCTTTAGCAAACGAACTACACGATCTTGTGCTATGCTTAGGATTGGGTCTTGTCCATCACATCATTCTCCTAATGATGTGATCCCGTTATCAATGACAACCAATGTCCATGGTCAAGAAACCGTGACCATCTATTGATCAACGAGCTAGTCAACTAGAGGCTCACTAGGGACATGTTGTGGTCTATGTATTCACACATGTATTACGGTTTCCGGTTAACACAATTATAGCATGAACAATAGACAATTATCATGAACTAGGAAATACAATAATAACCATTTTATTATTGCCTCTAGGGCATATTTCCAACAGGTACGTCATCCTTCTGACTTGAAATACCATCGAACGTCCTTGTAGCATACGCATAGTCGGCTTTGCAACACGGCGATGCGGTTTTTCCAATAAAAATATTATCGGCAACTGCTATTGCATTGCCATTCTTCTGCTATAGTTAGAGGGTGTTCGGCCTTGCAGCGTTGCATCCGACTTGCAACATTGACCGTGCTTGCAATCTCGCGTATTTCGATTCTAGCAATGATGCTCGATCAAAGTTGCAGATCAGCCAGGTATATTTCTTACGAAATAGAATTTAATTGGTCGCAAAAATAGCATCCATGTATCCACATGAGGGCCTTTGCCTTCTTTTCTCATCAAATCCTCGTGTCATCTATGCATGCATGCCTCCTACGAATCCCGCTTAATTGCCATTCTCTGATGATGCATGTGTTAATTACCCGGAGCCATGCAATGCGTGAGGCGAATAAATCCCTCTTGGTCTCCGCTTTCTTCTCTTATCTCTCATCAAATAAATCCTTCTTGATTACCAGCCATCTAAAGCTCGGGCCTCTCTCACTTTCTTCTCTTTGATGTGACAATCATCAATGCATGCATGTCAATCGTATTTCATTTTCAGCCATACAAAACAACCAATCTGGACTAATGCGCGTGTGCATGTTTCCATTTTTCAACTTTTTTTCAAGAAAACCTGCTTTGCCTATAATATAGTTGTCTCCTTTATTTAAGCATGGTCACCCGTTGGGTGAGTTGGTTCCACCGTTGTATTCTATTCCTGGCCATCACGGTTCGAGTCTGCCCTAGGTCGATTCGCTCGCCACTAGAGCCTCGGGATTCGCTGCTCTCAAACGAAGAACAACGAAGAACGCGAGAAAAACGAAGAACGTAGATGAAAAAATAGTATAGATTGATTTGTTCGATTGTGTGTTGTTCAATCGGCCGTCACCCCCATCATATATAAGAGGCGGCTGGACTTCCCGTACAATCAAAGGATTCATCTAGGCTTTCCTTATAAGAAAATTACATCAATTCACGTCCTAGAGTCATAGTTCTAGTTCCACTCGGATTCAGCCCAAATCTGGCCCAATCTTCTGTCTTGCTTCTTGCATGGGCCGTGGAATCTGCATATGACCTCCGATGGAGACGGTCCAAACATCAATTTTGTGTGCCTCGACGAGGCCAACAATCCGTATGTTGATCAATTTCCCAAATAAAGTCATCTTGAATACTCCACGAGGTCATCTTTAACTTCGAATCGGAATCGATCACGTAGCAGACTGGACTTTCCGAGTGTTGTAGCGTCTCTCCAGGCTGTATACTATCTCAGATGATAATGATCTTAAAATCAAAGTTGATCGTTTCAACGTTTCGAACAACTTTCATGTTGATCACTTTTTCATCCGAGGCCATTTTAAACTTTCACTCGACTGAAACTTTCACTCGACCGATATTTTTCACTCGGACGGTGATTTTCACTCGGCCGGCAATTGCACTTGGCCAGTATTTTCACTCGACCGGTACTTTTCACTCGGACCGCGATTTTCACTCGGACGGCAATCTCACTCGGCCGGCCATTTTCACTCGGATGGCAATTTCACTCTGTCGGACGGAAAACTTTTCACTTGACTGGACGGCAAACGTTTCCCTCGGTCGGCAAACTTTCACTCGGAAATCCCGAGTGAAACTCCAGGCTGATTTTGTTTTGTCTCTCCAGGTCGCATACGATCTTGGATTGAGAAGATTTATATATCAAAATCAATCGCCTCGATGACGCGAAACTTTTTCATGTTGTAAGCTTTTCCATCGGAGGACATATTGAGGGGCGAATGACTCGCGCGATCCATCAGACATGTGTCTGATCTCCTGCACCATATTTTGCTTTGTGGTAAGGCTGCATTCTGATTGCTCCAACTTTTGCATACGATCTTAGATTGAGATGATTTTTATATCAAAACGGATCAGCTTGACGAGACGAAGACAATCCATGTAGAACATTCCTTCATTCGAGGTTGTCTTGGAGGCGTAATAGACCAAAACGCACTCAAAACATCTACATGACAATCCAAGTGTGATTTGGTCCTTGAAAGGATGCCGAATGGTGATGGCCTAAACATCAAGTTTGTTTCACTCGGAAATGTAAACTTTCTCGTAGAAAAAAACTTTTCGTTTGAGTCCAACTTTATTGCATTTTGCACCGTGCCAAAATCAGATGTCAACACCTTATTTTAATATTAGATACAGATATAGATTTGGTTATTAAGTCACAGGTACCATCGCTTAGTTGTAGACGATGAACAAAGGAGAGGATACGTACGTGCGCATGTGTAAATCCCTTCGATGCCCAAACTCTCCCACGACAAGCACATCGTGCCCCCACGCAGCCCTTTGCCGTAGCTTGGACGCCGGATCAGTATGTGCGTGATGAAGTTTCCCTACAAGTATTTCCCTTTTTGCAATGGTCCTTACAACAATATTTTGGTACAGGTACGGCATATTTTTTCTTTCTCAACTTTTTTCGGACCCTATCTGTGCTCTCGAGTGCTAGTAATGAAAATGGAGAATTAGTGAGTCTCCTTTTTATGATGAATGTGTACAAATTCAGTACTACCAAACTCACGGCCCTTAAAGCGCATTTTTTGGGTCCATGTGTAAATGTTTCACCAATCTGACAGCTCTGAATCGGCATCCTTCCTTGCCGAACCGTAACGCCGGGGCAGCTAAAGCAAGTTCAAGCAAAAGGGTTTGCATGTTTGGTTTCAACGATTTTTTGACAAGCATGTGCGAGTAACGATGTATATAGATATATTTTTGAATGTAGACTTACTGATTTGTTTCGTACGTAGTCTCTTATTAGAAATGGAACACAGTATAATCATGTGATCTTTTTTCTCTGTATTACTTGTTTGATTTGTAAGCTTGGTTTTTATAAAGGACATTTCCCCCATAATTCATGCGCACATTTTTATAATTATATTATTGTTTTTTTTCTGAAAAAGGTTTGTTTCTAACACACTCAACAAAAAATTAGCTACATAGCAGTGTAAAAACAAATGATCAATAGGTTCATCAGCACCACAAAAAATACATTTAGAATCACCATTCTAACCCATTTTATGTAAATTATCTTTAGTAAACACACTCTTTCTAACAGCAAGCCATACAGAAACTTTGATCTTTGGAGGAATTTTAATTTTACAAAGAAATTTGAAAGGGAAATTTAACCCATTAATCATGAGTTGGTTATAAAATGATTTGACAAAATATTTTGCATCAGTAGCCAGGACCATGTTGAAGTGTCTTTTTCATCTTTCGATTTAGGACATGTTTGGTTCATGACTAACTTTGTCACAATTAAGCTTAGGTAAAGTTGGGCTGTCACAAAAAGTGTCGCTAACAAAATGACCACCGCAAGTGGGCAAGATTTGTCAAAAATTTGAGTCTATAACATGTGGACCATGTTGCTAAAAAAATGTGGCAATGAATCAAACGCATGTCTAAGATGTTATGAAACGACTAAGGTTAGGCGTGACAACCTTAGTCTTTAAACCTTAATATCAGCACAACACTCTTGTATCTCGTTCCATTTTGTTAGTGTTTCACCCCAAAAAGTTCTCCGGAACTGAAATTGTTCCCCGTCTTTGTTGAACACACCATCCAGCTTAACATTCTCAGTAAAGAAAATATCATATAATCTAGGGCAATATTGTTTGAGTCGTTTATCATCCACCCACCATCTCAAAATTTAACACTCTCCCCATTCGGTACTCCTTTTTCACATAACTGAAGAAGAGATTTTTAACAGTAAGGAGGCCAACCCAGAACTAGGAATCCACAACTTTCTGTCTAACTCCAGAAAAGCATTCATTCTTAGCATATTTATTTCTAAAAAATTCATGCCTAAGTCCTTCATCCATTTCCAGTTTCCAAATCCATTTAACTAAAAGGGCTTTATTCATTAATTCTAAGTTAAGAAATCCCAAAATTCATTGTTTCTTTGGTTGACA
Source organism: Hordeum marinum (assembly GCA_022496015.1). NCBI lineage: Eukaryota > Viridiplantae > Streptophyta > Magnoliopsida > Poales > Poaceae > Hordeum > Hordeum marinum. The sequence goes on along the minus strand of CM039672.1, from coordinate 475,804,623 downwards.
TACCTCCCAACATCTAACTAACACTGGTAGAAAACAGACCTGTTGTCCGCCTCATTAGTCGCGGTTGGCTTTTGAACGATCATTAGTGCCGGTTCGTGACGGAGATCATTAGTGTCGGTTCGTTACGGATCTTTAGTCCCAGTTCGTGCCATGAACCGGCACTAAAGGTGTGATGGCAGACTGGCGTCAGCCTGGGGCCTCACGGGAACCTTTAGTCCCGGTTGTTGCCTCCATCCGCGACTATAGGCTAACCTTTAGTCGCGGTTGGAGCCACCAACCGGGACTAAAAGTCCCCCTATATTGAAACCCTTCGGCGCCAGCCCGAGCAAAGTCCTATGTTCTTCCCCTTTCCTCTCCTCTTTGTTCTTCCTCTCTTCCTCGAGCTCATCCTCCATTTTTACCAAAATTTGTCAAGGTTTGGAGGCATCCCATCCATCCAAGTGTTCACAAAGGTTAGCAACTTTGTCCTTTCATCTCTCATTGCTAGACTAGCTCTTGCAATGCTTTATAAGTATAGTAATTTGTGGGTTTTAGTTTGTATGTGGTAGTTTATTTGATTTATGAAATTTGAGCTCAAATTAAATTCTTACTTTGCATTTGTAGGTGTGGTTTACTTAGTACCTTCCCGTCCCCGCCCTAACCACGTCGATCGCCCGCACCGTCCCGTCGCTAGCACCACCTTGGTGAGCCTCTTGTTTTTATCCTTTTTATAAAAGAACATGTTTGTAAGATTTAGTTAGTTACTTGTATAGTTTTCTTACCTATATGGTTGTTTGTTATACATAGTGGCATGATTTTGAAATCCGTCCCCGTCGTCCCTCGTCCGGTTTATGTTGCGGATGTGGTATATATATATACTCTCTTTTATAACTCTTTGTTGCATTTCGTGTTTAGGACAATTATGCTAATCAAGTTGACATAGATATTTTTATCTAGGAGGTATTTGAACCGGAGATTCCAACCGACATAGATATTCTTGTCAAGAAGTTAAATTTAGTTGAAAAAGAAAACGAGTATTTGAAAGAAAAACTGAAAAGAGTTGAAGAAGAGAAGATGAAACTGGAGTTGTATGTTGTCGATGTCGTCGATGATCACAAAATCAAGATGGGTGCAATGTGCTTGAAGATTAGAAAATTTAAAAGATATGTCATTGATAATGAGGCTTGATATCACTATGTTGTTGGATCAATTGTTACCTTACTTGCGATGTTGATTGCATTTGCTGTAGCATTTAAATGCTTTAGCAAGAGAGTTTGTATGTTGTTTTATGAGAACAAGTGTGTATGAACTTTATGTATGAACTTGTATTAATTTGGTCTTTTCGGTGTTGTGTAATGAAGATGAGCCGGCAATGGATTTATGACGACCGATGCTCTCCCCAGTTCATTAATGGCGTGCATACTTTTCTGGTTGCGGCTGAGGCAAACAAGCGGGCCGATGGTTTTATGTATTGTCCATGTGCTGGCTGTAAGAATGACCAAAATTACTCTAACTCAAGAACCATTCATGCCCACCTGTTTGAGTCTGGTTTCATGTCCGGCTATAACTGTTGGACCAAGCACAGAGAAAGAGGGGTCCTAATGGAAGAGAATGAAGAAGAAGAGGATGACGACAGCTATCCTAGCCATGGGTTCCATGAATACGATGGCACAACAATGGGGGAAGAAGCTGAGCAAAGAATACGGGAAGGAGCTAAAGAAGAGGCATCAGATGAGCCCGCTGATGATCTTGGTCGGGCCATTGCCGATGCAAAGAGAAACTGCGCAAGTGAAAAGGAGAAGCTGAAGTTGCAGCGCATGTTAGAGGATCACAAAAAAGGGTTGTACCCAAATTGCGAAGATGACAATAAAAAGTTGGGTACCACACTGGAATTGCTGCAATGGAAGGCAGAGAATGGTGTATATGACAAGGCATTTCAAAAGTTGCTGATAATGTTAAAGAAGAAGCTACCAAAGGACAATGAATTGCCAGAGAGTACGTATGAAGCAAAGAAGGCTATCTGCCCTCTAGGATTAGAGGTCGAGAAGATACATGCATGCCCTAATGACTGCATCCTCTACCGCAGTGAGTACGAGGATTTGAATGCATGCCCGGTATGATGTGCATTTCACTATAAGATCGACCACGATGACCCTGGTGATGTTGAGGGTGAGCGCCCCAGAAAGAAGATTCCTGCCAAGGTGATGTAGTATGATCCTATAATACCACGGTTGAAACGTTTGTTTCAAAACAAAGAGCATGCCAAGTTGATGCGATGGCACAACGAAGACCGTAAGAAAGACAGGAAGTTGAGAGTGCCCGCTGACGGGTCGCAGTGGAGAAAAATCGAGAGAAAGTGGAAGGACTTTGCAAAGGATGCAAGGAACGTATGGTTTGGTTTAAGTGCAAATGGCATTAATCCTTTTGGGGAGCAGAACATCAATCATAGCACATGGCATGTGACTCTGTGTATCTATAACCTTCCTCCTTGGTTGTGCATGAAGCGGAAGTTCATTATGATGCGAGTGCTCATACAAGGCCCCAAGCAACCTGGCAACGACATTGATGTGTACCTAAGACCATTGGTTGAAGAACTTTTACAACTGTGGAATGTAAAAGGTGTACATGCGTGGGATGCGAAAGATCAGGAGGAATTTGGCCTACATGTGTTGCTGTTTGTAACCATCAATGATTGGCCTGCTCTCAGTAACCGTTCAGGACACACAAACAAGGGATACCACGCATGCATGCATTATTTAGATGATACAAACAATATATATTTGGATAAATGTAAGAAGAATGTGTATCTGGGGCATCGTCGATTTCTTCAGAGCAGGCATCCCGTAAGAAAGAAAGGCAAGCATTTCAAAGGTGAGGCAGATCACCAGAAGAAGCCTCGCCACCGTACGGGTATTTAAAAGTAATATTTGGCATGGGTCTTGGTGCACAATCTGTTCCGAATGACGCTGACAAACGTGCACCCATGTGGAAGAAGAAATCTATATTTTGGGACCTACCGTATTGGAAAGACCTCGAGGTTCGCTCTGCAATCGATGTGATGCACGTGACGAAGAATCTTTGCATGAACCTGCTAGGCTTCTTGGGCGTGTATGGGAATACAAAAGATACGTCGTAGGCACGGGAGGACCTTCAACGTATGCACGGAAAAGAAGGCATTGATCCAAAGCAGTTTCAGGGTCATGCCAGCTATGCTCTTACCAAAGAAGAGAAGGAAATCTTATTTGAATGCCTTCTCAGTATGAAGGTCCCGTCTGGCTTCTCGTTGAATATAAAGGGAATAATAAATATGGTAGAGAAAAAGTTCCAGAACCTAAAGTCTCATGTCTGCCACGTGATTATGACGCAACTGCTTGCAGTTGCATTGAGGGGGCTTCAACCGGAAAACGTTCGATTAGCCATTGTGAAGCTATGTGCATTCCTGAATGCAATCTCTCAGAAGGTAATCGATCCAGAAATCCTACCAAGGTTAGAGAATGATTTGGTGCAATGTCTTGTTAGTTTCGAGTTGGTGTTCCCACCATCCTTCTTCAATATCATGACACATGTCCTAGTTCACCTAGTCGAGTAGATTGCCATTCTGGGTCTTGTATTTCTACACAATATGTTCCCCTTTGAGAGGTTCATGGGAGTCTTAAAGAAATATGTTCATAATCGAGCTAGGCCAGAAGGAAGCATCTCCAAGGGACATGAAACAAAGGAGTTAATTGAGTTTTGTGTTGACTTTATTCCTGACATTAAGCCGATAGGTGTTCCTGAATAGCGGCATGAGGGCAGACTGGGTGGAAAAGGCACGCTAGGAAAGAAATCACTAATATGCCGGGACGGACATTATTTGGTGCAAGCACACTACACAATTTTACAAAGTTCTGCCTTGGTGGCTCCGTATATCGTGCAACACAAGAATATTCAACGCTCCAAACACCCGGAGAAATGTGACGACTGGATTACACATGAACAAACGGTGACTTTTGCCGGTTGGTTGCAGACACGTCTCGTGCATGACGGTGCTGTTGAAGATGAACTGTACTTGATGTCCAAGTTACCATCTTCAACTATATTGACTTTCAAAGGGTACGAGATAAATGGTAATACATTTTACACAATCTCCCAAGATAAAAAGAGCGCCAACCAAAACAGTGGTATCCGTTTTGATGCAGCAAACAACAATGGGCCAAAGGACACATACTATGGTTACATAGAGGAGATATGGGAACTTGACTATGGACTTGATTTGAAGGTCCCTTTGTTTAGGTGCAAATGGGTCAATCTGATAGGAGGCGGGGTAAAGGAAGACCCGCAGTACGGAATGACAACAGTGGATCTCAACAATGTTGGGTACGCAGACGAACCATTCGTCCTAGCCAATGATGTGGCGCAGGTTTTTTATGTGAAGGACATGTCTACCAAGCCGAGAAAAAGAAAAGATAAGGAAGCAAATACATCATGCAATGAGCCAAAGCGCCACATAGTTCTTTCAGGGAAAAGAAACATCGTGGGAGTGGAGGACAAGACAGACATGTTAGAAGATTATGAAAAGTTTCATGAAATTGCTCCCTTCACAGTGAATATTAACCCGAGCATCAAGTTAAACGATGAAGATTTCCCATGGCTACGACGCAAAGGGACACACACAAATAAAAAGTTTTACACCCAAAGATCCTACTCTGGGATGTGACCGGCTTCTCTAGATAGTTTCCAGACTTATATATATATCTAGAAAGTCCCACTTAGGACATACGAAGGGAATCTTTGTAATAGTAGTGTACTTATGTGTTTTGTGCGTTCAGTATGCACCATTCGAATGGAGGCCATCAATTTTCAACCTTTTCCGACTTCATTTGCTATTTTCCATGCATTTACTGATTTTTTTTGAGCTAAATGACCCTGAAATTGATAAGCATTACAAATGAACTTTGAAAAGGTTGAAAGTTGGCATGGTATCATCATTTCACCCACATAGCATGTGCTAAAAAGTTGAGAGGGTTACAGCAAAAACTGGAAGCACTTCGTGTACAAAATGGACAATCTCTTTCGAAGTATCAGGGTTTCAGACGAAAACTCGCATGTTACAAAGGAATTTCATTTTTTAACATATTTCAACTCTAGAATTTTTGTGTGTTCAGTATGGACCATTCGAATGGAGGCCATCAAGTTTCAACCCTTTCCGACTTCATTTGCTATTTTCCATGCATTTACTGATTTGTTTTGAGCTAAATGACCCTGAAATTGATAAGCACTACAAATGACCCTCGAGCTCCTCTCTAAGCAGACCTATGTGGGCCTATCGAATCTGTGCGGCCCTGTTGGGCCTACTGTGCCTCGCGGGCCTGCATCCTGGCCCAAGTTGGGTTTCTAGTCGTATGCAGGCCATGGCGGCCCAGTAGGCGGCCTATTTTTTAATTATTTTTCATTTTTTCATTTTTTGCTTTATTTATTTTCTTTTGTTTCTGAGTTTTTTTGTGCTTTATTGAGAGTTAATGAGTGAATCTTTTTGCATTAGATCATAAAAATTATAAACTTTCTGTTAGTGGTTGTAGTTTTCAATTTCGAATAGTTTAAATTTGAATTATTTGAAATTTGTGTGAATCACTAGTTTGTGAATAACTTTACTTTAAAAATCTGGAAATAACAAATGAAGTCGGAAAGGGTTGAAAATTGATGGCATCCATTCAAATCGTCCATACTGAACGCACAAAAAGTCTGGAGTTGAAATAAGTTAAAAAAAATGAAATGCCTTTGTAACACGCGACTTTTCGTCTGAAAAATTGATACTTCGAAAGAGATTGTTCATTTTGTTCACGAAGTGCATCCAGTTTTTGCCGCAACCCTCTCAACTTTTTAGCACATGCTATGTGGGTGAAATGAGGATACCATGCCAACTTTCAAACTTTTCACAGTTCATTTGTACTTTTTTTCCATTTCAGGGTCATTTAGTTCAAAAAAATTAGTAAATGCATGAAAAATACCAAATGAAGTCAAAAAGGGTCAAAAATTGATGATGTGGTTTTGAATGGTGCATTTTGACCACACAAAATGTCTGGAGTTCAAATAAGTTAAAAAATAGAATCCTTTTGTAACAGATGAGTTTTCGTTCGAAAACCTGATACTTCGAAAGAGATTGTCCATTTTGCACATGAAGTGCATCCAGTTTTTGCCGTAACCCTCTCAAGTTTTTAGTACATGCTATGTGGGTGAAATGATGATACCATGCCAACTTTCAACCTTTTCAGAGTTCATTTGTAGTGCTTTTCAATTTCAGGGTCATTTAGCTCAAAGAATGAACTAATAGCAAGAAGAATGAACTAGAAAACTTTTATGAAACTCTAATAGCAAAAAGAATGAACTAAAAATAATCAATTAAAATATTCTGTTATGATCAACTAAAACAAAACTATAATATTCTTCAATAGCAAAAATAATGAACTAAAAAGCTTTTATAAAATTGTAATAGCAAAAGGAATCAACTAAAAAACTTTTATAAACCTCTAGTATTTCTGAAACTAAAATTATATAAAATTTATGCAACTAAAGTCATCAAAGTATTTTTTGTTCAAAACATTAATAGCAAAAATAATTTACATAAAGTATATTTTGTTACAAGCTTTAATAGAAACTAAAACGCTTTTATAAAACTCTAATAGCAAAAGGAATCAACTAAAAAACTTTTATAAACCTCTAGTATTTTTAAAACTAAAATTATATAAAATTTATGCAACTAAAATTATCAAAGTATTTTTTGTTCAAAACTTTAATAGCAAAAATAATTTACATAAAGTATATTTTGTTACAAGCTTTAATAGAAACTAAAAAGCTTTTATAAAACTCTAATAGCAAAAGGAATCAATTAAAAAGAATCAATACAAAATAGAACTTATGCAACTAAAATAATATAAAATTTATGCAACTAAAAATAACATATGCAAAAAAGAAAAGAAAAATTAAACATAATATGTGCGAAAAAATAAAAAAGACCCGGCTAATAGGCACCACGGCCTGCATACGACTAGAAACCCTAGAAATGGGCCAAGATGCAGGCCCGTGCTGCTAGCAAGCCCAACAGGGCGTCAGATAGGCATGTACTACCTGCATTAGAGAGGAGCTCGACAGTGCAGTGGCAGCTGTGCTTATAAACCACTATGAGCCCCTCTCGACTAGCGAGGTCGGACTAAAGTTGTGGCTGCGGGAAGGAGAGACCTATAGTCCCGGTTGGTGGCTCCAACCGGGACCAATGCAGACCTTTAGTCCTGGTTGGTGCCACCAACCGGGACCAAAGGTCTCTGTTTCCTGCCGCTTCGGCTGCTGAAAAATGACCGTTGGTCCCAGTTGGTGGCACCAACCGGGACTAAAAGTGGGCATTGGTTCCGGTTGGTGCCACCAACCGTGACTAAATCATGGGGTATATAACCGCTCGCGGCCCTCCCCCACCAATCTTCCCCTCAACTCCCATGACACCAAACCCACGCACGACGCCGCTGGGCTGCCGGAGGACATCAACATCGTCTCCACTCCTACCCCCTCCTCGAGCCTGACGCCGCTCCTATCGTCTCCGACCCTAACGCCGCCGTCGCCGCTCCTCCTGTTGGAAATATGCCCTAGAGGCAATAAATAAAGTGTTTATTATTATATTTCCTTGTTCATGATAATCGTTTATTATCCATGCTATGATTGTATTGATTGGAAACACAGTACATGTGTGGGTAAATAGACAACACTCTGTCCCTAGTATGCCTCTAGTGAACTAGCTCGTTGGTCAAAGATGGTCAAGGTTTCCTAGCCATTGACATGTGATGTCATTTGATAACGGGATCACATCATTAGGAGAATGATGTGACGAACGTAGCATATGATCGTGTCAGTTTATTGCTACTGTTTTCTGCATGTCAAGTATGTGTTCCTATGACCATGAGATCATGCAACTCACGGACATCGGAAGAGTGCCTTGTGTGTATCAAATGTCGCAACGTAACTGGGTGACTATAAAGGTGCTCTACAGGTATCTCCGAAGATGTCTATTGAGTTGGCATGGATCAAGACTAGAATTTGTTACTCCGTGTGACGGAGAGGTATCTCAGGGCCCACTCGGTAATACAACATCACAATAAGCCTTGAAAGCAATGTAACTAAGTGTTAGTTGCGGTATCTTGTATTACGGAATGAGTAAAGAGACTTCCCTGTAACAAGGTTGAACTAGGTATGGAGATACCGACGATCGAATCTCGGACAAGTAACATACCGAAGAACAAAGGGAACATCATACGGGATTAATTGAATCCTTGACATAGAGGTTCAACCGCTAAAGATCTTCGTAGAATATGTAGGAATCAATGTGGACATCCAGGTCCCGCTATTGGTTATTGACCGTAGAGGTGTCTCGGTCATGTCTACATAGTTCTCGAACCCGCAGGGTCTACACGCTTAAGGTTTGGTGACGTTTCGGTGGTATAGAGTTATGTATGGTGGTGACCAGAGTTTGTTCGGAGTCCCAGATGAGATCCCGTACGTCACGAGGAGATCTGGAATGGTCTGGAGGTAAAGATTCATATATAGGAAGTCCGGTTTTGGTCGCCGGAAAAGTTTCGGGCTCATCGGTAGTGTACTGGGAGTGTTGGTAGTGTACCGGGAGGCCTCCAGGAGGAGTATTTCGACCCGAGAGGCTACATGGGCTGTGGGAGAGTGGAAACCATCCCTTAGTGGGCTGGTGGAACAACCACAAGAGGCCCATGTGGCTGGAAGAAAAGAGTCCTAAGAGGAAAAGTAGAAAAAGGTAAAAAAAGAGGGTGAATCCTAGTCCTACTAGCATTGGAGGTGGACTCCACCTCCACCCTTGGTTCGGCCGACTCCTTGGTGGCTTGGACCTTGGGCCAAGCCACCTCCTCTCTTCCTCCTATATATACTCGTGGTATTGATGGTTTTTGCACTAGTTTTCCAGCCATGTGCTATCCGTTCCTCCACTGCATAGTTTCTCCTCTAGATCGGATTTCAGCAGTGCCTAGGCGAAGCCCTGCCAGAATTGCTCCACCACCATCGCCAGAGCGCCATCACGCTGCCGGAGAATTCTTCCTCCTCTATATTCTCTCTTGATGGATCAAGACGGCGGAGATCGTCATCAAACTGTACGTGTGCTGAACGCGGAGGTGCCGTCCGTTCGGCGCTAGATCGGAAGGTTCGTGATCAAGTTCGTGGGACGGATCGTGATCAAGTTCATGGGACGGATCGTGATCAAGTTTGTGGGACGGATCGTGATCGGATCGCGGGACGGATCGTGATTGGATCGCGGGACGGATCGTGATTGGATCGCGGGACGCACGGTGATTTGGATCGCGAAGACGGTCGACTACACCAACCGTGTTTCTCAACGCTTCCCGCTTAGCGATCTACAAGGATACGTCGATCCACTATCCCTCTCGTAGATGCTCATCACCATGGATAGATCTTCCTGTGCGTAGGAAATTTTTTGTTTCCCATGCAACGTTCCCCAACAGTGGTATCAGAGCTAGGTCTATGTGTAGATGAGATCTCGAGTAGAACACAAAAGGTTTGTCGGCGTTGATGCTTAGATTGCTTCCTCCCTTGGTCGGATTTTGGTTCAGCGGTATTGTGAGATGAAACGGACCGGACCAACATTACTCGTACGCTTACGAGAGACCGGTTCCCTCGACCGCAACTTGTTGCATAGATGGCTTGCGGGTGCCATTTTCTCTCACTTTAGTTGGATCGGATTCGACAAAGGCGGTCCTTGAGAAGGTAGAAAAGCAACTAGTGTATCACCATTGTGGTTTTTGTGTAGATGAGAATTTTCTTGCTAGATACTCGTAGCAGCCACGTAAAACATGCAACAACAGTTAGAGGACGTCTAACTTGTTTTTGCAGGGTATGTTGTGATATGATATGGCCAATTACATGATGTGATATATGTGATGTATGAGATGATCATGTGATGTATAGATTATCATGACTTGCATGTCGATGAGTATGGCAACCGGTAGGAGCCATAGGGTTGTCTTTAATTATTGTATGACATGTGTGTCAATCATTAAGCGCTATGTAATGCTTTACTTTATCGCTAAACGGTAGCAATAATGGTAGAAGCATGTTGGGCGTGACAACCCCGATGGCGACACGTTGATGCAGATCAAGATGATGGAGATCATGGTGTGTTGCCGGTGATGATGGAGATCATGCCGATGCTTTCAAGATGGAGATCAAAAGCACAAGTTCATGGCCATATCATGTCACTTATGATTTGCATGTGATGTTAATCCTTTTATGCACCTTGTTTTGCTTAGGACGACGGTAGCATTATAAGGTGATCCCTCACTTAATTTCAAGATAAATTGTGTTCTCCCCGAGTGTGCACCATTGCAAAAAGTTCGTCGTGTTGAGGCACCACGTGACGATCGGGTGTGATAGACTCTACGTTCACATACAACGGGTGCAAGCCAATGTTGCACGTGCAGAACAGTCGGGTTAAACTTGACGAGCCTAGCATGTACAGACATGGCCTCGGAACCCGAGAGACCGAAAGGTCGAACATGAGTCATATAGTAGATATGATCAACATAATGATGTTCACCATTGAAGCCACCTCAACTCACGTGATGATCGGACTTGAGTTGGTGGATTTGGATCATGTGACACTCAGATGACCTGAGGGATGTCAATTTGAGTGGGAGCTTTAGTAATTTGATTAACTAAACTCATTATCTTGAACAATAGTCTAAGTAATCTTTGCATATTTATGTTGTAGATCAATGGCTCGTGTAGTAGCACCCCTGAATTTTAATGCGTTCCTAGAGAAAGCTAAGTTGAAAGATGATGGAAGTAACTTTGTTGACTGGGCCCGTAATCTGAGGATTATCCTCATGGCTTCCCAGAAATTGTATTTCCTTGATGCACCGCTTGGTGACCAACCAGAAGACATGACCTCCGAAGACGCTAAGAACGCCTGGGAGGCACGTACTGGAGATTACTTAATAGTTCAGTGTGCAATATTGTATCGCTTAGAACCGGGACTTCAAAGATGTTTTGAACGTAATGGAGGATATGAGATATTCCAGGAGTTGAAGTTTATCTTTCAGAAGAACGCCCGGATCGAGAGGTATGAAACCTCCGATAAGTTCTATGCTTGCAAGATGGAGGAGAACAGGTCTATCAGTGAACATATACTCAGAATGTCTGGGTATTCAACTCGTCTAGCGGAGTTGGGAATTGCCCTTCCGCCAGAGGCGATCACTGACAGAGTTCTTCAATCACTGCCACCTGGTTACAAGAGCTTTGTGATGAACTATAACATGCACGGGATGAACAAGTCAGTCGCCGAGCTGTTTGCGATGCTAAAAGTCGCTGAGTCTGAAATCCAGAAAGAACATCAAGTGTTGATGGTCAATAAAACCATTAGTTTCAATAAAAATGGCGAAGTCAAGGGCAAGGGAAAGAAGGGTAAAACCAAGAAGGATGGCAAAGCAGTTGCGACTCCTATAAAGAAGCCCAAGCATGGACCCAAGCCAGAAACTGAGTGCTTTCATTGCAAGGGAACTGGTCACTGGAAGCGGAACTGCCCCAAGTACCTGGCTGACAAGAAGGCGGCCAACGACAAACAAGGTATATATGATATACATGTTATTGATGTGTACCCTACTAGCTCTCGTTGTAGTGCCTGGGTATTTGATATCGGTTCAGTTGCTCACATTTGCAACTCAAAACAGGAACTACGGAATAGACGAAGGCTGGCAAAGGACGAAGTGACGATGCGCGTGGGAAATGGTTCCTAGGTTGATGTGATCGCCGTCGGCACGCTCTCTCTTCGATTACCATCGGGATTAGTGATGAACCTGAATAATTGTTATTTAGTGTATGCGTTAAGCATGGACATTATATCTGGATCTTGTTTATTGCGAGACGGTTACTCATTTAAATCAGAGAATAAAGGTTGTTCTATATATATGAGTAATATCTTTTATGGTCATGCACCCAATGTGAGGGGTTTATTCATATTGAATGTTGATAGTGATGATACACATGTTCATAACATTGATGTCAAAAGATGTAGAGTTGATAATGATAGTACCACTTTCTTGTGGCACTGTCGTTTAGGTCATATTGGTGTAAAACGCGTGAGGAAGCTCCATGCTGATGGACTTTTGGAGTCACTTGATTTTGAATCACTTGACACATGTGAACCATGCCTCATGGGCAAGATGACTAAAACGCCGTTCTCTGGAACAATGGAACGGGCAAGTGACTTATTGGAAATCATACATACTGATGTGTGCGGTCCAATGAATGTTACAACGCGTGGTGGATATCGTTATTTTCTCACCTTCACAAATGACTTAAGTAGATATGGGTATATTTACTTAATGAAACACAAGTCTAAAACGTTTGAAAAGTTCAAGCAATTTCAGAGTGAAGTTGAGAATCAACGTAACAAGAAGATTAAGTTCCTGCGATCTGATCAAGGAGGTGAATATCTGAGTTATGAGTTTGGCAGTCACTTAAGACAATGTGGAATTGTTTCACAGTTGACACCGCCCGGAACACCACAACGTAATGGTGTGTCCGAACGTCGTAATGGAACCTTATTAGATATGGTGTGTTCTATGATGTCTCTTGCTGATTTGCCACTATCGTTTTGGGGTTATGCATTAGAGACAACTGCATTCACTTTAAATAGGGTGTAGCGACCCGTCTCAAAATGAGTCAAGCCTCTGTGTGTTCTATGCCATCCCTGGATCAGTATGCTGGCACACACAGTACATCAATGTATATATCAAAGTGCAATCACATGTAATTAACGTAAAACTGATATATACCTTAAAATAGCAGCGGATACGGTCAACGGGAGTGGAGTCCCAATAATACCAACGGCAAGTTGAGTGCGGACCGTAACCCTGAATCGTACTCTTACCCGTCATAGAAGAGTATCTGCAACATAAGACGTTGCGGCCGTGTAGGTCAGTACATGGAATGTACTGGCAAGATCACCATAGAAGAACAAAAGAATAAAGACTATTCTATATGCAAAGGCTTTGTGGCTCTGTGTCTAAGTTTTTGCATAAAAGATGATTTTATTTTCCTACAACAAAAGGAATATCAGGAATATAACTATGGAATTACCTATCATGACATGGTTCCGCCAACCAATGTCTCAATACCCTGAAGTATCTTAAGTTGCCCACAATTAAGTTATCAGTCCAGTGTTGAGAGTTAAGAGATAGTTCCAAGTCCAGAGGCTCAAATTGTCCGTAACCGGGGACACGGCTAATCGATTAGGTTTAACTCTGCAGAGTGTTGTGTACTTTACCCACAAGATTCGTTCCCTCCTGGTAAGTCCTCGCACTTCCTGGTGTTTGAGAACAGGATGAATGAAACATGGTCTTTCAAAGTGTTTCCCTGACTGTCCGACAGTGCCCATCCAATCCTAACGTCGACTACATCTTGTAGCACTGCCCAGCAGAGTCACAACAAAGATCAACCAAGCCAGAGCCCATAATGACTTGTGGCTACACAGGTAAGCTTCCGGGCATGAAGTATTCATCCTTCTCTTTGAGTCTGGGTGAGGCTTTCCGCGTGAATACTGGCACTTCTCCAGCAACACCTAGGCAAATCCACTGGTTTCTCCAGGGTGCCGTTCCAACCATCCCTCACCCAGTAGTGTGTATTGAAAAACTTGTTTCTCGAGTCTCGAAGTCTTGAGGTCTTGAATATGCAGGTCTTGAAGAAGCCTTCATGAAGTCGTCGTTTTGACATGGAGTCCTTCTTCACACCACTCACGAACACTCATACCAGACCCCGTCTACTTTAGCATAGCATTGCACTAACTAGCGTTCCCAGGGCTTTAGTAACAAGTGGTGGGTTCCTACCTCATGCATTCTACTCAACTACAAGAATTTCAATAACACTACGGGAGGGTTTTGTTGAAATGATGTCACTATATGCAATAAAACATAGGTATGAAAAGATGGTCAAAGTGAACTTGCCTGTACTATTGATGAAGAAAAGATCGCTCTCAGAAATAACTTGATAGTCTATACGTCACTCTCCGACGAAAATCTATATAACAAACATTGCATTCATAAGCAATCATACTAGCAATCAATTATAACAATCACAAGATAACACAAGAAACAAAATAGCAAGGTTGATGAAGGAAATACTTAAGACAAAAACTCAAGGTAACAAAACTACATCAACACAACTAAGGTGATGATGAAGGAAATACTTAGGACAAAAGTTAAAATCAAGAAAGTTTTCATAAAAGCAACTAAAGTAGTTTTCCCCTACAAACAATTATTTTCAAATAGTAACAAAACAATAACAAAGTCAAATACAACTAAAGTATTTTAGTAAATATTTTACTAGCAAAAAGAATTACTTTTGAAGAACAAGTAAAACTATGAAAACAACATCCTAAACATATAAGTGTTTGCCTAATAAACTTAACTACAAGCACAACCATAAACTAAGAGAAAACAAATTATGAAATAATTAAGTTAACGGAAATTAATTAATAAAAATCTTTATTACAAAACAGAATTAGATCATCTAAAACTTTTGGGAAAAGAGTTTCTATTAAAACTAAATTGTTTTATAACACATTACCTAATGAAAAATAATCTAGTTTTCCTATCATAATAGAGCAAAACTAAATTATTTTTTATTAACAAAACATTTCTTAACAGAAAGGAATTACTACAAATTTTATTTGAAAACAGAATCTAATTACTTAAAACTTTGTTAAAATTAACTATTACTAACTAGTTTGTTTTTATCAAACTATACGTAGTTACAAACTATAATGTCCCTATAACAACATAGTAATAAACTAAGCAAATTATTTTATTGTATTAACAGCAAGTAAACTCCTAAAGTTGAGACAATAGAACCTACTAAAACAAAATATAACTAACTCAGATTTAAACTAACAAAATAAAACTAATTAAACTATATTAACAAACTAAACAGATTCTGTTTTGGTTGAAAATACTATTTTAAAATATTCTAAAAATTCTCGAACTCAACCTAATGATAACTAAGGACACTAGTGACCAGTAGCAAAAAGAATCAATGAAAAAAACATTTTAAAACTCAAGATATTCAGAAAACAAAATTTAAATCAAATCTGTTGAAATTCAAATTTATGTATTCAAATATAGTCAAACTTGGCATCTACAGAAACTAGATAAAATTTTTGATACAATGCAAAAAGAATCAAGTTAAAACACTTAAAAACATAACAGATATGCTAAAAACAAAATCAGGATTAACTCTGTTTTTAAAACAGAAACAGAAATTAGAAAAATCCTAACTAACGGTCAGGGGGTGACGTGCCGTTTTGCGATTGGTTCGAGGGTGTGTGCAAGCGGGTGTTTTAGGCGGACGGCCAAAACCTACAAGAAAACGGTTCGGCGTTTATAACCTTCTAATCTTATGCGTCCGATCTAGATCCTACGGTGGAGAGGGGGTGGAGAGGCTCACCGTGGGTTTGACGGCTCCGGCGAAGTACCGGCGAGGTCCAAGATGGCATGGTCGATGTGGAGGTGTTCCGGCGGTCCTCTGGCGATGGTGTGGCCTCTAATCGACGGCGGGGATCCTCCGGGGACGGCTGGTGGCGTCGGAGAGGCGAGGTGGTGACAGAGTCGACGGGCAGGAGCTCGGGGAGCATCGGGTGGAGAGGTTACTCTGGCGAGGGTGGTGGTGTGGCTGCTCTGGTGGGTCTTCGGCATCTGGGAAAGGGCCCAGTCGACGTGCGCGAGCGTGGCGATGACGATGGTAGCGTCAGATGAGCTCGGGGACGACAGGAGCGAGTGGCACGAGCTCGTGGAAGCTTCGGGATGGTGGTGGAGGTCCAGCGAGGTCGTCGGGGAGAGCTCTAGAGGGGGTCCGGGGCTCGCGAGGGGATGGGAAGGTGCGCACGGGTGCGGGGAGGTCGTCGGAGGGCTCGGGTGGCGAAGGGGCGGTCAGAGACGGGCGCTAGGAGGGGAGAGCACGGTGGTTGGGGCAAAGTGGGGGAACGGATCGAAGGGTCGTAGGGCTTCTTATAGGAGGGATAGGGGCGGTCCGGAAGGAAAGAGGGGAGAGATTCACGGCGAGGGGATTCCGGCGAGGTCACCGGCGCGAGGAGGAAGGAGGTGGCCGCGGGATCTCTGGATCGGACAGCGGGTGCCACCGGTCAGCGAGAGAGAGAGAGAGAGAGAGAGAGAGAGAGAGAGAGAGAGAGAGAGAGAGGCGCAGACAGCGGGCAACCGGTCGGGAGTGGTTTCGGGCGAGATTAGGGGGTGGCTGGGCCGGCGGCTTTTAAAGCCTTTTAAGGATTTCCTATTTTATTTTAACAGCAACCAAAAAACCATTTATTGACCATAAATACTTGCCTAAAAATAAAAGTTTCGTACCGAAATAATCAGGAGAATAAATTCCATTTAATGGACATTTTTCCGTGGCCAAATTGAAATTTTAAAAAAATCATTTTTCAGAAAATGCCTTAATTGCCTTTATTTACTTTTGCAAATATTTTCAAATAACTTTTTGGGTTTGATGATTCAAAAACTTCACAAATTACCCCCTGGCTTTGGAGTTTCATATTACTCCTCTCGAATATCTTTGCAAGGGGTTTGGATGCTTGCAAATTCAAATAGGGAATTCAAATGAAGGTGAAACTCCATATGAGATTTTTATCAAATAGTTTTGAACTTCAAATAGTTAAAATTCCAACTCATATTTCACACATTTGAAGAAGTCATATTATCCTCTCTCATGAAAATCATTTAGTTGCCTAAAGTTCCTGAATTTGAAATATTTTCAAAATGGAACGCAAACCATTTTCAATTCCCTTTTCATTTTCTCAAATGGAAGAAGTCGTGTCATCTTCACTCTGGGGTTTTGTGATGAAATGAATTTGAATTCCTGGTGATCAAAATGCAGAGTGAATGTTTTGGGAAAGTCATTTCATTCCCTCTCATTAAACTTTCAAAAGTTTCAAAAAGTTTCAAATTTCACTCACTTTCAATCATTCAAGCAAACAATCAATCATTCTACTATTTATTATAACATTCCAGAGTTTGGGATGTTACAAACCTACCACACTTAAAATGAATCTCATCCTCGAGATTTGGAGGGGCTAGACAGAAAAGGTTAGGGTTTGGCGTCTTCTAACAAATCCACTGACCAAGAGGGTGTGGGGTCTTCCAACAAGACTCCATTGACCTAGAAGTGTGGGTCTACCACACTTAAAATGAGAGTTACTGGTCCCTCAAATCTTGGCAGTCCTCTGGGTACATCTGTCTGTTCACCTTCTTCACGATAGCTCCTTCGGTGATGCTCTTCCGCTTAAATCAAAATCTTGTGTTCTCATAACAACATGTATTTCCACTGATACTGAGTCTTCTTAGCTGACAGGTCTCGTGATCATTCTAAATAACTTATCGATGATCTCCTGGTGGTCTACCATTAGTGGTCATCCTACAGTGAAATGGGTCTTGGCTTCATTCCTGACCGTAGAATTCCTACATGTGACAGCAATTGTCATGTACAAGGGTTCTTCATCATACCATTATAAGGCTTAAACAAAAGCTTCAAAGAACGTCGTCTCTTACTATGGGTAAGTCACTCAGAGTTACCATTCCGAATAGCAAGAGAATGATAAGAGTAAGTCGTCATGGTGGCCAAACCATGTCGCACTGAAATCATTACCTTGTATAAGGTTTAGTGAATCTCGTATTCTAACACTTGGGCTTCCTCACAAGCGTTGTAGAAATCTCTCTTGTCAACAAACAAAGTTCGGATAAATCCATTGATTTCTGCATGCTAAACAAAAACATCTATCGTTTCTTGACATCTCTCAGGTTAACGTATACTCCTAAGAAAAACGTTTGCTGATGAGGCATAGCTTCTTCCAAGTTTCTTGCTTCACAAAGGTGGGGCTTGATCCTTATCAATCTTGAGGTCAGTGACTTGTGGGTTCACTTGAATACTTGAAAAGCTTTAACTCACTCCTAGGGTTACTATCGTTCCATATACCAGCATTACCTTCAGTTCAATACATCATGCCCTTGGGGTAACAAATCACAGACTTATTCTTGTTTAGACTCCACTCAGCGGAATCCATTTTCCTTTCCATTGGTCTGTTAACCTTCGGTATGGTTTCACCACAATCTTTCTTTTTCTCAACGTTCCATCTTCAAAAGCACTTTGTCACAAAGGTTATCATCCACACAGTTTGAGGTGGTTCCACATTCTCTTCACCTGTATTCACTTATCCAAACTCCTTAATCCGGAAAAGGTACCTGTGGTTAATACCACACTTAAAATGAAATGCACTCATGTCTGCATAGACCATATTTTCTCATATCCTCGAAAATGGTCGGAGATCTTGGGTCACCGAGTAACAACTCATGTAAGGTGTGAAGTTGAGTAAGACTCAATGCCGAGTAACTGCAGAAGATAGAGAAAAGAAGAGTGTCATCCCCTATGCTTCAGCCATAGGCTCTATCATGTATGCAATGTTGTGCACAAGACCCGATGTCAGCCTTGCCATAAGTATGGACGGAAGGTTTCAAAGTGATCCTGGAATGGAGCACTGGCAAGCGGTCAAGAATATCCTTAGGTACCTGAAAAGGACAAAGGAAATGTTTCTCATTTACGGAGGTGATGAAGAGCTCGTCGTAAAGGGTTATGTTGATGCAAGCTTTGACACTGACCCGGACAACTCTTAGTCGCAAACCGGATACGTATTTATTCTTAACGGGGGAGTGGTAAGCTGGTGCAGTTCCAAGCAAAGCGTGGTAGCCGATTCTACGTGCGAAGCAGAGTACATCGCAGCCTCGGTGGCGGCATAGGAAGGGGTCTGGATGAAGCAGTTCATGACGGATCATGGAGTAGTGCCCAGTGCACTGAATCCAATGAACCTATTCTATGACAACACTGGTGCCATTTCTCTAGCCAAGGAACCAAGGTTTCACAAGAGGACTAGACACATAAAGCGACGCTTCAACTCCATCCGCGATTACATCGAGGAGAAGGACATAAATATTTGCAAAGTGCACACGAATCTGAATGTTGCAGACCCGTTGACTAAACCTCTTCCAAGGGCTAAACATGATCAACACCAGAACATCATGGGTGTTCGATTCATTACAATGTAAATCACATAGTGATGTGAACAAGATTATTGACTCTAGTGCCAGTGGGAGACTGCTGGAAATATGCCCTACAGGCAATAAATAAAGTTTTTATTATTATATTTACTTGTTCATGATAATCGTTTATTATCCATGCTATGATTGTATTGATTGGAAACATGGAGACATGTGTGGATACATAGACAAACACAATGTCCCTAGTATGCCTCTAGTGAACTAGCTCATTGATTGAAAGATGGTTAAGGTTTCCTATCCATGGACATGAGATGTCATTTGATAACGGGATCACATCATTAGGAGAATGATGTGATGGACAAGACCCAAACTACAAACGTAGCTTATGATCGTGTCAGTTTATTGCTACTGTTTTCTGCATGTCAAGTATATGTTCCTACGACCATGAGATCATGCAACTCACAGATATCGGAGGAGTACCTTGTGTGTATCAAACGTCGCAACGTAACTGGGTGACTATAAAGGTGCTCTACAGGTGTCTCCGAGGGTGTCTGTTGAGTTGGCATGGATCGAGACTGGGTGACGGAGAGGTATCTCAGGGCCCACTCGGTAATACAACATCACAATGAGCCTTGCAAGCAATGTGACTAATTGTTAGTTGCGGGATCTTGTATTACGGAACAAGTAAAGAGACTTGCCATTAACGAGATTGAACTAGGTATCGAGATACCGACGATCGAATCTCGGGCAAGTAACATACCGAAGAACAAAGGGAACATCATACGTGATTAACTGAATCCTTGACATAGAGGTTCGACCGATAAAGATCTTCGTTAAATATGTAGGAACCAATGTGGACATCCAGGTCCCACCATTGGTTATTGACCATAGAGGTGTCTCAGTCATGTCTACATAGTTCTCGAACCCGCAGGGTCTGCACACTTAAGGTTTGGTGACGTTTCGGTAGTATAGAGTTATGTATGGTGGTGACTGAAGTTTGTTCGGAGTCCCGGATGAGATCCTTGACGTCACGAGGAGCTCCAGAATGGTCCGGAGGTAAAGATTCATATATAGGAAGTCCCAGTTTGGTCGCCGGAAAAGTTTCGGGCTCATCGGTAGTGTACCGGGAGCGCCGGTAGTGTACCGGGAGACCTCCGGGAGGGGTATTTCGACACTAGAGGGTCCATGGGCTGTGGGAGATTAATAACCAGCCCTTAGTGGGCTGGTGGAACAGCCACAAAAGTCCCATGGCACCAGGAGGAAAAAAGGCCTAAAGAAAACTTGTATAAACTTGTATAAACTCAAACGCTTTGATCACCTCATCAAAGCGCTTATTCCAACTCCGGGATGCTTGAACCAGTCCATAAATGGATCGCTGGAGTTTGCAAACTTTGTCAGCATTCTCTGGATCGACAAAACCTTCGGGTTGCATCATATACAACTCTTCCTCAAGGAAACCGTTGAGGAACGCTGTTTTTTACATCCATCTGCCAAATTTCATAGTCGAAATAGGCAGCTATTGCTAACATGATTCTAACAGAGTTAAGCATCGCTACGGGTGAGAAAGTCTCATCGTAGTCAACTCCTTGAACTTGTGAAAAACCCTTTGCCACAAGTCGAGCTTTATAGACGGTGACATTGCCATCCGCGCATGTCTTCTTCTTAAAGATCCATTTGTTCTGAATGGCCTTTCGCCCTTCAGGTAATACTTCCAAAGTCCATACTTTGTTTTCATACATGGATCCCATCTCGGATTTCATGGCCTCTAACCATTTGTCGGAATCCAGGCCCATCACTGCTCCTCCATAGCTCATAGGTTCATTGTTGTCCAACAAGATGACCTCCAAGACAGGGTTACCGTACCACTCAGGGGTAGTACGCGGCCTTGTCGACCTACGAGATTCAATAGCTGCTTGATCCGAAGCTTCATGATCATCATCATTAACTTCCTCTTCTACCGTCGTAGGTTCCACAGAAACATCTTTCTGCGCTGCGCTACTTTCTGGTTGAAGTGAAGGTTCAGTAACCTCATCAAGCTCTATCCCCCCCCCCCCACTCAATTCTTTTGAGAGAAACTCTTTCTCAAGAAATGTTCTGTTTTTAGCGACAAACACTTTGCCTTCGGATCTGAGATAGAAGGTATACCCGACTGTCTCTTTCGGGTATCCTATGAAGATGCATTTCTCCGCTTTGGGTTCCAGCTTTTCAGGCTGAAACTTTTTGACATAAACATCACATCCCAAACTTTAAGAAACAACAACTTTGGCTTCTTGCCAAACCACAGTTCATATGGCGTCGTCTCAACGGATTTTGATGGTGCCCTATTTAAAGTGAATGCAGCTGTCTCTAATGCATAATCCCAAAACGATAGTGGCAAATTAGCAAGAGAAATCATAGAACGCACCATATCTAATAAGGTTCGATTACGACATTCGGACACACCATTATGCTGTGGTGTTCCGGGCGGTGTCAACTGTGAAACAATTCCACATTGTCTTCAGTGACTGCCAAACTCATAACTCAGATATTCACCTCCTCGATCAGATCGTTGGAACTTAATCTTCTTGTTACAATGATTCTCAACTTCACTCTGAAATTGCTTGAACTTTTCAAACGTTTCAGACTTGTGTTTCATGAAGTAAATATACCCATATCTACTTAAGTCATCAGTGATGAGAAAATAACGATATCCACCACGCGTTGTAATATTCATTGGACCGCACACATCAGTGTGTATGATTTCCAATAAGTCACTCGCCCGTTCCATTGTTCCAGAGAACGGCGTTTTAGTCATCTTGCCCATGAGGCATGGTTCACATGTGTCAAGTGATTCAAAATCAAGTGACTCCAAAAGTCCATCAACATCGAGCTTCCTCGTGCGTTTTACACCAATATGACCTAAATGGCAGTGCCACAAGAAAGTGGTACTATCATTATCAATTCTACATCTTTTGGCATCAATGTTATGAACATGTCTGTCATCACTATCAAGATTCAATATGAATAAACCCCTAACATTGGGTGCATGACCATAAAAGATATTACTCATATAAATAGAACAACCATTATTCTCTGATTTAAATAAGTAACCGTCTCGCAAAAAACAAGATCCATATATAATGTTCATGCTTAACGTAGGCACTCAATTAAAATTATTCAGGTTCATCACTAATCCCGATGGTAATCGAAGAGAGAGCATGCCGACAGTGATCACATCAACATTGGAACCATTTCCCACGCGCATCGTCACTTTGTCCTTTGCCAGCCTTCGTTTATTCCGTAGTTCCTGCTTTGATTTGAATATGTGAGCAACCGAACCGGTATCAAATACCCTGGCACTACTACGAGAGCTAGTAAGGTACACATAAATAACATGTATATCATATATACCTTGTATGTCGTTGGCCGCCTTCTTGTCAGCCAGGTACTTGGGGCAATTCCGCTTCCAGTGACCAGTTCCTTTGCAATGAAAGCACAAAGTTTCTGTCTTGGGTCCATGCTTGGGCTTCTTTGCAGGAGTAGCAACTGCTTTGCCATTCTGTCTTGGACTTTTAACATCGCAAACAGCTCGGCGACTGACTTGTTCATCCCGTGCATGTTATAGTTCATCACAAAGCTCTTGTAACTAGGTGGCAGTGATTGAAGAACTCTGTCAATGATCGCCTCTGGCAGAAAGGCAATTCCCAACTCCGCTAGACGAGTTGAATACCCAGACATTCTGAGTATATGTTCACTGATAGACCTGTCTCCTCCATCTTGCAAGCATAGAACTTATCGGAGGTTTCATACCTCTCGATCTGGACGTTCTTCTGAAAGATAAACTTCAACTCCTGGAACATCTCATATGCTCCATGACATTCAAAACGTATTTGAAGTCCCGGTTCTAAGCCATACAATATTGCACACTGAACTATTGAGTAATCTCCAGTACGTGCCTCCCAAGCGTTCTTAACGTCTTCGGAGGTCATGTCTTCTGGTTGGTCACCAAGCGGTGCATCAAGGACATATGATTTCTGGGAAGCCGTGAGGATAATCCTCAGATTATGGGCCCAGTTAACAAAGTTTCTTCCATCATCTTTCAGTTTAGCTTTCTCTAGGAAAGCATTAAAATTCAGGGGTGCTATTGCGCGAGCCATTGATCTACAACATAAATATGCAAAGTTCATTTAGACTATTGTTCAAGATAATGAGTTTAGTTAATCAAATTACTAAAGCTCCCACTCAAATTGACATCCCTCAGGTCATCTGAGTGTCACATGATCCAAATCCACCAACTCAAGTCCGATCATCACGTGAGTTGAGGTGGCTTCAATGGTGAACATCATTATGTTGATCATATCTACAATATGACTCATGTTCGACCTTTCGGTCTCTTGTTTTCCAAGGCCATCTCTATACATGCTAGGCTCGTCAAGTTTAACCCGAGTGTTCTGCGCATGCAACATTGGCTTGCACCCGTTGTATGTGAACGTAGAGTCTATCACACCCGGTCATCACGTGGTGTCTCAACATGACGAACTTTCGAAACGGTGCACACTCGGGGAGAACACAATTTTATCTTGAAATTTAAGTGAGGGATCACCTTATAATGCTACCGCCGTACTAAGCATAACAAGGTGCATAAAAGGATTAACATCACATGAAATTCATAAGTGACATGATATGCCCATGAACTTGTGCTTTAGATCTCCATCTTGAAAGCACCGGCATGATCTTCATCGTCACTGGCACGACACCATGATCTCAATCATCTTGATCTCCATCAACGTGTCACCATCGAGGTTGTCACGCCCTTCATGCTTCTACTACTATTGCTACTGTTTAGCGATAAAGTAAAGAATTACATAGCGCTTAATGATTGACACGTAGGTCATACAATAATTGAAGACAACCCTATTGGTCCTGCCGGTTGCCGTACTCATCGACATGCAAGTCGTGAAGTTCTATACATCACATGATCATCTCATACATCACATATATCACATCATGTAATTGGCCATATCACATCACAACAGACCCTGCAAAAACAAGTTAGACATCCTCTAATTGTTGTTGCATGTTTTACGTGGCTGCTACGGGTTTCGAGCAAGAACGATTCTCACCTTCGCATTAACCACAACGGTGATACATAATTTGCTTTTCAACCTTCTCAAGGACCGCCTTTGTCGAATCCGATTCAACTAAAGTGAGAGAAACTGCCACCCGCAAGCCATCTAGGCAACAAGTTGCGTCGAGGGAACCGGTCTCTCGTAAGCGTACGAGTAATGTTGGTCCAGGCCGCTTCATTTCACAATACCGCTGAACCAAAATCCGACCAAGGAAGGAAGCAATCTAAGCATCAACGCCCACAAACCTTTTGTGTTCTACTCGAGATCTCATCGAACAATCAACCTAGCTCATGATGCCACTGTTGGGGAACGTTGCATGGGAAACAAACATTTTCCTACGCACATGCAAATCTATCCATGGTGATGAGCATCTACGAGAGGGGGAGTGGATCTACGTACCCTTGTAGATCGCTAAGCGGGAAGCATTAAGAAACGCGGTTGCTGTAGTCGAACGTCTTCGCGATTCAAATCGCCTAGCGTCCCACGATCCAATCACGATCCGTCCCGCGATCATGTCATGAACCGTCCCGCGATCCAATCACGAACCGTCCCGTGGCCTTGATCACGGTCCTTCCGATCTAGTACCGAACGGAAGGCACCTCCCCGTTCAGCACAAGTGCAGCTTGGTGACGATGTCCACCGTCTTGATCCAGCAAGAATAAGTGGAGAGGAGGAAGAGTTTGCTGGTAGCGTGACGGTGCTCTGGCGATGGTGGTGGAGCAATTCCGGCAGGGCTGCGCCTAAGCACTGCGGAAATACGATCGAGAGGAGAAACTATGCACCGGTGGAACGGGTAGCACGTGGCCGGAAAAAATAGTGCAAACAGCCCCAAATCCACCAGTATATAAAGGAGGGAGGGCGGAGGGCTGGCTTGGCGCAAGGGCCAAGCCAATTCGGCTGCAAGAGGGAGGGAGAGAACGACTCTCCTTCTCCAATCCTAATTGGACTAGGATTGCTCCCTATTGGCCCTTTTTCCACCTTTTCCCTTAGGCCTTTTTTCCTCCTGGCGCCATGGGCCTTTTGTGGATGTTCCACCAGCCCACTAAGGGCTGGTTATTAATCTCCCACAGCCCATGGACCCTCTAGGGTCGAAATACCCCTCCCGGAGGTCTCCCGGTACACTACCGGCACTCCCGGTACCCTACCGATGAGCCCGAAACTTTTCCGGCAACCAAACTGGGACTTCCTATATATGAATCTTTACCTCCGGACCATTCCGGAGCTCCTCGTGACGTCCAGGATCTCATCCAGGACTCCGAACAAACTTCGGTCACCACCATACATAACTCTATACTACCGAAACGTCACCAAACCTTAAGTGTGCAGACCCTGCTGGTTCGAGAACTATGTAGAAATAACCGAGACACCTCTATGGTCAATAACCAATGGCGTGACCTGGATGTCCACATTGGTTCCTACATATTCTACAAAGATCTTTATCGGTCGAACCTCTATGTCAAGGATTCAGTTAATCCCGTATGATGTTCCCTTTGTTCTTCGGTATGTTACTTGCCCGAGATTCGATCGTCGGTATCTCCATACCTAGTTCAATCTCGTTACCGGCAAGTCTTTTTACTCGTTCCATAATACAAGATCCCGCAACTAACAATTAGTCACATTGCTTGCAAGGCTCATTGTGATGTTGTATTACCGAGTGGGCCCTGTGATACCTCGCCGTCACACGGAGTAACAAATCCCAGTCTCGATCCATGTCAACTCAACAGACACCCTCGGAGACACCTGTACAGCACCTTTATAGTCACCCAGTTACGTTGCAACGTTTGACACACACAAGGTACTCCTCCGATATCTATGAGTTGCATGATCTCATGGTCATAGGAACATATACTTGACATGCAGAAAACAGTAGCAATAAACTGACACGATCATAAGCTACGTTTGTAGCTTGGGTCTTGTCCATCACATCATTCTCCTAATGATGTGATGCCGTTATCAAATGACATCTCATGTCCATGGCTAGGAAACCTTAACCATCTTTCAATCAACGAGCTAGTTCACTAGAGGTATACTAGGGACATTGTGTTTGTCTATGTATCCACACATGTATCCATGTTTCCAATTAATACAATTATAGCATGGATAATAAACGATTATCATGAAAAAGGAAATACAATAATAAACACTTTATTTATTGCCTCTAGGGCATATTTACAACACCTCCACCCTTGGTTTCGCCAACTCCTTGGTGGCTTGGCCCTTGGGCCAAGCCACCTCCTCTCTTCCTCCTATATATACTGGTGGTATTGAGGGTTTTTGCACTAGTTTTTCAGCCACGTGCTACCCGTTCCTCCAGTGCATAGTTTTTCCTCTAGATCGGATTTCTGCAGTGCTTAGGCGAAGCCCTGCCAGAATTGGTCCACCACCATCGCCGGAGCACCGTCACGCTGCCGAAGAATTCTTCCTCCTCCCCGCTCTATCTTACTCGATTAAGACGACGGAGATCGTCATCAAGCTATATGTGTGCTGAACGCGGAGGTGCCGTCCGTTCGGCACTAGATCGGAAGGATCGTGATCAAGTTCGTGGGACGGATCGTGATCAAGTTTGTGGGACGGATCGTGATCGGATCGCGGGAAGGATCGTGATTGGATCACGGGACGGATCGTGATTGGATCGCGGGACGCACGGTGATTTGGATCGCGAAGACGTTCGACTACACCAACCGCGTTTCTCAACGCTTCCCGCTTAGCGATCTATAAGGGTACGTAGATCCACTCTCCCTCTCGTAGATGCTCATCACCATGGATAGATCTGCGTGTGCGTAGGACATTTTTTGTTTCCCATGCAACTTTCCCCAACACCTCCCCCCACCCCCTCCTCGACCCCGCCACTCCCACGGTGAGCCATCGCCGCTCCTCCCCTCACCCCTCCTCACCGTCACTGACCCCAACGCCGCCACCAGCGCCTCTCTGCTTGCCCCCTTGCCATGCCCATGGATTCCCAAGCACGATGGCGCCATGGCCCATGGCCCATGGCCACAATTTTGTGGTTAGCTATAGTTACCATGGCCGTGGCCATGGTCGCCGGTGACCATTAGATGAATAGACAGATGGATTTTTGTTGGATAATGAGATGAGATGAGATGTATGAAATGTGCTATGTTTTTTTAGATGTGCTCTATTTTTTAGATGAGATGAGATGTATGAGATGTTTTGTGGAGATGAGATGTATGAGATGTTTTTTAGATGTATGAGATGTTTTTTTAGATGTGCTATTTTTTTAGATGAATAGATATATGGATGAAATGTAATAACTCAACGTGATAGATAGATGTTTTTTGGATATGAGATGATATGGAAGAGATTTTTTTAGTTTTTTTAGATAAGCGGTCCGGATGTCGGACAATCATGT
This sequence comes from Hordeum marinum, assembly GCA_022496015.1. Lineage (NCBI taxonomy): Eukaryota > Viridiplantae > Streptophyta > Magnoliopsida > Poales > Poaceae > Hordeum > Hordeum marinum. Next base: position 475,777,054 of record CM039672.1, on the reverse strand, counting down.
GAGAGGTTGTCCGAACATCGAACATGAGGGGGGACGTCGGACATGACATGAGGGGTGAGCGTCATTGTCATCTACCCCCTCCCCGATATCTTCGACATGAGGGGGGATGTCGGCCATGTCATGTGGATTTTTTTTTGTTCATATAGAAAACTCTGGTAACATAGATTTATCTAGAATGCCCCCATTATGGATGTGCACAAGTTGATCCCATTTTTTTCTGATCTCATCTATATATATATTCTTCTATATGTCATGTTGTCTATCAAAGTATTGAAGAAATCCATGGCTTCATCATTAGCCGGAAGTAACATGCGTATGATGCTACAAAGCTCTTGAAAGTTGTTTTGGAACGGAGTTCCAGATAGAATAATTTGCTTTTCGGTACAAATTTCAGCAAACGCCTTCCAAATAGCGATATTCGGAAGGCTCTTGCTGAACTTCATACCAAAAAGCTAATTATCCTATCCGGGACTCTGTTCCAAAACAATTTTGGAGAGATTTGTAGCATTATGCGCCTGTTACTTCCGGCTAATGATGAAGCCATGGTTTTCTTGAATCCTTTGACACTAGACAACATGACATATACAAGGGTAGATGAGATCAGGAAAAATATGGACCATTTTCTGTACATCTAGAATGGCGCCTTTTGTTAAATCCCTTAAAGGTTAAGAGAATACCTTGTTTGACATTCATGAGATAGGCGGTCCGGACGTCAGACATTCATGAGAGAGGCGGTCCGGTCCGGTCGTCGGACATGTCATGTGATAGGTAGTTTTTTTTGTTCATAGAAAACTCCGGTAACTCTTTAACATGAGAGGGGACATCGATCAACCCCCTCTCGCCCGACCAAACCCTAGAAGCGTCGAGGCCACCCCAAACCCTAGAAGCATTGTCGAGGCCACCCCAAACTGTAGAAGCATCGAGGCCAGTAATATGATTCCTTTTTGTGATTAGCTAGCTAGGTCTATGTTTGCCACTAATATATCCATCTCTCATATTTGTATATTAATTTCCATTTTTAATATTTGCAGAAACTATGGATCAAAGAGACTAGGAACAAGAATACTTGTTGTGGGACATAATCCGAGGCGGACGTGATGTCTTGTCATTTCTCAATGACACCGATGGTCTTGAAGGAGAGGATTACTGCTCTGATGATCGAACAATGGAGGAGGAAGGACATGATCATGATGGCTTCGGTCACCGAATGCCGGAGTTATAAGGAGACCATGATGACGGCTCCGGTGACCGAATAAAGGAGGGAGCCGGCGAGGTATATATATTAATTAAACTTGTGTTGACTAGCTAATTTATGCAATAATTGTTTTGGTATGTACATATATTAACTCTTCATTCTTATTTTATAGCCATCCGGATCGAGCCAAACTTCGGTAACGAGACGAGGCCCGAAGTGAAGGTTGGGCAAGGAAGACAGGTTCACGATCACAACACTCGCGGACGATGGCCTACCGATTGAACCAAGGCAGACCAACGACGCATTTGCTGCTCAGTGCGGAGCTATTGTTAGGGACAACATCCCGATCAGCATCAACCAATGGAATAAGCCTAAGGACAACGACCCTGAAATTTCTTATGTCATTGATAGACAAAAAGATGATCTTTGGACCTCACTGAAAGCAAATTTCATGCTACTGCCAGAGGAGGATCCGAATAAGCCAGTTATAGAGCCACTGGTCAAGGCCTGTGCTCTTAAGAAGATGGCAGATCTATTCAGGATGTGGAAGAATGAGTTGAAATCAAAGTTTGTCGACAAAGGGAAGACTCCAGAACTCATCAGCTGATTTGAGAAGATAAGAGATTACAGGCCAGCATTCGTGGCCTACAAGACATCGGACAAGAGTAAGAAAATGTCAGAGACAAACAAGAACAATACTGTAAAGAAGCAGTATCACCATCACACGGGGTCAGGTGGCTACCTCAAAGCCCGGCCGTTGTGGGACAAAGCTGAGAATGACCTGATTGCTAAAGGGATCGAACCACAGACATTGAACTGGCCAGACCGTTCAAGGACTTGGTTCTTCGGGGTTGGGGGAACTTTGGACCCTGAAACAGGGAAGTGCCGTTGGACGGACGAGCAACTTGCAATACCCATTAAGAAGCTTCAGAAGTATACCACCGCATCATAGAAAGGGACGTTCATTCCTAACAGGGAGAAGGATGAGCTGACTAAGGCCCTCGGGAATCCTGAGCACCCTGGACGAACACGAGGCACACCAGGCTCTGTTCCGTGGAAGGTTGGGTTTCCTGACGCAAGCGGTTATAGAAGCCGGCAGAGAAATAGGAAAGTGGAGCTGAGCGACATGCACAAGCTTAATGCAAGACTAGAAAAGCTGGAGGAACTTGATAGCCAGCGAGCTGCCGGCCAACCATGTCAGTGGCACGAAGCTACCCCAGAAGCTACCCTGCTATCTCAGCGAAGAAGCAGCATGGCTTCCATGGATCTCATTCAGCCCGACTGCACGGCTCCTAGCTACCCCGTGGATACTATCACGGAGGCTCAACATTGCGAGATTATGACGAAATTCCGAAACCTCACTTTCAAGGCGGTTGTCGGCTCTGTTGCACCACCTCAACCCAACGGAACTTTTCACTGTCTTTCAATTCCACATGGCTATGCTGTTGTGACAGTGGATGAAGTAACAAAGGGATTTGCAGAGCTCGAGCTTGACCACCCTACAGGTGAAGGGGAGAATCAGCTGGTTCATGCTCTGAGGAGTACATGTCTATGGCGGAAGGAGTACATCAAGCTTCGAAACTAGACGACACCGCCTCCTCCTCCTCCTTCGGCGAGTCAGGGCACTCCACCTCCTCCTCCTCCTCCTCTGGCGAGTTATCAGGGCACTCTGCCTCCTTCTACGGCTCCTCCAGCACATGAGGGCACTCCGCCTACTCTGGCATGTCAGAGCAGTCCGCCTCCTTTAGCGCGTGAGGCCACTCTGCCTCCTCCGGCTTATCAGGCCACTCAGCCTCCTCCTCCGGCGTGTCAGGCCACTCTGCCTCCTCCACGACGGAAGAGAGACGCCACCACCACTCCGGCGGCTAGGAGTAAAATAGGTGGGAAGAAATTCAAATTTGGTCCAAGCCTCAAGCATGTTCCAAAGTTACCATATGAGAGGACTGAACGAACAAAATGACGAAATCAGTAAACCCTAAGTGGAGGCCCATTTTGCACGGAAACATCCACCTCCGAAGGAAATGGTAGATCCGGCGAAAGCGAAGTGCACTCTGGATGCCCTGAAGCAACCATCACCGCCTCTGCTGCCATCAAAGTATGAACGGTGTATTATAAAGACATATAATGAACCGCAACAGTCGGGAAGTACTTCTAGTGCTGCAAGAGTCAAAGAACAAAGAAGTGGGAAAACAATTCCCCAGCTCGGCGAATAGGAGAAGCAATTGTGCCCCCTACTCAAGGTGTCTAGCGATATTGCTAATCATCCGGTGCTACTGCCCGGTACCAAACTTGTGATTACTTGGGGGATAATGTATTTTTTGAAATGGCTGAGCTAACAAAAGAACAATATAAATATGTGCACGAGAAGCCTCTCTTCAAACCTGATCATCCTCCTCTAACAAAGATGATGTACAAATTGCATGAGTGGTACATGAAAACCTGCAGGGAGTCTGGGAGAGACACTATGTATGTTAGAGTGAAACTAGAGCACGAATTCATTGGACTTAGTGTGATGCCTATTGAATTTGTGGAGTTATTTCAGTTATGCAATCAACTGGCCCTGGACAACCAACTCATGACTGCCTACTGTCTGTAAGTATTACTTCTATAGTTAAGTCTCTAGCTTAGTGCTACTTCTCCAGCATGCGTTGGTTTCCCGTGAAGAGGAACGGTTTTAGGCAGCAAAGTAGATAATTATTTCCCTTAGTTTTTGAGAACCAAGGTATCAATCTAGTAGGAGATACAAGCGATCCACCAATAGATGTACCTACACAAAGAATCAAACTCTTGCACCCAATGTTATAAAGGGGTTGTCAACCCCTTCACGGTTACTTGCAAGGATGAGATCTAATAGAGATAGATATAATAGGGTGCTTGAACGGAAAGTAAAACTAAAAGTAAAAAATAAGGCAGCAAGTATTTTTGGTGTTTTTGGTTTTATATCTGAAAGTATAATATGGAAAATAGACCTGGGGGCCATAGGTTTCACTAGATGGCTTCTCTCATGATGGCAAGTATTACAGTGGGTGAACAAATTACTGTCGAGCAATTGATAGAAAAGCGAATAATTATGAAGATATCCAAGGCAATGATTATGCATATCGGCATCATGTTCGTGAAAGGTAGACTCAAACGATTCTACATCTACTACTATTACTCCAAACATCCACCGACTCGTGCGTGCATCTAGAGTATTAAGTTCATAAAGAACAGAGCAACACATTAAGTAAGATGACATGATGTAGAGGGATAAACTCAAGCAATATGATGAAAACCCCATCTTTTTACCCTTGATGGCAACAATACAATACGTGCCTCGCTACCCCTACTTTGTCACTGGGTGAGGACACCGCAAGATTGAACCCAAAACTAAGCACTTCTCCTATTGCAAGAATTACCAATGTAGTTGGCCAAACCAAACCAATAACTCGAAGAGACTTGCAAAGATATGAAAGCATGCATATAAGAATTTAGGAAAGACTCGAATAATATTCATGGATAATCTGAACATACACCCACAATTCATCGGATCTCAACAAACATACCGCAAAAGAGCATTACATCGGATAGATCTCCATGAAGATCATGAAGAACATGGTATCGAGAAGGAAAGAGAGAGAAGAAGCCATCTAGCTACTAGCTATGGACCCGTCGGTCTGTGGTGAACTACTCACGCATCATCGGAGGGGCAATGGAGTTGATGTAGATGCCCTCCGTGATCGGATCCCCCCCCGGTAGATTACCGGAAAAGGCTCCAAGATTGGATCTCTCAGGAACGGAGGCTTCTGTCAGCGGAAGAGTGTTTTCATGGCTTGTTCTGATAATGATGGAATATTTGGGAATTTATAGTCCAAAGATGAGGGTTAGGGGAGTTGCCAAGGGCCCACAAGCCTGCGTGGCACGGGGTACCCCCTAGCCACGTGACGGGGGGATGACCCCCGGGTAGCCTCAAACACTCCTTATGCTTCGGGCCCGCCCATAGGGCAAATGGGCGGGCCGCCTTCAAGGAGCCGGCCCGGCGACGCCCCGCCAGCTCCAACCCCCCGGCACGGGTGCGCCGGCTACTCCTTCACCAGCCGCGGTGTGCTGGCCGGCTGGGGCCTCGCCGCCCGGCTCCTTCACCAGCCGGCCATGCATCGGATGCCCCTGACGGGCCTTGCGTGGTGACAGTGGGCCCCGTCCCATCGGGGGTCGGCGCCCGCATGGCCACAGTGGCCCCTATCCCGTCGATGGTCAGCGCCCGCATGGCCGTAGTGGCCTCTCGCTGCTGTTGGACGGCGACCAGGCCTCCAACAGTGGCAGCCTACCCCCAACCACTCCGCCATCTACTCCAGCATGGCTACAGGACAGCCGGCCGGCCGCTGACTTTGGTCGACCGCCGCAAGACGACGCCGCCCGTGGCACCCCGTGCTGCGGCATGACAGGGCTTGGGGCCCGCCCATGACAAGACCGAAGCTGGTGGCCCCCGCAGCCGGCCGTAGAGGCTGTCAGCTGGGTCCCCCCACGACCATTACATTCATATTGTAAGCCGGGGGGTTGGTCTATAAAAACCCCCGGGCCTCTCCCATGCAAAGGGGGGGAGACAGACAGAAAAACAGACGCCGCGGCGAAGAAGAACGACGATAGCACCACCCACGTAGCATCCCCCACGGGGAACCTCTCGAGCCAGGGCGCTTAGCTCCCACCTCATTTCATACAGCTCCAGGAGCACGATTGTAACCTTCACCATCATATCAACGAGACCAAGCAGGAGTAGGGGTTTTACCTCCCTCGGAGGGCCCCGAACTTGGGTACATTGCGTGTCAGTCACCGCTTGTGCCTAACCCCGTTCCTGGAGTCCACCGGCGTCCTTTTAGCCCTCTCAATTAGCCTACCCATGGCATCTGCCGTGACAAAACCACGACAGTTGGCGCCCACCGTGGGGCCTTCCTTCCGCGGCGCCGGCCGGAGTTATGCTCCTGGCGGGGGCCTTCACCACCTCCCCCGGCCGCCCCGCGTCCGGGCGGAACCGCATGCTCATGAGGCTTAATCCGGCAGGTCCTCCGAGCGGCGCGGACGGCCTCTCCGACGGATGCCCTGGCCGCGGCCTCACGCTCGACGACGACGCGCTCGCCGGGCTGTTCAGCAAACTCAGCCTCGCCAGCGAGGCACCGGCCGACGAATACCCTAGCGGGGTGCTCAACTGCACCGATCCCCCCGTGTCCATAGGCGCTCTTGCCAATGGCGACGCGTTCGGCTCCCACGCCCGCGTGGGAGTAATGGTCACCGCTTCCTCCACCACCGCGGGTCGCGTGCGTGCGGCCGAGGCCGGCACCTCCGACCCTCTCACCGCCACCCTCCGGGGTCTCGGCACCCCCGTCACCACGAGGGCGCACCTGACCGCCGCCAGAGCCGAGCTGGAGGCGGCCCGCCGCCGGGTGTTCGAAGATGCCAGCGCCCTCGTTGCCGAATGACGCCGGATGGAGGCCGCTCAGCGGGAGTACAACTCCGCGTACGGCCTCACCCCGAGCCTAGCCGGCGCGACGCCGTGCGGGAACGCGGCCGCGTGGTCGCCGAGATCCTAGGCGGCCGCCTCCCCATCTACGACAACCCCGCCGCCAACCTGCGCGCTGCCAAGGTTGCCTATGAGGACCTGGCAACCTTGGAGGGCGAGGAGCGGGCCGCATGCGAGCGACACATTAAGGACCTCATCGACACTGCCAACGCGCAGCAGGTCGCCTTCACTCCCGAAGGGGCCGTCTCCGAGTTCCCCCGTCCCGAGGGCGAGGGCTCTAGTGCTGTTGACCTTCGACACGCTCAGCATTCTAGCACCCCTCGTCCCTCCGGCTGGAACGCCTGGGGGAGCAACGCTCAGCGTGCCCCGTTGCGTGGGAACGAACAACTAGATGTGAATAGCCGGCACAGCAATCGCCCGGCTGGCGGAAGCCGGCGCAGCCGTGAACACACCCCGCCTCCACGACAGGAACCGGCGCGGTCCATCCCGTCGGCCGTCCGACCTGAGCTCGCGGCCCAGCTCGGGCCGCGCATTCTCCACAGCGACAACGACACCTGGCTCCGCCTCGACCGACTGGCGCAGTCGGCTCGCGTCGAGGAGGAGGGCTCGATTGGGCTGGCCTGCTTCGGCCCGCAGATCCGCAACGAGCCATTTCTGCCCGGTTTCACGCTTCCCCGCGACACCCCAAAGTACATGGAGACCGCCAAGCCGGAGGACTGGTTGGTAGACTACACCACCGCCGTCGACATCGCTAGGGGGAACAGGCGCGTAGCCATCCGCTACGTTCCCCTGATGTTGATTGCCTCTGCCCGCACCTGGCTGAACAGCTTGGCCGCCGGCAGCATCAACACCTGGACGGACTTCGAGGAAGCCTTCGTCCGCAACTTCACCGGCACCTACTAGCGACCGCTCGCCCCCGTGAGCTCGCCATGTGCGTCCAGGGCCCGGACGAGCCCCTCCGCGATTACCTCACGTGCTGGACCGAGCTCCGCAACTCTTGTGTGGGCGTGCACGAGGTGCAGGCCATCCAGTACTTCATCGAGGGCTGTCGCGATGACACGCCCCTCAAGCACAAGCTCTTGTGCTCCGAGCCAACCTCCCTGGCGGACTTGATGTCCAAAGCGGACAAATACGCCACGGCCGACTCCTCCAAAGCAGACAAAGACAAGGCACCCACCAAGCCGGCCACCGACAACCGGCAACAGCCCAACGGCAAGCGCAAGAACGACCAGCCCGATCCTCAATACGGGAGCCGGCTCGTCGCCTCCATCGAGGAGGAGCAGCCGGCTGGCCAGGCCTCTGGCAAGCGCCAGCGCACCGGCAAGGCTGCCTGGCAGCCCAAGCTGACTTTCGAGTAGCTGTTGGACCTTCCCTGCAGGAACCACTCCGGTGCCACACCGGCCACGCACACGCTCCGGCAGTGCAGCTTCTCACAGCGCCTGGCCCGGGGCGACGGCCTCTCGGCCCCTCCCGTGCCGCCAGCCCGTGGGCCGGCTCCGGCCCAGGCCCCGCCTCCGACCCCCCAACCGGCCCGCGCGCCCCAAGCCCTGGCGCGAAACGACGGCCGGCTACTGGACCAATACCCCGAGCCCGACGGCTGCTACGTCGTCTTCACGAGTGAAGAGACGGACAAGCACGCCCAACGCCGGCTCCATCACGAGGTGAACGCCACTGCGCCTGCGACTCCCCAGTTCATGCACTGGTCCGAGAAGCCGGTCAGCTGGAGCCGGGCAGACCATCCGGCTATGATGCTAGACCCGGGCAGCTACGCCCTCGTCCTCGACCCCACCATCGCCTCTGAGAGGCGCTCCTGCCGTTTTTCACGGGTGCTGGTCGATGGCGGCAGCAGCATCAGCATCCTCTACCTTGACACCCTGCTCAAGCTAGGACTCAAGGTGGAGGACCTGAAGGCAAGCCGGACCGTGTTCCATGGCATCGTCCCGGGCAAGTCCTGCACCCCCCTCGGCACGATCCGGCTCGACGTCCTCTTCGGCGACACCGGCCACTTCTGCCACGAGCCGATCTGGTTCGAGGCGGTGGACCTTAGCAGCCCCTACCACGCTTTGCTGGGCCGGCGCGCGCTCGTCAAGTTAATGGCGGTTCCCCACTACGCCTACCTCAAGCTCAAGATGCCGGGTCCCAAAGGCATCATCACCGTTGTCGGCAAGTACCAGGTGTCCATGGCGTGTGCGCGCGATGGCAGCCGGCTGGCCGAGGCCCTGGAGATAGCGGAGGAGAAGCGGCAGCTCGACCGACTGGTGGCTCTCGCCTCTGCCCAACCGGCCGTGCCGGCTCCTCCATCCCAGTCCGTCGGTGAGGGCTCTTTCCAGCCGTCCAGGGACACCAAGAAAGTGCCATTCGATCCGGCCAACCCCACCTAGTGCGTGACCATCGGTTCATGCCTCGACAGCAAATAGGAAAGCGAGCTCGTCGACTTCCTCCGTGAGAACCGGGACATTTTTGCATGGTCCCCCAAAGACATGTTGGGTGTCCCGAGGAAGTTCGCCGAGCACAAACTACACGTCCGGTCGGATGCGAAGCCGGTCAAGCAACCCCTGCGCCATTTCTCCGAGGAGAAGCGGCGCACCATCGGAGAAGAGATCGCCCAGCTGCTCGCAGCCGGCTTCATCATGGAAGCTTTCCACCCGGACTGGCTGGCCAACCCAGTCCTGGTGCTAAAGAAGAACAACACTTGGCGCATGTGTATCGACTACACGAGCCTGAACAAGGCGTGCCTGAAGGACCCGTTCGCCCTACCACGGATCGATCAAGTCGTCGACTCCACGGCCGGCTGCGACTTGCTGTCTTTCCCGGACGCCTACTCCGGCTACCACCAGATCAAGCTGGACCCGGAGTACCGGCTCAAGACCTCTTTCATCACGCCCTTCGGGGCCTACTGCTACATCACCATGTCCTTCGGCCTGAAGAACGCAGGCGCCACCTTCCAGCGCTGCATGCAGAAGTGCCTCCTGCCTCGGATAGGCAGGAACGTCCATGTCTACGTCGACAACATCGTCGTCAGGTCCAAGAAGCGTTTCAGCCTCCTCGACGACCTCTGGGAGACGTTCGCCAATCTGCACAAATACAAGATCAAGCTTAACCCGGAGAAGTGCGTTTTCGGCGTCCCCGCCGGCCAGCTTATGGGTTTCTTCGTGTCCGCTCGCGCTATCGAAGCCAACCCCGAAAAGGTCCGGGCAATCAAGCGCATGCCCAAGCCGGTCCGGCTTCGCGATGTTCAGAAGTTCACCGGCTGCCTCGCCTCCCTCAGCCAGTTCATCAGCCGGCTTGGTGAGAAGGCCTTGCTCCTCTACGGACTCCTGCGCAAGTCGGCCTTGGTCGAGCCGGGCCAAGACCTCTCGAAGAAGCCGGCGCCGTTCGACTGGCCCAGCGAGGCGGACGCGGCGTTCCGCGACCTCAAGCGGGCTCTCACGAGCGCGCCCATTTTGGCCGCGCCGGCTGAGAAGGAGCCCCTGCTCGCCTACATCGCGGCCACTACGCGCGTCGTCAGCATCGTTCTGGTGGTGGAGCGGCCGGAGGAGGGCAAGGCGCTGCTGACGCAGCGTCCAGTATACTACCTCAGCGAAGTCCTCTCCGCCTCCAAACAGAACTACCCCCACTACCAGAAGATGTGCTACAGCGTCTACTTCGCCACCCAGAAGCTGAAGTATTACTTCCAGGAGCACGTCGTCACTGTCGTGAGCACAGCGCCGTTAGGCGAAATCATGGCCGGCTGGGATGCCACCGGCCGGATAGCCAAATGGGCCATCGCCATGGCCGACTACGAGATCCAGTACGAGCCGCGCACCGCCATCAAGTCCCAAGCGATGGCCGACTTCCTCGTCGGCTGGGCCGAGACCCAGTTCGTGTTGCCTCCACCCGATTCCACACACTAGCGCATGCATTTCGACGGCTCCAAGATGAGGACCGACTTGGGTGCCGGCATTGTCCTCTCCTCCCCGAAAGGTGATCAACTCAAGTACACCCTCCAGATCCACTTTGCCGCCTCCAACAACGTGGCCGAGTATGAAGCCCTCGTCCACGGCCTCCGGCTCGCCAAGGAGATTGGCATCCAGCGCATACTATGCTTTGGCGACTCCGACCTCGTGGTACAGTAGGTTTCTGGCGAGTGGGACGCCAGAGATGCCAACATGGCCAGCTAGCGCTTCCTCGTCCAGCAACTCACCAGCTTCTTCGAGGGCTATGAGTTCCATCACGTCCCCCGGGCGGACAACGAGGCGGCCGACACGCTGGCCAAAATCGGCTCCACCCGGCAGGCCATTCCTGCCGGCATCTCCCTCGAGCGGCTGCTGAAACCCTCGATCAAGCCGTCTCCCGAGTCAGAATCCATCTTCATACCGACGGGCGCGGCCGACTCTGTGGTTGCGCCGGCTGCCCTGCCGGCCCCATTGATCACAGCTGCCTCGCCGGCCCCGACGCCACCCGCCACTCCAAACCAACCGGCCCCACCGGCACTCGACACCATCATGACGACGGCCAACCTTCCCGCTGCCACTTCACTCCCGGGGACTGACGAACCGGTCCCGGGGACTAACGTGCCGGCCCCGGGGGCTGGCGTGCCGGCCCCGGGGGCTGCCGCCTCCGACGTCCCGCTCGTGCCCAAGCCGGCTCCCGTCTCGGCCCCATCGTGGGCTCTGCCCATCCTGGCGTTCCTCGAACGCGGCGAGCTCCCCCCTAACGAGGCCACCGCAAGGCAAATCCAGCGCCGGGCCTCGGCCTATGGCATCATCAACCGCGAGCTCGTTCACCGCAGCATCACTGGCGTTTTCTAACGCTGCGTCGAGCCGGAGAAGGGGCTGGAGATCCTCCTCGACATCCACCAAGGCGAGTGTGGGCATCATGCCGCCTCCAGGTCCTTGGTGGCCAAAGCGTTTCGCCATGGTTTCTACTAGCCGACTGTCCTGGAGGCGGCCAAGGACTTGGTTGAAAAGTGCGAGGGCTGCCAACACTTCCACGCGCAAAGCCACCTGCCGGCTACCGCCCTCCAAAGCATCCCCCTCTCATGGCCTTTCGCCGTCTGGGGGCTGGATATGGTGGGGCCCTTCAAGACCGCCTGGGGTGGCATGACACACATGTTGGTCGCCGTCGACAAGTTCACCAAGTGGATCGAGGCGCGACCCATCAAGAAGCTGGACGGCCCCACTATCGTCCGGTTCATCGAACACATCACAGTTCGCTACGACGTCCCCCATAGCATCATCACCGACAACGGCATGAACTTCGCCAAGGGCGCACTGGCGCGTTTCTGCTCACGACAGGGCATCCGGCTCGACCTGGCGTCCGTCGCCCACCCCCAGTCCAATGGCCAGGTCGAAAGGGCGAACGGCCTGATCCTGGCCGGCATCAAGCCCCGGCTCGTCACACCGCTGGTCCGGTTGGCCGGCTGCTGGGTCGAGGAGCTGCCGGCCGTCCTGTGGAGCCTCCGGACCATGCCCAACCGGTCGACCGGCTTCACCCCGTTCTTTCTCGTTTATGGGTCCGAGGCGATCATCCCCACCGACATCGAGTTCGATTCGCCTCGAGTCACCCTGTACACCGAGAAGGATGCAAGAGAGGCAAGGGAGGACGGCGTCGACCTCCTCGAAGAAGCCCGCGAGCTAGCTTTGAGCCGGACGGCCATCTATCAGCAAAAGCTCTGGCACTACCACAGCAAGCGGTTCCGGCCACTCTCCTTCCAAGAGGGGGACCTGGTGCTCAGGCGGGTTCAACGAACGGCCGGCCAGCACAAGCTGTCCTCCCCATGGGAGGGCCCATTCATCAACAGTCGGGCTTTGCACAACAACACCTACTACCTGATAGACGCCCAGAAGCCGCAGACGCACAAGAGAGACGCGTCCGGCGAAGAAACGAAGCGCCCGTGGAACGCGGCGCTCCTCCGCCCATTTTACTGCTAAAAAGCCAGTGTACGTACTCTGTACTTTTGCCCCTTCGGGGCCATGAATGCAATGGGGACCTCAAGCCGGCGCTTGAGGAACACCCCTTTTCGGTTTCTCCAAGTCTCTTCCTACCATCTAAGGCCCGGGCCCGGCTCACGGTCCCGGGGGCTCGCCCAGCTCCCCTCCGAGGCGGACGAATAAGTGTGAGCAAGCGGCCTTTTGCCTCCCCCGCCCTAACCAGCCACAGATCGGCCCCCGGTTGTCCGGCTGAAGGGACCGCGGGGTACGAAAGAGCTTCTCACACAAAGGTCCGCCAACGTGCGGTAGCCGGGCTAGCCCAACCATGCTACGTCACTCCCCGTGGCTGGCCTCTGCCGGCTCGACCTAGTCCTAGCCGGTTGACTCTAAGAGCCCGCTACCTTTTCCCTAAGGGTGAAGCCCCGTCCCTGTCCCCGACCGGCTCCCGGATGGCCGGCAGGCAGGGCAGAAGCCGGAAGGAATCCTAGTGCACACGAACAAGTCAACAGGCAAAAGGCAAAAGTAGAGCCGGCACACACTCCTTTCTACTTCTGATAACAAAACATCGATTAAACATGATAAAAGGCCCACGGCCGCAGGTTCATTACGATACGTCTTAAATACACCCCCAGTGGGTGGAACTCCGACACTAAAAATGAAATGCAGACGAAAATGTACAAGGAGGAGGATCTTGAGCCGTCTCGCCTCCGGCTCCGGCACCTCCAGGGCCGGTTGCGTTCATGCCGACAGCGCTGGCGCCTTCGAGGCTGGCGCTCCCGGGGCGGCCGAGGTGGAGGTCCCCGCGTCATTAGCCGGCTCGGACGGAGCGTAGTCATCGGTGTTAGACCCATCGTCGACCATCTCGCACTCGCTCCCCTTCGGGTCGTCGAGGGCAAGGCCGTACGAGTCTTCCGGGATGGCCGCGCCATCCGCACGACGCTTCGGGACGTACTCATCCCACGCGGCGAAGGACGCGAGCTCGCTCGCTCGCCTCTGCAGCTTGTCCGCCACCGTCGACAGCTCTGCTTCGGTGCCGGCATGCTGGGCCGTGAGCAACCCCAGGTCAAGCCCAGGATACCACGACCTGGCAACGTGGAGTGCCATCTCCGCGCCGGCGCACGCCGCGGAGGCCCTCCAGGCGTTCACCCGCGCAGTCCCGGCTTCCAGCCACCGGGCAAGCCGGGTATAGGAGCCCGGATCCACAGCCCGGGGCCACAGGGCCCGGACCAGTGCCATACCGGCCTTCCAAAACTGCGTCAGGGTGTGGATGACCATCTCCAGGCGCACCTCGGCGGCAACCCCCACATCCTCCAGCGTCCAGGGGGCGCCCGGCTCGACGACCTCTCCCCGGGCCCGCCGGTCCTCACGATCGGACTCCACGGCCGCCTCGGCGCTCTCTTGGGTATCGGGGAAGAGCCCTAAGAAAGGGCGTGGAAAAGGAGAAGGGGGCGCACAAAGAAATAAGGAAGAGGAAGGCCGGGAACTTACGACGTAGCATCCGGTCCACCTTGTGGCCCTGCTCCACCAGGTTCGCCTCCCGATCCGCTGCTTCCTGGCGGTAGCGCTCAGTCTCGTCCTGAGCCGTGAGTTTCTCCTTGAGCGCCGCCGTCAGCGTGGCGTCCTGGGCCTCCAGCTTGTCGCGGAGCACCTTCTCCCGCTCCTCCGCCTCCCGGTGGAGCATCGCCTCCCGGTCCTCCAGTTCCCGGCTATGGGCCTCATCGAGCTTCTTCCGGTCCGCCCTTAGCCCCTCCGCCCTCTCGCGAAACTTCTGGCACTCCGCCGCCACGGTGTCCCGCTCCCCGAGGAGCCGGACCACCTACACCCGGAGGCCGACCCCCTCTTTGTGGGCGGCTGCACGGAGAAGATTTGATCAAGTTAGAAGGAAGGAATGACAAGGGAACCGGCCCGCCTCCAAGGCAGCCGGCTTGGCCCTCGGGGGCTCTCCCCACCAAGGACGCAGGGACGCGTACCTTGCAGGTCTGCAGTCACGGCGGCAAGGCGGCTCTCCGCCCCCCTGAACAACCCCAGCAAGGTATTGTACGCCTCCGCCCGACAGTCATGGGCGGCCTTCAAAAAACAAAGAGGAAGATAGTGCTATACGCTCAACCCACCTGCAGCCCAGCCGGCTCAAGCCTCAGGGGCTACACCCAGTGGGTGCGCTAGCACGCCCCCACTGGAAGAGAAGAAAGAGAAAGGAGAAATAGGGTGCTTACCGCAACCGCCCGCTCCAAGCTCACCAACCGCTCGCTGGTGGCCCGGGCGTCCTCCATCACCTGGGCACGGCAAGCCGTGAAGGACTCCACGACGGCGGCCACCGCGGTCCCAAGGGCGCTCGCCGGCTCCCCGGAGGCTGGGCTCCCGGCCGTCGCCCACAGCTGCTGGGGCCGGCCCCCGTCTGCGGGCCTTCCTTCATGGGAGATGACGATGGTGCCGGTCCCCGTCGACGTTGTCGTTTCGGGGGTCGCCGATGACGTGCTCGCCGCGGCCGCCCCCTCGGTGGCCGTGGCCCCCGTCGCGGACTCTCCACCACTGGCGCCCCCTGGCCGGCTTGCGTCCGGTGCCGGCATGTCAGGAGCCGGCATGCCAGAAGCCAGCGCCCCCGTGGCTGGCACCTCCGACGCCGGTGCCCCCGTGGCTGGCGCCTCCTGCGTCGGCGGCTCCAAGTCCACCACCCCCGCGCCCGGCGGCATGACGCTCGCCTTTGGTGGCGCGTCGTCCGACGCCAATGGCGCGTCGTTCCCAGCTGGCTGGGAGGCTTGGCGGCTCTTCTCCGCCAAGTCCTCCGCGGCCTCCCCGCCGTCTCCCGCGGGCCGGTCGACACCTTGGCGGCCCGGCGACGTCTCCTTCGAGCCGTGGCGGAATGCCTCCCACGTTTGGCCAGCGGCCTCCCCGCTGGCCACCCCCACCTTTGCCGCCACCTCCTCCCACCGGCGGCGCTCTTTCTCACGCAGCTCCCGCTCGACCCTATCGAGGACGAGCCACGCATGGCGCTCCATCTCCTCAGCCATCGACGGCGGCGCCGCTTTCGTCGTCCCGCCGCCTGGCTCTCCGCCCAGCTAACGTGCCTCCCTGATGGCAGCGGGGCATTAGACGAGGAAGGGGGCAAAACCAGGATTCAAACCAACAAAAGATCAAGACTTACCCGACCATGACCGGCACCGCCCGCCTGGAGGGCCCGGTCGGGTTCCCCCTCTGCCTCTTCCTCCCTCCGGCGCGGCTACCGCCCGGCTGCGCGGCAGCCGCACGCTTGGGCGTCGGCATAGGGGCAGCCGGCCCCTTCCCCTTGTCCACCTCGGCCGGGTCGCTGGCACCCCGTGGCCGGAGCCCCCGCGGCGCTGTGACCTCCCCCTCCGAGAACTTCGTCGGGTGTTCTGCAGCAAGGGTCGGCTCCCGCTCAGTATCGTCATCGGGCCAATACCTTAACGGCGCCCGGAACGAAGACTCACCCGGTGGCTCGGCCTCGTCGTCCTCCTCCTCCTTCGCCTCGTCGTCGCCCGCCTCCACCTCGCCGGCTCGCTCGGTGGCGGCCGGCTCCACGTCGACGTCGTCCTCGACCGCTTCCGGGTCGGACTCCACCGAATCCGGCGCCGGCCTCGCGTAGTCCTGCAGGAGTGTGAACTTCTGCAGGCAAACCGGATGGCGCTGTTAGACCGAAGAGGGGATTATGACCCGGCGGCCACGGGATGGGAGGTGGAGCCGGCTGTTCACTTACCCGCGGTGCCGGATGACTCCGGCTGTAGGGGATCTTCCCCCACTGCCACTCCCCCTCCTTCATCTTCGCCGTCGACACGACGTTGACCTTCCTCGCCACGTGAGTCGGCCTCAGTTCCTTGGGGAAGAGCCGGCAAGGGTCATGGCGCCCTCCCATCTGGCAAATAAGATAAGACTGGCGCTGTAGCGGCAGCACCCGGCGCGCAATCATCACCGTCAGCAAATCCGTGGCCGTGAGCCCCTCCGTCCCGGTCAGCTCGCGAAGGCGGGCGTTGAGCCGGTCGGCCGTCTCGGGCGCCGAGGTCAGCGTTGCCCGCCAGTTCTGCATGCCAACCGGTGTGTAGTCCTCCTTAGGCTTCACATCCTTCACATAGAAGAACCCCCGCTGCCATCGCTTCACCAACTCGTGCAGCGGGAGTTTGGGGAAGCCGGTCCCCTGACGAACCTGGACGGAGGTGCCCCCGCAGGCGGTCATCACCATCCTCTGGGTCGCCGGGTCCTTCACCGTCTGCCGCTTGAAGTAGAAGAGCCGGCACCAGAAGTCGAGTCTGGGCTCAACTCCCAGATATCCCTCGCAGAGGACGACGAACGCTGCCAACTGCAGGACGGAGTTGGGGGCAAGGTGGTGAGGCTGCAGGCCGAAGCGTGTCAGGAACCGCCGGAAGAAGGCGCTCACCGGCAGCCCCAATCTGCGGTGTAAATGCTCGGCGAAGACCACGACCTCACCCGGTCGCGGCGCTGGGGAGTTCTCCGCCCCTGGCGGGCGGACCTCCAAGTTCTCCGCCGCCAGGAGCTTGCGGCGCGCGTGGAGGTACTCGATGAAGGTGGCGTCCACATCGCTGCCGTCCCAGGCGCCCTTGGTTACTACCTCCATGGCGGCGACGACGGGCGACGGCGGCGCGGGGATCGACCGACAGGCTGTCCTCTTCGCGGCGGCGGGTGGCGGCGCAAGCTCGCTGTCCCGAACCGTCGCTCGGCCTGCCAGGCTGCTGCCCGCTCCGTCCTCCACGCAGCGCGGTTTCCCCACCAGGTGGGGTGACACTGGCAGCGCGGGTGGCCCCGGACGACTGCGGAGCCGAGCCACCACGTGCCGGCACCGCCCGGCTCCCCAGGCGCTCCCAGTGCTCGAACATTCTTCAAGCCGACACGGTCTGCCGCATCCCGTCGGCGGGCCCCTCCGGCTTCGGGGACTACTAACAGGGGGATGACCCCCGGGTAGCCTCAAACACTCCTTATGCTTCGGGCCCGCCCATAGGGCAAATGGGCGGGCCGCCTTCGAGGAGCCGGCCCGGCGACGCCCCGCCGGCTCCAACCCCCCGGCACGAGCGTGTCGGCTGCTCCTTCACCAGCCGCGGTGTGCTGGCCGGCTGGGGCCTCGCCGCCCGGCTCCTTCACCAGCTGGCCATGCATCGGATGCCCCTGACGGGCCCTGCGTGGTGACAGTGGGCCCCGTCCCATTGGGGGTTGGCGCTCGCATGGCCACAGTGGCCCCTATCCCGTCGGTGCTCAGCGCCCGCATGGCCGTAGTGGCCTCTTGCCGTTGTTGGATGGCGACCAGGCCTCCAATAGTGGCAGCCTGCCCTCAACCATTTCGCCATCTACTCCAGCATGGCTACAGGACAGCCGGTCGGCCGTTGACTTTGGCCGACCGCCGCAAGACGCCGCCGCCCGTGGCACCCCGTGCCGCGGCGTGACCAGGCTTGGGGCCCACCCACGACAAGACCGAAGCCGGTGGCCCCCGTAGCTGGCCGTAGAGGCTACCGGCTGGGTCCCCCCATGACCATTACATTCATATTGTAAGCCGAAGGGTTGGTCTATAAAACCCCCCGGGCCTCCCCCATGCAAAGGGGGGAGACAAACAGAAAAATAGACGCCACGGCGAAGAAGAACGAAAATAGCACCACCCACGTAGCATCCCCCATGGGGAACCTCTCGAGCCGGGGCGCTTAGCTCCCACCTCGGTTCATACAGCTCCAGGAGCATGATTGTAACCTTCACCATCATCTCAACGAGACCAAGCAGGAGTAGGGGTTTTACCTCCCTCGGAGGGCCCCGAACCTGGGTACATCGCGTGTTAGTCACCGCTTATGCCTAACCCCGTTCCCGGAGTCCACCGGCGTCCTTTCGGCCCTCTCAATTAGCCTACCCATGGCATCTGTCGTGACAAAACCACGACACCGCAGCTAGCGGGCTTGTGGCCCCGTGGCAGCTCCTCTGCTTTGGTTCTCAAGTCTTGTGGCTTACTTTTATTCCATAAAAAATTATTCCGGAGGTTTTATTCCGTTTGGACTCCGTTTAATATTTCTTATCTGTGAAACTCAAAAACAAGGAAAAAACCTAAACTGGCACTAGGCTCTAGATTAATAGATTAGTCCCAAAAATAATATAAAATAGCATATTAATGCATATAAAACATCCAAAACAGATAATATAATATCATGGAACAATCAAACATTGTAGATACGTTGGAGACATATCAGCATCCCCAAGCTTAATTCCTGCTCGTCCTCGAGTAGGTAAATGATAAAAACAGAATTTTTGATGTGGAATGCTACCTAACATATTTATCCACGTAATATTCTTTCTTGTGGCATGAATATTCAGATCCGTAAGATTCAAAACAATAGTATAATATTGACATAAAAGCAGTAATACTTCAAGCACACCAACAAGGTAGTCGTGTCCTTTCGAAATAACATGGCCTTAGAAAGTCATCCCTACAAATCATATGGTCTGGCTATCCTCCATCTTCCCCACACAAAGTATCTAAATCATGCACAACCCCGATGAACAAGTCAAGCAATTGGTTCACACATTTGGTGTTCTCAAACCTTTTCAACTCTCATGCAATACATGAGCGTGAGCCATGGATATAGCATTATAGGTGGAATATAATATGGAGGAGGTGCAAGAGAAAAAGGAGAAGATAGTCTGACATCAACTAGGCGTATCTACGGGCTATGGGTATGCCCATCAATAGATATCAATGTGAGTGAGTAGGGATTGCCATGCAACAAATGCACTTAGAGCTATAAGTGTATGAAAGCTCAAAAAGAAAACTAAGTGGTCGTGCAAAATGAATATCCACTAGTTTTATGAAAGTGGCAAAATAGAAGACTCTCTATCATGAAGATCATGGTGCTACTTTGAAGCACAAGTGTGGAAAAAGATAGTAGAAATTGTCCCTTCTATCTTTCTCTCATTTATTATTATTATTTTAAAATTTTGGTGGGCTTCTTTGGCCTCTTTTATTTTTTTGTTTGGGCTTTCTGACCT
This sequence comes from Hordeum marinum, assembly GCA_022496015.1. Taxonomy (NCBI): domain Eukaryota; kingdom Viridiplantae; phylum Streptophyta; class Magnoliopsida; order Poales; family Poaceae; genus Hordeum; species Hordeum marinum. The sequence goes on along the minus strand of CM039672.1, from coordinate 475,757,466 downwards.
CTTTTATTTTTTTTGTAAAGTCCGGATACACATCCCAACTTGTGAGGGAGTCATAGCCTCCATCATCCATTTCTCTCATGGGACAATGCTCAATTAATCAAAAATCATCATACTTTTATTTACTTATAACTCAAAGAAAAAGAAATTACAACTCGATTCCTATGACAAGATATAACTCTATATGCAGCATATGAAGTGATGATGCAAGTCATAGAAAATCTACATGGTGGAAGTTGCATGGCAATATATCTCAAAATGGCTATGGAAATGCCATAATAGGTAGGTATGGTGGCTGTTTTGAGGAATATATGGTGGCTGTTTTGAGGAAGGGCGGTTTGATGTACCGGCAAAAGTTATGTGGTACTAGAGAGGCAAGCAAAGATGGAAGGGTGAGAGTGCGTATAATCCATGGAATCACATTAGTCATAAAGAACTCACATACTTATTGCAGAAGTCTATTAGTTATCAAACAAAGCATTAGATGCATGCTCCTAGGGGAAAGGTTGGTAGGAGTTAACCATCGCGCACTCCCGACCCTCACACAAAGGTCGACAATCATTAGACAAGTCATGCTTCGACTTCGTTACATAACGGTTCACCATACGGGCATACTACGGGAATCACAAGCTTTAACACACGTATCTCTTCAATTCACAACTACTCACTAGCATGAATCTCATATTACCATCCCTATTATCTCAAAACTATATGCAAGGAATCAAACTTCTCATAGTTTTTAATGCACTTAATATGAATTTTTTATTATATCCCTCTTGGATGCCCATTATATTAGGACTAAATTCATAACCTAAACAAATTACCATGTTGTTTTACGAAACTCTAAAAATAATATAAGTGAGGAATGAGAGTGCAATAATTTATATAAAATATAACACCACCATGCTCTATAAAGATATTGTTGGGGAACGTTGCATGGGAAACAAAAAATTTCCTACATTCACGCAAGACCTATCCACGGTGATGAGCATCTACGAGAGGGAGAGTGGATTTGCATACCCTTGTAGATCGCTACGCGGGAAGCGTTAAGAAACGCGGTTGCTGTAGTCGAACATCTTTGCGATCCAAATCGCCGAGTGTCCCGCGATCCAATCATGATCCGTCCCGCTCAAGCACCGAACGGACGGCACCTCCGCGTTCAGCACACGTACATCTTGATGACGATCTCCGCCTTGTTGATCCAGCAAGAGGGAGCGGAGAGGTAGAAGAGTTCTCCGGCAGCATGACGGCGCTCCAGCGATGGTGGTGGAGCTATTCCGGCAGAGCTTCGCCTAAGCACTGCAGAAATCCGATCTAGAGGAAAAACTATGCACTGGAGGAACGGGTAGCATGTGGCTGAAAATTCTGTGCCAAAACCCTAAAACCTCCAGTATATATAAGAGGGACGGAGGATAGGCCTTGGCGCAAGGGCCAAGAACTCCTTGGTTCGGCCGAAGTGGGAGGATTGGAGGATTAGGATTCCTCCTTCTTTGGCCTTTTTCCACCTTTTTCCCTTTGGGCTTTTCCTCCCTAGCCGCATGGGCCTTGTGTGGGACTTCCACCAGTGCACAAAGGGCTGGTATTTACTCTCCCACAGCCCACGTAGCCTCTTGGGTCGAAATACCCTTCCTGATGGTCTCCCGATACACTATCGGCACTCCCGGTACACTACCGATTAGCCCGAAACTTTTCCGACGACCAAAACAGGACTTCCTATATGTGATCTTTACCTCTGGACCATTACGGAGCTCCTCGTGACGTCCAAGATCTCATCTGGGACTCCGAACAGCCTTCAGTCACCACCATACATAACTCTATACTACTGAAACGTCACCAACCCATAAGTGTGCAGACCCTGAGGGTTCGAGAACTATGTAGACATGAACGAGACACCTCTATGGTCAATAACAAATAGTAGGACCTGGATGCCCATATTAGTTCCTACGAAGATCTTTATCGGTCGAACCTCTATGTCAAGGATTCAGTTAATCCCGTATGATGTTCCCTTTGTTCTTTGGTATGTTACTTACCTGAGATTCGATCATCGATATCTCCATACCTAGTTCAACCTCGTTACCGGCAAGTCTCTTTACTCGTTCCGTAATACAATATACCGTGAGTAACACTTAGTCACATTTCTTGCAAGGCTTATTGTGATGTTGTATTACCGAGTGGGCCCTAAGATACCCATCCGTCACACGGAGTAACAAATCCCAGTATTGATCCATGCCAACTCAACAGACACCCTCGGAGATACCTGTAGAGCACCTTTATAGCCACCCAGTTACGTTGCAACGTTTGATACACACAAGGAACTTCTGTGGTGTCCATGAATTACATGATCTCATGGTCATAGGAACTTATACTTGACATTGCAGAAAACAGTAGCAATAAACTGACACGATCATATGCTACGTTTGTAGTTTGGGTCTTTTCCATCACATCCTCCTCCTAATGATGTGATCCCGTTATCAAATGACATCACATGTCAATGGCTAGGAAACCTTGACCATCTTTGATTAACGAGCTAGTTCACTAGAGGCATACTAGGGACAAAGTGTTGTCTATTTACCACACATGTAATGTGTTTCCAATCAATACAATTATAGCATGGATAATAAACGATTACCATGAACAAGGAAATATAATAATAAACACTTTATTTATTGCCTCTAGGGCATATTTCCAACAGCCCCCACTTGCACTAGAGTCAATAATCTAATTCACATCACTATGTGATTTACATTGTAATGAATCGAACACCCATGCAGTTCTGGTGTTGATCATGTTTAGCCCTTGGAAGAGGTTTAGTCAATGGGTCTGCAACATTCCGATCCGTGTGCAGTTTGCAAATATTTATGTCCTTCTCCTCGATGTAATCACGGATGGAGTCGAAGCGTCACTTTATGTGTCTGGTCCTCTTGTGAAACGTTGGTTCCTTGGCCAGAGCAATGGAACCAGTGTTGTCACAGAATAGGTTCATTGGATTCAGTGCACTAGGCACTAGTCCAAGATCTGTCATGAACTGCTTCATCCAGACACTTTCCTTCGCTGCCTCCGAGGCTGCGATGTACTCCACTTCACACATAGAATCGGCTATCACGCTTTGCTTGGAACTGCACCAGCTTACCGCTCCCCTGTTGAGAATAAATACGTATCCGGTTTGTGACTTACAGTCATCCGGATCAATGTCAAAGCTTGCATCTACATAACCCTTTACGACGAGCTCTTCATCACCTCCATAAACAAGAAACATTTCCTTAGTCCTTTTCAGGTACTTAAGGATATTCTTGACCGCTGCCCAATGTTCCATTCCAGGATCACTTTGAAACCTTCGGGCCATACTTATGGCAAGGATGACATCGGGTCTTGTGCACAGCATTGCATACATGATAGAGCCTATGGCTGAAGCATGGGGGATGACACTCATCTTTTATCTATCTTCTGCAGTCACTGAGCATTGAGTCTTACTCAACTTCACACCTTGTAACACAGGCAAGAACCCCTTCTTGGACTGATCCATTTTGAACTTCTTCTAAACTTTATCAAGGTATGTGCTCTGTGAAAGTGCTATTAAGCGTCTCGATCTATCTATATAGACCTTAATGCCTAATATGAAAGTAGCTTCTCCTAGGTCATTCATTGAAAAACTCTTGTTCAAATATTCCTTCATGCTTTCCAGCATTTCTATACTGTTTCCAATCAGCAATATGTCATCCACATATAATATTAGAAACGCTATAGAGCTGCCACTCACTTTCTTGTAAATACAAGCTTCTCCATAAACTTGTATAAACTCAAACGCTTTAATCACCTCATCAAAGCGCTTATTCCAACTCCGAGATGCTTGCACCAGCCCATAAATGGATCGCTGGTGTTTGCAAACTTTGTCAGCATTCTCTAGATCGACAAAACCTTCTGGTTGCATCATATACAACTCTTCCTCAAGAAACCGTTGAGGAACGCTATTTTGACATCCATCTGCCAAATTTCATAGTCGAAATAAGCAGCTATTGCCAACATGATTCTGACAGACTTAAGCATCGCTACGGGTGAGAAGGTCTCATCGTAGTCAACTCCTTGAACTTGTGAAAAACCCTTTGCCACAGGTCGAGATTTATAGACGGTGACATTACCGTCCGCGTCTGTCTTCTTCTTAAAGATCCATTTGTTTTGAATGGCCTTTCGCCCTTCAGGTAATACTTCCAAATTCCATACTTTGTTTTCATACATGGATCCCATCTCAGATTTCATGGCCTGTAACCATTTCTCGGAATCCGAGCCCATTACTGCTCCTCCATAGCTCGTAGGTTCATTGTTGTCCAACAACATGTTCGAAATATGCCCTAGAGACAATAATAAATTAGTTATTATCATATTTCCTTGTTCATGATAACCGTTTATTATCCATGCTATAATTGTATTGATCGGAGACTTGGATGCACGTGTGGATACATAGACAAAACCATGTCCCTAGTATGCCTCTAATAGACTAGCTCGTTGATCAAAGATGGTTAAAGTTTCCTAGCCATGGACATGAGATGTCATTTGATAAACGGGGTCACATCATTAGGAGAATGGTGCGATGGACAAGATCCAAACTACAAACGTAGCTTATGATCGTGTCAGTTTATTGCTACTGTTTTTTTGCATGTCAAGTATATGTTCGTACGACCATGAGATCATGCAACTCACAGATATCGGAGGAGTGCCTTGTGTGTATCAAACATCGCAACGTAACTGGGTGACTATAAAGGTGCTCTACAGGTATCTCCGAGGGTGTCTGTTGGATTGGCATGGATCAAGACTGGGATTTGTTACTCCGTGTGACGGAGAGGTATCTCAGGGCCCACTCGGTAATACAACATCACAACAAAGCCTTGAAAGCAATGTGACTAAGTGTTAGCCATGAGATCTTGTATTACGGAACGAGTAAAGAGACTTGCCGGTAACGAGGTTGAACTAGGTATGGAGATACCAACGATCGAATCTCGGGCAAGTAACATACCGAAGAACAAAGGGAACATTATACGGGATTGACTGAATCCTTGACATAGAGGTTCGAACGATAAAGATCTTCGTAGAATATGTAGGAACCAATATGGTCATCCAGGGACCGCTATTTTTTATTGACCGTAGAAGTGTCTCGGTCATGTCTACATAGTTCTTGAACCCGCAGGGTCTGCACACTTAAGGTTTGGTGACGTTTCGGTAGTATAGAGTTATGTATGGTGGTGACCGAAGGTTGTTCGGAGTCCCGGATGAGATCCCGGACATCACTAGGAGCTCCGGAATGGTCCGGAGGTAAAGATTGATATATAGGAAGGTGGTGTTTGGACTCCGGAAAGATTTCGGGCACTTTCGGTAGTGTACCGGGAGTGACAAATGGGTCCCGGGGGTCCACCAGTGGGGCCAACCCACCCCATGGGCCAAATTGGCGACCCACCAGCCCCTAGTGGGCTGGTGGAGTCGGCCAAGGTGGCCTAGGCGCAGGGGAGAGAGGCCCAACCGAATTGGGGTGGAGTCCTCCCCAAGTTCCACCTCTCGTGTGAGAGGTGGACTCCCAATTGGAGGACTCCCCCTCCACCAGTTCGGCCGAAGCCAAGAGGGAGCCCTCCTCTTGGGCACAGCCTCCTCTCCCTTCCTCCTATATATACAAGTGGATATATAGGGTTTTGGCACTTGATTTTACGGCCACGTGCTTCCCGTTCCACCGGTGCTCCTCGAGATCGGATTTCCGCAGTGCTTAGGCGAAGCCTTGCCGGAATTGCTCCACCACCATCACCGGAGCGCCGTCACGCTGCCTGTGAACTCTTCTCCCTCTCCACTTCCTCTTGCTAGATCAAGACGGTGGAGATCGTCATCAAGCTGCACGTGTGCTGAATGTGGAGGTGCCGTCCGTTCGGCGCTAGATCGGAAGGATCGTGAACAAGTTCATGGAACGGATCGTGCTGAGTTCACAGGACGGATCGTGATGAGATCGTGAGACGGATCGTGATGAGATCGTAGGATGGATTGTGATGAGTTCGTGGGACGGATCGTGATTGGATCGTAGGACGGATCGTGATGAGATCGCGGGACCCTCAGTGATTTGTATCGCGAAGACGTTTGACTACACCAACCACGTTTCTTAACGCTTCCCGCTTAGCAATCTACAAGGGTACGTAGATCCACTCTCCCTCTCGTAGATGCTCATCACCATGGATAGATTTGCGTGTGCATAGGAAATTTTTTGTTTCCCATGCGACGTTCCCCAACAGTGGTATCAAAGCTAGGTCTATGTGTAGATGAGATCTCGAGTAGAACACAAAAGGTTTGTGGGCGTTGATGCTTAGATTGCTTCCTCCCTTGGTCGGATTTTGGTTCAGCGGTATTGTGAGATGAAGCGGCCCGGACCAACATTACTTGTACGCTTACGAGAGACCGGTTCCCTCGACGCAACTTGGTCCCTAGATGGCTTGCGGGTGGCAGTTTCTCTCATTTTAGTTGGATCGGATTCGACAAAGGCGGTCCTTGAGAAGGCTGAAAAGCAACTAGTGTATCACCGTTGTGGTTTTTGCGTATATGAGAATTGTTCTTGCTAGATACCCGTAGCAGCCACGTAAAACATGCAACACAATTAGAGGACATCTAACTTGTTTTTGCAGGGTATGTTGTGATGTGATATGGCCAATTACATGATGTGATATATGTGATGTATGAGATGATCATGTGATGTATAGAATTTCACGACTTGCATGTCGATGAGTACGGCAACCGGCAGGAGCCATAGGGTTGTCTTTAATTATTGACCTGCGTGTCAATCATTAAGCGCTATGTAATGCTTTACTTTATCGCTAAACGGTAGCAATAGTAGTAGAAGCATGCAGGGCGTGACAACCCCGATGGCGATAGGTTGATGGAGATCAAGATGATGAAGATCATGGTGTCGTGCCGGTGACGATGGAGATCATGCCGGTGCTTTCAAGATGGAGATCTAAAGCACAAGTTCATGGCCATATCATGTCACTTATGAATAGCATGTGATGTTAATCCTTTTATGCACCTTGTTTTGCTTAGTACGACGGTAGCATTATAAGGTGATCCCTCACTTAAATTTCCAGATAAATTGTGTTCTCCCCGAGTGTGCACCGTTGCGAAAGTTCGTCGTGTTGAGACACCACGTGATGATCGGGTGTGATAGACTCTACATTCACATACAACGGGTGCAAGCCAGTGTTGCACATGCAGAACACTCGGGTTAAACTTGACAAGCCTAGCATGTACAGACATGGCCTCGGAACACAAGAGACCAAAAGGTCGAACATGAGTCATATAGTAGATATGATCAACATGATGATGTTCACCATTGTAACCACCTCAACTCACGTGATGATCGGACTTGAGTTGGTGATTTTGGATCATGTATCACTCGAATGACTGGAGGGATGTCAATTTGAGTGGGAGTTCTTAAGTAATATGATTAATTGAACTCATTATCATGAACATAGTCAATAGTGTTTGTGCAAATTATGTTGTGGATTACTTGCTCGCGCTGTAGCTCCCTTGAATTTTTATATGTTCCTAGAGAAATAGAGTTGAAAGATGTTGGTAGCAATATTGCGGACTGGGTCCATGATCTTAGGATTGTCCTCATTGCTGCACAGAAGGCTTATGTCCTTAATGCACCGTTCGGTGCGCCAACCCCTCTATCGTTGTTTGTGGATGTTGTGAACATCTGACAGGCACGTTCTGATGACTACTTGATAGTTTAGTTTGTCATGCATTACGGCTTAGAATTGAAGCTCCAAAACATTTTGAACGTCACAAAACATATGAGATGTTCTAAGAGCTGAAATTAGGATCTCAGGCTCGTGCGCATGTTGCGAGATATGAGATCTCCAACAAGATTGTTTGCCTGTAAGATGAAAGAGAATAGCTCAATCGTTGAGCATATGCTCAGATTGTCTGGGTGCTACAATCGCTTGAATTGAGTGGGAGGTTATCTTCCAGATAAGACAGTGATTGGTTTAGTTCTCCAAGTCACTCTCACTAAGCTACTAGAACTTGGTGATGAACTATAAAGTACCAGGGATAGAATTAATGATCCCTGAGCTGTTCGCGATGTTTGACACCGCGAAGGTAGAAATCAAGAAGGAGCGTCAAGTGTTGATGCTTAGTATAACCACTAGTTTCGAGAAGGGCAAGGGCAAGATGGGAAACTTCATGGATGGCAAGTCAGTTGCTGCTCTAGTGAAGCAACCCAAAGTTGAACCCAAACCTGAGACTAAGTGCTTCAATTATGAGGAGAGAGGTCGCTGAAGCGGAACAACCCTAGATACTTGCTAGATAAGAAGGCTGGCAACGTCGACAGAAGTATATTTGATATACGTGTTATTGATCTGTAGCTTGCTTCTACTCTTAGTAGCACCTAGGTATTGGATACCGGTTCGGTTGCTAAATGTTAGTAACTCGAAATAAAAGCTACGGAATAAACGGAGAACTAACTAAGTGCGAGGTGACGATGTGTGTTGGAAATGTTTCCAAGGTTGATGTGATCAACATCGCACGCTCTCTCTACCTTCGAGATTAGTAACGAACCTAAATAAATGTTATTTGGTGTTTTTGTGTTGAGAATGAACGTGATTAGATCATGTTCATTGCAACACGGTTATTCATTTAAATTAGAGAATAATGGTTATTCTATTTACATGAATAATACCTTCAACGGTCATGCACCCAGTAAGAATGGTTTGTTGAAACTTGATCGTAGTAATACACATGTTCATAACATTGATGCCAAAAGATGCAAAGTTAATAATGATAGTACCACATACTTGTGGCACTCCTGCGAAATGTCATATTGGTATAAAACGCATGAAGAAACTCCATGCTAATGGATCTTTGGACTCTTTCGATTTCGAATCAGTTGAGACATGCGAACCATGCCTCTTGGTCAAAGATGACTAAGGACCCCGTTTTCTGTTTTGAAAGAGCGGGAAAGTGATTTATTGGAAATGATACATGTTGATGTATGTAATCCAATGAGTCTTGTAGCGTGCGGTGGATATCGTTATTTTCTTACCTTCACTGATGATTTGGGTAGATATAGTGTATGTTTACTTAATGAAACACAAGTCTGAATCGTTTGAAAAGTTCAAACAATTTTAGAGTGAAGTTTAAGATCATTGTGACAAGAAGATAAAAGTATCTGCGATATGATCATGGAGGTGAATATCTGAGTTACGAGTTTGGCATACAACTTTAGACAATGTGAAAGTTGTTTCACAACACACGCCACCTGGAACACCATAGTGTGATGGTATGTCCGAATGTCATAGTCATGCTCTATTGGATATGGTGCATGTTATGATGTCTCTTATCATTTTGCTACTATAATTTTGGGGTTGTGCATTAGAGACAACTACATTCACTTTAAATAGGGCACCATCTAAATCCGTTGAGATGACACCGTGTGAACTATGGTTTGATAGAAACCTAAGCTGTCATTTCATAATGTTTGGGGCTGTGACGCTTGTGTGGAAAATGTTTTCAGCTGATGAGCTCAAACCCAAAGCGGAAAAATGCATCTTCATACCCTAAGAACAGTTGGGTGAACCTTCTATCTCAGATCCAAGCATAAAATGTTTGTTGCTAAAACTGGGTCCTTTCTCGAGAAAGGGTTTCTCTTGAAAGAATTGAGTGGGAGGAGGATAGAACTTGATGAGGTTGTTGAAACCTCTGCTTCAACCAGAAAGTAGCACAGCACAGAAAGATGTTTCTGTGAAGCCTACGTCAGTTGAAGAGGAAGTTAATGATGATGATCATGAAAGCTTCGGATCAAGTTACTATCGACCTACGAGGAAATTAGAGCTTGATGAGGTTATTGAACCTTTACTTCAACCAGAGAGTAGCGCAGCGCAGGAAGTTGTTTCTGTGAAGCCTACCTTAGTTGAAGAGGAAGTTAATGATGATGATCGTGAAGCTTCGGATCAAGTTACTATCAAACCTCGTAGGGCGACAAGGATGTATACTGCTCCTGAGCAGTATGACAACCCTGTCTTGGAGGTCATGTTGTTGGACAACGATGAACCTACGAACTATGGAGAAGCGATGATGGGCCCAGAAACCAACAAATGGTTAGAGGCCATGAAATCCGAGAAAGGATCCATGTATGAAAACCAATTATAGACTTTGGTGGACTTGCTCGTTGGATGGCAGGTCGTTAAGTACAAATGGATCTTTAAAATGAAGACAGACGTTGATGGTAAATGTTAACATTTGTAAAGCTTGACTTGTTGCAAAGTGGTTTATGACAAGTTCAAGGAGTTGACTGCGATGAGACTTTCTCACTCGTAGCGATGCTAAAGTCTGTTGGAATTATGTTAGCAGTTGTTGCATTTTTCAATTATGAAATCTGGCAGATGGATGCCGAAACATCGTTTCCTTCCTTAAGGAAAGGTTGTATGAGATACAACCAGAAGGTTTTGTCAGTCCTAAGGATGCTAAAAGGTGTGCGAGCTTCAGTGATTCTTCTATGGACCGAAGCAAGCATCTCGGAGTTGGAATATACACTTTGATGAGGTGATCAAAGTTTTTGAGTCTATAAAAAGTTTACCGGAAACTTGTATTTGCAATAAAGTGAGTGGGAGCACTATAGAGTTTATGATAAGTATATGTGGATGACATATTGCTATTCGGAATGATGTAGAATTTCTGGAGAGCATAAACGGTTGTTTGAAAAGAGTTTTTCAAAGGAAGACCTGGATAAAGCTACCTAATTGTTGAGCATCAAGATCTATAAAGATAGATCAAAATGTTTGATAAGACTTTCAATGAGTACATACCTTGACAAGATTTTTAAAGAGTTCAAAATGGATTAGTCAGAGAGAGGTGTTCTCGCCTGCTTTGTAAGGTATGAAGTTGAGTGAGACTCAAAGCTCGACCACGGCAGAAGAAAGAGAAAGGACGAATATCGTCCCCTATGCCTTAGCCATAGGCTCTGTATAGTATGCCATGCTGTGTACCGCACCTGTGTGTGCCTTGCCATGAGTCCGTCAAGGGGTACAAGAGTAATCCAGGAGTGGATCACTGGAAAGCGGTCGGCAATATCCTTAGTAACTAAAGGACTAAGGATATTTTTCTCGATTATGGAGGTGATAAAGAGTTCGTCGTAAAGAGTTACGTCGATGCAAGCTTTAACACCAATCCAGATGCCCGTAGTACCAATGTGGATACTATAGTGGAGCAGCCATTTCAAATAGTACCAAGTGAAGTGTGGTAGCAGTGTTTACGGTTTGACATAGAGATTTGCAAAGTACACACGGATCTGAATGTCGTAGACCCGTTGACTATAAGACCTCTCTCACATGCAAAGCATGATCGAGCCCCAGAACTCATTTGGTGTTAGATTCATAACAATGCAAATCACATGCTGATGTGAACTAGATTATTGACTCTAGTGCAAGTGGGAGACTGTTGGAAATATGCCCTAGAGGCAATAATAAATTAGTTATTATCATATTTCCTTGTTCATGATAATCATTTATTATCCATGCTATAATTGTATTGATCGGAGACTTGGATGCATGTGTGGATACATAGACAAAACCATGTCCCTAGTATGCCTCTAATAGACTAGCTCGTTGATCAAAGATGGTTAAAGTTTCCTAGCCATGGACATGAGATGTCATTTGATAAACGGGATCACATCATTAGGAGAATGGTGTGATGGACAAGACCCAAACTACAAACGTAGCTTATGATCGTGTCAGTTTATTGCTACTGTTTTTCTGCATGTCAAGTATATGTTCGTATGACCATGAGATCATGCAACTCACAGATATCATAGGAGTGCCTTGTGTGTATCAAACATCGCAACGTAACTGGGTGACTATAAAGGTGCTCTACAGGTATCTCCGAGGGTGTCTGTTGGATTGGCATGGATCAAGACTGGGATTTGTTACTCCGTGTAACGGAGAGGTATCTCAGGGCCCACTCAGTAATACAACATCACAACAAAGCCTTGAAAGCAATGTGACCAAGTGTTAGCCATGAGATCTTGTATTACGGAACGAGTAAAAAAACTTGCCGGTAATGAGGTTGAACTAGGTATGGAGATACCGACGATCGAATCTCGAGCAAGTAACATACCGAAGAACAAAGGGAACATTATACGGGATTGACTGAATCCTTGACATAGAGGTTCGACCGATAAAGATCTTCGTAGAATATGTAGGAACCAATATGGTCATCCAGGGTCTGCTATTGGTTATTGACCGTAGAGGTGTCTCGGTCATGTCTACATAGTTCTCGAACCCGCAGGGTCTGCACACTTAAGGTTTGGTGACGTTTCGGTAGTATAGAGTTATGTATGGTGGTGACCGAAGGTTGTTCGGTGTCCCGGATGAGATCCCGAATATCACGAGGAGCTCCGGAATGGTCAGGAGGTAAATATTGATATATAGTAAGGTGGTGTTTGGACTCCGGAAAGATTTCGAGCACTTTCGGTAGTGTACCGGGAGTGACAAATGGGTCCCGGGGGTCCACCAGTGGGGCCAACCCACCCCATGGGCCAAAGTGGTGACCCACCAGCCCCTAGTGGGCTGGTGGAGTCGGCCAAGGTGGCCTAGGCGTAGGGGAGAGAGGCCCAAACCGAATTGGGGTGGAGTCCTCCCCAAGTTCCACCTCTCGTGTGAGAGGTGGACTCCCAATTGGAGGAGGACTCCCCCTCCACCAGTTCGGCCGAAGCCAAGAGGGAGCCCTCCTCTTGGGTGCAGCCTCCTCTCCCTTCCTCCTATATATACTAGTGGATATCTAGGGATTTGGCACTTGATTTTACGGCCACGTATTACCCATTCCACCGGTGCTCCTCTAGATCGGATTTCCGCAGTGCTTAGGCGAAGCCCTGCCGGAATTGCTCCACCACCATCACTGGAGCGCCGTCACGCTTCCGGTGAACTCTTCTCCCTCTCCACTTCCTCTTGCTGGATCAAGACGGTGGATACCGTCATAAAGTTGCATGTGTGCTGAACGCGGAGGTGCCGTCCGTTTGGCGCTAGATCGGAAGGACCGTGAACAAGTTCATGGAACGGATCGTGATGAGTTCACGGGACGGATCGTGATGAGATTGCGGGACGGATCATGATGAGATCGCGGGACGGATCATGATGAGTTCGTGGGACGGATCGTGATTGGATCGCGGGACGGATCGTGATGAGATCACGGGACGCTCGGCGATTTGGATCGCGAAGACGTTCGACTACACCAACCACGTTTCTTAACGCTTCCCGCTTAGCGATCTACAAGGATACGTAGATCCACTCTCCCTCTCGTAGATGCTCATCACCATGGATAGATCTGCGTGTGCATAGGAAATTTTTTGTTTCCCATGCGACGTTCCCCAACACAACATGAACTCCAAGACAGGGTTGTCGTACCACTCAGGAGTAGCACGCGGCCTTGTCGACCTACGAGGTTCAATAGCAGCTTGATCTGAAGCTTCATGATCATCATCATTAACTTCCTCTTCTACCGTCGTAGGTTCCGTAGAAACATCTTTCTGCGCTGTCCTACTTTCTGGTTGAAGTAAAGGTTCAATAACCTCATCAAGCTCTATTTTCCTCCCACTCAATTCTTTCGAGAGAAACTCTCTCTCAAGAATTGTTCCGTTCTTAGCGACAAACACTTTGCTTTCGGATCTGAGATAGAAGGTATACCTGACTGTCTCTTTCGGGTATCCTATGAAGACGCATTTCTCCGCTTTGGGTTCCAGCTTTTCAGGCTGAAGCTTTTTGACATAAGCATCACATCCCCAAACTTTAAGAAACGACAACTTTGGCCTCTTGCCAAACCATAGTTCATATGGCATCGTCTCAACGGATTTCGATGGTGCCCTACTTAAAGTGAATGCAGCTGTCTCTAGTGCATAACCCCAAAACGATAGTGGCAAATCAGCAAGAGATATCATAGAATGCACCATATCTAATAAGGTTCAATTACGACGTTCGGACACACCGGTACGCTGTGGTGTTCCAAGCGGTGTCAACTGTGAAACAATTCCACACTGTCTTAAGTGACTGCCAAACTCATAACTCAGATATTCACCTCCTCGATCAGATCGTAGGAATTTAATCTTCTTGTTACGATGATTCTCAACTTTACTCTGAAATTGCTTGAACTTTTCAAACGTTTCAGACTTGTGTTTCATTAAGTAAATATACCCATATCTACTTAAGTCATCAGTGAAGGTGAGAAAATAACGATATCCACCACGCATTGTAACATTCATTGGACCGCACACATCAGTGTGTATGATTTCCAATAAGTCACTCGCCCGTTCCGTTGATCCAGAGAACGGCATTTTAGTCATCTTGCCCATGAGGCATGGTTCACATGTGTCAAGTGATTCAAAATCAAGTGACTCCAAGAGTCCATCAGCATGGAGCTTTCTCATGCGTTTTACACCAATATGACCTAAATGGCAGTGCCACAAGAAAGTGGTACTATCATTATCAACTCTACATCTTTTGGCATCAATGTTATGAACATGTGTTTCATCACTATCAAGATTCAATATGAATAAACCCCTCACATTGGGTGCATGACCATAAAAGATATTACTCATATAAATAGAACAACCTTTATTCTCTGATTTAAATGAGTAACTGTCTCGCAATAAACAAGATCCAGATATAATGTTCATGCTTAAAGCAAGCACTAAATAACAATTATTCAGGTTCATCACTAATCCCGATGGTAATCGAAGAGAGAGCGTGCCGATGGCGATCACATCAACCTTGGAACCATTTCCCATGCGCATCGTCACTTCATCCTTTGCCAGCCTTCGTCTATTCTGTAGTTCCTGTTTTGAGTTACAAATGTGAGCAACCGAACCAGCATCAAATACCCAGGCACTACAACGAGAGCTAGTAGGATACACATAAATAACATGTATATCATATATACCTTGTTTGTCGTTGGCTGCCTTCTTATCAGCCAGGTACTTGGGGCAGTTCCGCTTCTAGTGACCTATTCCCTTGCAATGAAAGCACTCAGTTTCTGGCTTGGTTCCATGCTTGGGCTTCTTTACAGGAGTAGCAACTGCTTTGCCATCCTTCTTGGTTTTACCCTTCTTGCCCTTGCCCTTGCCATTCTTCTTGAAACTAGTGGTTTTATTGACCATCAAAACTTGATGTTCTTTCTGGATTTCAGACTCAGCGACTTTTAGCATCGCAAACAGCTCGGCAACTGACTTGTTCATCCCGTGCATGTTATAGTTCATCACAAAGCTCTTGTAACTAGGTGGCAGTGATTGAAGAACTCTGTCAGTGATCGCCTCTGGCGGAAGGGCAATTCCCAACTCCGCTAGACGAGTCGCATACCCAGACATTCTGAGTATATGTTCACTCATAGACTCGTTCTCCTCAATCTTGCAAGCATAGAACTTATCGGAGGTCTCATACCTCTCGATCCGGGCATTTTTCTGAAAGATAAACTTCAACTCCTGGAACATCTCATATGCTCCATGATGTTCAAAACGTATTTGAAGTCCCGGTTCTAAGCCATACAATATTGCACACTGAACTATTGAGTAATCTCCAGTACGTGCCTCCCAAGCGTTCTTAACGTCTTCGGAGGTCATGTCTTCTGGTTGGTCACCAAGCGGTGCATCAAGGACATATGATTTGTGGCAAGCCGTGAGGATAATCCTCAGATTACGGGCCCGGTCAACAAAGTTACTTCCATCATCTTTCGACTTAGCTTTCTCTAGGAATGCATTAAAATTCGGGGGTGCTACTGCGCGAGCCATTGATCTACAACATAAATATGCAAAGTTTACTTAGACTATTGTTCAAGATAATGAGTTTAGTTAATCAAATTACTAAAGCTCCCACTCAAATTGACATCCCTCAGGTTATCTGAGTGTCATATGATCCAAATTCACCAACTCAAGTCCGATCATCACGTGAGTTGAGGTGGCTTCAATGGTGAACATCATCATGTTGATCATATCTACTATATGACTCATGTTCGACCTTTCGGTCTCTCATGTTCCGAGGCCATGTCTGTGCATGCTAGGCTCGTCAAGTTTAACCCGAGTGTTCTTCATGTGCGACACTGGCTTGCACCCGTTGTATGTGAACGTAGAGTCTATCACACCCAATCATCACGTGGTGTATCAACATGATGAACTTTTGCAACGGTGCACACTCGCGGAGAACACAATTCATCTTGAAATTTAAGTGACGGATCACCTTATAATTCTACCATCATCCTAAGAAAAACAAGGTGCATAAAAGGATTAACATCACATGCAAATCATAAGTGACATGATATGGCCATGAACTTGTGCTTTTGATCTCCATCTTGAAAGCACCTGCATGATCTCCATTGTCACCGGCACGACGCCAATCTCCATCAACGTGTCGCCATCAGGGTTATCGCGTCCATCATGCTTCTACTACTATTGCTACCGTTTAGCGATAAAGTAAAGCATTACATAGCGCTTAATGATTGACAAGCAGGTCATACAATAATTAAAGACAACCCTATGGCTCCTGCCGGTTGCCGTACTCATAGAGATGCAAGTTGTGATATTCTATACAACACATGATCATCTCATACATCACATATATCACATCATGTAATTGGCCATATCACATAACAACATACCCTGCAAAAACAAGTTAGGCGTCCTTTAATTGTAGTTGCATGTTTTACGTGGCTGCTACGGGTATCTAGCAAGAACAATTCTCACCTATGCATAAACCACAATGGTGATACATTAGTTGCTTTTCAACCTTCTCAAGGACCGCCTTTGTTGAATCCGATCCAACTAAAGTAGGAGAAACAGACACCCACCAGTAATCTATGTGCAACGAAGTTACACGTCAGTCGATGAAACTGGTCTCTAGTAAGCATACGAGTAAGGTTGGTCCGGGCCGCTTCATCCCACAATACCGCTGAACCAAAACACGACCAAGGGAGGAAGCAATCTAAGCATCAACGCCCACAAAATCTTTGTGTTCTACTCGAGATCTCAACTACACATAGACCTAGCTCATGATGTCACTTTTGGTGAACGTCGCATGGGAAACAAAAAAATTCCTACGTTCACGCAAGACCTATCCATGGTGATGAGCATCTATGAGAGGGAGAGTGGATCTACATACCCTTGTATATTGCTAAGTGGGAAGCGTTAAGAAACGAGGTTGGTGTAGTCAAACATCTTCGCGATCCAAATCGCCGAGCGTCCCGCGATCCAATCATGATCCGTACCGCGAACTCATCACGATCCATCTCACGATCTTGATCACGATCTGTCCCGCGAACTCATCACGATCCGTCCCGCGATCTCATCACGAACTGTCTCGCTATCTTGATCACGGTCCTTCCGATCTAGCGCCGAACGGACGGCATCTTCGCGTTCAGCACACGTGTAGCTTGATGATGATCTCCACCGTCTTGATCCAGCAAGAGGAGGTGGAGAGGAGAGAGAGTTCACCGGCAGCATGACGGCGCTCCGGTGATGGTGGTGGTGGAGCAATTCCGGCAGGGCTTTGCCTAAGCACTGCGGAAAACCGATCTAGAGGAGCACCGGTGAAACGGGTAGCACGTGGCCATAAACTGTGTCTAAACAGCCCCAATCCACTAGTATATAAAGGAGGGAGGGAGAGGCAGCCCTTGGCGCAAGGCCAAGGGCCTCTAGGATTTGGCCGGCTAGAGGGGGAGGAGTCCTACTCCTCCTCCACTCCTAGTAGGAGTAGGACTCTTCCTTTTTAGCCTTTTTCCACCTTTTCCTTTAGGACTTGAGTTGGTGAATTTGGATCATGTGTCACTCTGATGATCTAAAGGAAAAGGTGGAAAAAGGCTAAAAAGGAAGAGTCCTACTCCTACTAGGAGTGGAGGAGGAGTAGGACTCCTCCCCCTCTAGCCGGCCAAATCCTAGAGGCCCTTGGCCTTGCGCCAAGGGCTGCCTCTCCCTCCCTCCTTTTTATACTGGTGGATTGGGGCTGTTTAGACACAGTTTACGGCCACGTGCTACCCGTTCCACCGGTGCTCCTCTAGATCGGTTTTCCCCAGTGCTTAGGCGAAGCCCTGCCGGAATTGCTCCACCACCACCATCACCGGAGCGCCGTCACGCTGCCGGTGAACTCTCTCTCCTCTCCACCTCCTCTTGCTGGATCAAGACGGTGGAGATCGTCATCAAGCTGCACGTGTGCTGAATGCGGAGGTGCCGTCCGTTCGGCGCTAGATCGGAAGGACCGTGATCGAGATCGCGAGACAGTTCGTGATGAGATCGCGGGACGGATCGTGATGAGTTCGCGGGACAGATCATGATCAAGATCGTGAGACGGATCGTGATGAGATTGCGGGACGGATCGTGATGAGTTCGCGGGACGGATCGTGATGAGATCGTGGGACGCTCGGCAATTTGGATCGCGAAGATGTTCGACTACACCAACCGCGTTTCTTAACGCTTTCCGCTTAGCGATCTACAAGGGTATGTAGATCCACTCTCCCTCTCGTAGATGCTCATCACCATGGATAGGTTTGCGTGTGCATAGGAAAAATTTTCTTTCCCATGCGACATTCCCCAAAAGTGGTATCAGAGCTAGGTTGATGGTTTGATGAGATCTCGAGTAGAACACAAAAGGTTTGTGGGCGTTGATGCTTAGATTGCTTCCTACCTTGGTCGTATTTTGGTTCAGCGGGATTGTGAGATGAAGCGGCCCGGACCAACATTACTCGTACGCTTACGAGAGACCGGTTCCCTCGACGCAACTTGTTGCCTAGATGGCTTGCGGGTGACAGTTTCTCTCACTTTAGTTGGATCGGATTCGACAAAGGCGGTCCTTGAGAAGGTTGAAAAGCAAATTATGTATCACCATTGTGGTTTATGCGTAGGTGATAATCGTTCTTGCTAGAAACCCGTAGCAGCCACGTAAGACATGCAACAACAATTAGAGGATGTCTAACTTGTTTTTGCAGGGTATGTTGTGATGTGATATGGCCAATTACATGATGAGATGATCATGTGATGTATAGATTTTCACAACTTGCACGTCGGTGAATACGGCAACCGACAGGAGCCATAGGGTTGTCTTTAATTATTGTATGACCTGCATGTCAATCATTAAGCGCTATCTAATGTTTTACTTTATCGCTAGCGGTAGAAATAGAAGTAGAAGCAGGGCTGGTGCCACAACCCCAATGGCAGCACATTGATGGAGATCAAGATGATGGAGATCATGGTGTTGTGCCGGTGACGATGGAGATCATGCCGGTGTTTCGAAGATGGAGATCTTAAACACAAGTTCATGGCCATATCATGTCACTTATGATTTGCATGTGATGTTAATCCTTTTTATGCACCTTGTTTTGCTTAGGATGGCGGTAGCATTATAAGGTGATCCCTCACTTAAATTCAAGATAAATTGTGTTCCCCCGAGTGTGCACCGTTGCGAAAGTTTGTCGTGTTGAGACACCACGTGATGATCGGGTGTGATAGACTCTACGTTCACATACAACGGGTGCAAGCCAGATTTGCACGTGCAGAACACTCGGGTTAAACTTGATGAGCCTAGCATGTACAGACATGGCCTCGGAACACAAGAGACTGAAAAGTCGAGCATGAGTCATATAGAAGATATGATCAACATAATGATGTTCACCATTGAAGCCACCTTAACTCACGTGATGATCGGACTTGAGTTGGTGAATTTGGATCATGTGTCACTCTGATGATCTGAGGGATGTCAATTTGAGTGGGAGTTCTTAAGTAATATGATTAATTGAACTCATTATCATGAACATAGTCAATAGTGTCTTTGCAAATTATGTCATAGATTACTAGCTCACGTTGTAGCTCCCTTGTAATTTTATGTTCCTAGAAAAATAGAGTTGAAAGATGATGGTAGCAATATTGTGGACTGGGTCCGTGATCTGAGGATTGTCCTCATTGCTATACAAAAAGGCTGATGTCCTTGATGCACCTCTCGGTGCGCCACCCCCTCTAGCGTCGTCTGTAGATGTTGTGAACATCTTACAAGCACGTTCCGATGACTACTTGATAGTTTAGTGCGTCATGCATTACGGCTTAGAATTGAGGCTTCAAAACATTTTGAACGTCACGGAACATATGAGATGTTCTAAAGAGCTGAGATTGTGATCTCAGGCTCATGCCCGTGTTGCGAGATATGAGATCTCCAACAAGATTCTTTGCCTACAAGATGAAAGAGAATAGCTCAATCGTTGAGCATGTACTCAGATAGTCTGGGTGCTACAATCGCTTGAATCGAGTGGGAGTTGATCTTCCAGATAAGATAGTGATTGATATAGTTCTCCAAGTCACTATGACTGAAGCTACTAGAACTTGGTGATGAACTATAAAGTGCCAGGGATAGAAATAATGATTCCTGAGCTGTTCGCAATCTTTGACACCGCGAAGGTAGAAATCAAGAAGGAGCGTCAAGTGTTGATGGTTAATCAAACCACTAGTTTCGAGAAGGGCAAGAGCAAGGAGGGAAA
Source organism: Hordeum marinum (assembly GCA_022496015.1). Classification (NCBI taxonomy): domain Eukaryota; kingdom Viridiplantae; phylum Streptophyta; class Magnoliopsida; order Poales; family Poaceae; genus Hordeum; species Hordeum marinum. The sequence goes on along the minus strand of CM039672.1, from coordinate 475,736,958 downwards.
TTTCATGGATAGCAAGTCAGTTGCTGCTCCAGTGAAGCAACCCAAAGTTGAACTCAAACCCGAGACTAAGTGCTTCTGTTATGAGGTGAGCGGTCGCTGAAGCAGAACAACCCTAGATGCTTGGTAGATAAGAAGGCTGGCAACATCGATAGAAGTATATTTGATATACGAGTTATTAATGTGTACCTTGCTAGTACTCCTAGTAGCACCTGGGTATTGGATACCGGTTCAGTTGCTAAATGTTAGTAACTCGAAATAAAAGCTACGGAATAAACGGAGAACTAGCTAAGGGTGAGGTGACGATATGTGTTGGAAGAGTTTCCAAGGTTGATGTGATCAACATCGCACGCTCTCTCTACCTTCAGGATTAGTGATGAACCTGAATAAATGTTATTTGGTGTTTTGCGTTGAGCATGGACATGATTAGATCATGTTTGTTGCAATACGGTTATTCATTTTAATTAGAGAATAATGGTTATTCTATTTGCATGAATAATACCTTCAATGGTCATGCACCCAGTGAGAATGGTTTGTTGAAATCTTGATTGTAGTAATACACATGTCCATAACATTGATGTCAAAAGATACAAAGTTAATAATGATAGTACCACATATTTGTGGCACTGCCGTGGAATGTCATATTGGTATAAAGCGCATGAAGAAACTCCATGCTGATGGATCTTTAGACTCATTCGATTTCGAATCGGTTGAGACATGCGAACCATGCCTCTTGGGCAAGATGACTAAAGGACCCCGTTGGATGGAGCGGGCAAGTGATTCATTGGAAATGATACATTTTGATGTATGCAATCCAGTGAGTCTTGTAGCGTGTAATGGATATCGTTATTTTCTTACCTTCACTGATGATTTGAGTAGATATAGTGTATATTTACTTAATGAAACACAAGTCTGAATCGTTTGAAAGGTTCAAGCAAATTCAGAGTGACGTTTAAGATCATCGTGACAAAAATATAAAAATGACTGCGATATGATCGTGGAGGTGAATATCTGAGTTACGATTTTGGCATACAACTTGAGACAATTTGAAAGTTGTTTCACAACTAACGCCACCTGGAACACCATAGTGTGATGGTGTGTCCGAACGTCATAGTCATGCTCTATTGGATATAGTGCGTGCTATGATGTCTCTTATTGTTTTACTACTATAATTTTGGGGTTATGCATTAGAGACAACTACATTCACTTTAAATAGGGCACCATCTAAATCCGTTGAGATGACACCGTGTGAACTATGGTTTGATAGAAACCTAAGCTGTCATTTCTTAATGTTTGGGGCTGCGACACATGTGTGGAAAATGTTTTCACCTAATAAACTCGAACCCAAAGCGGACAAATGTAACTTCATAGAATACCCTAAGAACAGTTGGGTATGCCTTCTATCTCAGATCTGAGTGCAAAGTGTTTGTTGCTGAAACTGGGTCCTTTCTCAAGAAAAGTTTCTCTCGAAAGAATTGAGTGGGAGGAAGATAGAACTTGATGAGGTTGTTAAACCTTTGTTCAACCAGAGAGTAGCGCAGCGCAGAAAGATGTTTCTGTGAAGCCTACGTTAGTTGAAGAGGAAGTTAATGATGATGATCATGAAGCTTCAGGATCAAGTTACTATCGAACTTCGTAGGTCGACAAGGATGTGTACTGCTCCTAAGCGGTACGACAACCCTGTCTTGGAGGTCATGTTGTTGGACAACGATGAACCTACAAGCTATGGAGAAGCGATGATGGGCCCGGATTCCGACGAATGGTTGGAGTCCATGAAATCCGAGATAGGATCCATGTATGAAAACCAAGTATAGACTTTGGTAGACTTGCTCGTTGGACGGCAGGTCGTTGAGTACAAATGGATCTTTAGAATGAAGACAGACATTGATGGTAATCATCACCATTTGTAAAGCTCGACTTGTTGCAAAGATGTTTGTGACAAGTTCAAGGAGTTGACTGCGATGAGACTTTCTCACTCGTAGCGATGCTAAAGTCTGTTGGAATTATGTTAGCAGTTGCTGCATTTTCAATTATGAAATCTGGCAGATGGATGTCAAAACATCGTTTCCTTAACGGTTTACTTGAGGAAAGGTTGTATGTGATACAACCGGATGGTTTTGTCAGTCCTAAGGATGCTAAAAGGTGTGCAAGCTTTACTGATCCTTCTATGGACTGAAGCAAGCATCTCGGAGTTGGAATATACGCTTTGATGAGGTGATCAAAGTTTTAATGTTTATACACAGTTTACAAGAAACTTGTATTTACAATAAAGTGAGTGGGAGCACTATAGAATTTCTGATAAGTATATGTGGATGACATATTGTTGATCGGAAATAATGTAGGATTTCTGGAAAGCATAAATGGTTGTTTGAAAAGTGATTTTCAAAGGAAGACCTGGATAAAGCTACCTAATTGTTGAGCATCAAAAATCTATAGAAATAGATCAAGATGCTTGATGAGACTTTCAATGAGTGCATACCTTGACAAGATTTTGAAAGAGTTCAAAATGGATCAGCCAGAGAAATAGTTCTCGTCTAATTTGTAAGGTGTGAAGTTGAGTGAGACTCAAAGCTCGACAACGGCAGAAGAAAGAGAAAGGACGAACGTCATTCCCTATGCCTTATCCATAGGCTCTATCTTGTGCCATGCTGTGTACCGCGCCTGGTGTGTGCCTTGCCATGAGTATGTCAAGGGGTACGAGGTGTTGGGAGACGTAGTAGTAAATCAAAATTTTCCTACGTTCACCAAGATCTATCTATGGAGAAACCAGCAACGAGATGGGAGAGATTGCATCTTCATACCTTTGAAGATCGCTAAGCGGAAGCGTTACAAGAACGCGGTTGATGGAGTCGTACTCGCAGCGATTCAGATCGCGGTAGATCCGATCAAGTGCCGAACGGACGGCACCTCCGCGTTCAACACACGTGCAGCCCGGTGACGTCTCCAACACCTTGATCCAGCAAGGAGGAAGGAGAGGTTGGGGAAGGGCTCCAACAGCAGCACGACGGCGTGGTGGTGGTGGAGTAGTAAGGTATTCCGACAGGGCTTCGCCTAAGCGCTGCGGAGGAGGAAGAAGAGAGGTAGGGCTTCGCCGTGAGAGAGAGAGCTCAAATCTTGTCTCAAAACATCCAAAACCTCAAGTATATATAGGAGGAGGGACGTGGAGGGCTGGCTTGGCCTCTACTCCAAAGAGGAGATGGCCGGCCGAATTAAAGGGAGAGTCCACCTCCCACAAGGGAGGTGGATCTCCTCCTTTTAAATCCTTTTTGCCTTATCTCCTTATCTCCAGCCGCATGGGCCTTTAGCAAAAGTCTTGCCCAGCCCAATAAGGGCTGGCACACTTTATCTAACAGCCCATGTGGTCCTTTGGTCGTCACACCCCTCCCGGGGGTTATCCAGCACCCTCCCGGCACTCCCGGTACACTACCGATGAGCCCGAAAACTTTCCGGTGACTAAAACTGGACTTCCTATATATCAATCTTTACCTCCGGACCATTCCGGAGCTCCTCGTGACGTCCGGGATCTCATCCGGGACTCCGAACAACCTTCGGTAATCACGTATACCTTTTCCCTATAACCCTAGCGTCATCGAACCTTAAGTGTGTAGACCCTACGGGTTCGGGAGACACGTAGACATGACCGAGACACCTCTCCGGTCAATAACCAACAGCGGGATCTGGATACCCATGTTGGCTCCCACGTACTCCACGATGATCTCATCGGATGAACCACGATGTCAAGGATTCAATCAATCCCGTATACAATTCCCTTTGTCTATCGGTATGATACTTGCCCGAGATTCGATCGTCGGTATCCCCATACCTTGTTCAATCTCGTTACCGGCAAGTCTCTTTACTCGTTCCGTAATACATCATCCCGTGACTAACTCCTTAGTCACATTGAGCTCATAATGATGATGTCTTACCGAGTGGGCCCAGAGATACCTCTCCGTCACACGGAGTGACAAATCCCAGTCTCGATTCATGCCAACCCAACAGATACTTTCGGAGATACCCGTAGTGCACCTTTATAGCCACCCAGTTACGTTGTGACGTTTGGCACACCCAAAGCATTCCTACGGTATCCGGGAGTTGCACAATCTCATGGTCTAAGGAAACGATACTTGACATTGAAAAGCTTTAGCAAACGAACTACACGATCTTGTGCTATGCTTAGAATTGGGTCTTGTCCATCACATCATTCTCCTAATGATGTGATCCCGTTATCAATGACATCCAATGTCCATGGCCATGAAACCGTGACCATCTATTGATCAACGAGCTAGTCAACTAGAGGCTCACTAGGGACATGTTGTGGTCTATGTATTCACACATGTATTATGGTTTCCGGTTAACACAATTATAGCATGAACAATAGACAATTATCATGAACAAGGAAATACAATAATAACCATTTTATTATTGCCTCTAGGGCATATTTCCAACAGTCTCCCACTTGCACTAGAGTCAATAATCTAGTTCACATCACCATGTGATTAACACTTACATCACCATGTGATCATATCATCATGTGATTAACACCCAATAAGTTCTGGGGTTTGTTCATGTTCTGCTCGTGAAAGAGGTTTTTTAGTCAGCGGGTCTGCGACATTCAGATCCGTGTGTACCTTTGCAAACTTTCCATTTCATATTTGTAGATACTGCTCCCACGCTCCACTTGGAGCTATTCCAAATGGCTGCTCCACTATACGTAGCTGGATTTCTACTAAGAGTCATCCGGATTGGTTTTAAAGCTTGCATCATCGTAACACTTTACGATGAACTCTTTATCACCTCCATAATCGAGAAATATTTCCTTAGTTCTCAAGTTACTAAGGCTAACTTTGACCGCTGTCTAGTGATCCACTCTTGGATTACTCTTGTACCCCTTGACAGACTCATGGCAAGGCACACACACGTGCGGTACACAGCATGGCATACTATATAGAGCCTATGGCTAAAGCATAGGAGATGACACTCATCTCTTCTTTATCTTCTGCCGTGGTCGGGTATTGAGTCTTACTCAATTTCACACCTTACAATACAGTCAAGAACTCCTTCTTTGACCCATCTATTTTGAACTCCTTCAAAAACTTGTCAAGGTATGTCTTCGTCGAAAAAACTTATCAAGCGAATAGATCTATCCCTATAGATCTTGATGCTCAATAAAATAGTTGCTTTATCTGGGTCTTCCTTTGAAAAACAAAACTTTTCAAACAACCCTTCATGCTCTTCCAGAAATTCTACATCATTTCCGATCAATAATATGTCAACTACATATTCTTATAAGAAATTCCATAGTGCTCCCACTCACTTTCTTGCAAATACAAGTTTCTCATAAACTTTGTATAAACTTAAACACTTTGATCACCTCATCAAAGCATATATTCCAACTCCGAGATGCTTGCTCCAGTCCATAGAAGGATCGCTGGAGTTTGCATATTATTAGCATCCTTAGGATTGACAAAACCATCTGGTTGTATCACATACAACTCTTCCTCACAGAAACCATTACGGAAACCTTGTTTTGTCATCCATCTGCCAGATTTCATAATCGAAAAATGCAGCAACTGCTAACAAAATTTTAATAGACTTTTAGCATCGCTATAGATGAGACAATCTCATTGCAGTCAACTCCTTGAACTTGGCGGAAACTTCTTTGCGACAAGTCGAGCTTTATAAACGGTGACATTTCACCATTAGCGTCTATGTTTATCTCAAAGGTCCATTTGTACTCAATGACCCGCCATTCAACAGGCAAGTCTACCAAAGTCCATACTTGGTTTTCATACATGGATCCTTTCTCGGATTTCATGGCTCCTAGCCATTTGTTGGAATCCGGGCCCACCATCGCTTCTCCATAGTTCGTAGGTTCATCGTTGTCCAACAACATGATTTCCAAGACAGGGTTGTCGTACTACTCAGGAGCAGTACGCGTCCTTGTCGACCTACGAGGTTCGATAGTGACTTGATCCGAAGCTTCATGATCATCATCATTAACTTCCTTTTCAACTAAGTAGGCTCTACAGAAACATCTTTCTGTGTTGCGCTATTCTCTGGTTGAAACAAAGGTTCAACAACCTTATCAAGTTCTATCTTCCTCCCACTCAATTCTTTCGAGAGAAACTCTTTCTCAAAAAGGACCCGTTCTTAGCAACAAACACCTTTTGCGCTTGGATCTGAGATAGAAGGTATACCCAATGTCTCATTAGGGTATTCTATGAAGATGCATTTGTCTGCTTTGAGTTCGAGCTCGCTAGGTGAAAAACCCATTTTCACATAAGCGTCGCAGCCCCAAACATTAAGAAATGACAGCTTAGGCTTCTGTCAAACCATAATTCTCACGGTGTCATCTCAACAGACTTAGATGGTGCCCTGTTAAAGTGAATGGATTTGTCTTTAATGCATAACCCCATAACGATAGTGGTAAAACGATAAGAGACATCATAGTACTCACTATATCCAATAGAGCACGACTACGACGTTCGAACACACCATCACACTATGGTGTTCCAGGAGGCGTGAGCTGTGAAACAATTTCCACATTGTCTAAAATTGCATACCAAACTCGTAACTTAGATATTCACCTCCATGATCATATCATAGACATTTATCTTCTTGTCACGATGATCTTTAACTTCACTCTGAAACTCCTTGAACCTTTCAAACATTTCAGATTCGTGTTTCATTAAGTAAATATCCCCATATTTACTCAAATCATCAGTGAAGGTAAAGAAAAACAACGATATCCACTGTGTGTTTCAACACTCATTGGACCACATACATCAACATGTATTAATTCCAATAAGCCACTTGCCCGCTCCATCATATTGGATGACGGGGTCTCAGTCATCTTGCCCAAGAGGCATGGCTCGCATGTCTCAACCGATTCGAAATCGAGTGAGTCAAAAAACATCCATCATCATGGAGTTTCTTCATGCGATTTATACCAATATGACATTACGTGGCAGTGCCACAAGCATGTGGTACTATCATTATTAACTTTGTATCTTTTGGTACCAATGTTATGAATATGTGTACTACTACGATCATGATTCGATAAACCATTTCGAGTGGGTGCATGACCATTGAAGGCATTATCCATGTAAACAGAATAACCATTATTCTCTAACTTACATGAATAACTGTATCGCACTAATCATGATCTAATCACGTTCATGCTCAACGCAAACACCAAATAACATTTATTTAGGTTTATCACAAATCCTGAAGGTAGAGAGAGCGTGCGATGGTGATCACATCAATCTTGGAAATACTTCCAACACACATCGTCACCTTTCACCTAGCTAGTCTCCATTTACTCCGTAGCTTTTATTTCGAGTTGCTAACACTTAGCAACCGAACCGGTATCCAATACCCAGGTGCTACTAGGAGTACCAGCAAGGTACACATCACTAACACGTATATCAAATATACTTCCATTGACATTACCAGCCTTCTTATCTACCAATCATCTAGGGTTTTTCCGCTTCAGCGAACATTCTCCTCATAACAGAAGCACTTAGTCTCGGGTTCGGGCTCAACCTTGGGTTTCTTCACTAGAGCAACAACTGGCTTGCCATTCCTGAAGTTTTTCCCTTCTTGCCCTTGCCCCTTTTGAAACTAGTGGTTTTCACTTAACCATCAACACTTGATGCTCCTTATTGATTTCTACCTTCGTGGTGTCAAACATCACGAACAACTCAGGGATCATCTTATCCATCCCTGGCATGTTATAGTTCATCACGAAGCTCTAGTAGCTTGGTGGCAGTGACTTGGAGAACTGCATTAATCACTATCTCATCTGGAAGATTAACTCCCACTTGATTCAAGTGATTGTGGCACCCAGACAATCTGAGAACACGCTCACCGATTAAGCTATTCTCCTTTATCTTGCAGGCAAAGAATCTTGTTGGAGGTCTCATACCTCTCAACATAGGCACGAGCTTGAGATCACAATCTCAGCTCCTAGAACATCTCATATGTTCTGTGACGTTCAAAACATTTTGAAGCCTCAATTCTAAGCCGTAATGCATGACGCACTGAACTATCACGTAGTCATCAAAAAGTGCCTGTCATATGTTCACAACATCTACAGACAACGCTTGAGGGAGTGATGCAGTTAGCGGTACATCAAAAACATAAGCTTTCTGTGCAGCAATGAGGACAATCCTCAGATCACGGACCCAGTCCGCATTATTGCTACCATCAACTTTCAACTTACTTTTCTCTAGGATTGTATCAATAAAACTGGGGAGCTACAGCGCGAGCTATCTACGACATAATTTGCAAGGACATTTTTAGACTAAGTTCATGATAATTAAGTTCATTTAATCAAATTATTAATGAACTCCCACTTAGATAGACATCTCTCTAGTCTTCCAAGTGATACATGATCCATGTCAACTAGCCCGTGTCCGATCATCACGTGAGACGGACTAGTCATCCATGGTGAACATCTCTATGTTGATCGTATCTTCTATACGACTCATGTTCGACCTTTCGGTCTTCCGTGTTCCGAGGCCATGTCTGTACATGCTAGGCTCGTCAAGTCAACCTAAGTGTTTCGCATGTGTAAATCTGGCTTACACCCGTTGTATGCGAACGTTAGAACCTATCACACCCGATCATCACGTGGTGCTTCGGAACGACGATCCTTAGCAACGGTGCACAGTTAGGGTGAACACCTTTCTTGAAATTTTATTGAGAGATCATCTTATTTACTACCGTCGTTCTATGCAAATAAGATGTAAACATGATAAACATCACATGCAATCAATATAGTGACATGATATGGCCAATATCATTTTGCTCCTATGATCTCCATCTTCGGGGCACCATGATCATCACTGTCACCGGCACGACACCATGATCTCCATCATCATGATCTCCATCATTGTGTCTTCATGAAGTTGTCTCGCCAACTATTACTTCTACTACTATGGCTAACGCTTAGCAATAAAGTAAAGTAATTACATGGCGTTTATGATTGACACGCAGGTCATACAATAAATAAGACAACTCCTATGGCTCCTGCCGGTTGTCATAATCATCGACATGCAAGTCGTGAATCCTATTACAAGAACATGATCAATTCATACATCACAATGCATCACATCACATCCTTTGGCCATATCACATCACAAGGCACATGCTGCAAAAACAAGTTAGACGTCCTCTAATTTGTAGTTGCAAGTTTTTACGTGGCTGCTATAGGTTACTAGCAAGAACGTTTCTTACCTACGTCAACACCACAACATGATTTGCCAATTGCTATTTACCCTTCATAAGGACCCTTTTCATCGAATCCGATCCGACTAAGGTAGGAGAGACAGACACCCGCTAGCCACCTTATGCATCTAGTGCATGTCAGGCGGTGGAACCGGTCTCACGTAAGCGTACGTGTAAAGTTGGTCCGGGCCGCTTCATCCCACAATACCGCCGAATCAAGATAAGACTAGTAGCGGCAAGCAAATTAACAAACTCGACGCCCACAACTGCTTTGTGTTCTACTCGTGCATAGATTCTACGCATAGACCTAGCTCATGATGCCACTGTTGGGAGACGTAGTAGTAAATCAAAATTTTCCTACGTTCACCAAGATCTATCTATGGAGAAACCAGCAACGAGAGGGGAGAGATTGCATCTTCATACCTTTGAAGATCGCTAAGCGGAAGCGTTACAAGAACGCGGTTGATGGAGTCGTACTCGCAGCGATTCAGATCGCGGTAGATCCGATCAAGTGCCGAACGGACGGCACCTCCGCGTTCAACACACGTGCAGCCCGGTGACGTCTCCAACACCTTGATCCAGCAAGGAGGAAGGAGAGGTTGGGGAAGGGCTCCAACAGCAGCACGACGGCGTGGTGGTGGTGGAGTAGCAAGGTATTCCGACAGGGCTTCGCCTAAGCGCTGCGGAGGAGGAAGAAGAGAGGTAGGGCTTCGCCGTGAGAGAGAGAGCTCAAATCTTGTCTCAAAACATCCAAAACCTCAAGTATATATAGGAGGAGGGACGTGGAGGGCTGGCTTGGCCTCTACTCCAAAGAGGAGATGGCCGGCCGAATTAAAGGGAGAGTCCACCTCCCACAAGGGAGGTGGATCTCCTCCTTTTAAATCCTTTTTGCCTTATCTCCTTATCTCCAGCCGCATGGGCCTTTAGCAAAAGTCTTTCCCAGCCCAATAAGGGCTGGCACACTTTATCTAACAGCCCATGTGGTCCTTTGGTCGTCACACCCCTCCCGGGGGTTATCCAGCACCCTCCCGGCACTCCCGGTACACTACCGATGAGCCCGAAAACTTTCCGGTGACTAAAACTGGACTTCCTATATATCAATCTTTACCTCCGGACCATTCCGGAGCTCCTCGTGACGTCCGGGATCTCATCCGGGACTCCGAACAACCTTCGGTAATCACGTATACCTTTTCCCTATAACCCTAGCGTCATCGAACCTTAAGTGTGTAGACCCTACGGGTTCGGGAGACACGTAGACATGACCGAGACACCTCTCCGGTCAATAACCAACAGCGGGATCTGGATACCCATGTTGGCTCCCACGTACTCCACGATGATCTCATCGGATGAACCACGATGTCAAGGATTCAATCAATCCCGTATACAATTCCCTTTGTCTATCGGTATGATACTTGCCCGAGATTCGATCGTCGGTATCCCCATACCTTGTTCAATCTCGTTACCGACAAGTCTCTTTACTCGTTCCGTAATACATCATCCCGTGACTAACTCCTTAGTCACATTGAGCTCATAATGATGATGTCTTACCGAGTGGGCCCAGAGATACCTCTCCGTCACACGGAGTGACAAATCCCAGTCTCGATTCATGCCAACCCAACAGATACTTTCGGAGATACCCGTAGTGCACCTTTATAGCCACCCAGTTACGTTGTGACGTTTGGCACACCCAAAGCATTCCTACGGTATCCGGGAGTTGCACAATCTCATGGTCTAAGGAAACGATACTTGACATTGAAAAGCTTTAGCAAACGAACTACACGATCTTGTGCTATGCTTAGAATTGGGTCTTGTCCATCACATCATTCTCCTAATGATGTGATCCCGTTATCAATGACATCCAATGTCCATGGCCATGAAACCGTGACCATCTATTGATCAACGAGCTAGTCAACTAGAGGCTCACTAGGGACATGTTGTGGTCTATGTATTCACACATGTATTATGGTTTCCGGTTAACACAATTATAGCATGAACAATAGACAATTATCATGAACAAGGAAATACAATAATAACCATTTTATTATTGCCTCTAGGGCATATTTCCAACACGAGGGTGATCCAGGAGTGGATCACCGGACGGCGGTCAAGATTATCCTTAGTAACCAGAGGACTAAGGAGATGTTTCTCGATTATGGAGGTGATAAAGAGTTTGTCGTAAAGAGTTACATCGATGCAAGCTTTAACACCAAACCGGATGACTCGTAGTAGCAATTTGGATACATATAGTTGAGTAGCCATTTGGAATAGTACCAAGTGGAGTGTGGTAGCAGTGTTTACAGTTTGACATAGAGATTTGCAAAGTACATACGGATCTGAATCTCGCAGACCCGTTGACTATAGGACCTCTTTCACATGCAAAGCATGATCGAGCCCCAGAACTCATTGGGTGTTAGATTCATAACAATGTGAATCACATAGTGATGTGAACTAGATTATTGACTCTAGTGCAAGTGGGAGACTGTTGGAAATATGCCCTAGAGGCAATAATAAATTAGTTATTATCATATTTCCTTGTTCATGATGATCGTTTATTATCCATGCTATAATTGTATTGAATGGAAACATAGATACATGTGTGGATACATAGACCACACCGTGTCCCTAGTATGCCTCTAGTGAACTAGCTCATTGATCAAAAGATGGTTGAAGGTTTCCTAGCCATGGACATGAGATGTCATTTGATAACGGGATCACATCATTAGTAGAATGATGTGATGGACAAGACCCAAACTACAAACGTAGCATATGATCGTGTCAGTTTATTGCTACTGTTTTCTGCATGTCAAGTATGTGTTCCTATGACCATGAGATCATGTAACTCACGCACATCGGAGGAGTGCCTTGTGTGTATAAAACGTCGCAACGTAACTGGGTGACTATAAAAGTGCTCTACAGGTATCTCCGAGGGTGTCTGTTGAGTTGGCATGGATCAAGACCGGGATTTGTTACTCCGTGTGACGGAGAGGTATCTCAGGGCCCACTCAGTAATACAACATCACAATGAGCCTTGCAAGCAATGTGACTAATTGTTAGTTGCGGGATCTTGTATTACGGAACAAGTAAAGAGACTTTCCGGTAACGAGGTTGAACTAGGTATGGAGATACTGACAATCGAATCTCGGGCAAGTAACATACCGAAGAACAAAGGGAACGTTATACGGGATTAACTGAATCCTTGACATAGAAGTTCGACCGATAAAGATCTTCGTAGAATATGTAGGAACCAATGTGGACGTCCAGGTCCCGCCATTGGTTATTGACCGTAGAGGTGTCTCGGTCATGTCTACATAGTTCTCGAACCCGCAGGGTCTGCACACTTAAGGTTTGGTGACGTTTCGGTAGTGTAGAGTTATGTATGGTGGTGACTGAAGGTTCTTCGGAGTCCTGGATGAGATCCCGGACGTCACGACGAGCTCCGGAATGGTCCGAAGGTAAAGATTCATATATAGGAAGTCCCAGATTGGTCGTCGGAAAAGTTTCAGGCTCATCGGTAGTGTATCGGGAGTGTCAGTAGTGTACCGGGAGACCTCCGCGAGGGGTATTTCGACCCCAGAGGGTCCATGGGCTGTGGAGAGTGATAACCATCCCTTATTGGTCTGGAGGAACATCCACAATAAGGCCCATGGCGCAGGAGGCAAAAGTCCTAAAGGAAAAGGTGGAAAAAGGCTAAAAAGGAAGAGTCCTACTCCTACTAGGAGTGGAGGAGTAGGACACCTCCCCCTCTAGCCGGCCGAATCCTAGAGGCCCTTGGCCTTGCGCCAAGGGCTGCCTCTCCCTCCCTCCTTTATATACTGGTAGATTGGGGCTGTTTAGACACAGTTTACGGCCACATGCTACCCGTTCCACCGGTGCTCCTCTAGATCGGTTTTCCGCAGTGCTTAGGCGAAGCCCTGCCGGAATTGCTCCACCACCACCATCACCGGAGCACCGTCACGCTGCCGGTGAACTCTCTCTCCTCTCCACCTCCTCTTGCTGGATCAAGACGGTGGAGATCGTCGTCAAGCTGCACGTGTGCTGAACGCGGAGATGTCGTCCGTTCGCCGCTAGATCGGAAGGACCGTGATCGAGATCGCGAGATAGTTCGTGATGAGATCGCGGGACGGATCGTGATGAGTTTGCGGGACAGATCGTGATCAAGATCGTGAGACGGATCGTGATGAGATTGCGGGACGGATCATGATGAGTTCGCGGGACGGATCGTGATGAGTTCGCGGGACGGATCGTGATGAGATCGCGGGACGCTCGGCGATTTGGATCGCGAAGATGTTCGACTACACCAACCGCGTTTCTTAACGCTTCCCACTTAGCGACCTACAAGGGTATGTAGATCCACTCTCCCTCTCCTAGATGCTCATCACCATGGATAGGTTTGCGTGTGCGTAGGAAAATTTTTGTTTCCCATGCGACGTTCCCCAACACATATGTCTCATACATGAATATGTCCGATACATAGAGGCTACATATGTCTCATACATAAATAGATAGTCACATCTATGACAATATCACTGCTGGGGACGGCGACGAATCTTGGGCTTCCTTGGACGTGGACCGGAGGGCGATAAGCGATGAGGCGATGGACGAGTGTCACGATGACCACGACCATAGAACACCTCATCCATCGGTGTTTGTGCCTCTTGCGTCGATGGTGGTGGTGGAGTGGCAAGAACTGTCTTGGAGATACCATAGGTGCATGCAGCATGGTCATCGTCCTCACCGTTGCCAGGTATGTACGAACCAGGACCAGTAAACAGAGGTGACTGAACTGAAGTCATGAACGGTTGCGACTATCTACACGAGTGTGAACAACATCGGAAGATCGTCTTCATGTAACAGCTGCGAAGAACCCACATGTCTTCGCTTGAAGACTCTTCAACCTTGTTACTGCATCTCGCTGTGGGATATTTTCTCTGCTCTCAAAGCAGTCCACTAAACTGGTAACCTCCTCTAGCGCCTGAGTCCCAATTCACCCTGTAGGCAGAAAGTTAACAATTGTACATGTTCATGTATAGGGAAAACGTAGCCTGTGAGAAAAACTTGTTGGAGAACGTTGCATGGGAAACAAAAAATTTCCTACGCACACGAAGATCTATCCATGGTGATGAGCATCTACGAGAGGGAGAGTGGATCTGCATACCCTTGTAGATCGCTAAGCGGGAAGCGTTAAGAAACGCGGTTGGTGTAGTCGAACGTCTTCGCGATCCAAATCGCCGTGCGTCCCGCGATCCAATCACGGTCCGTCCCGCGATCCAATCACGATCCGTCCTGCGATCCAATCACGATCCATCCCGCGATCCGATCACGATCCGTCCCACGAACTTGATCACAGTCCTTCCGATCTAGCACCGAACGGACGGCACCTCCGCGTTCAGCACACGTACAGCTTGATGACGATCTCCACCGTCTTGATCCAGCAAGAAGGAGTGCAGAGGAAGAAGAGTTCTCCGGCAGCCTAACGGCGCTCCGGCGATGGTGGTGGAGCAATTCCGGTAGGGCTTCGCCTAAGCACTGCAGAAAATCGATCTAGAGGAGAAACTATGCACTAGAGGAACGGGTAGCACGTGGCTGAAAATTCTGTGCCAAAACCCTAAAATCCTCTAGTATATATAGGAGGAGAGGAGGTGGAGTCTTGGCTGCCAAAAAGCCAGCACTTGGGTTGACCAAAGTGGGGAAGAGAGGAGGACTCCTCCTCCAATCCTAGTAGGACTAGGATTCCTCCTTTTTTTTGGCCTTCTTCCACCTTTTTCCCTTTGGGCTTTTTCTCCCAGCCGCATGGGCCTTGTGTGGGACTTCCACCAGCCCACGAAAGGCTGGTATTTACTCTCCGACAGCCCATGAAGCCTCTTGGGTCGAAATACCCCTCCCGGTGGTCTCCCGGTACACTACCGGCACTCCTGGTACACTATCGATAAGCCCGGAACTTTTCCGGCGACCAAAACAGGACTTCCTATATATGAATCTTTACCTCCGGACCATTCTGGAGCTCCTCGTGACGTCCAGGATCTCATCCGGGACTCCGAACAAACTTCGGTCACCACCATACATAACTCTATACTACCGAAACGTCACCAAACCTTAAGTGTGGAGACCCTGCGGGTTCGAGAACTATGTAGACATGACTGAGACACCTCTATGGTCAATAACCAATGGTGGGACCTGGATGTCCACATTGGTTCCTACATATTCTACGAAGATCTTTATCGGTCGAACCTCTATGTCAAGGATTCAGTTAATCACGTATGATGTTCCCTTTGTTCTTCGGTATGTTACTTGCCCGAGATTCGATCGTCGGTATCTCCATACCTAGTTCAATCTCGTTAACGGCAAGTCTCTTTACTCGTTCCGTAATACAAGATCCCGCAACTAACAATTAGTCACATTGCTTGCAAGTCTCATTGTGATGTTGTATTACCGAGTGGGCCCTGAGATACCTCTCCGTCACACGGAGTAACAAATCCCAGTCTCGATCCATGCCAACTCAACAGACACCCTCGGAGACACCTATAGAGCACCTTTATAGTCACCCAGTTACGTTGCGACGTTTGATACACACAAGGTACTCCTCCGATATCTGTGAGTTGCATGATCTCATGGTCATAGGAACATATACTTGACATGCAGAAAACAGTAGCAATAAACTGACACGATCATAAGCTACGTTTGTAGTTTGGGTCTTGTCCATCACATAATTCTCCTAATGATGTGATCCCGTTATCAAATGACATCTCATGTCCATGGATAGGAAACCTTAACCATCTTTCAATCAATGAGCTAGTTCACTAGAGGCATACTAGGGACATTGTGTTTGTCTATGTATCCACACATGTATCCATGTTTCCAATTAAGAAAATTATAGCATGGATAATAAACGATTATCATGAACAAGGAAATACAATAATAAACACTTTATTTATTGCCTCTAGGGCATATTTCCAACAGTCTCCCACTTGCACTAGAGTCAATAATCTATTTCACATCACTATGTGATTTACATTGTAATGAATCGAACACCCATGCAGTTCTGGTGTTGATCATGTTTAGCCCTTGGAAGAGGTTTAGTCAATGGGTCTGCAACATTCAGATCCGTGTGCACTTTGCAAATATTTATGTCTTTCTCCACGATGTAATCGCGGATGGAGTTGAAGCGTCGCTTTATGTGTCTAGTCCTCTTGTGAAACCTTGGTTCCTTGGCTAGAGCAATGGCACCAGTGTTGTCACAGAACAGGTTCATTGGATTCAGTGCACTAGGCACTACTCCAAGATCTGTCATGAACTGCTTCATCCAGACACCTTCCTTTGCCGCCTCCGAGGCTGCGATGTATTCTGCTTCGCACATAGAATCAGCTACCACGCTTTTCTTGGAACTGCACCAGCTTACCGCTCCCCCGTTAAGAATAAATACGTATCCGGTTTGCGACTTAGAGTCGCCCGGATCAGTGTCAAAGCTTGCATCGACGTAACCCCTTACGACGAGCTCTTCATCACCTCCATAAATGAGAAACATTTCCTTAGTCCTTTTCAGGTACTTAAGGATATTCTTGACCGCTTGCCAGTGCTCCATTCCAGGATCACTTTGAAACATTCCGGCCATACTTATGGCAAGGCTGACATCGGGTCTTGTGCACAGCATTGCATACATGATAGAGCCTATGGCTGAAGCATAGGGGATGACACTCATATTTTCTCTATCCTCTGCAGTTACTGGGCATTGAGTCTTACTCAACTTCACACCTTGTAATACAGGCAAGAACCCTTCTTGGACTGTTCCATTTTGTTCAAAACTTTATCAAGGTATGTGCTCTGTGAAAGTGCTATTAAGTGTCTCGATCTATCTCTATAGATCTTAATGCCTAATATGAAAGCAGCTTCTCCTAGGTCCTTCATTAAAGAACTCTTGTTAAAATATTCCTTCACGCTTTCCAGCATTTCTATATTGTTTCCAACCAGCAATATTGTTGGGAGACGTAGTAGTAAATCAAAATTTTCCTACGTTCACCAAGATCTATCTATGGAGAAACCAGCAACGAGAGGGGAGAGATTGCATCTTCATACCTTTGAAGATCGCTAAGCGGAAGCGTTACAAGAACGCGGTTGATGGAGTCGTACTCGCAGCGATTCAGATCGCGGTAGATCCGATCAAGTGCCGAACGGACGGCACCTCCGCGTTCAACACACGTGCAGCCCGGTGACGTCTCCAACACCTTGATCCAGCAAGGAGGAAGGAGAGGTTGGGGAAGGGCTCCAACAGCAGCACGACGGCGTGGTGGTGGTGGAGTAGCAAGGTATTCCGACAGGGCTTCGCCTAAGCGCTGCGGAGGAGGAAGAAGAGAGGTAGGGCTTTGCCGTGAGAGAGAGAGAGATCAAATCCTGTCTCAAAACATCCAAAACCTCAAGTATATATAGGAGGAGGGACGTGGAGGGCTGGCTTGGCCTCTACTCCAAAGAGGAGAGGGCCGGCCGAATTAAAGGGAGAGTCCACCTCCCACAAGGGAGGTGAATCTCCTCCTTTTAAATCCTTTTTGCCTTATCTCCTTATCTCCAGCCACATGGGCCTTTAGAAAAAGTATTTACCAGCCCAATAAGGGCTGACACACTTTATCTAACAGCCCATGAAGTCCTCTGGTCGTCACACCCCTCCCGGGGGTCCTCCGGCACCCTCCCGGCACTCCCGGTACACTACCGATGAGCCCGAAAACTTTCCGGTGACCAAAACTGGACTTCCTATATAACAATCTTTACCTCCGGACCATTCCGGAGCTCCTCGTGACGTCCGGGATCTCATCTGGGACTCCGAACAACGTTCGGTAATCACGTATACCTTTTCCCTATAACCCTAGCGTCATCGAACCTTAAGTGTGTAGACCCTACGGGTTCGGGAGACACGTAGACATGACCGAGACACCTCTCCGGTCAATAACCAACAGCGGGATCTGGATACCCATGTTGGCTCCCACGTACTCCACGATGATCTCATCGGATGAACCACGATGTCAAGGATTCAATCAATCCCGTATACAATTCCCTTTGTCTATCGGTATGATACTTGCCCGAGATTCGATCGTCGGTATCCCCATACCTTGTTCAATCTCGTTACTGGCAAGTCTCTTTACTCGTTCCGTAATACATCATCCCGTGGCTAACTCCTTAGTCACATTGAGCTCATTATGATGATGTCTTACCGAGTGGGCCCAGAGATACCTCTCCGTCACACGGAGTGACAAATCCCAGTCTCGATTCGTGCCAACCCAACAGATACTTTCGGAGATACCCGTAGCGTACCTTTATAGCCACCCAGTTACGTTGTGACGTTTGGCACACCCAAAGTATTCCTACGGTATCCGGGAGTTACACAATCTCATGGTCTAAGGAAATGACACTTGACATTGAAAAGCTTTAGCAAACGAACTACACGATCTTTGTGCTATGCTTAGGATTGGGTCTTGTCCATCACATCATTCTCCTAATGATGTGATCCCGTTATCAACGACATCCAATGTCCATGGCCATGAAACCGTGACCATCTATTGATCAACGAGCTAGTCAACTAGAGGCTCACTAGGGACATGTTGTGGTCTATGTATTCACACATGTATTATGGTTTCCGGTTAACACAATTATAGCATGAACAATAGACAATTATCATGAACAAGGAAATACAATAATAACCATTTTATTATTGCCTCTAGGGCATATTTCCAACAGTCTCCCACTTGCACTAGAGTCAATAATCTAGTTCACATCACCATGTGATTAACACTTACATCACCATGTGATCATATCATCGTGTGATTAACACCCAATAAGTTCTGGGGTTTCTTCATGTTCTGCTTGTGGAAGAGGTTTTTAGTCAACGGGTCTGCGACATTCACATCCGTGTGTACCTTGCAAACTTTCCATGTCATAGTTGTAGATACTGCTCCCACGCTCCACTTGGAGCTATTCCAAATGGCTGCTCCACTATACGTAGCCAGATTTCTACTAAGAGTCATCCGGATTGGAGTTAAAGCTTGCATCATCGTAACCCTTTACGATGAACTCTTTATCACCTCCATAATCGAGAAATATTTCCTTAGTTCTCAAGTTACTAAGGATAACGTTGACCATTGTCCAGTGATCCACTCTTGGATTACTCTTGTACCCCTTGACAGACTCATGGCAAGGCACACACAGGTGCGGTACATAGCATGGCATACTATATAGAGCCTATGGCTAAAGCATAGGAGATGACACTCATCTTTTCTTTATCTTCTGTCGTGGTCAGGTATTGAGTCTTACTCAATTTCACACCTTACAATACAGTCAAGAACTCCTTCTTTGACCCATCTATTTTGAACTCCTTCAAAAACTTGTCAAGGTATGTCTTCGTCAAAAAAACTTATCAAGCGAATTGATCTATCCCTATAGATCTTGATGCTCAATAAAATAGTAGCTTTATCTGGGTCTTCCTTTGAAAAAACTCTTTTCAAACAACCCTTCATGCTCTTCCAGAAATTCTACATCATTTCCGATCAATAATATGTCAACTACATATTCTTATAAGAAATTCTATAGTGCTCCCACTCACTTTCTTGCAAATACAAGTTTCTCATAAACTTTGTATAAACTTAAACACTTTGATCACCTCATCAAAGCATATATTCCAACTCCGAGATTCTTGCTCCAGTCCATAGAAGGATCGCTGGAGTTTGCATATTATTAGCATCCTTAGGATTGACAAAACCTTCTGGTTGTATCACATACAACTCTTCCTCACAGAAACCATTATGGAAACCTTGTTTTGTCATCCATCTGCCGGATTTCATAATCAAAAAATGCAGCAACTGCTAACAAAATTTTAATAGACTTTTAGCATCGCTACAGATGAGACAATCTCATCGCAGTCAACTCCTTGAACTTGGCGGAAACTTCTTTGCGACAAGTCGAGCTTTATAAACGGTGACATTTCACCATTAGCGTCTATGTTTATCTCAAAGGTCCATTTGTACTCAATGACCCGCCATTCAACAGGCAAGTCTACCAAAGTCCATACTTGGTTTTCATACATGGATCCTTTCTCGGATTTCATGGCTCCTAGCCATTTGTTGGAATCCGGGCCCACCATCGCTTCTCCATAGTTCGTAGGTTCATCGTTGTCCAACAACATGATTTCCAAGACAGGGTTGTCGTACTACTCAGGAGCAGTACGCGTCCTTGTCGACCTACGAGGTTCGATAGTGACTTGATCCGAAGCTTCATGATCATCATCATTAACTTCCTTTTCAACTGAGTAGGCTCTACAGAAACATCTTTCTGTGTTGCGCTATTCTCTGGTTGAAACAAAGGTTCAACAACCTCATCAAGTTCTATCTTCCTCCCACTCAATTCTTTCGAGAGAAACTCTTTCTCAAGAAAGGACCCGTTCTGAGCAACAAACACCTTTTGCGCTTGGATCTGAGATAGAAGGTATACCCAATGTCTCATTAGGGTATTCTATGAAGATGCATTTGTCTGCTTTGGGTTCGAGATCGCTAGGTGAAAAACCCATTTTCACATAAGCGTCGCAGCCCCAAACATTAAGAAATGACAGCTTAGGCTTCTGTCAAACCATAATTCTCACGGTGTCGTCTCAACAGACTTAGATGGTGCCCTGTTAAAGTGAATGGATTTGTCTTTAATGCATAACCCCATAACGATAGTGGTAAAACGATAAGAGACATCATAGTACTCACTATATCCAATAGAGCACGACTACGACGTTCGAACACACCATCACACTATGGTGTCCCAGGAGGCGTGAGCTGTGAAACAATTTCCACATTGTCTAAAATTACATACCAAACTCGTAACTTAGATATTCACCTCCATGATCATATCATAGACATTTATCTTCTTGTCACGATGATCTTTAACTTCACTCTGAAACTCCTTGAACCTTTCAAACATTTCAGATTCGTGTTTCATTAAGTAAATATCCCCATATTTACTCAAATCATCAGTGAAGGTAAAGAAAAACAACGATATCCACTGTGTGTTTCAACACTCATTGGACCACATACATCAACATGTATTAATTCCAATAAGCCACTTGCCCGCTCCATCATATTGGATGACGGGGTCTCAGTCATCTTGCCCAAGAGGCATGGCTCGCATGTCTCAACCGATTCGAAATCGAGTGAGTCAAAAAAAATCCATCATCATGGAGTTTCTTCATGCGATTTATACCAATATGACATTACGTGGCAGTGCCACAAGCATGTGGTACTATCATTATTAACTTTGTATCTTTTGGTACCAATGTTATGAATATGTGTACTACTACGATCATGATTCGATAAACCATTTCGAGTGGGTGCATGACCATTGAAGGCATTATCCATGTAAACAGAATAACCATTATTCTCTAACTTACATGAATAACTGTATCGCACTAATCATGATCTAATCACGTTCATGCTCAACGCAAACACCAAATAACATTTATTTAGGTTTATCACAAATCCTGAAGGTAGAGAGAGCGTGCGATGGTGATCACATCAATCTTGGAAATACTTCCAACACACATCGTCACCTTTCACCTAGCTAGTCTCCATTTACTCCGTAGCTTTTATTTCGAGTTGCTAACACTTAGCAACCGAACCGGTATCCAATACCCAGGTGCTACTAGGAGTACCAGCAAGGTACACATCACTAACACGTATATCAAATATACTTCCATTGACATTCCCAGCCTTCTTATCTACCATGCATCTAGGGGTTTTCCGCTTCAGCGAACATTCTCCTCATAACAGAAGCACTTAGTCTCGGGTTCGGGCTCAACCTTGGGTTTCTTCACTAGAGCAACAACTGGCTTGCCATTCCTGAAGTTTTCCGTTCTTGCCCTTGCCCCTTTTGAAACTAGTGGTTTCACTTAACCATCAACACTTGATGCTCCTTCTTGATTTCTACCTTCGTGGTGTCAAACATCACGAACAACTCAGGGATCATCTTATCCATCCCTGGCATGTTATAGTTCATCACGAAGCTCTAGTAGCTTGGTGGCAATGACTTGGAGAACTGCATTAATCACTATCTCATCTGGAAGATTAACTCCCACTTGATTCAAGTGATTGTAGCACCCAGACAATCTGAGCACACGCTCAGCGATTAAGCTATTCTCCTTTATCTTGTAGACAAAGAATCTTGTTGGAGGTCTCATACCTCTCAACATAGGCACGAGCCTGAGATCACAATCTCAGCTCCTAGAACATCTCATATGTTCCTTGACGTTCAAAACGTTTTGGAGCCTCAATTCTAAGCCGTAATGCATGACGCATTGAACTATCACGTAGTCACCAAAAAGTGCCTGTCATATGTTCACAACATCTACAGACAACGCTTGAGGGAGTGATGCAGTTAGCGGTACATAAAAAACATAAGCTTTCTGTGCAGCAATGAGGACAATCCTCAGATCATGGACCCAGTCCGCATTATTGCTACCATCAACTTTCAACTTACTTTTCTCTAGGATTGTATCAATAAAACTGTGGAGCTACAGCGCGAGCTATCTACGACATAATTTGTAAGGACATTTTAGACTAAGTTCATGATAATTAAGTTCATTTAATCAAATTATTAATGAACTCCCACTTAGATAGACATCTCTCTAGTCTTCCAAGTGATACATGATCCATGTCAACTAGCCCGTGTCCGATCATCACGTGAGACGGACTAGTCATCCATGGTGAACATCTCTATGTTGATCGTATCTTCTATACGACTCATGTTCGACCTTTCGGTCTTCCGTGTTCCGAGGCCATGTCTGTACATGCTAGGCTCGTCAAGTCAACCTAAGTGTTTCGCGTGTGTAAATCTGGCTTACACCCGTTGTATGCGAACGTTAGAACCTATCACACCCGATCATCACGTGGTGCTTCGGAACAACGATCCTTAGCAACGGTGCACAGTTAGGGTGAACACTTCTCTTGAAATTTTATTGAGAGATCATCTTATTTACTACCGTCGTTCTAAGAAAATAAGATGTAAACATGATAAACATCACATGCAATCAATATAGTGACATGATATGGCCAACATCATCTTGCTCCTATGATCTCCATCTTCGGGGCACGATGATCATCATTGTCACCGGCACGACACCATGATCTCCATCATCATGATCTCCATCATTGTGTCTTCATGAAGTTGTCTCGCCAACTATTACTTCTACTACTATGGCTAACGCTTAGCAATAAAGTAAAGTAATTACATGGCGTTTATGATTGACACGCAGGTCATACAATAAATAAGACAACTCCTATGGCTCCTGCCGGTTGTCATAATCATCGACATGCAAGTCGTGAATCCTATTACAAGAACATGATCAATTCATACATCACAATGCATCACATCACATCCTTTGGCCATATCACATCACAAGGCACATGCTGCAAAAACAAGTTAGACGTCCTCTAATTTGTAGTTGCAAGTTTTTACGTGGCTGCTATAGGTTACTAGCAAGAACGTTTCTTACCTACGTCAACACCACAACGTGATTTGTCAATTGCTATTTACCCTTCATAAGGACCCTTTTCATCGAATCCGATCCGACTAAGGTAGGAGAGACAGACACCCGCTAGCCACCTTATGCATCTAGTGCATGTCAGGCGGTGGAACCGGTCTCACGTAAGCGTACGTGTAAAGTTGGTCCGGGCCGCTTCATCCCACAATACCGCCGAATCAAGATAAGACTAGTAGCGGCAAGCAAATTAACAAACTCGACGCCCACAACTGCTTTGTGTTCTACTCGTGCATAGATTCTACGCATAGACCTAGCTCATGATGCCACTGTTGGGAGACGTAGTAGTAAATCAAAATTTTCCTACGTTCACCAAGATCTATCTATGGAGAAACCAGCAACGAGAGGGGAGAGATTGCATCTTCATACCTTTGAAGATCGCTAAGCGGAAGCGTTACAAGAACGCGGTTGATGGAGTCGTACTCGCAGCGATTCAGATCGCGGTAGATCCGATCAAGTGCCGAACGGACGGCACCTCCGCGTTCAACACACGTGCAGCCCGGTGACGTCTCCAACACCTTGATCCAGCAAGGAGGAAGGAGAGGTTGGGGAAGGGCTCCAACAGCAGCACGACGGCGTGGTGGTGGTGGAGTAGCAAGGTATTCCGACAGGGCTTCGCCTAAGCGCTGCGGAGGAGGAAGAAGAGAGGTAGGGCTTTGCCGTGAGAGAGAGAGATCAAATCCTGTCTCAAAACATCCAAAACCTCAAGTATATATAGGAGGAGGGACGTGGAGGGCTGGCTTGGCCTCTACTCCAAAGAGGAGAGGGCCGGCCGAATTAAAGGGAGAGTCCACCTCCCACAAGGGAGGTGAATCTCCTCCTTTTAAATCCTTTTTGCCTTATCTCCTTATCTCCAGCCACATGGGCCTTTAGAAAAAGTATTTACCAGCCCAATAAGGGCTGACACACTTTATCTAACAGCCCATGAAGTCCTCTGGTCGTCACACCCCTCCCGGGGGTCCTCCGGCACCCTCCCGGCACTCCCGGTACACTACCGATGAGCCCGAAAACTTTCCGGTGACCAAAACTGGACTTCCTATATATCAATCTTTACCTCCGGACCATTCCAGAGCTCCTCGTGACGTCCGGGATCTCATCCGGGACTCCGAACAACCTTCGGTAATCACGTATACCTTTTCCCTATAACCCTAGCGTCATCGAACCTTAAGTGTGTAGACCCTACGGGTTCGGGAGACACGTAGACATGACCGAGACACCTCTCCGGTCAATAACCAACAGCGGGATCTGGATACCCATGTTGGCTCCCACGTACTCCACGATGATCTCATCGGATGAACCACGATGTCAAGGATTCAATCAATCCCGTATACAATTCCCTTTGTCTATCGGTATGATACTTGCCCGAGATTCGATCGTCGGTATCCCCATACCTTGTTCAATCTCGTTACTGGCAAGTCTCTTTACTCGTTCCGTAATACATCATCCCGTGGCTAACTCCTTAGTCACATTGAGCTCATTATGATGATGTCTTACCGAGTGGGCCCAGAGATACCTCTCCGTCACACGGAGTGACAAATCCCAGTCTCGATTCGTGCCAACCCAACAGATACTTTCGGAGATACCCGTAGCGTACCTTTATAGCCACCCAGTTACGTTGTGACGTTTGGCACACCCAAAGTATTCCTACGGTATCCGGGAGTTACACAATCTCATGGTCTAAGGAAATGACACTTGACATTGAAAAGCTTTAGCAAACGAACTACACGATCTTTGTGCTATGCTTAGGATTGGGTCTTGTCCATCACATCATTCTCCTAATGATGTGATCCCGTTATCAACGACATCCAATGTCCATGGCCATGAAACCGTGACCATCTATTGATCAACGAGCTAGTCAACTAGAGGCTCACTAGGGACATGTTGTGGTCTATGTATTCACACATGTATTATGGTTTCCGGTTAACACAATTATAGCATGAACAATAGACAATTATCATGAACAAGGAAATACAATAATAACCATTTTATTATTGCCTCTAGGGCATATTTCCAACAAATATGTCATCCACATATAATACTAGAAACGCTATAGAGCTCCCGCTCACTTTCTTGTAAATACAAGCTTCTCCGTAAACTTGTATAAACTCAAACGCTTTGATCACCTCATCAAAGCGCTTATTCCAACGCCGAGATGCTTGCACCAGTCCATAAATGGATCGCTGGAGTTTGCAAACTTTGTCAGCATTCTCTGGATCGACAAAACCTTCGGGTTGCATCATATACAACTCTTCCTCAAGGAAACCGTTGAGGAACGCTGTTTTTACATCCATCTGCCAAATTTCATAGTCGAAATAGGCAGCTAATGCTAACATGATTCCGACAGACTTAAGCATCGATACGGGTGAGAAAGTCTCATCATAGTCAACTCCTTGAACTTGTTTAAACCCTTTGCCACAAGTCGAGCTTTATAGACGGTGACATTACCGTCCACGTCTGTCTTCTTTTTAAAGATCCATTTGTTCTGAATGGCCTTTCGCCCTTCAGGTAATACTTCCAAAGTACATACTTTGTTTTCATACATGGATCCCATCTCGGATTTCATGGCCTCTAACCATTTCTCGAAATCCGGGCCCATCACTGCTCCTCCATAGCTCGTAGGTTCATTGTTGTCCAACAACATGACCTCCAAGACAGAGTTGCCGTACCACTCAGGGGTAGTACGCGGCCTTGTTGACCTACGAGGTTCAATAGCTGCTTGATCTGAAGCTTCGTGATCATCATCATTAACTTCCTCTTCTACCATCGTAGGTTCCACAGAAACATCTTTCTGCGCTGCGCTACTTTCTGGTTGAAGTAAAGGTTCAATAACCTCATCAAGCTCTATTTTCCTCCCACTCAATTCTTTCGAGAGAAACTCTTTCTCAAGAAATGTTCCGTTTTTAGCGACAAACACTTTGCCTTCGGATCTGAGATAGAAGGTATACCCGACTGTCTCTTTCGGGTATCCTATGAAGACGCATTTCTCCGCTTTGGGTTCCAGCTTTTCAGGCTAAAGCTTTTTGACATAAGCATCACATCCCCAAACTTTAAGAAACGACAACGTTGGCTTCTTGCCAAACCACAGTTCATATGGCGTCGTCTCTACGGATTTTGATGGTGCCCTATTTAAAGTGAATGCAACTGTCTCTAATGCATAACCCCAAAACGATAGTGGCAAATCAGCAAGAGACATCATAGAACGCACCATATCTAATAAGGTTCGATTACGACGTTCGGACACACCATTACGCTGTGGTGTTCCGGGCGGTGTCAACTGTGAAACAATTCCACACTGTCTTAAGTGACTGCCAAACTCATAACTCAGATATTCACCTCCTCGATCAGATCGCAGGAATTTAATCTTCTTGTTACGATGATTTTCAACTTCACTCTGAAATTGCTTGAACTTTTCAAACGTTTCAGACTTGTGTTTCATTAAGTAAATATACCCATATCTACTTAAGTCATCAGTGAAGGTGAGAAAATAACGATATCCACCATCCGCTGTAACATTCATTGGACCGCACACATCAGTGTGTATGATTTCCAATAAGTCACTCGCCCGTTCCATTGTTCCAGAGAGCGGCGTTTTAGTCATCTTGCCCATGAGGCATGGTTCACATGTGTCAAGTGATTCAAAATCAAGTGACTCCAAAAGTCCATCAGCATGGAGCTTCCTCATGCGTTTTACACCAATATGACCTAAACGGCAGTGCCACAAGAAAGTGGTATTGTCATTATCAATTCTACATCTTTTGTCATCAATGTTACGAACATGTGTGTCATTACTATCAAGATTCAATATGAATAAACCCCTAACATTGGGTGCATGACCATAAAAGATATTACTCATATAAATAGATCAACCTTTATTGTCTGATTTAAATGAGTAACCGTCTCGCAATAAACAAGATCCAGATATAATGTTCATGCTTAACACAGGCACTAAATAACAATTATTCAGGTTCATCACTAATCCCGATGGTAATCAAAGAGAGAGCGTGCCGACGGCGATCACATCAACCTTGGAACCATTTCCCACGCGCATCGTCACTTCGTCCTTTGCCAGCCTTCGTTTATTCCATAGTTCCTGCTTTGAGTTGCAAATGTGAGCAACCGAACCGGTATGAAATACCCACGCACTACTACGAGAGCCAGTAAGGTACACATCAATAACATGTATATCATATATACCTTGTTTGTCGTTAGCCGCCTTCTTGTCAGCCAGGTACTTGGGGCAGTTCCACTTCCAGTGACCAGTTCCTTTGCAATGAAAGCACTCAGTTTCTGGCTTGGGTCCATGCTTGGGCTTCTTTACAGGAGTAGCAACTGCTTTGCCATCCTTCTTGGTTTTACCCGTCTTGCCCTTGCCCTTGACTTTGCCATTTTTCTTGAAACAAGTGGTTTTATTGACCATCAACACTTGATGTTCTTTCTGGATTTCAGACTCAGTGACTTTTAGCATCGCAAATAGCTCGGCGACTGACTTGTTCATCCTATGCATGTTATAGTTCATCACAAAGCTCTTGTAACTAGGTGGCAGTGATTGAAGAACTCTATCAGTGATCGCCTCTGGCGGAAGGGCAATTCCCAACTCCGCTAGATGAGTTGAATACCCAGACATTCTGAGTATATGTTCACTGATAGACCCGTTCTCCTCCATCTTGCAAGCATAGAACTTATCGGAGGTTTCATACCTCTCGATCCGGGCGTTCTTCTGAAAGATAAACTTCAACTCCTAGAACATCTCATATGCTCCATGACGTTCAAAATGTCTTTGAAGTCCCGGTTCTAAGCCATACAATATTGCACACTGAACTATTGAGTAATCTCCAGTACGTGCCTCCCAAGCGTTCTTAACGTCTTCGGAGGTCAGGTCTTCTGGTTGGTCACCAAGCGGTGCATCAAGGACATATGATTTCTAGGAAGCCGTGAGGATAATCCTCAGATTACGGGCCCAGTCAACAAAGTTACTTCCATCATCTTTCAGTTTAGCTTTCTCTAGGAACGCATTAACATTCAGGGGTGCTACTGCGCGAGCCATTGATCTACAACATAAATATGCAAAGTTCATTTAGACTATTTTTCAAGATAATGAGTTTAGTTAATCAAATTACTAAAGCTCCCACTCAAATTGACATCCCTCAGGTCATCTCAGTGTCACATGATCCAAATCCATCAACTCAAGTCCGATCATCACGTGAGTTGTGGTGGCTTCAATGGTGAACATCATTATGTTGATCATATCTACTATATGACTCATGTTCGACCTTCGGTCTCTTGTGTTCCGAGGCCATGTATGTACATTCTAGGCTCGCCAAGTTTAACCCGAGTGTTCTTCACGTGCAAAACTGGCTTGCACCCATTGTATGTGAACGTAGAGTCTATCACACCCGATCATCATGTGGTGTCTCAACACGACGAACTTTCGCAACGGTGCACACTCGGGGAGAACACAATTTTATCTTGAAATTTAAGTGAGGGATCACCTTATAATGTTACCGCCGTACTAAGCATAACAAGGTGCATAAAAGGATTAACATCACATGCAATTCATAAGTGACATGATATGGCCATGAACTTGTGCTTTAGATCTCCATCTTGAAAGCACCGGCATGATCTTCGTCGTCACCGACACAACACCATGATCTCCATCAACGTGTCGCCATCGAGGTTGTCACGCCTTGCATGCTTCTACTACTATTGCTACCGTTAAGCGATAAAGTAAAGCATTACATAGCGCTTAATGATTGACACGCAAGTCATACAATAATTAAAGACAACCCTATGGCTCCTGCCGGTTGCCGTACTCATCGACATGCAAGTCGTGAAATTCTATACATCACATGATCATCTCATACATCACATATATCACATCATGTAATTGGCCATATCACATCACAACATACCCAGCAAAAACAAGTTAGACGTCCTCTAATTGTTGTTGCATGTTTTACGTGGATGCTACAGGTTTCTAGCAAGAACGATTCTCACCTACGCATAAACCACAACGGTGATACATAATTTGCTTTTCAACCTTCTCAAGGATCGCCTTTGTCGAATCCGATCCAACTAAAGTGAGAGAAACTGCCACCCGCAAACCATCTAGGCAACAAGTTGCGTCGAGGGAACCGGTCTCTCGTAAGCGTATGAGTAATGTTGGTCCGGGCCGCTTCATCTCACAATACCGCTGAACCAAAATCCGACCAAGGAAGGAAGCAATCTAAGCATCAACGCCCACAAACCTTTTGTGTTCTACTCGAGATCTCATCGAACCATCAACCTAGCTCATGATGCCACTGTTGGGGAACGTTGCATGGGAAACAAAAAAATTCCTATGCACACGAAGATCTATCCATGGTGATGAGCATCTACGAGAGGGAGAGTGGATCTGCATACCCTTGTAGATCGCTAAGCGGGAAGCGTTAAGAAACGCGGTTGGTGTAGTCGAACGTCTTCGCGATCCAAATCACCGTGCGTCCCGCGATCCAATCACGATCCGTCCCGCAATCCAATCACGATCCGTCCCGCGATCCGATCACGATCCGTCCCACGAACTTGATCACGGTCCTTCTGATCTAGCACCGAACGGACGGCACCTCCGCGTTCAGCACACGTACAGCTTGATGACGATCTCCACCGTCTTTATCCAGCAAAAAGGAGTGGAGAGGAAGAAGAGTTCTCTGGCAGCCTAACGGCGCTCCAGCGATGGTGGTGGAGCAATTCCGGCAGGGCTTCGCCTAAGCACTGCAGAAAACCGATCTAGAGGAGAAACTATGCACTAGAGGAACGGGTAGCACGTGGCTGAAAATTCTGTGCCAAAACCCTAAAATCCTCTAGTATATATAGGAGGAGAGGAGGAGGAGTCTTGGCTGCCAAAAAGCCAGCACTTGGGTCGACCAAAGTGGGGAGGAGAGGAGGACTCCTCCTCCAATACTAGTAGGACTAGGATTCCTCCTTTTTTTGGCCTTTTTCCACCTTTTTCCCTTTGGGCTTTTTCTCCCAGCCGCATGGGCCTTGTGTGGGACTTCCACAAGCCCACAAAAGTCTGGTATTTACTCTCCCACAGCCCATGAAGCCTCTTGGGTCGAAATACCCCTCCCGGTGGTCTCCCGGTACACTACCGGCACTCCCGGTACACTACCGATAAGCCCGGAACTTTTCTGGCGACCAAAACAGGACTTCCTATATATGAATCTTTACCTCCGGACCATTCCGGAGCTCCTCGTGACGTCCAGGATCTCATACGGGACTCCGAACAAACTTCGGTCACCACCATACATAACTCTATACTACTGAAACGTCACCAAACCTTAAGTGTGCAGACCCTACGGGTTCGAGAACTATGTAGACATGACCGAGACACCTCTACGGTCAATAACCAATGGCGGGACCTGGATGTCCACATTGGTTCCTACATATTCTATAAAGATCTTTATCGGTCGAACCTCTATGTCAAGGATTCAGTTAATCCCGTATGATGTTCCCTTTGTTCTTCGGTATGTTACTTGCCCGAGATTCGATCGTCGGTATCTCCATACCTAGTTCAATCTCGTTAACAGCAAGTCTCTTTACTCGTTCTATAATACAAGATCCTGCAACTAACAATTAGTCACATTGCTTGCAAGGCTCATTGTGATGTTGTATTACCGAGTGGGCCTTGAGATACCTCTCCGTCACACAGAGTAACAAATCTTAATCTCGATCCATGCCAACTCAACAGACACCCTCGGAGACACCTTTAGAGCACCTTTATAGTCACCTAGTTATGTTGCGACATTTGATACACACAAGGTACTCCTCCGATATCTGTGAGTTGCATGATCTCATGGTCATAGGAACATATACTTGACATGCAGAAAACGGTAGCAATAAACTGACACGATCATAAGCTACGTTTGTAGTTTGGGTCTTGTCCATCACATCATTCTCCTAATGATGTGATCCCGTTATCAAATGGCATCTCATGTCCATGGCTAGGAAACCTTAACCATCTTTCAATCAACGAGCTAGTTCACTAGAGGCATACTAGGGACATTGTGTTTGTCTATGTATCCACACATGTATCCATGTTTCCAATTAATACAATTATAGCATGGATAATAAATGATTATCATGAACAAGGAAATACAATAATAAACACTTTA
Source organism: Hordeum marinum (assembly GCA_022496015.1). Taxonomy (NCBI): domain Eukaryota; kingdom Viridiplantae; phylum Streptophyta; class Magnoliopsida; order Poales; family Poaceae; genus Hordeum; species Hordeum marinum. Next base: position 475,705,032 of record CM039672.1, on the reverse strand, counting down.
TTTATTTCCACTAGAGCATATTTCCAACAAAACTTAGGACATACCGCGCGGTGTCTCGTTCCCACAACTGAGGCAGTTGGGAACAGATCGCTGGCGAGAGGAACTGGGATATGATCCGGAGCAGATGATGGAACCAAGTAGATCCTTGTGCTCTGTCTGTAACGCTTCAGATATAACCCGAACTTGTCCCAGTCAAAGACACAAACTTCATCCCATATATTTGTCGGGGCTGTCCTCCATTCCTCGAGTTAAGGTCTGATGTCACGAAACCAAGAAGCATGGGTCTTGTTTCCTCCTACGCGACTGTACCTGAGATTGAAATGCACGTTACATGATTAGCTATAATTAGACCGAACAGTCTCAACAACCTATTAATGCAGAGTTGAGAACCAAAGTAGTATTACTTACTTGTGCACGTGATCTGGTAATTGTGAAATAACCGAAATGTCGGGCTCTTGGCACAGACCGAACTGTCTCATCACCCTATTAATAGTCATCTCCTCAACCGTCACGTCGAACACCAACTTGGCCTTGGTCATCCAATAATGTTGGTCTCTAGTGCAGTATCCAGAAATCCCACCTGGGTACCTTTCTGAAATAGCCTTACGGGTGTATGGTTCCCATATAACCTGATCCTCGTGTAGGCTATCAAACTGCGCCGTGAAGGAGGGGTAGCAGCCCCTCACCTGGCTAGGCGTAAACTGTCTCTCTGCATGACAACAAACATTAGTATATAATATTGAATAGCGAGAAATAAACATTACTAATTCATATTGTTAATAATGAAAATACCTTTCTTCGTGCCCAAACAGATCCCATAGTAGGCAAGCCGCCGATAGAAGGCACGTGATGTCCAGCCATGTCCTCATTACCAAAAGGTTTGTCGACGCTGACGTAGGGTCGACCAATAGGGAATCTCTCATATGACCAAAGCTGCAACAATAGTGGACATCCGAGAATACCAGATTTTCTTGACCTCAACTGGCAAGCTTTGCACAGGCCTCTATACGTAGCTGCTAACACGGTAGAACTAAAGCTCCTCTACACAATGCCCTCCAGGGAACGTGCATCAGCTATCTCTCGTGCAACCCCGATCAGTCGTGCATCTACAGTGGTTACGTGGTTCTCTGTGAACATCGTCTTGCCAAACAACCACATAATAAATGCCTCTAGGAACCGGTCAATATGTGCCTCTGACAACTGAAAAGTGGGATATCTTAAGGCGACAATCTGAAACTGGCTCAACCACCTGAAAAGAGGCCCGTGCTGATCGTTGTCTAGCGTCTTGGTAGTTGGCACCGCAGCCAGAAAACGGGCATGCATAGATGCTAGCCAACCAGTTTCCACCTCTAAAGGTCCTTTGGCAGCACCGGCCAGAGGTAATCCCAACAAGTAAGACACGTCCTGTAAAGTAGGAGCCATCTCTCCCCAGGGAAAGTGAAACGTATGTGTCTCTGGTCTCCATCTATCTACTAAGCATCTAAGGAGTGACCTGTCGTAAGAGAAGCATGATACTTGCCTCTTGTGCAACTTCATTGGTTCACCTACGTCATCCAAGTCCGGGTGATCAACCCACTCATCCAATGTACTCTCAACCAGTCATGCCAAGGGTAGAAGTCCAGCCCAATTCAACCTACAAAATAAACAGAATGTAGCTTACAATTAGCTTCTATCAAAATGATGTCGAACGTAGTAAGTGATTATACCGACACATACCTATCAACCCATGCAGGGTGTATCATCCAGTTAGACTTTGGGGTGCGAGTGATCAACACGTCTAAGTTTGTGCCCGATTCCATAAGTGCGCCTCGGTGCCCACTATCGATATTACCATTAAGCATCGCATACGAAACCATATCTGCAATTAGAACATAGTACACACATATTACAAAATAAAACATAGATGTTTGCATATTACAAATAAAAATGTAGTCTCACATATAATAAATAAAAACTTTGTCTCACATATTACACATTAAAACAGAGTCTCACATATTACACATTAAAACATAGTGCACACATATTACAAATAAAAACATAGTCCGACATATTACAAATTAAAAACAAAGTCCCACAGATTATGTAGCTTCTAAGTTATTCATTCCTCGTCCACCCCTTCGGCCTCGATAGCCACGTCCACCACGACTGCCAGGACCTCCTCTTGCAACTGTTGTTGCAGTCATCGATGTGGAAGCACTCGTTGATGTGGAAGCACCGTCTTTCTTCAGGTCGGGGCAATATTTCATCCTATGCCCATAAGCCGCGCAGAGCAAACATTGCCTGGTTGCTCCACCAGCTTCAGATTGGTCCATATCGTTTCGGATGCGCTTTACCTTACGCCTGCCCCTGCAACTTCGCCGTAGTGAAGGATCCGGGATGTATACTCTATCACCATCATTTACCTTGTTAAAATTGCCGACGACTCTAAACCCTGTCATCTCATCTGTCCAGACATTGAGTACTGCCTCCTTTGAATAGTACGGAGACATGAAGGAGATAGCGTCCAACTGAATCTGGCCACAAGCAGCCAACACATGTGAGCAAGGCAGGTGCAATAACTGCGGTTTGTTGCATGTACACCCACAAGTTGGATAAAATTCTGCTCCAATTTTAACCTCGTGCGTCTTCACCTCATTTGCAAAACCAAAACCATCAGTAGGAAGCTGGACCTCATACCTCCTTTCCTGATTACCTATGAGTGTGACGGTGTGCTTTTTTGCTTTCTTTATCTTCTCAGCCATGTACTCCATGACACGGCTACAATAAGGAGTGTTCTGATTATCTGCAATATGCTTCCTTGCTAACTCATGCCTTTCTTTGAAATATCTCACAGTGCCATGGAATACACCCTCCACAATAGCTGTCAACGGCAATGCTCTATTCCCTGTGAGTACAAAGTTATAGATCTCTGCAAGATTGGTTGTCATGTGGCCATACCTAGCTCCATGGGTGTCATGCAGCAAAGACCAATTCACTGGAGGCTCTTTCTCTATCCACTCAGAAAAATTCTTTATTGCCCTGCCCTTCTTTCTCTTAGTATTAGGAGGGTCAATTGCTGGCAAGTCACAAAGACCAACTGGCTCCTCAAGCTCCGCAATGAGTGCAGTTAATTTACCCTAGTCTTTTTCCATTTTCTTCCTAGCAACGACCTGCTTCTTAGTGAACTCATCTAGTTTTGACCAAATAAAACCGTATTTGCACCGCTAGTTCTGCTTGCATAACTTTTTGAACAAGTTCATCAAACGTTTGTTCTTGAACTGTGAGAAAAAATTAGCACCCAGATGGCGCATGCACCACCGGCTTTGCAAGTCCTTCCAAGGTGTTGGCTCGTCAGCAGTTGGATTACTCAGTGTCTTCACGGCCTTCATTATACCGGGATGTCTGTCATGAATGAGACACACATTTGATCGGTACTTCACGATCACAATTTTAACTTGCCAGAAGAACCGTACCCAGCTCGGAAAGTTCTCACCCTCCACAAATGCCATGGCTAGTGGTATGATTTGGTTGTTCCCGTCCACACCAATAGCAGTCAGGATTTGCCCTTTGTACTGACCGGTCAGGAATGTACCATCCACAAACATCACAGGAGGACAATGCCTGAAAGCTTCGATGCACATACCGAAAGAGAAGAATACTCATTTCAACACCTTGTAATCTGGTATACTATCCAACCTCATGTGATGAATGTTAACATAAGTGTCGGGATTCCTCTCCTTCAGTATGTCAAGGAGACGGACAACATTATCATAGGAGTCAAAGAACGTCCCAAACCTCTCCTCCATAGCCTTATGCTTCGCCCTCCAAGACTTCCCATATGGAATGTCATACTTCCATCTGACCTTCACTGCTGTCTGGATGTGCTTTGCTTCCATATCTTTCTTCGTCACTATCTCAGTATACATGAGTTGCGCTATGAGAGTTGAAGTAAGGTTTGAATGACGAACCAACATGTTTTTCCTAACACAATTATGTGGTACAACATTTGTCACAACCCAGTGGATGTTATACTTTGGCACGTGGGCATGCACCTTCGCAGGACAACCTGATTCAACACACTTCACGGTATATTTCGTTGGACTAGATATGTGTGTCCGAAAAACCCTCTGCATAGACATAGCCCACTTTATCACCGCATACTTCATTTTCTTCTTTCTGTCAAACATAGCCCCGATCTGGACTTGGTTTAGATTATATTGCCATGGAGTCTCATGGCCATCGTTGACGGTAAAGCCGGCGGATATGTCCTGCTCCCAGGCAGCAGGAATTGGTACCTCCTCCTCATCCTCGGAATTTTCAGAATCAAGTTCCTCTGTAATCCCATCCTCGTCCTCTTCCTCCATCATCCTCTGCATTTCCTCGCCTTCCTCGTCCCCATCAGCAACACCAGAGGCAGCTGATACTACCGATTGAATACTCTGACCAGCAGCTTGACCACTAACATAATCTGACTCATTGTCAGCTTGGGTAGCATTCACATTCGGTGGTTGTGACCCGGATACATAAATCTCATTATCCACTTGACTACTCTGGCCTGGTTCATACCCCACGGTGGGTGGTACGATGTTCTCCTCCTTCGCCACTGGTTGCACTAGGGCATAAGGATAGATTCTTTGGTCTCTGCAACGACTTAACAGAGACAACCAATGTTGGCTCCTATCTATTGGAATCAAATCCCACTTGACACTTGTACAGGATTTGGTCCACAAGGCATGAATACTACGGAACAAACTTCAGGATCCAGGCCAAAACTAGTAGTCAACCAGTGCTTCAACTGCCTAATGTCCAGTCTGTCCGGGTCTGAAAGTGTCATCTCGCCTGTTTTAAACTTGCTAAGATCAACCCCCAACTCATTACATCGAACATTACCAGGGCCGTAATACACAGTCAAATTTACGGATTCAAACATTTTAACCTGTCAGACATTGCCAGCTTCTCATTATTCGCAATGAATAAATCGACACTAAAATAAAACGTACACTAAAATATACCTATGCATTCTAAAAAAACTACACTAAAATTAACTTCACAAAAATAAACCGGCACTACTATGACTACACTAACTAAACCTACACTCGAAAAACATACACTAAAATGTACCTATGTATTCTAAAAAAACTACACTAAAATTAACTTCACAAAAATAAACCGACACTAATATGACTACACTAACTAAACCTACACACCGAAAACATACACTAAAATCACTACACTAATACAAGTAACCTAAACTAATTTTACGTACATTAAAAAAACTAACCTAAACTAATAGAAAAAATTATACCTTTGACGCGTGAGTCACGCCCTTCTTCTTCCTCTCCCCCTTCTTCTTCCTCTCCACCACTCCACCTTCTCATCAAGAACACCTCCACCACCACACCATGTCTCCTCCAAACGAACAACACACTACCACGTTGCAAAAAATGAAACTGTGGGGCGGGGGAGTCGAAGACGATCTATTGTTTCATCGGATTGAAACGGAAAATGGGTGGAGGAAAAGGGATATCAAGGGGGGGATTTTCGGCCAAGAACCACGAAGAACAGAGGAAGCTGGAGGAAGAAGAGGAGCTGGCCGCGTCGGCCTTATCCAGGGGCTCTTCGGCGTGGCATGGGCCGACGGCCCGCTCTTCGGCCTACCATAGGCTGACGGGCCCTTTTCAGCCTGCCTTAAGCCGATGGGTGCCCGGTCGGCCCAACTAAGGCCGATGCGGTGCTATTTTGGTTTTTTTTTCAACTGCACCAACTGTTTTCAAATTTGATACAAATTTCGTAATAGTTTTGAAAAAAAATCGGCACCACATCTGCCACCAAAAGAAAAAAATGACAGACCACCTTGATACCCGATCTCGACATGGCTTCATCACTTATATGCAGCTTTGTGGTCCTCCAAGATGACTTGCTAAAAGCAAAACCATGACCGTTGAACGAATCAGCTAGGGGCAACACCATGAAGATGCCATCAAACTCTAGATCTGGCACCCCCACATGACTAAGACATCGGAGGAGAACACCACACATGCAATCCATGCATCACTAACCCATCACACGATCCTCCAGATGCCGTCGAAGTAGACCGCAATTAGCATCCACTCCTGGACTACCTCCCAAGCTCGGCGCCAACGCTGGAGAAAACACCGTCCTGATGGTAGAGCCTAGGACACATGTCCAACACGAGGATGCCGCCGTTGTCACACCATTCTTGCTTGAACATACTAATTTCCAAATATATCCCCAACCATAGGACCGATCGCGTGGCCGGAGTAGGATTTGAAGAAACTTATTCAGCGCCGCTATCGCCGTCGCCGAAACAGAGATGATAAACAATCTAAAAACCTAAACTATGGGGGCCTAAAAACGATCCACATACATGGATCTGGTGACCCCCTCACCACCGATTACCAAAGTCGTCGACTAAGGGGAGCTGCCGGAGGCGAGATCATGAAGAAAAGCGCAGGATAGAAATGTACGTGCGTGCGTTCATAGAGGTGAAGGTGAAGCCTCCTTTTGTTTGATTTGGAGGATTTTTGTAGGAATTTTATAAGATATGATTTTATAGAAAAAATTCTTTTAAAGCCCTTTGGTTTGTAGGAATGGAATCCTATTCCTATGAAGAAATTCCTGCTATTCTTCACTTTTCGCAGAAACATAAATATTAGCCTAGATCCAATGAAAAAAATCATATGATGTCAGCCAAAGAGCATCTCTTTTTTATCCCTTTAGATGATTTAATATACATGACATTTCATATTCTATGATTTTTCTACCTATGAAGTAAAGGAAGAGGCCTGAGTGTATGTGCATGTATACGAGGGATAAAATATAAGACACATATAAAGATGAATTAAGTAGTGCATATCTAAAGCATATACCATTGATTGTACATGAAGATTCGTGTGGGTATTTCCTTCTTTTTATAGGGATTTTTACATCTGTGCCCCTAGTTCCTTAGATGTGCTCATTCATCCCCACTTCCTTAAATCTAGTTGGCGAAACCAAACCAATAACTCGAAGAGACTTAAAAGGATATGAAATCATGCGTATAAGAATTCAGAGAAGATTCAAATAAGATTCATGGATAATCTGAACATAAACTCACAATTTATCGGATCTTGACAAACACACCACAAAAGAGGATTACATCGGATAGATCCACATGAAGATCATGAAGAACATGGTATTGATGATCAAAGAGAGAGAAGAAGCCATCTAGATACTAGCTATGGACCCGTAGGTCTGTGATGGACTACTCATGGATCATCGGAGGGGCAATGGAGTTGATGTAGATGCCCTCCGTGATCGAAACCCCCTCCGGCAGATTACCGAAAAAGGCTCCAAGATTGGATCTCTTGGGAACGGAGGCTTCTAGCGATGGAAAAGTATTTGCGTGGCTCTTTCTAGTGTCGGGGGATGGGAATTATAAGCCAAAGATTAGGGTCAGGACACCTGCCGGGCGACGGCAAGCCTGCTAGGCATGGCCAGGGGGGCGCACCTAGCAGGCTTGTGACTCCCTGGCAGGTGTCCTGCCGTTCACTCCAAGCCTGGTTGATTTTTTTCCTTCCAGAAAAATTCCTTTGAAGGTTTTATTCCGTTTGGACTCCGTTTAATATTTCATATCTGCAAAACTCAAAAATAAGGAAAAGACAGAAACTGACACTACGCTCTAGATTAATAGGTTAGTCCCAAAAATAATATTAAATAGCATATTAATGCATATAAAACATCCAAAATAGATAATATAATATCATGCCATAATAAAAAAATATAGATACGTTGGAGACGTATCAATCCTGCCACACCAGTGGCACTTGGATCCGGGGAGGATCCTAGTGCCGGCGGTTCCACGATCGGCGCGGGCGCATGCAGAGGAGGTGAGGCACCTGTGACAACATCTCACGCCCGAGCAGCAACTCGATCCGGCCTATGCTGCAGACTCTCCCAATTGGGAGGTCTAGTTTGTGTTTGAGCACGCGGAGCAGTGCCGGCGTGGCGTTTGCGACGTGCGGGCTTGCACCCCGCCGCCCCTCATCGTGTGCGATGAGGACCAGGAGGCGGAGGCTGCATACCAGCAGGCGCTGGCACTGGCAGCTATCCTCCGCGAAAGCGAGGAGGAAGAGCAGCGCAAGGAGGAGGAGGCGGCGGCTTACCAGGCACGGATCGTTGAGGCCATTGCGCTCTCCGCTACTGGCAACTGTGTCGTGCCGCCGTTGGCACCATCGTCCCCTGCCAGGCTCGAGCAGGCGCCGACCGCCCTCACGCCCCACGAGTACATGTGGGAGGGGGTGGTGCAGTAATGGGTGAGCGCGCCACCCATATGGATGCTAGCAACGCTAGAGCAGGAGTGGGACTACCTTGACTTCTCATGACAACGGCACCTGCGGGCGGAGCGTCTCGAGGGTCAGCGGCTCGAGGAGTAGGAGAAGGATGCCGAGGCAGAGGAGGAGGAGCGCCATGCCGAAGCGCAGGCAACGGCGATGCAGCCACCGATGGACGACGTCGCCACCGCCTGGGAAACATCGTTCCCCTTGGCTGGCCTGGTGCCGACCCTCGTCGACCTCACCGGTCCCGACGACGACGACGAGGACGCCTAGGGGGCAGCGCACCTCCTCGTTTTCATTTTTAGTTTTAATGTTTTTAGTTAATGCCTGGCAGACTTGTTAATTCTCGCCTAGCAGACTTGTGAACTCTCGTCGGCCTTTGCGGACGCCATCAATGTATAAGTAAAGTTAATGCAGGTTGATGTGATTTGATATGATGTTTCGACTGTGATGTGATGTTTGAATTTTAACTGACATTTCAATTATAAACAACATTTGTGTTAATGTTAGCCTAATCCCTAAACCCTAAACCTTCTGTGATTGCAATGATCTAACAAAAAATAAAACAAAATTACAAACAAATGATCATGTGATGTTGGTGAGCTCCAAAAAGTTAGGGTAAACACGCCATTTCCAATATAAATCATTATATAAAAAAATTCAATAATAAAAATAGAAATTCAAATCCTTCTTATTCACACTAAAATGAATCTATGTTGATTTTTTTAATTTTTTAATTTTTCATAGACCCAAACCCACTATCACTTTCTTTTTGGACTCTATACAATCTCATACGTGATAGCTCACTTGTGTGAATGAGTTTTCATGAAAATGTTCATAAACCAAGATTATTATTTTTTGTTATAACCATGTCACATACAACGGCATTGTGCGCATGTTTTATATTTTTTGATTTGTTTTAACTAATGGTGCTCATTTGACCTCGAGCGTGTCAGCTAGGTTTTTTTGAAAATGTCTTTATACCAAGTTTAGTATTTTTCCTAGTTAGTGTGTCTTATAAAATGAGGAACGGCGAAGGTTTCATATTTTTCTGATTTTTTTAAAAATTAGTTATGCTGAGTCAAAGCCTTGGAAACCCCATTGACCAGCTCAAAACACCTCTAAACCCCTCCTAACCCTAGCTCCGAATGTCAGCTGTCCAATCATATGGACGGCTCCGCATCGTTGGATCGTGGGGCGATCTGCGAGAGGCGATCCTGTTGGTTGTGCTCGCTTGCTCGCCCATCATTGACTCCACGAAAAAAACGTAGTTATTGAGCCCAAAAGTAAACCAAGCTCTGGTTGGGCCGTCGAATTGTGTCGTTTGTTTGCGTCGTTTGCTCTGTTTTTAGTGAATGTGTTGGCTCTATTTTTTGCATAATTTGAAATTACAAATAATTGACATTGTCTAGAAAATTTAGTTCTTTTTGTTCAATACAAATGCAAAATGACCAAATTTATAAAGGTCAAAGTTATTTTTATCATGCAAAATGGTCACAAATTATTCAAAAATTGTCTATTTTTGTTCATATAATATATATGACCACGGATTCCCACGCTGTAATTTGCTTCTTCTTTTTTCTTCTTTTCAAGCCACAGTTTCCCACACGATGGATAACAAAACGGGCCACTTCACATTTGACCCCATTATTGAGGGATTGCACCATTTTATTATTTGATTGCATCAAATTAGTTTCATCATGTAAAAAATAGTTTCTTTTCCTTCTTCTTTTTCAACATCACCATGGTTCATATTAAACAGAAAATATCATTATACAACCAGATATCTCATATTCAGAAAGGAAAAAATTCATACAAAAGCATGTAGGATGTAAAACCTACATACTACTACATAATCCATAAAACCTATCTACTCTTCATCGAAGATGTCGATGATCTTCGTGCCCTCTGGTGGATAAACGACCGCCTGTTGCGGCTCCGCCCGCTCCGACGCTTGCGGCTGCTCCGCTGCCGTCTCCTCTACCTCTATCTCCGCCTCCAGCTCGTCGAACATGGTGTCAGCCTCCGCCTGCCTCTGCCGGATGAGCCGACGGTTGGCCTCCACCTCGGCCTCATCCTGGATGGAATCCAGGATGGCCTGCTGCTCCGCCATCTCCTCCGGCTGGTCGGCGGCGACCTCCGCCTCCGCCTCCGGGTCGTCCTCATCCATGGGCACCGGCTGATGCTCCTTCTCCTCCTCCTCCGTCTCCGGCAAATCCGGAAGGAGACCCGTAGCGATGCGGGCGGCGCGGCGAGCCTGCATTTCCGCCTCGATTTGCAGGGGCCGCTCCGGAGTAAGCTACGCGTATGTGATGATGAGGTGCCGGACCATCCTGATGGCGACGGAAGTGCGAGAGGAGGCGTATGGGCTCTGGCGGCGGGGGGGTGGAGGGAGGAGGAGGATGTGCAAGGGCTGGGGGACGACGGCCGGCTTAAATAACCGGGGAATGGCCTCGGGCGACAATTCGAAGCGGCGCCATGCGGCGTTCACGCCGCGCCGACGATTGAGACGCCCGTAGGACCGTCGGGTTTCCCGACGAGTCCGCGTGGGGCCATGCCGTCAGCCTGACGTGGCGGACGCCTGTGAAAAGACGCCTGCAAAACAGGATGGAGGGAGTGGCGCGCTTTGGCCCAACAGTCCACCAAAACCGGTCCCACTCGTCAGAGTTAACGGTCAGAGGCATCGACCTGACGACAACGTCCGTTGTAACCTGTTCTGAGGGTTTCAGACAAGGAAGCAGGCAAACGTGAGCAAAAATTAAAAGCGTGGGCATAAATAAATACAAATAAGGAACCAATGGCATAGAAAGAAAATTCCCTTTTTATATTGATTGTCTAGGTAAGACACTTCTAGACGTGACATAGTTATTACACACGTAAATGAGCCAGTCAAATATAAAATAAAACAGTCACGTGAATCTTGGCGTAAAATCAATGACGTTGGATTTAGATGTACAGTATGGTCTAGCAAAACCATTAAGAAAAGAGACACGCGGCGGTGCGTCACGGGGGGACCCTGCGGCGCAGCACCCACGCGTCTGGAATGAGAAAGAATGGATCTGCCTGCCATCACGACGAGGGCCCTCGCGTCCGGACAAGCGCCTGGATCGCCCGCAAACTGATGGCACGCCACGACGCCCCGCTCCGTGGCGGCGTCGCGAGAGATCGATCGGTCCATCTCCTTCACCGCACGTACTGCTACGACCGAGGCCCACAGACAGTGGTGTCCAGTACCACCCCGCCGCGCACCGTAGCTAGGTAGCAGTGCTACAGTGATAGCAGTAGCAGCAGCAGCCAGCAGGGAGCTGGAGGAGCGATTCCCGCCGTCGGTTCCCCCGGTGATGTGTCGGGGCGGCAGCGGTGCCGCTGCACGGGGAAACAAACAAACAAACAATGGCCGTGCCTTTAATGTAGCCGTCCGTCCATCCAGTCCAGGTGAGAGTGAGACGAACGAACGAACGAACGTGCCCCGGGTTGGGACCTGGATCGGGGTGCGTGCGTGCGAGGAGAGGCGCGCCGGCGTTAAGGCCAGCTTCGTGACTCTATCCTGTTCATGTTTGTTTGGCGTAAAATCGACATATTAGGCAGACCAGCGCTGATGTAAATAAACGTTTGTCTGTTTTCTGTCCGCTTTTGACCCATTTCAGACGTAAACTTGATCCGTTTTTTGGTGAAACGGACAGTGCGCGGACGTCGCGCGGACGGGCGGGACGTGCGCTTGTCCTCCCCCGATCCGTCCGTCGGTGGCACAAAGCCGCACGGCCTTTCCGTCCCCACGCCCAATTCCATTTCATTTTCCTCAAAAACCTCCCACGCCCTGCCCTCCCCTCCGCCCGCCACCGTCGCGTCATGGACGATCCCTCGCCGAATTCCGGCGACCCGGCCACCAAGGCGAAGAAGAAGAAGGCGCCCGGGTGCGAAGAAGCCACGGTCGGAACTCACGCCGGAGGAGATCGCAAAGCTAGGCAGGGAATCGGCCTAAAGGCGGAACCGGCGGGCTGAGGCGAAGAGGAAGGACGCCGTAGCCACGTACGCCATCGAGCGTGCTGCGCTGGAGGCCGCGCGGCAGAAGCCCGATGCTAAAGAGAAGGAGGCCATCGTCAGCAAAGCGCACACCCTCCTCATGATGAGGGTGTGCCGTCCGACGAGCTTCGCGGATGCGCCTGTCGGGCCGGCGAGCACAGGCTCGTCGGTCGTCCGGCCTCCGCAGTGCCCCTCCCCGACGTCGTCGACCACCCTATTGTCGCTCGGTTTCCCTCCGCCAAGGTGCCAAGCCTAGACCCGTTTGTCAGGGTTGCCGGAAGTCAGCGTAATCGCGCCGTCCACGCCGCGCCCCTCAGCCGTCATCGACCTCAACGTCACGCCGGGGTCCTGCAGCGTTGGCCGCCCATCGGGGGAGATGCAAAGAAAGCAAGTCCGGCCGTCGTCTACGGCCACCATGTTGTCGCCCCGCGTCCTGTTCGACGGAATGCCAACACCGACGCCGACGGTCGAAGACCCCTTCTACGCCCAGTTCATGAAGAATGTTATCTTCGAGGGCCGTGCTGAGACCTTTCAGACGGGTGGGCAGGGCGGGACCTTCGATCCGGAGGAGACCCAGAGTCAAGATGGTCGTGACGAGTACATGGCCGATGAAGACTTTGAGGACGACCATGGTGACTCATGGCATGAAGAAGAGGACATATATTGCGAGGGTGATGAAGAAGAAGAGGACGGCGTCAATATTGCGGGCGAGCCATTGTTCATCGACGAGCTCACCCAAAGAGCGGAAGCTCAAAAGAGGAAGAAGAGCATTCGTACGGGATCATACACACAAGATGAGGACAAGTTGATTTGCGAAAGTTGGAAGGAGATTGGCCAAGATCCTAGAGTCGGTGTGCAACAAAAGGGAATTGCTTTTTGGACAAGAGTTCACAAAACATTTCATGCAAGAAAGTTGTTTCCGCCCTACCAATTTACGAGCGATCGTAGCATCAACTCGATTCAAAAGAGGTGGTTGTTCATCCAACAAGAATGCAACAAATATTGCGCTGCACTTGAGAGCGTTGAACCACGTCCCGTGAGTGGTCTTGGCATCGGGGACATGGTATGGCCTCTTCTCTTCCTTTGCTACGGCCGTGCCTCAGTCTCCTCTATGATTAATTGTATTTGCATGTTCAATTGTTGTTGATAATGTAGGCACTTCAATCTTTGGAAGCATTCAAGGCCCGGCACAATGACAAGCCGTTCACTCTCACTCATTGTTGGCAAATCATCAACAATTATCCTAAGTTTAAAGATCAATACCGTGAGCTTCAAAGGAAGAGAGGCAAGAAGGCGACCGCCTTGGGCAGAGATGGAGATGGTGAGGCGTTGAAGAGGCCGAGGGGCAAGACCAACTCCAAGGTGAACGACAAGCGTGATGCGGCATCGTATGCTTTGCAGGAGGCTTTGCATGACATGGTGTCTCAAAAGAAAGTGAGGGACGAGAAGAAAAGACAAGGCAAGGAGGAGCAAATGAAGCTATACATGGAGCTATAAACAAAAAAGCTTGAGATGAAGGAGGCGGCGAAGAAGAGAAAGATCGACATGAAGGAGGCGGCCAGGCAGAGGCAGTTGGACATGAAGGAGGCGGCTAGGCAGAGGCAGCTGGACATGGAGGAGGCGGCAAGGTAGAGGCAGCTGGACATGGAGGAGGCGGCCAGGCAGAGGTAGCTCAACATCAAGGCCGCCAATGCCGCGGCCAGGCAGAGGCAGATCGACATCGAGCGTGAGCGTGGACACGAGAAAGATGAGCGAGAAGACAAGGAGCTGGTTCGAGGCTCGGCAGAAAGAGATGTTCGACGTCGATGGCCTGAACTAGGGCGTCAGATCGGTCGTGGCTGTTCTTTTTTTGGAGGTTGGCATGGTGAGCCGCTCGCTGGCTGTGTTGTCGACCGCCAGCTGTGTTGCCGGCGAAAAACCTATTCTTTTTTGGAGGCCAATTGTGTTGCTGGCCACTGGCTGTGTTGCCGGCGAGGACGTGTAGGCTGGCTGTGTTGCCGGCGAGGACGTGTAGGCGGGCTGTGTTGCCGGCGTGATTTAAAACTGCTTACATGAACTATGGTCATGGCTATTCGAATGCATGCGTTTGAAAAATGAGGCGGACATGATGTGACCAAGGATGCGTCTGCGCGTTGGATGCACGACCACCGCATTTCAGAACAGGCCCGACACAGCCCCATTGCCCGTCCCAAACGGACATAATCCTGACAAAACGGACATTCGGATGGGATCGCGCGTTAAAGTTGGGCTACCGAACTGCAAAATGAAGAAGGAAGACGGCGGCGGCGACGAGCTGAGGCCGGCTGTCGGATTCGGCACCTTGCCTTGCCCCTCCCGCGCCAGCGCATTTCGCGGCAAAGCTGTGGGTGCCGCCGAGACCTGAAGGCAACAAAAGCGAGATCGTGCATGTCATGCTGGAACTGAAGAGCACACGGCCGACGGTGGCACCGGCGGTAGCGTGGCGGGCGGAAAGGCGGGGCGGAGGCGTGAGGCGAAGCGGACGGTGCGGGGGGCGGTACCGTCCTGCCCTCGCCCCGCACATGGCCGCGCGGGCATGGGGAACGGCAAAGGTGGGGGGTAGCGCCAAAACGGGGAGGAGAGTGCGTACTACGTAGCCAGTCCGGGGCATGCCGCCCCCTTCACGCTGCGCCCCGTGCTCCCTCTGCTGTCTGGACAGGCTCGGCTGCTCCACACCGTCCGTCCGTTCCTTGTTTCTCTTGCACTGGAGTGGGACGCCATCGCCAACGCCTCGGCCCGCTTTATATGCCCGGCCCTCCACATCACCACCACCACCACCTCCCAACTCAACGGCTGAGCCATCCCCCTCTCTCTCTCTCTCCCCTCGCCATCACCGCCCCTTCTCCCTCCCTGCATTTGATTGATTCATCCGTCGCTTGCCCGGTCGCCACCCCGTCGATCCGTTACCCCGCCGTCCCCGGCAGCCGCAGGTAAGCCATCCCACTCCCTCCCTTCCCCCCCGCCCCCGCCGCCGATTGATTTGCGTTCCGTCGATGCGCAATGGCATGGAAAGGTGGCGGCCGCTGCCTGTTCCTCCCGCCCTGATGCGCCGCCCGGATTCCGCCGCGCATTAATGCCTGCCGCCCCATTCCGACGCCGGCGGGGCACGGGAGGAGCGGTGGCGCATCAGACGGGCGGCCACGAGGCGAGGTGAGTGACTGGCACCGCGCGGCCCCCGCGGCGTGGTTGGGCACAGCCGCCGGCGACGAGGAAGGAGGGCGGATCTTGTTGCCGACTTAATTTTAGGATCACGGCCCCTCGGCCTCTCCATTGGAGTACCATGTTGATTTATTTTCTCCAACTAGTCTGAATTAACTGGCGGCGACCACGAAATATTTTCTTCAGTTACAGCGGTGATTCAGCTCCTCCCTTTCTCGACTCGCGTGTTTCATTCCCGTTCCCAACGACAGAAAATTGGGAGTCGCCCTTGGATCCTGCGCGCCCTGCCCTGCTCAATTTCTTCGAATATCACCTGCCCTTATCCAAATAGTAATTCACATCATTTCCCGTGTCAAGAAGCTCTGCACTGCTGCATCACACTAGTTCAGTCCACTTGCAAAGTTCATCGGGATATTCTGCCTTGCTACCTTGTGAGTTCAGAAGACGAAACGGCAACGGAACAACACCAGCCACAAGATGAGAGGATCATCTCGTCTCGTGATTCACGTGACTCTGTCCTGAAAAGTCACAAAAGTCCTCCACACCTTTCCCACTCTTCCACTACTCCTTTTTCCCCAACGATCATTGTTCTTCTACGCCACCCGACTTTACAGACGGCCGTGACGCGTGACTTCATCAGTGAGATTTCATCAGCGATTTACTAGCTGAAACCAAGTCATCTGCCTACCATGCTCCGATCTTGTCTAGCCAGTTAACGGATTCCTGAAGATTCCATGGTCGCTGATGCTTGTGAACTTGTTGCAGTTGCAGGCGGATTGCGAATGTCATCGATGCAGTTCAGCAGCGTGCTGCCCCTGGAGGGCAAGGCGTGCGTCTCCCCCGTCAGGAGAGACGGCTCCGGCGCCGGCTGCGAGCGCCTCAAGGTCGGTGACAGCAGCAGCATCAGGCACGATCGGGCCTCCAGGAGGATGTGCAACGGCGCTGCCACCGGCGCGCAGTGCGTGCTCACCTCCGACGCCACCCCGGCCGACACCCTTGTAAGTTTCCTTTATATCCCATCCCAGTGAGACGGTGATCGGATTGCAATGGAGAACACATGTGTATGTTAGCGTCTCTGAATTTTCTGATGCCAAAAAAAAATACACCTGTAGGTTCTCCGGACGTCCTTCCGGAGGAACTACGCCGATCCGAACGAGGTCGCGGCGGTCATACTCGGCGGCGGCACCGGGACTCAGCTCTTCCCTCTCACAAGCACAAGGGCCACACCTGCTGTAAGATGACACATTCCTCATCCAATTCCATGTTTTTAACTTTCTTGCTTTTTTTTTCTATTTCAAGTTGATAGTTTGATACTGGTACATCTCAATCTCACATCTCAATCTCAGTAGCAGAAATGAATTTTAGAAAATCTCTGTCATTTGCAGATCATTTCCCAGTTTTAGGCAGGTAGGAATGAGGAAGCTTTATTTAAATTTCAGTTCTTATCTGCACATGGCAATTGATTTGGATAGGACCAGTTGAAGTACAGCTCATTCAGTACCAACGTTTCTGCATTGTGTTGTGTTTAAATCATTATTAGTAGCAGTGGTTACTGTAACCGGTCCCGATGATGCCCCCCACTTTAACCGACATGATGTCAACCTCAAGGCTATCAGTGACCATCCATGTAGCCCGTCCACTCATCTTCGGATCGCCAGCCTGAATCTTGTTCCTTTCCCTTTGTTGCATTGCTCAGGTTCCTATTGGAGGATGTTACAGGCTCATCGATATTCCCATGAGCAACTGCTTCAACAGTGGCATCAACAAGATATTCGTCATGACCCAGTTCAACTCGGCATCTCTTAATCGCCACATCCACCGCACCTACCTCGGCGGGGGAATCAATTTCACTGACGGGTCTGTTGAGGTAATTCCCCTCAGCTTCTTGATGTATACTTACCTTTTCTTATGATTTTCATCTTGTTGTCTTGGGCTTTTAACTTGTTACAGTACGCATTGACTGAGATACCTTTTTTTTTACAACAAATAGGTATTGGCAGCGACGCAAATGCCTGGGGAGGCTGCTGGATGGTTCCGTGGAACAGCGGACGCTGTCAGAAAATTTATCTGGGTGCTTGAGGTGAGAAGGGTATCTAGGAGCACATGGCCCTCCTTGCACATCATACTTGTACATCTGGATGTGCTAAAGTAATGCTTCTTGTGTTTTGTGTACCTCTGCAGGACTACTATAAGCATAAATCCATAGAGCACATTTTGATCTTGTCGGGCGATCAGCTTTATCGCATGGATTACATGGAGCTGGTGCAGGTTTGTGACGTTCTCTTTAACCAGCTCTAGTGTATGTTCTGTTTTGAACTGGCTGACCAATCTGTGTCACACATCCTTTACAGAAACATGTGGATGACAATGCTGACATTACTTTATCATGTGCTCCTGTTGGAGAGAGGTATTAACTATTATTCTACATCCCAGATCCTTGCTTATGAGTGTATCTTCCTTTTGATGAAGTTGGCCTGCATCCTGATTTGCTTTTCTTTGTTTCGGAAGCCGGGCATCTGAATACGGGTTAGTGAAGTTCGACAGTTCAGGCCGTGTGATCCAGTTTTCTGAGAAGCCAAAGGGTGCCGATCTGGAAGCAATGGTTAGCACGCACTCGTCTTAGCTCACTTTGTCAGATATAGGTTTACTATGTACATATATAACTATCTTGAATAAGCTCCGTTTCTGAATTTAAGCCATTGATCATTGCAGAAAGTGGATACCAGTTTTCTCAATTTCGCCATAGACGACCCTGCTAAATATCCATACATTGCTTCGATGGGAGTCTATGTCTTCAAAAGAGATGTTCTGCTGAACCTTCTAAAGTAAGAACCTGCTCTTGTGACGATGCGGTTCTCCTGTCAACCTGAATTCTAATGTTGGCATTCTCAGGTCAAGATACGCAGAACTACATGACTTTGGGTCTGAAATCCTCCCGAGAGCTCTGCATGATCACAATGTACAGGTAAAACTACTATGTGAGCTTCATTCATTGTTTCTGCTGGGAAGGTAGCACTGCATGAAATGCAGTCTGTAAAAATGATTTCCTCTGCATTGAACTATCTTTGTCAGGCATATGTCTTCACTGACTACTGGGAGGACATTGGAACAATCAGATCCTTCTTTGATGCGAACATGGCCCTCTGCGAGCAGGTGACATTCTATTTTTGTTTCTTCCAAGTTGACTTGATGTTATCGCAGATGTAGTTAAGCTTAAATCATCTGATAAATGATAAAGTTGCATTGAGAGACTTCAGGTAACATAATTTCAATCTTCAATCACACATTTTTTGTTTTGCAGCCTCCAAAGTTTGAATTTTATGATCCAAAAACTCCCTTCTTCACTTCGCCTCGGTACTTACCACCAACAAAGTCAGATAAGTGCAGGGTACGTGTTAGAATGGACCAGCTATTCAGACTATTCCATACAAGCATCTGATACGGATTCTTCTGTGTGCAGATCAAAGAAGCGATCATTTCGCACGGCTGCTTCTTGCGTGAATGCAAAATCGAGCACTCCATCATCGGCGTTCGTTCACGCCTAAACTCCGGAAGCGAGCTCAAGGTATGCCTTTTCGCACCGAATTAATGCTTGTGGTGCATGTCAACTGTAAAAACCATCATGTTTCTGAACGCTGTGATTTTTCTGAATGGTGCATGTTTACAGAACGCGATGATGATGGGCGCGGACTCGTACGAGACCGAGGACGAGATCTCGAGGCTGATGTCGGAGGGCAAGGTCCCCATCGGTGTCGGGGAGAACACAAAGATCAGGTGAGACTGATCTGTACCTCAGAAACAGCACGTATCATTCGGCGCAGGGGACACATCATCTCTAACACTTTTCTCGTGGACACATCGCAGCAACTGCATCATCGACATGAACGCGAGGATAGGAAGGGACGTGGTCATCGCAAACAAGGAGGTAACATACTTACTGTCCTTCAGAGTTTAAACTTGGTCCCAAAATTCTGAAGAAAAAAACGCTTGTGCCTGAAACCATGTCATTTCTGTCAGGGGGTGCAAGAAGCCGACAGGCCGGAGGAAGGGTACTACATCAGGTCCGGGATCGTGGTGATCCAGAAGAACGCGACCATCAAGGACGGCACAGTCGTGTAGGGCGCCGCGGAGTCGGTGCGACGGGTTCTGCGACAACCTCTGTGCTGCGTCAATCGTCGTCTTCTCGAGCGCCGGGAGTGAAGAAGTGACCCGGGGACGGGAGGCGTTTGAAGCTTGAATGATTGAGACTGAAAGTGAAAGCGCAGCAGAGGCAGGCAGCGTCAGTAGTAAGTAGTAGTAAGTAGAAGTGGAACAAAGTAATAGTCGTTCGTTTTTCCCCTGTAATAAATAAGAAGCTGTGTGTTGAGGTAAAGAAGTGGCAGCGAGCAAACAAACTCCCGGGGATGTTCCTGTAAATAAAACTCTATCTAGACTTGTGAAATTTTCAGTGGTTTTCCCATTGCCTCTGTCGACCGATGATGTCACTTTCGAGTGGTGGTTGCTTTATCTATGAAGCGGAGCGAAAGCCTATATCGAGATGTTGTCACTTTGCCAGCTATCGGGCGCCGATTGCCACCGCCACCGCGACAACAATATGTTGCCACATCCTCCACTCCCTCTGATGTATATAACGTGTCAAACAAAAATCCTTCGCCATATTTCCCATCTCAGTCCAGTCTTCTGTCGATGTTCCATTCGGTTTACAATGTTTACTAATGTTATTCTTTTTCTTCCTTAATTTTCCCTTCTACTGGAAGAACTTTGTGTTCCAGTCTCGCTCTTGAGCCATTGTACTCTTGGTCGCCGACGCCACATTATGCCAGCTTATCTTGCACTTTACATTCTTCTCTCAAAGGTCCTCTTCGGCCAGGAGCCCCCTTCAGCGGATTAAGTACTTTTGTTAAGGCATATTTCTCCTTTAGTGGTTTTGATGATTGAGGACAATACTTTTGCTGACTAAGCATATGCACTGAGCATTTCAGACAATATATCATATGACCGAAGGCGATTCTAGCCCTCGGAGTTTATAAGTGAAGAGGTTGTTTTTACATTTGTTTTCGGTGGATTCAAGTAGTAGGAAAACCGTACTATTAAGAGAGATCCGCTTCGGAACGGTTAGTGTGGAATCAACACGTACAAATTTACTTTTGCACTCTTGTTCCTTTCCCGCATAAATGAAGTTGCTCCTTTGTTCTCTGCTTTGGCTTGGAAGGCCCCAAATGGTAGTACCGCTCTGGGAAACGGTACTACCGCTTATAAGTGGCGGTACCGCTCTGGGAAACGGCACTACATCTGCCCAGTACCACGCGTACTACCGATGCGTTTGGGGGCTCGACTTTTCGTCTCGTGTTGCGTGGTAGTTGAACGGTAGCACGAGCAGTAGTACCGCTTATAAGCGGTAGTACCGCCCGGTCACTACCTCTCCACTACCGCTTCCTTCTGGGTCCAATGTGCGCTCAGCGGATGTGGAGCGGCAGTGGGTGCGCGGCACTACGACTTATAATCCGTAGTATCGCTCCTTGGAGCGGTAGTACCGCTTGTGCGGTACTACCCCTCACTCCCTGCCCCGCTCTGCCTCCGTGCGCCCTGAAGCTGCACCCTAGCGGTAGTACCACTGGGGCGAGCAGTAGTACCGCTGGGGCGTGCGATAGTACGGCTCCGACGGCACTACCGCCTCTTGGCCTCGTGACATTGTATTGCTTCCCGGGCACTGCCGCCCAAGCGGTAGTACCGCTTGTGCGGGCTAAGTGGTGGATAATGGTTAGATTTCATCCCACTATATATAGGGGGTCTTCTTCCCCAAGAAGACTCACCTCTTCCTCCCCCAAACTCCATTGTTGCTCAAAGCTCCATTTTCGCCCGATCTCTCTCCCTAGCCAACAAAACTTGTTAATACTCTAGGGTTTTGTTGAGAGGGTCCCGATCTACAATTCCATCAAGAGAAATTTGATTCCACCCACTAATCCCTTACGGATCTTGTTACTCTTGGATGTTTGGGCACCCTATAAGGTTGAGGTCACCTCAGAGCCACAATCCATTATGGTGAAGCTTCATGGTGGTGTTGTGAGCCTCCAATTCAGTTGTGGAGATTGCCCCAACCTTGTTTGTAAAGGTCCGATCACCGCCTTCAAGGGCACCACTAGTGGAATCACAGCATCTTGGATTGTGCGAGGGCGTGAGAAGAATAAGGTGGCCCTAGTGGCTTGTTGGGGGAGCATTGTGCATCCACACCGCTTCAACGGAGACGTACTTCCCCTCAAAGGGAAGGAACTCCGGTAACACATCCTCGTCTTCACCGGCTCCACTTGTGGTTATTTCTTACCTTTACTTTGTGCATGCATTATTTGTGTTGTATCATTTGCTTGCTTGTATTGTTATTGTTATTAGCATCATATAGGTTGCTCACCTAGTTTCATATCTAGACAACCTATTT
Source organism: Hordeum marinum (assembly GCA_022496015.1). Classification (NCBI taxonomy): domain Eukaryota; kingdom Viridiplantae; phylum Streptophyta; class Magnoliopsida; order Poales; family Poaceae; genus Hordeum; species Hordeum marinum. The sequence continues at coordinate 475,683,084 of CM039672.1, read as the reverse complement.
GTTGCTAGGCCTAATTTGTTAAGAAAACCTAAAAATTGGTAGTTGCCTATTCACCCCCCTTATAGTCAACCATATTGGTATGAGCACCTTACCGGGTTGTGGCAAGATCGTGGGTTTGAAATTGGGAAAATCGATCCCACTCTTTTTACTAAGAAGGTCAAAGGGGAATTGTTCATATGACAACTATATGTTGATGATATTATATTGGTTCTCCTAACAAAGCTTTTAATGATGAGTTTGCCACACTAATGACCGAGAAGTTTGAGATGTCTATGATGGGAGAGTTGAAGTTCTTTATTGGATTCAACGACAAGCAACGTAGAGAAGTAACTTTCATCAACCAAGGTAAATACACTCAAGACATGCTCAAAAGGTTCAAGTTGGTTGATGTCAAGCTGGCCATGACACCTATGCAAGTCAAGTGCCAATTTGATATTGATCCCAATGGTAAAGCCGTGGATCAAAAGGTATATCGCTCCATGATTGGATACTTGCTTTACCTTTGTGCATCTAGACCTAATATTATGTTGAGTGTGGGAATTTGTGCATGATTTCAAGCCGCACCTAAGGAAAGCCACTTTGTGGCGGTCAAGCGAATCTTCCGATATTTGGCTCATACCCCCAAACTTTGGCTTATGGAACCCCAAAGGTGTAAAATTTGATATCATGGTATACTTGGACATGGATTGGACGGGAGACCATGTGGATAGGAAGTCAACTTTCGGAGGGTGCCAATTCCTTGGTCGCTTTTTGGTAAGTTGGTTTCCAAAGAAACAAAATTGTGTTTCTCTCTCTACCATCGAGGCTGAGTATGTAGCCGCCGCAAGTTGTTGTGCGCAATTGCTATGGATGATGCAAACTTTAAAGGATTACAGTGTCAATTGTGACAAAGTACCTCTTTTCTGTGACAATGAAAGTGCTATCAAGATCTCCCATAATCCGGTTCAACATTGCAAGACGAAGCATATTGAGATTCGTCATCACTTCATCCGGGAGCATATCAAGTTTTGAGATATTGATCTTTTATATATCAACACTCATGAAGAACTTGCAGATATTTTCACGAAGCCAATTGGATGAAGCAAGATTTGGTGAGTTAAGGCATGAGCTAAATATCATTGATTTGAGAAATTCGGCTTGAAGTATTACACACCACACCGCACTCATCAGTTTGTCTTGTTTAGATGTAGGCATGGAAATAAGGGGAGTGTTGTTCTCTCAATGAACTTTCCCTCCGGCAATTATGCATAAATCGATCAAGTCTTTCACATCGGCCATTTTTTATGGTATTTGTCGTTCAAAGACAAGTTTTGGTCTTGGGCACAAGGTTCAAATGTTCGCGATGCAATACCAATTGAGTCAAACATAGGTGGCTTCAGCCATCGCCCCCTCCTAGTGAGGTATTTTCTAGAGTTAGAGCTTTATTTATGCCTTGAGTCACTCCAAGTTTTCCATCCTCTTATTTTTCTTTTTGAACTTGGAACGTCTCTTCCCATTTGCTGGTTTTTGTGTCTCCAACCCAAGTCTTCTCTCATCGACAAACTCTTTATATTGCATAAGCCACCTTTCCTATCTAGTTTGGCAACTTTGGTCGCCTCGGCAGTACTACCGCTGGGTCTGGGGCGGTACTGCCGCTTATAAGCACTACTATCGCCACCACCCGCGGTATTACTGCTGGAGCGGTACTACACGACCTTTTGCCACGCAGTAGTACAGGGGTGGTACTACCGCTTGTGAGTGGCATGGAGGGGGTTATGAGACGGACAAGGAAAGTTCCAACTCCCCCATACCCATTCATATCTCTCTCCCCTCATGTCCTCTCTCTGCAGGCAAACTCATTGTTCTACCGGCCACCACTGAACCATCGATTCCGGATCGTCTTTCGCGATTCCGACCGATGGAGTCGGTTTCCACCCTCTCCTCTTGCAATGGATGTCAGTATTTTCCCCGTTTTCCTCTCCTACGGTTCTATCTTTTGAATATAGGTTCTAGGGTAGTATGAGTTGCATTTGTCGATTTTGGGGTAGATCGAGACATGACTAGGATGTGGAAGGCTGTTAGAGTAGGAGGACTGAAGTTATGTTTGATTATGTTTGAATTTGGCATCACCGGTAGTACAGGATCTCACCGCGGTTGTAGTTGCCCCAGCAATGTCCGCCTCGAGCTATACTATTGATCCCCTAGAGTGGTACTACCGCTTATAGGCGCTACTACCGCTCTGAGGGGCAGTACTACCGCTCTGTGCCGCCTACTCCACATCTAATCCAATTGAACTTCCAGTATTTTTGGTTATTTCTTTTTGGCTTATGCAACTTCTTTACAGCTACTTTTACCTCGCTCTGTGTCGAGGATTCCACGTGGTAGAAACAATGGGTACCAGGCCCGTCACAAGAATCCAGACCAGGCAGACGTCTTTAAGTGCTACCGTGCTTCAGAGGAGGCAACTTACGGAGATGAGCAAGTACAACGAGTCAAGAAGGTTGCTTGCAGGAACAAGGAGAAAGTCAAGTCTATGAGTGAGTTGCTTGGTAGGGAATTCTGTATTGCATGTCGACGCAACCCGTACAACAATCCGCAAGAACCATCTCTTGTCCATCGTCCCTTCTGGACCAAGTAGCAAGGCTCCATATATCATGTTGTGCTCAAAAATAATAAGAATTTGTATGTGTCAAATGTCAAGTCCATTGATATGGATCATATGCGGAAGCATTCCACGTACTTTTTTGAAGCTCTTGAAATGTGTGGACAGCTGGATATTATCATACTTATGACATTCAACAAGGATTTTGCTGCCGAGCTTGTGGCCCAGTTCTATGCCACGGTCCATCTCGGTATTGATGATGAGAGGACCTTAACTTGGATGACCAATGAAAGGGTGCTCTCTACCAAGTGGAAGCAGTTCATGGCTCTGTTGGGATATGATGGACCAGGGACTCCATATCCCAATTGGATTGTGCCTTCACAAGGAGACTCTTGCCACACACACACACAAGTCCGGGCTCTTGCCCTTTTCCACGGAGAAGATTTTTTACACCACCGGTATCATGTCCTATGTGCTATGCCCATTCCTAGATATCATGCACCACGTTTTCAGGGACACGCTCTTCCCTAGGGTTGGGAACTTGGATCAGGTGCACTCTTATCTTGTTGATATGATCATCTGTGAGAAGGAGAAGAAGACGACGCAAGCTCTGGATGTGTCACATGTCATGTGGTCGGAACTGCACTTGGTCGTGATGGAGCGCAAGTGTCCCATGTATGGTCCCTATTTGATGCTTCTGATTGAGAGGACTTAGGAATGTGCCTTTCTAGAAGAGATGTTGGACACATGTGATCTGACTACTCGTGAGGTAGTCCAACTAAGGTGAAAGATAACTAGGGTACTCCTGTTGCTACTGGGATGGAGGCTACCGAGGATGAGGATGATGGCGGTGATGATCCTGATTATGAGCCGTCTCGCGTGGAGCCATCTTGGGCTAAGAAGCTCAAGTAGAAGATGAAGAAGCTTTTCTGCATGGAGGCGTATGGTCAATACAAGGCACACATGGCAGAGAAGAAGACTCGGAGTAGCAAAAATCTCATGATGAGGCACCTTGGCATGGAGATTCAAAATAGGTCTAAGGACAAGATCATTGATGAGGACGATTAGACTTCTCTGCATTGCAAGTGGTCTGGCCCAGTGGATGAGATTCTACAGCTTCAGGGGACAAGTCTAGTGAGTAGGGGGATTGGTGATGGTTCTCTCATGCAAGGCTACCACCTTGGATCGTTTTAGTGCTTTCTACCCTTTTTGTGTCTCAATGCCAAAGGGGGGACAAAGTTCAGGGATTTGTTGAGTCACGGGTGCGTCTTACTTGCTTGCTTTCTTCACCCATGAACTCTTTATCATTTGCTTTGATTTTTGTTTGTGAGACTTTAAGATCAAGTCATATGGTGTGACACATATGCTACCCTTTATTACCTATGCATGTTGAAGTACCATGTTAGTATGTCGGTACCTCTTATAAGCGGCACTACATCTGCTGAGTACCACGTGTACAACCGCTGCGTCCAGGGGCTTGACTTTTCGTCTCACGTTGCACGGTAGTTAAATGGTATCATGAGCGGCAATACCACTCGGTCACTACCATTTGCTTCTGGGTCCAACATGTGCTCAACGGATGTGGAGCAGCAGTGAGTGCATGGCACTACGGCTTATAAGTCGTAGTATCGCTCCATGGAGCGGTAGTACCACTTGTGCGGTACTACCCCTCACCCCCTGCTCTACTCTGCCTCCGTGCGCCCTCGAGATACAACCCACGTGGTAGTACTGTTGGGGAATGTTGCTGGGAAACAAAAAAAATTCTACGCTTCACCAAGATCAATCTAGGTGATGAGCACCTACGAGAGGAGAAATTGGATCCACATACCCTTGTAGATCACTAAGCGGAAGCGTTAAGAAACGCGGTTGATGTAGTCGAACGTCTTCCCGATCCAAATCGCGATCTAGCGCCGAACGTACGGCACCTCTGCGTTCAAAACACGTACAGCTTGATGATGTCATCGCCTTCTCGATCCAGCAAGAGGGGCAAAGTAGTAGACGAGTTCTGGCAGCACGACGACGTGGTGACGGTGGTGGTGAAGAACAATCTCCACAGGGCTTCGCCAAGCACAACGGAAACTATGATGGAGGATAAACTAGAGGGACGGGGTTGTCGGCACACGGCTTGGGGAAATCTTGATGTGTTCTAGGTGCTAGCCCTGCCCCTCTATTAATATGTTGAGCCCTGGGGTTGAAACTTGGAGAAAGAGCCTCCTCAAAGTCAGTTTGGCACGCAAGGAAAGAGTCCTCCTCGGACTCCATGACCAGACGCCAGGGTCCTTGGCGTCTGGCCCCGGACGCTAGGGTCTCTGGCGTCTGGTCCCAGACACCAGGGTCCCTGGTGTTTGGCCTCTGGCCTCCGCAAAACTCCTTTTTGCACCTTCCTAAAGCCTCGTGAGCTTTACCCCTTGTCCCAAATAAAGTGTTCTTGTACCCGAACATTTCAGGCAACATCTGAAACCCCTTCCGGTGAATTCCGAATCCCTTTCGGAGACCAAACACTATTATCCCATATATCAATCTTTACGTTTGGACTATTCTGGAGCTCCTCGTCATGTCTGGGATCTCATCCGAGACTCTGAACAACTTTCAGTCACCAACATAATAACTCAACTATACTTATATCATCACCAAACGTTAAGTGTGTAGATCCTGTGGGTTCGAGAACTATGCAGACATGACCGAGACACCTCTACGGCCAATAACCAATAGCGGGACCTAGATGCCCATATTGGTTCCTACATATTCTACGAAGATCTTTATCGGTTGAACCTCTATGTCAAGGATTCAGTTAATCCCGTACGCGGTTTTCTTTGTTCTTCGGTATGTTACTTGCCAGAGATTCGATCGTCGGTATCTCTATACCCAGTTCAATCTCATTACCGGCAAGTCTCTTTACTCATTCTGTAATACAAGATCCTATGGCTAATTCTTTAGTCTCACTTTGCTTGTGTAAGGCCATTCTCTTACCTTAGTGTTGTGGCGATGATGACAACTCACTATGATCTAACCGTGTGTCAAGTTATACAGGTATTGTGTGTGGGACACAAGACGGTTAGGTAGTCCCTCCAAACAGAAAAGATCGAAGACGGTGTTCTCTACGTGTTTATTCTATTTGGTCGTAGGGATCCCGTGCTATTAAGAGGGCATCCACATTGGAAGGTCTTGGGTGAATCAGTTCTCTCACACATCCTTGAGGTCAAGCAACTCCGGAAGAAGAAGCATCTTGCACCGCGCTTCCCAGCTGACGACCCTGAGGATATCTTTGCTACTTCCAGTGACAGTGATTTTGAGCTTCCTACTAGCGCCAAGCCATCTTGGGTATCCAAGCTCTATGACAAGTTAAAGAAGACCTTCTGCCTCCAAACTCATGTTGAGAAGAAGCTCTATGAATCCCATGTCAATGAGAATCTTGCCAGACGCAGACAGATTCAGATTATGCGGGCTCTCCATCTTGAGGCCGCCAGTGCTTCTAAGAAGATCATCACTCCTAAGGAGCAGTGGATCTATGCACATAGCACTTGGAATGATGATGAGACCTCAGGTCAGCCTGTTGCCTCTTTCTCTATTGCTGTTGCTGCTGCTGATGATGATGGTGATGATGGGGCTGGATCTGATGATGATGATGATGATTCTGAGGAGTATGATGATTATGAGGAGGTCTACTTAGTTCTGGGGCGTTAGCATCACTCTTTTCCTTTTTGGTGTCTTGATGCCAAAGGGGGAGAAAGTTACATTATGACGGTATTTGCATGGGTGTTGCGTTGTTGTCTATTGTTTTCTCTGTTGCGTCTTCCAGTTGAACTCTTATTTGCTGTTAGTCGGTTATGAACAACCTGTCTTGTGTAGACTATTTGCATTTCAGTAGAGTCTGAGATTAATCATGTCATTGCTATTTAGCTCTACTTATTATCTCGTTCAATTTCTCTTTAATATTTCATTTTATATATTTACCCATTGGTTGGTTTATAAAATCAAGGGGGGGCTTCAATTCTTGCACAAGTCTCATCTTTTGCA